>OX465108.1:17191534-17616534 GCA_949987565.1 Luidia sarsii | reverse complement strand
TCTTTCAGAACTCAGTCATATCATTATATAACGTATATAACGTCACTATAACGAACGCCAATACACCGAACATTCGGCTATAATGAACTTGCCCTTTGGCTCCCGATTTTTGTGCACAAAATATGTGGCCGCAACTGCTATAACTGATAACCGCTATTACAAACAAATTTCATGGATCCCGGGATGTTCGTTAAATAGCGACGTTCCACTGTATGGGGGACCGTGGCATGGTCTCTCGCGATGTTGGCTGGGAGGTTTTACTCAACGCGTGTGAAATTGCTTTTGCACTCGTCCCACCCAGGGATTGCCGGTGGATGCTGCCACAGCCTTGTCGATGGATCGCCAACAACAACAACAACAACAACAACAACAACAACAACAACAACAACAACATCAGTATACACAGCAGCTGTACAGCCAGGCCCAGTCCCAGGTCGCCCAGTCCACCCCAAGCCTCACACTGGACATGAATAAGGTCAGCCTCATCCAAACCCCCTTCCTATCTTTTTCCCCCCTCATCGAAAACTTATGAGAAAGATTTCGATCCTGGATCCTATAGAAGGACCTTTCTTCAAAGGCAGATGGATCCTGATGTTTCCGTTCATGGAGGACCTTTCTCGAAGGTAGAAGGCAGACATATTCTGAGGAAGGTCCTTCTCGGATCACTACGATCAAGACCTTTCTCCAAGGAAGAACCCTTCTGTTTTTGAGGGAGACCCTGCTGGGTTTGAAAAATCAAGCCCTGATTTTGTTCTTATTTGCAGTTTAAGTCCGTAAACAGGAACATTTTTGTATTGCGTGGGCCCTTATCCAAAACCCGGCTAAGGCTTCGGCTCCGGCTTCGTCTCCGTTAACCAAAAGCTGAAAATACGGAATGGAGTTCTTTGTTGAAGTTGAAGCATTAGATTATTTTTCAGAACACAGTATAATGTTTAAAAAAACGAAGTCAGATGCCTCCTGTTTTCATGCCTTGTACTTAGAATGGATGAAAGAAAGAAAGACAAAGCCTGAGCCTAAGTCTGGTTTTGGAAGAGGGCCTTATTATCTCATAAATAATTTCCATCCTTGCAGGACCTTTCTTAGAGGTCGAAGAGCAATTGCTGAGAATTGAGGAAGATACGATTGTTGATTCCATCTCTCCTTGCATTCCCAATGTTCCGTCCAGACGGGCTTGCAATATCGGGACGGCAAGTGTGTGGTCAGCACCTCCTGCACCTCGCCCACCTCGCCCGTCTCCAACCCCCAATACTCGCCCTCGCCGGCCCACTCGCCCTCGGCTGTGGCCCCGGCCGCCGCCCCGGTCCCCGGCCCCCAGGCCTCGCCCAACCACAACAAGGCGGTCAGCGACGCCTACTACCAGCAGCTGCAGCACCAGTTTGAGCAGTGCAGCATGCTGGCCCAGCAGGAGGCCGGCTCCCCGACACCTGGTCAGCAGGTCACCTACAACCCGCAGGTGAGTGAGCGCAGCAGAGCGCAGCAGCCTTCAGCCTCCGACTTGGTCGAGTTCGGGCGGTCTGTTCTTCACACTGCACTTGGAACAGGATCACACACCACCTCTCCACCAGGGTTGTGCACGAACCTTTGAGTTGTCGAGTTAAAACTGAAAACCTAGCTTGATATTTAAGACTGGGCAATGTCCCTTACGCAAACATTACGTTTAGGGCTAGGTCTTTGGTGTTAGGGTTATACTGGACTACTCTACACCCAAGTCTAACCCTAGCCTACCCTTAAACCTACCCCTAAACCTACCCCAAAATCTGAAGTACCAAGTTTGCAAGCTTTAATTTTTTGCAAGGCTTAAATTCAACAATTCATTAATGAGTTTAAAATATTCGTAGGACCTGAAGTTTCTATCCTAGCAGAGCTTTTTTGCCAAAGGTAAAATGATTTTTTGTTGTTGATCTGAGCAGGACCTTTCTCAATGATTGAAGTATTCTGACTTTTCGATTGGAGCAGGATCTTTCTTCAAAAGCATAATCCTTCTGCCTTTGGAAAAGGTCCTGACAAGATTGAATCTCAGGGCCTCCCCATTTTTGAGATTTACATCTCAATTGTAATCTGTAATCATGTGTAGTAATGAAGTGCAAAATAGCCAAATGGGAAAACTAGTGTGACTAGCATTATTGTCAGTTCCTTGTGCAGCATGCATTAGACAGTGACCTTTTTCGGTCTTTACAGAGACAAAGCTCAAAATCCCCGAGCTCAATGATATGTCAAAAGTGGTGCTGAACTTCATGGATGGAAACTTCAGTCCCTGTGAATATTTTAAAGGCCCTATACAACATTGGTAAAAGTCAACAGTTTTTGTGTTAGATCATTAAACATTCCAAAAAAAGAAATCCTGCGGAGGTTTTAGCCCAAATGGTAATCTGAGAAAGTAGGGAAAATGGCCAAAAAAGGCACAGTTTATGCACCGGCCTGTAGTATAAGAAATAGTTAATTACTCGCGAGTAATAAACTAGTTGTCGATGTTTGAGTGAAGATTTCTCAAGAAGTTCAGCGTCCCAGACAGTGAGATTTCAACATGAGGATTCTATCATGACCATCTACACACTGGGTAAATTAGAAGGAAATCTGTGGACATCGTTGTTTTTCCCATCTTCCCAATGTTGTGTTGGGCCTTTAAACTCGTGGATAGATGACTCTGTGGAGCGGGTTTGTACAGACAATCCAGATCCCATTTATTCTGCCCTGAGAATGACGACTGGCAACCTTTGCCGCTCTGTAAATTTAATGCATTCCTCCCTTTGCCAGTGCCTTTGTCAGAACTCATCAAGTTTCAAGTCCCTCAAAGCATCCTCCCCTTCGTTATTCTTTTATTACCCTGCACATGTGAATACCCCGAGGGATGGAAAAAAGGGTTGAAGAGACAATTTCCTCCTTTCCTCTTTCAGACTTGTACACGGTACGCATCAATTTTTGTCGCTCATGTTTTGTTTATAATGATAGTCCAGTCACTCATCGAAGATGAATTTGAAATGAAGTGTTGCACTCAGAAAAGAAATGCAGTAACCTTTGCATGTAGAAGTGAATATGTCTACTTAATGGGACTTCTAATTGGATGTTCTTGAAGAAAAAAGAAATCTGAGATGTAATCTTTGTATCTAGTCAATTGGTGTTAATTTGTTTCGGCCGGAAGAGAAGGGTTTTCTTCTAAACAACAATGACTGTACTTATAGCATATTTGGTACATGAGTTACTTGATTTCCGAACTACGTCGAACGCTGAACTACGTGAAATTCCGTTGTCTAATTTTAGGTTTGTGAAAATGATAGTGTTTTTCCATTCACTATTCTGTTGATATGGTTCATGATATTTTAGATTTTCTTGGATCATAATAAAGTAGATGTCATAAGGTTTGTTTGGGTTTTATTTTTTGGAAAAACTGTTATTGACAATTTTCTCTTGTAATGCACGTGTTTTTTGGTTTGAGTGTGATAGGGGCTTAGGCAGGAACACTGTTTATGTGCTGTGACCAGTCAAGCGGATATGGGTTAAAGGCATAATCCTTCTGCCTTTGGAAAAGGTCTTCCCAATATTTAATCTCAGTGCCTCTCCTTTTTTGAGATTTATACGTGTAATCTCAATTGTAATCTGTAATCGTGTGTAGTAATGAAGCGCAAAATAGCCAAATGGGAAAACTATATTATATTATTGTCAGGCGGATATGGATTAAAGGCCCAATACAACATTGGTAAAGGTCAAAAGATTGCCACAGCTTGTGTGTTAAACCATTGAACATCCCCAAAAAGCAATCCTGCAAAGGTTTTAGCTCAAACGGTGATCTGAGAAAGTAGAAAAAGGTAAAAAACCGTCATGGTTTTTGCACCATTCTGTAGTGTAAGAAATAGTTTATGACTTGCGAGTAATAAACTATTTGTCGATGTTTGAGTGAAGATTTCTAGGGAAGTACAGCATCTCTGACCATAAGATTTCAACATGAGGATTCTATCATGACCATCTACAAACTGTATTACATTAACTCTAACGCTTTGCACATCACGCACAGGACACACACTGTATACCGCAATTTACCACAGTGCCCACAGGGGTGTAGGCTCACATACCACAAGACACCACAAAAACCATGCTGTGGTATGTTGTGGTCTATGGCCCTTATCCTCCCTCAGGAAAAAAACATGTGTGGTTAATTGTGATTTCAATGCCGGATAGGGTTAAAGACTAACTTCTCTTTCTCCGTTTGATTTGTTTGCTTTCTCATTTCCCATCCCTCTCTTCTTTGTCCACCCACCACCACCACCACCACCGCGGGCTAAGCAGGACCTGTACAGCCAGAACCTGTCCAACTCGCAGCTGAGCGAGGCGGACCAGGCCCTCTTCTTCCCCCCGGGCGCCTTCTACAGCCAGGCCTACATGCAGGGGCTGGCCGACAACGCCGACCTGTTCCAGCCCAGCAAGCCGCCGCCCGCCTACCCGCACTCGCCCTTCCTGCAGCAGCCCGGCGGGGGCGGGGGCGCCATCCCAGCCAGCGCTGCCAGCATCCCCGACATTATCCTGACAGGTGGGTTGCCTCACGGTAAGAGAACTGCGCCAACCTCCTCTTCTTATCCGTTCACCTCTTGTACTGGCTTGCGACAGTTTTTTTTTTTTTTTTGATCCCTTTGTGGCAGTTTGTGCAAGATGTGTTGTGGTAGCTGGCCCGAGCTTTGGATGATGAGAAATCTGTGCACACTTGAACTTCCAATTCACAACCGGAAGGGCGTACACACTTGTTTATACTGACTGATTTCAATGACCCATTGTGTATGAATCCTAAACGTGGGAGGGACTGAGGCTTTGATTCCAGTGCTGATGACTAAAAAAAATGCACAAGTTTCCCTGCAAGTCTGGCATTTTAATCTGGTGCAGGATTTGCCTGCAATCAGAATGACCGGAAATACACCCGTCAATACAAATTGAGGAGGCTTAACTTTTCAAACCTACATGCAGTAGCACAATACTACAAGGATCTGAAGTCCCCAAATTATGAAAAATTTATACCTTGTAGGACCTTCCTTAAACACCAAAGCCTTTGTGGAAGGTCACAATAGCTGATCCTCTAACTTTCAAAAACTAATTTTGATATGAAATGGCAAAGGAAACTTTGACTGGACTGGTGCTTGTGCCCGAGACCTCTGGTTTAGCGTAGCAGAGCTCTTTCCATCTGAGCTATTTAGCCCTTAGATGGTGTCCTCCCCAAATAGTCTACTAGTCTTTGCCGGGGTGGGGCGCTAGTCAGAAACTTTCAACCATCAATTCCAATTCACATCTCATTCCAGTTAATTGCTTGTCATTTCAAGAATTAAGTTCGCCCTTCCCCAATCAGAAATGTTCTGAGCAGCATCAAGTAAATGCAGCACAAGATTCCCTTCTTGCTTTCAAGCATCCATGGATTTTCATTTTTTCCACCCAACAAGTACATGCATGTCATAGGAAGCAGAGTCCAGGCAATGCCATATTCTCCAAAATAACAAAATCACTATCATACCAGCTTTAAACATGTCTCACTCACCCGCCAAGGAGCAAATTCAGACAAATAAGATGAATGATAATGAAAAAGACAAAAAAATTATGAAGGCCTGACGGTTTGATCCTAGCAGGACGAAGTCAGATTCAAAAATAAATAAATGGAAATGAAAATTGATATGCAGTCCTCATCCAAGGCTCGGTACAATGGTGGCAGTGTGCTTATCGTTTTCATATTGTTCTTTGTTTTAAATAAACCATCACTCTGACTAGGATTGTGTTTAAAAAGAAAGACTGTGCTGTACCAACCCCCAAAAATGCCCCTTTGTAGCAGCACAGTCCTTCTCCTTGTTCATGTTGATGTGCTCCCCAGTACACCGCGACTTGCCTCCCTGTCAAGACTCGGAGAAAGAGATCGGGACACTGCGGTCGTGTCCTGTTCTTTGAAACGAAATTCTCCCGAATAGGTTTTTTCTCCCCCATCCTCATCCTCTTCTTCTTCTTGCCCGCATTCCCCCTCCCCCCTTTTTTTTAACAATTCAAGCCGAACTGAAGCTTCTATTTTGGACGTGGGACTAGCTGGCTAGTTTCGATTCCTTTGTGAAGCAAATTTTGAATCCGACGCAGATTCTACCCTCTGGCAGAGGAGAAGAAAGGATGAAGGAGGAGGAGGAGGGGAGGGGGAATCAATATTTTTTTTTCTCGAAAAACTCTTTATGACGTTTTGTCATGGGAGTGAACTTTCGTTTTTGGAGGGCAGGTTTTGCAGGATGTCGCTGACTAGAATTGAGAAGAAAAAAACTATAGATCGGTTGGGATTATCATTTTGATTCCTCCTTTGATAAATATTTGGATAAGAAGCCCCATGCTTGACCAGTATTTCCTGGAAAGTATTTGAAATGATCTGAAAGGTCCTCGCTTCTCTGTTTATACCTTTGGGTTTTTGGGGGGACTTAGGTTATTCTGTAATGTTTTGTGTATTGGAAGACAAGAAGTGAAACACCGTTTTTTTTCCCCCATCATTTGAAACAATAAGTATTAGTTTTGATTTGTACACTAATTCATTATTGCGTGATTTGGTTGTCACATTCATTTCGGCAATACAACTTAGTCTCTCTTCCCTCATTTTATTACTTTTAGAAATGCCCATGCTGTTATGAATTTGAAAATTTCTCTTTTTTTGAGGGATGGCCAAGTTGTATGCTTGTTAAAAGCAAAGCAAAAAGAGATTAAAATCACAGGCGTACAATGTGTTTGTGGTTCGTGTCACACAAAATGTTTTGAGCGTAAACACCCCCAAAAATTGTACTGCAATGTAAACACCTTGTGAGCTGTTGTTAAATGTTGCATGATATAATTAATTAATTAATGAATTTGATGTGAGATTAAATTGCCTTGATAAGCACGATGGGCTGGATTGTTATTGGAAACCAGAGTGTTTTAATATTGGTAAAAAAGTCATAATTTTAACCAATTTGAAATGATGTGATTTGGTCATGGATAAACTGCATCTTTCTGTAGATAATTAAATCGATTCAGAGATGTAGAAAAATGGTTGCTGATTGGAATTACCTGAAATGTACACATTTAAGAAGTAAAAAGGTCTGAGATTTCTATCCAAACCAGGCATTTGCTCAATGTGAGAAAGCCCTTTGAGAAGCATCCCATTATCAGGCCTTCAAAAGATTTTAAGACCTATACATTTCAGGTCATGTTTTTCAGCAATTAGTCTGCCAAGTTCAAGTATCGATTTATAATTTAGATACTCAAATGCGGGCAATTTCAGCCCTTGTAGTAATTGCATTAGTAGCTGCTAATTTAGTGTTTTCTAAGGAGTTTCAACTAAGTACACGTACACTGTAATATGATCCTTGAGGACTGTCTATTGTGGGTCCTCCATGGGTAGCCTCGGCAAATGCCAAGAGACTTGCGCCCTTTTCCAAAACCCGACGTCGGCTCGGGCTCCGGCTTTGTCTCACTTTCTTTCGTCCATTTTTAAGTATAAGGCATGAGAACGGGAGACCTTTGGCTTCGTCTTTGAATGCTACATCGCTTTTTTGAAGAAAAAAAAAATCCAAGGCTTTGACTTCAACAAGGAACTCGAACCCGTGTTTTCGGCTTTTGGATAACGGAGACGAAGCCGGAGCCGAAGCATTAGCCATGTTTTGGAAAAGGGCCCTGCATTGTCATTAAGGGGCAGGGTTAATAGCAAAATTGTTAGCTGCACAAATCTGATTTTCACTTTTAAATAAGGCCAGAAAACATGCTATGGGCATTTTCATTCAGGTAATCTAATGCTGTGCTTATGCATAATGCTGTTCAGAAACTAAAATGATGCCCTTCCTGGTAAATTTCTTGCCTAATGCACATCTAATTGATGGACTGACTGTGGCACCAGTCACTCTACCATTGACATTCTGGCTGTCATCCTGGTGTTGGATACTTATGAAAGCGGCTGTATGAATTTGGCATCTCCTGATTCTCTTTTGATCTTATATGCATTGATACATCCACGATGAATGTATTTCACTGAAATCCTGTATCTTGATTGTTTTTATGCCTTTGTTTTGCCTGTCTTGGTCATTGTTTATCGATTTTGTTTTTCCTTTCCGTTTCTTTCCTTCCAAAACTTTGCCGATCCTATCAACCACCCTCTTCCCTGTCCCTGCCCCTGTCCCTGTCCCTGTCCCTGTCCCTGTCCCTGTCCCTGTCCCTGTCCCTGTCCCTCTCCCCTCTCCATCTCCCTCTCCCTCTCCCTCTCCCTCTCCCTCTCCCTCTCCCTCTCCCTCTCCCTCTCCCTCTCCCTCTCCCTCTCCCTCTCCCTCTCCCTCTCCCTCTCCCTCTCCCTCTCCCTCCACCCCTCCCCCTCCCTCTCCCTCTCCCTCTCCCTCCACCCCTCCACCCCTCCCTCTCCCTCTCCAACTCCCTCTCCAACTCCCTCTCCCCTCTCCCCTCTCCCCTCTCCCCTCTCCCCTCTCCCCTCTTCCCTCTCCCCTCTCCCCTCTCCCCTCTCCCCTCTCCCCTCTCCCCTCTCCCCTCTCCCCTCTCCCTCCACCCCTACCCCTAACCCACCCAACCAACCCAACCCAACCCACACCCCACCCAACCCCACCAGGAACCGGCGAGTCGCCGCCCCGCCAGGACTTTGCCAAGGAGATCAGCAACGCCATGGCCGGCGTGGACAACTTTGACCCGCTCTTCTCGGCCGACGGCTTCAAGCTGGACCCGCTGGACCTGGACAGCCTGCAGATGCTGACGGACAATAACCTGGTGGCCGACCAGGCCACCGAGGACTCATTCCGGCTGGACAGGCTCGACCGCTTGGACCAGCTCTAGTATCCCCCTCCCCCCCCCGACACAGCTGGTCATCAAAGAGAGAGAGAAAGAGAGGAATAACCCCAAGGAATTCCTCTTCTCCTTCGTTTGTGTTGTTGTCGTTCGCAGGGAGGGAGGGTCTGAGGAGAGGCACGGTGGAGCGAAGGCTTCAGTATTATGAACAGAGCAGGTCAACAGAGGCATCATGTTTGTTTTTTTCTCTCTCAAATTTCCAAGTGTGCTGAGGTGAGGATCGATTCAACCAAGGCCTTCCTGAGATGGTCAGTGTTTCTCCAGTCCAGTCCAGTCCAAGCCAATCCACGGTCCTGTCAACGACTTCATAATCCGGTCTGAGGAGCTGATTGGTACACCTCTGTGTGGAAGTCTTCTTCACGGCCCGCAAGAGTAGGCAGCGACGTCGGCTCTTGCACGGGCTCGTTGTGGACATGAGTTGCCTTGTGTTGTGTTGTGTGTGGAGAAAAGCCACATTGCTAAACCAGGTTAATCTGAGGTTAAACCAGGCTAAACTGAGGATAAACCAGCTTGATCTGAGGTTAAACCGGGTCAATCTGAGGTTAAACCAGGTTAAACTGAGGATAAACCAGCTTGATCTGAGGTTAAACCGGGTCAATCAGAGGTTAAACCAGGTTAAACTGAGGATAAACCAGCTTGATCTGAGGTTAAACCGGGTTGATCCGAGATTAAACCAGGTTAATCTGAGGTTAAACCGGGTTAAATTGAGGTTAAACCAGATTAAACTTAGGATAAACCAGCCCTGCATTCCCTACAAGGACCTCTCCTGGATCTATTTTCGAGTGCCAAGTAACAACTTGGATGCCATCCTCCTGCAGTGGGACCTTTGGACAAGTGGAGACCTACTGTAGACCGCAAGAATGTGGAGAAATATCCTGATGCGGAGGGACCCTTTTCTCTAGAAGGCATCCCTGGCTTTAGGAGGACACGGCCTAGGGGAAGCAAATTACCCAGTCTGCTACATTAAGAGAGGCATTGACTACTAAAAAATGATTGGTGTCGACCTTGACGTGTGTGCATGTTCTACTCAAGGCTGCAGGAAGGGATACAGCAGGATTGCGAGCTTTATCTGTATGCTGGAAAACACAGTGGTTTATCTGCTGTTAGTCGGGTAACGGGCCGAGCGTTGAGGAAGGATCCCTCTATATCTGCACACTGGCGATATTGGGAACTAGACGGCCCCTTGCTCCTTGGGAAATGCTTTCAGATCTCTCTCTCACTGCTAAGAGGAGCTTTGGTGAAGACCAGACGGCAGGTCTTTCTGTTTGCAGCACGTGGAAGGGAGGAAAAGATGCAGAGAGGCTGGAGAGGAGACTACATACAAGTTGGGAGTACTCTCTTTCTAGTACACTGCGGAAGAACCTTATCCTGCCTGTACCACTCATCTCCCGGAGACCACCTCCTGCACGGATCGCTCCGTCACTCACACCAGGATCTGCCAAGGAAGAAGTCGTTTGGCCATCTGGTACCCGGGAATGCCATTTGAAATGAACCCAGTAGTAACCCATTGTTGCGGAAGGTTAAATCAACGAGCTCCAGGATTGGAAGGTTTGATGTGGAAGAGAGAGAGGGAAGGGTAGGGGAGTGACATGAAATTACCATTGATTGTTTTTTTGTTTTCCCCTCTGTGACATGTTCATTCCAGGTTTACCATTGGCACTGCTCTTCTCATGCGTATATCATGGGGAATTGTTTCTGTCATTATTATGACTAAAACAAAAATGGGGGGGGGGGACTTCTCCTTCATGTTTGTTCCAACCCGAGACCAGACTCTCATACCATATATTCAGAAGCGGGTACATGTAGCTAAGACAGGAAGGTCTGCACAATTTGGTTGACAAGCTTGCAGCGACACTCTGAAACGTCTTACTGGCTCTTTCCAGAGCCATACTATTCACACTTAACATGGTGTCACTGCATGGTTTCCCCACACAGGTTCCTCAAGCTGAAACCAAAAAGCCAGATTGCAACATAGCCAGTCGTAAAGCCCTGTGGGAAAAATGAAGTCTTAAAAGGATTACGGTGTCAGTGTCCTATCTCTTACCTGTCATGATGTCACAAGTATCACTTTGTGACCACAGTCTGTGGGTGAATACTCTGCACTGAATAGAAGAACACAATGTGGGACTCAGTGACACGCCACAGCCTGTATTTTTTAGTTTCTCTGTGAAACAGGGACAAAGGCTGAGCCACAAGCCCGATCAAGGGATTCCTGAAGGGCCTGAGTCTTTCGGTAACTGTGGATAGACTGGATAGTGGATACACATGTAAATGGTATTCTGCTACTGGGTAGTGGACTGTTCAGTGCACTGAGGTTCCAGCCATCGCTTTGACCAGTACCAGTGCCCAGGTCAGCAGAAATGAGCTGTCAAGTGGAGGTTTGCGGTGACACAATGTACATCATCTCTTAAGAGGAGTGTGGCTCGGGGAAAAAAACTGGTGACTCAACATTTCAGGTAGTGTATACTCTGCCCATTGTCAGGAGACATTCTCCTGACGACAGGCAGAGTACATGCAGCGTGAAACATTACCGGCTTTTCTGAGCCACACTTTCTTGAAAAAGGTGATGTACATAGTGTCACTGCAAACTGCCTTGGTATTGCCACCATGCAAACCTTCAAATCTTATCAGAAATCAAGTGTGTTTCTCCGCTGGCAAGAATGTATCAAATATCACCGCGGAATAGGTGACCTTTTCGTGACATTGTTCTCAACGTGGTAATTTCACTGTTTTTGAGGGTTGTTCCTATTTGGGAGTGATTTTTTTGTTTCTCTATAAAAGGTATAAAAATGGTGTTACTTTGAAGCATCTCACCATTATTTGTCTTTCAGAGTTTTGCTCTCTTTTTTTTTGGTTCATGCGGATATGTGGCAACATGCCAGCTGGTGGAATGTCTCCACCCCTCAATTGTGCTAAATGTTTCCTCTGTTGTCTTCATTTTTCTGGATTTTTTTTTAGTCTCCAATAATATGACTCTGGCTGCACAACATCTTGGATATTTTTTTTGTTTTTTTTTGTTCACTGGATATTCCTTAAAAAAAAACTGTACATTTTAAAAGAAAACTCTGCTTGCTCACCCACTTTTTCCCTATCAGATTTCTCCTTTTTTTGTGAATTATGTACAGACTATTATAAATACACTAACAATGGATGTGTAATTTTTACAGAAATTTGTCTTTTGTATCAATATGCTGCATTATTTTTTGGATTTTTGTCTTGTTTTGGGGTTGGTTTTTGGTTCTCTCCTCGTCGAGTAGATAATGTTAAAACGAGGAGTAACTTTGGTGTAGAGTGTTTGACTGTAATTGTGTACCAGCCTTCATTTGGTGTGCAATCTTTTGGGCAGCCACGCAGGGCATCTCAATTTCGGGAGAAGGGCTCCCTCGGGGGTTGGAATCTGTAACCCTGAGAAGTATCCTCTACCAAATCCCTTCCCTTTCTTTCCCCTTCCCCCTCTATCCACTGAGGTCGGGTCAAGTTTGATCTTTGGGTTTCTTTTCATTGGTAGTTCACCCAAAATGCATTTCTTGACTTTTTACAGTGGCTGGTACCGGTATCTGTCAATCTATCAATGTATCTGTCTATCTATCTGTGTTCCATAACTGCAGGGGAACTCCGGTGTCACTCCGGTTACTCGTTCATCTTTACATTGTATCTTTTTCTGATGAGCTGTTTTGTGTTAACTCCAGGCCAGTCCTGTCTTTTGACGAGTTGTAGAGCCAAGTCCTATCGGGTCTTCAGTCACCATCTGTTTATCATACTCCCATAGGGGTCTTTTATCTCGTTGTTCAGCCGTTCAAAAAACCCTCACAGTTTTCGTCCATCAGATAACATTAAAAAAGGGGACTCATCTCAAACAGATACCGGTAGGAACTTAAGGCTGTGGTGTTTGCTGTATACAAACCAAGCTCGGCAAACAGACTTACAAGGTTCCAAAAGTCATGACAGTGTCATCGATACTGACAACTTGTTCTGTCGTGGATTGTCGCTGAGACCGACAGATTTCAAAATCAACTTCTGTTCCAATTTCAAAACCAACCCTGATGCATTTCAGTAAACTCTGAATCTTTCCTTCAAAGTATATAACATGATGACCCTCCCTTCCAAGATTAAGTTTTCGGCAATTTTACTTCCCTTGCACCCTCTTCTTCTCACCAGCCATTGTCCAGTTTCTCCTTCCTTTTCTGTCAGACAAAGTTCCTCCACGACAGATTTCCTGGGGAATAAGATGAGAAAGGGGAGGAAAAAAAGGAGAAACATATTCAGGTTCACATACTCTTTTGGTTCTCCTTTGGTAACTTAAGATATTTTTTTTTTTCCGTTTTGGTTTTTCCCTGTTCATATTTCAACTCGAAATGGATTCATTCCCGGAAGGGAAATGGGTCATTGGCTGAAGACACATCATATCCCATTACTCCATCTCCCTTCCCTTCCCCTCAACCAAACAGGGGACTAGGGAGAATCCTCTGGCAGAGTTCCAAAACGACCCCCCCCCCACCCATCCTTGTCGGAAACCCATTAACTCCCACCATCTCACAGGGTATTAATGCGTATATTCATGTCTATATATTAATCTTTATAAAAGAGAGCCCTTTCAAAGGGCATGTAGACTTGGAGATATCTTATACACTTCATTCATTCTCTTTTTTGTTATGAAAGAAGTCGATTTCTCTGGATTTTTGGAAACAGGAAAATCAGTACCAAAAATTGAGAAATCGACCAAGGAGAAATATATTGGTTGCAAATTACACATTGAATTGGTATTTTTGAATAATCATGATTCTAAAAAGAAATTCTTCTGGAGTGACACCAGCCTTTCAATAAGGTTTGCTTTTGATGCCAAGAAGCAAATATTAAAGAAGTAAACTATTGGAAACCAGCTTTTGTTTTCGGGGGTAACCATACAGTATTTAAGATTTGTTTTCAGAAAAATGGGGAAAGAACCCTTCTTTATATAAATCATAGATTTACAGTTGGGGCTGGAAGGATGCTCTCAATTTTAATGCTTAACGCCCTTTCCCCCTTCCTATGAACAACATTGCTCACAGATTCTGGCCCAAGATTTGTACAGAGAAAACCTGCAGGACAGGTTACCGGTCTCTTTTCTTTGTGTGACCCTCCCCTCCCCACTCCAACCCAGCCCACCGCCCAGAAACATCGGCCTTTTTCATTAAATACCAATTTGTGAAAGTAACTTGGCATTTGGCAATAGAGAGGGCAGACGTCTGGACCATTTGAGGACAAGAAATGATTAATCCACTTCGAAGAACGGGTCGGGAGGGATTTTCCACATTTCAAAAGGCACTTCCTAATTTCTTGCTATTATGAATCAGGGATTGGGATTTCATTTTGTGAGTCATACGCTACTTGCATTCAAAGAGAACCTGTAACCCAAAATGGGCACAGTTTTAGACTTTTCATCAAGGTGGGGATAAATTTGCTTTTAAGAAATGATAAGGACTGATCAACCGCCCAAACATTTGAATAGATCAACTTTTTGATAACCATTTCAAAATGTACAGATTTAACAGTTGTATGATGAACAAAACCCACAGGTTTTGTTTACAGGTGTGTTTTTTCCACACATTACTTGAAAGAAGTATCGGTATTGCTTGATGAATTGGTGAAATTGGCTGAGGTATGGTATGGTAGGCCTGGTGCGCCAAGATTTCGATAGCCATGATTTTAAGTCCAAAAGTATGGTGTGCCTGTCGGATCAAAATATAATTTTGGAGTCCAACTTTTACAGGCTTTTCTCACAACATGCATTTGAATGGGATTTCTAAACCTGGACGTTATCTCCCCACCCCCAGAACCTCTCCCCTCCCTTCCCTCTTCTCTATGCAGAATACCTCACTTTTACCATTTAAAAGAAAAATACTCAAAAAATTCTCACTCTGTACAAAGTTCTTTACACAAAAACGTATGTACTTAACACACACAAGCTTGGCACTCGAATGTGGTTTCTAAAATGGTCTTGTTGTCTGTGTGTTCCTGTGGCCTTTTTGTTTCAAATTTAGTGCTTTCACTCAATGAAAACAAACGTTATCTAGACTGTGGTGCCATTCATACAGTAGTGCTCCTTCTAGAAACTCTTCTCTGATATTTCATATTCGACTAATGTAAAAAAACAAAAACAAAACGGATAAGAATACTGAATAATGATGGAAAATAATAAGGTTGATCAAAGCAATTGTACACATGCAGTGAATTACCTCCACATAAATATTAAATCGTCAGCTTTTGTTCCGAAAACTTAATGCCCTGTGAATGATTTCCATCCTATTTTCATGGAAATCACCAATGAGAACATTTTTATCAATAGAGCTCTATAAATCGGGTGACGCGTGCCGACAAGGGGACTGCGACGCCATTACCAAAGAGGTGCAAATGCATGGATCTCTATGGGGCAAACCACGGTAAACTAATCCCCCCCTTTTTTTTTTAAGAAAGTAGGACATTAAAATTTGCCAATCCCTTGAGGTACTGATGGCCTTTCCTTCCATTACTAAAAACCATTTCTACAACATTTTAGTTTCCGCATTCACAGCCTTTTGGCTATACCTTTCCCCATTCATATTGCGCGCAATTGCTACTGACATCCGGGCATTTCAAGCTGAAGTTGACCTCTTTGGTAATGGCAGATGCGTGTCCATGTCGGCACACGTTCGTACCGCGCGTTGATCGGGGAGTGTGCACTCTAGTTTATTTATAGAGCTCTATGTTTTCATCACATACATTTTCTGAAAAGATGATTTGATTCACAAAAGGCTCTAGCCTAATAGTTACCACGAGTGGGTCTTCTCTAGTGAGTGGTGACCCGTGAGGGAAACCAGCCTTGCAATGACACAAACTGACTCCAAACGCACACTGTACATTCCAGCTGAGATCTGACCTCGACTCCACAAGCTTGAGACCCGGTCGGTAAGGTTTGCCCGTTGAATCTTTGCAACTGGCAGCACCACTGGATTTCATTAAGTTCAAGAGGAACCAGAACAAAAATGAATGTCACGATGCTTAGCTTCATTTGCACAGGAACTGAAAAAAAAAAAAACCAGATTGAGGATGGATTGTTAAGTGTGCGACAGGCTTTAGCCTGAGATGAGCAAGTAAGGGTGTATATCTAGCTAGATGCACACAGCATTGGCTTCACTCACGACTAGGCTTTGGTCTCTGATGAGCAACAAATGTAATCCCCAGGCCTTGAACGCTACAGAGTAAAACGTCGCTATAATGAACGCCGATATACCGAATATTAGGCTATAATGAACATGCCCTTTAGCTCCCGATGTATACATCTGTGTATATCCATGGCAATTGCTAACCACAATGGCGGCATCTGCTATAACAAATGTCTCGTATACCAAACAATTTTCATGGATCTCGAGATGTTCGTTACAGCGACGTTCCACTGTAGTTTCTCCCCTGCCCCTCCCCACCCTCTCCTCCCTTCCCCGACTTTTCCCATCAAACTTTGACAATCTTCGGCTTCAAATGCCTTTCCTCTGAAGAGACTGCAAAATCCCCAAGGAAATAAAATCAAACAGAATCAAACAGAACTTGTTTTATTTGTCGCATTCAAACCTGACATTTACAGCATTTTCTCTGTTAAAAGAGAAAGCCCAAATTGCTGGAGTAAGAAATTGAAAAGTCAAAGATATGAGGGTACGGGGAGCCTACAAATGGTTTATAGAGATATGTGTATAAAAGATACTAATGTAGAATAAAATATCTATTGAATGAGACAAAAATGTATAGGAAAAAAATTGTACAAATTTTATTGTAATTATTATGCCAGAAATACCAACCATTGTTATGTAAATCTATACATTTGAATTTTTAATAAGATGCAGTATTTGAGGAGGGGGGGACTGGTTTTTGTAGATTTTTAAACACTTTTTTGATTAGTGTTTGGTTGTTGTTTTCCCCCTGCCCATACATGCGTGCATATGGCTGGGTCGTGTACTTGTGTCTGCTGATTCCGTAGGGGGCTGTCATGGGTTTTTTGAAAAGAAAGAGAAAAAGACGGGAAAAAAAATCGATCCAATAATGCCTAGCATTGTGTCAACCTCAGCTGAAAAAATATTTAAGAATTGAGACAAAAAACCCGGAAGCTATAATTGAGAATTGTTTTATTATTATTATTATTATTATTTTTTTTTACCAATGTTTGATGCATTGCCAGGGTTTCATGTCTGTGGAATTATGCCCTCTACCTCTTCTAAGGCCCGTAAGAAATTTAAATTGACCTTGAAGTCGGATGAGGTGCAGACAATAGAGGGCGCTGTGCACTTTTCATCGAGCAATGATTCAAATTTTTATTCAGAACTATTCAGAACTTTAAACTTTAAACTCACTTGTATGGCGTTTTGAAAATGGAACTTATGTAGACACTTAAGTTAACCCTTTTTTTTATTTTAAAAAAAAAGGTATATTTTCTGTTTTTTCTTAAGTGCTACCCCTTTCCTTGGGATTTTGTATATGATGAACTTTTTTCCTCAACTGTTTACATTTTATGCTCTTCTAAGTTACAGAGATGTCGGATAACCTTTGTATTGGCCCCCTTAATCTGAAACAAATGTGCAATTTTTTCCTCTTGTGAATACTTTGAATGAAATTGACAAGTAGAACTAGTGAGTATTTTTTATGGAAATTATTATTTTTGTAGTGTGGACTTGCACCCGTTCAAATCATACGAAACTCTGTAGTAGTCCTTAAGATTCTGATTTTTTTTCTATGTAGACAGCTGAATCGTTGTAGCATATGTGGAAGCGGTTTTTGGAGCAAATTAAAAGTAGTAGCTTTTGTTGTCAACGTTGCGAAATTGACAGAAGCAGAAATGTTTTCGTTTGTTTTTTTTTAACTCAAATTTGAGATTGTGCCATGTAGCCCGCATTCGTCCTCTTCGGGAGACTCCGAGCCCCAAGTTAGTTGCTTGGATGACAAAGCTTTCACGGAGATGTTTATTGCAGATTTGAAGTTTATCCATTGGGTGAACTTGTGTCATATCAACTGAACAAGACAACTGCACTGCAGCATTGTGGCCCTTTATTTTGTGGTTCTGGCTCTGGCTCTGTCTGTCTCTGTCTGTCTCTGTCCCTGTCCCTGTCCCTGTCCCTGTCCCCGTCCCCGTCCCCGTCCCCGTCCCCGTCCCTGTCTCTGTCAAATTGCTTCTGACTGGCGCCCACACCCTGGCAAAGACTATTAAAGAAGGCCACCATCTAAGGTCTGGATTGCTATGATGGAAGAGCACTGGTTCCTTAATCCAGAGGTCCCTGGTTCAAGTCCTGGTCCAGTCAAAGTTTTCATTGCCATTTTTCTTAATTTGTTCAAAAGTTCCTAGTCAGTTATTCCTTTGTTTGATTTTGTTTTATGAAGAGCCTGTAATCTGCTTCTCTAAAATGAAAACCCAACGATGCCTGAATCTTAAACAGAGTTGGAGTCAAGGTTTAGAGATTCCCCAATGTCTCAGTGCCAAAGCTGTCTTAAAAATTTGAGGGTCATAAATTGCCAAATCAGACTGGCATTTAATTTGCTTACATTTTGTACATGTGTACATGCCAGACACCTTGGATTGTGCGTGCACATCCATTATCCTCAAGAATCTTGATTTTTCTCTCCCCTTGCACATGCTGAATTGCAGGCTACATGAACTTCAAGAGTCGCATACACAACAGTTTTTGCATACCGGTAACTTACGGTATGCAACATTCTCAAGTTTCAATGGAAACCTTTATCCAATAGACATTTATCTGTCCATCAAAAAGCTACCAAGATCCCAGGTCAAGCGCTGGTACGTTAAACCACAGGTCTAGGTTCAAATCCCTGTCCTGTCAAAATTTTCTTTTCTGTTTCAAGAAAAACCCAGACAATTGCCTTGCAAGGAGCATTTTGAATAGCTGCTATTTAGCTGCTATTGGGTGAGTTTTTTTTTAAATCTCAAAAGTTACAGGGCCTGACCTTTCAATCCTAGCAGGACCTTTCTCAAAGGCTAACGGTCCTGCTAGGATTGAAACGTATTGCAGGTCATTTTAGTCAGTGAGCAGTTTGCAACAGTTTTTTTTGTATTAACTTCAGGTTCCTTTTTTAGACACATCCATTGATATTGTGTTGCTGCTTTGGGTGCCTCTGAAAAAAAGAAGCTTTATGTACATAACTTTCCTGCCGATACGCCAAGAAGAATACTATGTTACGGCCAAGAAAATTGTAGATACTTATGCCAGATAAAATGCCTTTATTAGACCGTGTTAAATGTATAGAAACATATTGTGTATTGTACGGCTTACAGAAAAAAAAGGAAGTTGACAAAAAAAAGAGGGGTACATTTTTTTTTAAGAAGAAAAATTTACAATTTCAGAACAAATATAACACAATCAAATATCTTTTTTTATGAAGAGGCACTTAAGTGTACAAATATTGATATGGTGTGTAAAATTGTTTTGAAAATAATGGGAAAAAGATTGTAATGTTTAGCGTTTTGACAGTATTTCACGAAAGTCGTGTGCAGGGGGTTTCAGAAGAAAATAATAGCCATGATGTTACCATGGTGATGTATTCTGGTTTAAATTACATTTGTTATTCCTTTTTTTTAGGGGGGGGGACATAACCAAACCCAATAAGGTTGACGAGAACTTGGAGTTAGTTTTGAAGTTGAAATGTGTGTATTACAGATGAACTGATGTATATGGCTACTGGCCAACTAGTGGCCAGTACCGGCCAGTCCTTTTAGCGGCCAAATTTTTTAGTGGCCTGGTTTGTGGCCACACGGGAGGGGTAGGGACAGAGGGAATCTGAAAATTGGCTGCCGGGCGTGTCAGGGCAACTGTTCATGATAATCCTCTCTTTCTTATTTTACTATGTTCTTGCTTTTTAAAAACATTACCATCGGATGTGTATACATGAACTGAGACCTGGGTCGACTGTGGTATTTTTTTTTTAAATTAAAGATTCATGTGTTCAGTGGACGACTAACCTTGGTTGCAGAGATGTACCCCTTCATGATTTTCACGGTTTTTTGTTGTGTTATTGCTTTGAGTACAAGTAAGGAAATTGACAGATGTTTTTTTCATATGGAGTATAAATATCAAAATGTTTAAAACTGCACCTATCTTAACTGCGGTGGGGGCAGAAGCAATCACACATGGATTACCAGAAGTGTCAGTACCCTATATCTAAGGTGGTAAAGCACTGATATGTTTTACCCCAAGCTTGAAATCAAATTCTGGTGTGGTCCCGTGATTGCTTTCGTGAAATAGTATTTTGTACATAAGCAATTCAACTGAAGCAGCAACATCAGACTTGATTTCTCAATGTGTTTTTGCACTCAGACAATTGGCAAAGACCCCCTTGCTTTGGAGACCTTTTTCTTTAAATTATATAGTAAATAATCAATTAATTAATCATGAAGTTAATACTAGAACTGTTGCAAACTGCTCACTGACTAATAAAATGACCTGCAATTCATAAATCCTTTGCCTTTGAGAAAGGTCCTGCTAGGATCGAAACGTCAGGCCCTCTAACTTTGGAGTCAATCAAGTCTTTTGAAGGATTTCATTTCTTCTTTTCAGCATACACGCACTAAATTCACTATTTGTTTCAAATAATTTTGTATTAATCTGTGCAAACGGGACAAAAAAATTAAGGTGGGCGCGGTTCTGCAAATGAAACGCAACTAAAAGTAAAGGGCGCCACCTATCGTCCAATCCCCACACAAACTGGGCGGTCGTTTACAAGAAAAGATGGTAACCGGTAACGCCTACCGCAGTTACGCGCTATAGGAACAAGGGCACCAGGCAAGGAGGGACCCAGTCAATCAAAATACAGGCGCGCATTGTACACACGTCAACGTCCATGGGTTTGGTCGACTGCCCACACACACACACACACACTGCTGGCTTCACTCCAGCCGACGTGCAAACCACCTGCACGTCACTGACTCTGCCCAAAAAATTCTCAGCCCCAAAAAACTTGCGAAATGTTCTGGAGCTCCAAAAGTTCCCGTCTGTGAGAAACTGCCCCCAAGTGAATACCCTCGAGGCCTCCCTGCTGCTTCTAGGAAGTGATGAGTGGCGGAGGATGATTTGCCAGCGTGCTGTCAGCGTATAAAATAGGAGATACGTCGGTACCATTGGAGCAAAGTTTACGGAAGTTAACAGCGAAGTGTGTTGCAAGCCAGCCAGCTCTCAGCAGTAGTTGTGCACAAGAACACACCGCACGCCGCTACCTACGAAGGCTAGCCGAAGACAAAGTGGTTCATCGTCGAATCTTCCAAGTTCATGCTCCTGAAATCCCCGTAATCGGACGGCTGAGAGATGGCTACCGTTGCGGGGGATGGAGACAAGGCTGTCAACGGTAACATGGACGACGCTGATGGGCGGGTCAGCGCGGAATATGACCGTAAGTTCATCAAATGTGATTGTGAATATCCTTCACTCTTCAGCCTTAGTCGACTCTGAGTAACTTGGACCTGACAAGTCACCCTTTTTTTTATTGTCACCCGAATCTCAAACTTTCAAAATTCGATAAAAAAGGGTGACTTGTTGGGTCCAAGTTACTCGGACTACTTAAGCCTGAGGATTGAGGCTTGATTATAATAATGCCTTAAATAATGGTAGGAATAGGTATCAAAATCAAAACGCAGTGGCTGTTGTTACGGCATTCGTTCGTGTGGTTCCCTGACTTCACAGTATTTGTCAGGATGTTTAGCTCTTGGAACCAGACTATCAGCTAATAGACTGGTTCAACCAGCCTGCAATGCTGATGAAATACAATCAAGTCAGGGAACCACACGGACGACTGCCGTAACAACAGCCACTGCGAAATCAAAATGCATGTAATATTGTTTTGTTTTGTTTTGTCGTGCTTTGTGTTCTAAATACATGTAGTACACACTAGACACATTGTAGTTGCTTTTTGAGTTTTGTTGTCCACATTTTGGGGAGACACTTGATTGTGATTCTGCTTTGGTTTGCATTTTGGCAATCCGACAGCGAGTGCTGTCTATTTTTGTCCCTGTTGTCAATTTTTATTTGTTTTTAACTTGTTCATCATTGTTCTGTGGTGATTCTTCTTACATCATATGTACATGTTTTTGCGTTGTTTTCCTCCTGACAAAGAATAAATGACGTAAAAAATTAAAAATTAAAAATTATCAGTGTTAATATTAATTATTAAATTTCAAGTAATTTCTTGACTGCGATTGCACACATCTGTGAACATCGACAGTCAAATTTCAAGTACCCTGTACAAGATTTTTGTCGACCGTGATTGCACACATCTGTGAAATGTATCGACAACCATGGCATTCTGCTATCTGTCTACCATACAGGAACACCCCAACGATTCTGCAGCTGTCAACTTTAACGGAAAGATTGACCGAATGAATTTAAGCATTAGGCCCTACAGCAAACTTCTTTCAGAATGTTTTACCATGGATTTAATGAAATCACTAATTAGGACTAGGGGGACCTGACGTTTCCAATCCTAGCTCAAGGAAAACTTACTGAGTATTTTAGTACTACTGTACTACCCCGGTACATTGTTGTACATCATACAACTACAAGAAGTGACTAGTTAGTTGTACTTGTAGCATGTACGGTACATACATGTATTATACTTAGCAGAATCTTTGTCAAAGGTGGGGAAAACAATCATCAGATTTTTGGGGTATGAAAATTGATTTTGCTTTTCCAATTGCATTCAAAACAAAGTATTTTACATATATGGCCGGTTAAGATCTATTAGCTAATTAGTAATTAGGCATAATTCTAATTTGTTTTGGGATATAATTATGGTTTGTTTCTGTGAGTATGACCGTTTCACATTGTACATTTATACGTACATATATGATTGTTTCTCAAATATGAAAATGATAAATTTAAACTTTGGCAACGGAAATCATGCTTCCTTGGTCGGTTGACTTTGTCTATAAAGTCTGTCATTCATTAACAAAGGCCCATTTCTGTCTTCAGACTTGGTGGCACATATGCTCGCTATGTAATCTAGACCTTTGGACACGCTTTTGAAATTGCATTTACAGCCGTAGTTTGCATTTTACTTTTAGTACCAAAGAAGAGATCTAGGTTAACAAATTCCATATTGAGACCAATTTTTTTAAAGCATTTCTAAGAACAATTTATGAAACGACATTTGTACCCTGTAGCATTTACAAAGGAAAGATAAACAGGCTGAGAACATTTGATCAATTTATCAAAACATTACATAAAAATTTGTATGAATCTGTATGAATCTACATGTATGATGCATGTGTAAATGTACATGTACTGTACACGTGTACTTGTACTGTACATCATTTTACATACACAATGCATACATGTGCACACTCTTTCCAATGATTCTTTGGGTTTAGTTTAGGGCTATTTCATTTGTAGAAAATGTACATAAACATGTACATACTGTACAGTATAGTACGTACATGTACGTGTACAGTATGTAGGGCCTACACAAATGTACATGTACGACATACATGTACATGTACACTGTATAATGTACACACATGTACATGTACATGTACATCTACACTGTATATTATGCTCCACTCTGTTTTGTAGGCCTACTTTATAAACATGCATGTACAGACTACAGACTACAGTGCTCAAAAAAGATGCTCAGATGGTGATTTGAATGCATTGCCCCTTTAGAACAGAGCACATACAACTTACATACATGTACATATGTGTAGGCTATGTACAGTATATGAATACAGTCTTACATGTACTGTACACGTATAGCTTGGCCTTGCCAGTATTGCCCAAAACATTCAGATACTATACACTGTACATACATGTATGGTATGTAAGGCTGTAAGCCCAGCCATATGGCGAAGATAAATGTTTTTAGAGCCCTGAGGTTTCAGCCACAGCTTATAACCTGAAACTCCCCTCACCTCTTGGGCTTTTATCATCCCCTGGTATGGTAATCCTCGATCCATACACTCACAGGTGTAAGGTCATCTAAAGTACATTTCACATGCACATGTACATGTAGTACAGTACATGTATGTTGCATAGATGGAGCACAGTTGGAATAGTGATTGAATTGCAGGATTGTGACCCAGCCCCACAATCCCTGGGGTATAGTGGGCCAGCAGAGAGGAGTTTGCAAAAGCCACTACATTATAGTTTATACACGTAGTATACATACTCACACTGGTCCCGACTCCATACACTGTTCCAGTGTTCCTGTACTTGAACAACTAAAAACTTCTTCACATGATGTTGCATTGGTACATGTGCATGTACAAATGTACATGTACACGTGCATACTTACAGGTACTCTACTGGTACAAGTACATGTATGTCATGTGAACGAGTGCTGGTACTTGAACTTTCAAGCACACAATTTATTCGATTATTATAGATTACCGGTAGACAGCATGACAGTGCATACATGTGACGTGAACATGTGCATTTACATGTATGTTAGCACTGTAGACATGCTCACACATAGATGTACATTTATACATATTATACATATTACATACTGTATGTATAGATGTACATGTGCTGTACAGTACATCAGGGGTACTTTGACACTTTTGACAGTGATTAGTTGCCAGTGATTCTAGGTTGATTCTATTCTAAAAGTGTAGAATGTGGATCGCTCGCATGAATCTGTATGGTCAGTGGCTTAGCTGCCACACCAAACAATTGAAGAGAAATTCAAAGTTACAAACAAAAAACTACACCATACTGACCATTGCATCTGAACCTAACCCATGGTACAGTATTATTTACATACAAAGTAGAAGTTATGGCAACTTATGGGCTGCCAAACGATGCATACACCTGGTAATTTGCTCTGGTGGTACAGGGAAACCTTGGATGCAGATCTGCCCCACCCAATTCCGTTTCCTTGCACCATCAGAAAGTTTCTCACCCAAATAATCCGCTCTTGGCATGGCTGTGTACCGGTAATACTAATAGTTTTTGGACCTCACTACCGTTATCTTTGGCAGAGGCATTGAGTCTTCGATTGTAATCAAATCACGCTGAGGTATCTATTGGAAGGGGTCAGACTTGACATTGGAGCGAAATAAAACAAGAAATACGGAGAGAGACCTGGAAATATGATTATACCCGTGGGACCTAAATCACTCTACCGGCCCCGTGAAATTCCATTCCAAAATACACAAGTCAGACTTAAACTTGTTGAAATGAGATCCTATACCCTGAAGGCTTGGTTGACCTTGTGCATTGAAGCTAATCTAAAATCCTTCTATGACTCAAAAGTAAAGAATGTTGAGATATTTTACATCAGTCCTTTTTTTACCAGTCTGTCTAGGCCTGGCAATTCTACAGATGTACAACATGTGTGCACACAGAATACTTCAGTACATTTACTATGTAGTTGTGCTGTGCCCTTCATCTTGGGCAATACTACTACTAGTACAGTGTGTACACGATACATGTACATGTACATGTACATTGTACACTGGCATGCACATACATGTACATGTACATGTACATGTACATCGTCCTTGCATGTGTGTACATGTGTACGTACATGTACTGTACATGTACATGTATACAGTGTACATTACAATGTACATGTACATGTACATTGTACCAGTACAATGAGCTCACTGTATTAGTATAGCCCAGGAGGAAATGATTTGTTACAAAATACAACATTGTGTCACATCAATGTTATTGAATTGACTGCTAGTGCTACAGTCAGCTGTCTGCAGAAAATGTGCAAAGTTGTCCTGTAAAGTTACTCCTCACTGAAAGTCAAACTATTGAGAAACATGAAAAGTGCAAATCCTGGAACCTGGAAACATGTACTGTACATTATGTTTACATACATGTACACGTGTACAATATGTATGTATAGTGTGTACGTGTACATGTACAGGGGTATACGTGTATGTATGTATGTACATGTACATTTTAGTGTGTACGTGCAAGTTTAATACAAATGCATTTGTGGGTTTGGCTTTGAAACAGTAGTGATATCGTGATAGGGCTTACATGTACAAAGTAGGACAATTCTTAAATTATCCCACACATCCTCCCGCACTGTACTGTACATGTACTTTTCAAATTCAATGCCCTTGATCTGTGCACTGTGCAGTGTTCCACTCCACAGACTGTGTGGACTGTTGAAACTTGAAACAGGATATTGTTCAGTGATAACGATCACGTTGATTGATGAGACAATCACGCTGCATCCATGTACACTTTGTACAGTGTACAATATAACTATATTTCAAAACTGAAACTAATGGAAAAGGCAGACAATGTTTACAATTGGTGCGTGCACACTGCACACATGTACAGTGTATTGTAGTTATATACAGAATATACCGGTAGTCATGATATTGAAAATGACAATGATAACTGGATGAAAAATGAAGTCCATTTGATGAAATACTGTACATGTATGATGTACATTACTAGCCTACTAGGCCCTTATCACATTTCAACAGGGAGACAAAATTTCTACCCTGACCTGAGTATACTGTACATGTATTACAGTTTACATGTGGGTCATTCCACCAGGTTGGGTCACAAAGTGTGACATGGAAGTGAAAAATTCAAATTAGTTGAAAAGCAATTCTTTTGCACTTGTTATGTGTGTGACATGTCATAGTTTCATAATCTCATATGTTTTTGGTGTGTTGATATACAAAATAAAAATAAATTCTTCTAGAATCTGCAGTGCTCCACCAACAGTGCAGACGTAACGTGGACACCAAAGCCAATAAATCATTTTAATGCAAATAATACATAGGCATAGAATTTCATTAACAACTAATCATAAAATGATTGTATTTAAGAAGTAAAAATCAAAACAAAACTTTAGATTGACCTACGAATACAACCATCGACCGAGGAAAGAAAAAACTAAGACCATGTCAGTTCATTTCTTCTCAATATTTTCACATGCATGATGTTTATTTCCACAAAGTCACATAGAACTCAAGTTAGCAAAGAAACAAACATTCCTTTGGTTTTAAATGCACAGATATACTTCAGAAAATCATAGTTTGGGTAAAGTTTAAAACTGGAATTACTCAATATTGAAATATGGTTTACTCATTAACTCCTGTGCAGACGTAACGTGGACACCGTGTCATGTTACATCAGCACAACATGTTTTTTTCCTTTGATGGTTGGGAATTTTTGGCTTTAGATTTGGCTTTTGGCTTGCTTTTGGCTTTTACATCGGCCAGTGCTGTAGGTTTCGAGACCATTTTTCCCTGGTCTCGGTCTCGTTACCCTGTGGTCTCGGTCTTGGACCCTTCCGGTCTCGGATATTGTCTTGCTTCGAGACCGCCATTATTTACATGTGAACATGTGAAATTAATTTGTTATCTTTTTTTTCTAAGCTCCCGGTCTGTTGAAAACAAAAAACCCTTTATGGGAACTACACATAGGGCATTTTGCCCAGGGCTGATGAGTACTTAGTTAATGACACTGTAAACTCCATGCATCAGAGGGTGGAAGGTTGGAAACATCACGCAAAACCAATACTCATATCATGCGTGGCCTCATTCTACATGTATGGTTCCACAAACTTCCCCGAACCAATACCATGGGTCCTGGTACTGTGTAGAATGCAATACACACGTAAAATCACAAAATAATGAGAGCACATGCAATCTTACGTATGCATGTGGGACGTAAGGGAAAACCAATCAATAACTTTGTTGAAGAATTTTCCATCAAGGGGAATTAATTTAAATGAGTCACCTGTTTTGCCGTTTTGGTCTTAGGAAGTCTGTTATGTATATAGATAGATATCCTAACATTCCAAACAAGAATGAGACTGTTTTGTTTTTTTCCCCTTCGATCTAACCTTGGAGTTGACTTATGACAAATGTTAAACAATAAAACTGTGTAAAATCACTCACATCGTACTGTTTCGTACAAATTAATTAATTTTCTTCACTTTTACTGTGTCATCCTTTCATTACAGACTCATCTCGGTTTCGACCTTTTGCAAGGTCTCGACTACAACACTGGAATCGGCTAATGTTTGGTTTTGCTGAACAGTTTGATTTTTAGGCTTTGTCACATTTGGACTTGCTGCCTTGATGCAGTCTTATCCTAAGTGAGGTTCTTGGATCTTGGCGTCATCCTCAATTTCCTTCAGGGCCTAATACAATAAAAAAAAAAATGAGAAAAAAAAACACAGAAAAATACATAAGATACCCTGTTGAAAGGAAAGTGGAATATCTAATAATAGCAACCAGTTTTACATCTTTTTAAAATTGAAAGCCAGAGTTTGGAAAACACGTAAAAGCAATCCACTGCAGAATTCAAGAAAATGAATCCAGACCTTCATTTTAATAAATACGAGGAGAGCTAAAAAGTTGCTCTCCTTAATTCACTTTGTTGAATTAAGGAGAGCGGTTTTTTTTCTATGAAAAACGAAAGAAAAAACCCACTCAATTCCAACGACAAAGAAAGAAACCCATTATCACAATTCATGTTTTGTTTCGGTAGTAAAATAAATTGCACTTTTTTGTAGCGTGACCGTCTCGCTATTATGTATTATACTCCCTGGAACTTGGAAGTTCAGATCAGGCTTGAGTAGCGCAGCGTACTCATATGCAGCCATGTGGCCGCTGTGCACGTGCACTGTGCAGTGTGCAAAGACGTGTTGTGTCATGTCACATTGCAGCGCGTAGGCTGGTTTCGGCCCTACTGGTCCTGTAGTGTCGCTATGGCTTTACGAGGCGGAAACCAAACCTAGACTTGCCAACCTGGTTAACGTCGCGAAGGGAAAACGCTACTTCCATCGTTCGTCTCCGAATGTTGTTTCCGCGTAATCTAATATTTATCCCTTCGTCATTAATGTTGAAAGTGGTATGAATAGAAAGAAGAGAATACAAGCTTCAATTTAAGGGTAAAATCGACAAATTTTGACGATGTTTACAGGGTGCGCTAGGAAGCCGAAAACACGAGTTAGACTTTTTCTCCGCCATTTTAGCTCGATATGCCGCGGCAGCACGGAGCGATTTGGCAATTTTGAACTTCCGATATCTCAAGAAAGAAATGAAACATCCTTCTCAATTTTTCTACAATTCTAGAAAATACATTTCTCATGAGGTGTGCGTACTTCGGTTAAAATTAGTGTAATTAGATTAATATCTTACCTTTTCACGATCACTCTGAGGAATCTTCCTTGTCAACGTTTGCATTGCAGGCTGGTTGAACCAGTCTATTAGCTGATAGTCTGGTTCCAAGAGCTAAACATCCTGACAAATACTGTGAAGTCAGGGAGCCACACCTATTCAACGACGTTACATGTGGACACTTGCACCTTTACATCGCCCCAGAAAAAAAATCACGAACGGAAAACCACTTCAGTGTCGCACGTGGTCTGTGAGGCACCCCCCCAAATATTTCTGTAGGCTGTTCCATTATAATATAGGGGTGGAACGTTCGCAATGTCGTCCCGAATGCACCGACGTTACAACCATTGCGTTGGACAACCACTGTCGTTCCGTCGCTCATTTTCGAGGCACATTTTGTGGGCATGGAGCATTTTCCTGTTTTATATGGTTATATTGTCAAACAATGAATAACTAGATATAATAGAAGTAATACTAGCGTGTTTCGCATTTAAAGCTGAAAACTACAGCCTCCCTTTTCGACGTATCGTGCACATATTTTTGTGGACACCCCCTGTTACGTCGAATGGGTCAGTCTAACTTCGTTGTACATCACAAAATAAGGCTTTGGCTTGGAAATGTCCGCGTTGTTTGGGGGAAGATGAAGTCCCTCGAATAAATAAACAACCCCGTGGTAGTTTTCTGGAATGTTTTCAGTCCGATGTTCCTTGTCAGAAATGTCAGCTTAAAATGTCACAATTTTCACCTCCAAAAGTGCTGTGGACACAACAGCATTTTGCATCATAAAAATACGCGGACGCATCCGCGTGTGAAATAAGTGGATGGAATATGATAAGTTTGATGTTGCTTCATGTTTTAAGTTAATTCACTTTGAAGAAATAGTGTATAACGTTGTTTTTTTTCACCTTGAAATAATGACGGACAGAGTTTTCACGCGCGACCCAACCTGGTGGAATGACCCACGTACAAACACACATGTACATGTACATGTGTACTGGTAGTTCAGTTTAGTTTAGTTTAGTTCAGTTGACCCATGGTTGACCATACCAAAAACACAGCATAGCGAATTTAGATTTTACATGTGTCATTTACATGTATAAAGATTGGGCCATCACCAGCCGTGATACTGTACAGTATTGTACAATGTTACAAGTACATTGCATGGCTGCCCCTTTTAGGCTTGTCAACCCACCACAGGAAATTGCCTAGAAGCAGAAGGCTAGATCATAGATGTCTCTTTTAGTTTTAGTGGCCCATACTGTACATGTACCCGACAAACAACTGATTATATTTGTGCTTTGTATACTGTACATGTACATGTACATGTAGCCTAGATGTTTCCCCTGTGGCTTGTGTATGGGCCAGGTGGGCCACTGATGTCACAGTTTCAAGTGGCCTTATGCCAGTTATACAGTGGCCATTGGCGTCTCAGTCACCATTATAGTCAAAGTCAAACCCTTACTTGTTTTGGGTAAACATACAAGTTGATCTACTCTTTTACTTCATACTGTACATGTACATGTACATGTGTAGGTCTCCCCTTTCTCTGATTGCTAGCTTGGCTGCACCTTTAGCAAGAATGAATTGATTCTAACCGCCCTGCCCCAAGGTCACACATCATTACAAATTTACAATCGCAACCAGCAAACGGGCAGATCTCATCTACTAGGCAAATAAAAAAAATACATGTGCATGTACATGTACGTACGTGTATACGGCGTAGATATGTACATATGTACACGTAAATGCTTTCATGAGCCTCTTTTTTTTACCTGTTGCCAGTCTTTTTTCTGCTCGGTTGATTTGATTTGCTCCTGTACATTTAGGCCTACATGTGTACACATTGTATGGTATGGTCCTTTTTATACATGTACAATGTACATATGTACTCGTGCTATTATTTTATTAGTCCTATGAAGTTGAACATTCAATGCATTTAAGTACATGACTTTGTGCTCTTAAACAGTACTCTTACACTAGATGTAAGATCATTCAATTTCGATCCACATGCAGTCATGCACTGAGGCGTTTTCTAATCCTATGCAAAATTTGGTAGTCTGTACATATGTGCTTTTTACATGGGCATCATGCACACACTGCTCATTAAGTGATGCTCACTATTAAAAGTGGTTCAGTAATTTTTGTCCTTCATTAACTTAATGATTTGGATAAGGTATGCATTTTTTCAGGCTTTATGTTTCTTGAAAATGCAAATTTTATTAAACTCTGAAAGCCAGTGACTTGTCCAGATACTCCTACCGGTAATCCTAAACAAGATGTGTGCTCTGATGACATGTACATTGTGGTTTATCATCAACTAACAAGCATCTGAACTTACTCAGAAACCATACAAATTCTTTGTATAAAACTTCTGAAATAAACTTCTGAATAAAACTGAAATAAAATAGCCATTTACATGTAAATACCGGTACTAAGACTGTCTGTCCATAAAACACCATGCTCAGAAATTGAAAGGTAAAGGAAAAGGAGTCTTGGTTTTCCTCTTTTTTTATTCAATTTAATTTCAATTCAATTTATTTTCCTCTTAATTTCAATAGTGAATACACAAATATACTGTACATGTATGTATGGATTAATTCCTGATAGGATAAGTGGAGAAAGTCTCCAAAAAGCAAGCTTGTTGGCGGAGACTCCCTGTCTTTGAAGACCTTTATTATAATTTGTATAGTAACTAATCAATTAATTAATCAATTACCCATACAGGTACATGTTTATAGATATGGCCTTAAACACAAATTAATGGAAATACCAATAACGCTTACAGTACGGTATTCAACACTGTCATCAGAAAGCAAGGCTGTTTCATGTGCATACACACTGTACCAGTATGTGTGTGCATCAGGTGTGCATTCTTTACATTACAGCCACAATATAAAACCTTGCCATCAGTAGGCACTGACCACACAAAGCTGGAAGGACCATTAACAGTGTGATGATTGGCGATCTTCATTCCATGCCTTGCATCACTCATTGTATTCAGGAGGGAGGATAATTTGCCTGCACACAATATGCCAGCTACCACTGGTATGTAAAGTGCATTTGCAGTAGTGATAGCACTGCATTTCCACCTTTCCTTATTGGCTAAACTTCTATCGCCCAATTTTCATTTCATTGACAGTAGTGGGGGTCTTTAGCTGGGATTCGTAAATTGGAATCCTATCTCGCTTGAATTTGAAAAATACATGTGATGTAAGAAGCATACATGTACGTAAAGTGTAAACAAAACATCACTTACACTTGAAGAATGAAGTTATGAACATACATGTACATGGACATGTACAATGTACATGGACTGTAGGTGTCCGAGGCAGATAATAATACAGGGTGTTAGAACTCTCCTCCATAAAATTTAGTGGAGTGGACTGTGTGCAAAACACATTCAGACAGCCCTCCTGGCTGAATCTATTGCATGTACCATTACATGTACAATGTTTTTGTACATGTAGACTGCCAGCACAGGTGCCAAGTTAGACAGATCTTACCCCTTTTGCTTGAGTTCAACAAGTAAATGAACTGTATAAAAAAATGCCTGTACATAAACATGTACATGTACATGTACATCATGCATACTGCATGCACTGTACGTGTACATGTACCGGTATGTACTGTATATGTACACTACAGTATTTCTTACTTTTCATTTGCATTTATTTAATAGTACAACTTGTTGGGTACGGCACTGTAAATTACTTTGTTTTCGATCACTTGAGACTGAATTATGAGTAGATTTTTGTTTGTTTTACATGTACTTTAGACCCAACTCTTCAGAAAGGAATTTCTAAATGGTCATGATATCGATAATTTCGTCAGTGATAAGATTCTTTAGGGTTTTGTACGATGTACAGTTGTACACGTGTACAGTATAAACTCACATTTACCGGTGTTTTTGATGCAGGTCCAATAAGCATACCGGGGGTAATTGTAAACCCCTACAGTTTTCATGTGCTTCTCAATAAATGTACATGTATGTACATGTACACCAAATCTATGTTCGCAGATTTCTTGAATATCAACAATAACATCACCCTGCTTTATCCCCTAAGCAAGGATTTGACAACTTACATACATGTACGTGCATGTGAAATGTGTTACTGCAGTATACTACAGTGTACCATGTACAGTATATGTACAGAATGTGAATGACTGCTAGTATTTAGAAATTTGATGACATTTGCCTTTGGGTAATTGAAGTCTGTGAGTAGTTTGCATCATTCTTGTATTACTATGGCTTTTTTTTTTTTTATTCACTCCATCCCAGATGAAAACGATGAGATGCCTGTCCGTGCCTCTGGAGAGGAGATGGACGAGCAGAGAATGAAGAACATTGCCTACCAGTATCTCTGCCATCTGGAGGAGACCAAGAAGTAAGTCACAAAAGACCTCCTCACTAAGCAAGCGGCTGTGGCTTCATTGGGCGCAGGAGTCTATGGGAGCTGCCGGATCAACGGCTGCACCCAAGTCCCATAGTCTTGAGTGTTGTTTCCAGCCGTAGCCTATAAATTGAGGCATTGCCTCCCACTGATTTTCCCCATTCTATAGACACGTATCCTACATACATTCATGTACCATTACATTTACATGACTCATGCACTGCAGAGGTTTGATATTAGTCTGAAATTCACTTACAGGTGAAGTCCATACATGTACACGTATAATGTACGTGTACATGTACATGTAGGTGCAGGAGTCGTGGGTTTGAATCCTGCCCGAGCTGCCTGAAATATTTTTATCAGGCATCGGGCAAAGCACTGAGCACTCAGTGTTTATCACATCGAGCAGGGCAAACCCTCATTGAATTACTTGTTCATTCTCCTTGATGCAAACATCATGTTGTATCTATGTACATGTACATGCAGGTTGTTATGTAATAGATGCTTCATACTTGAATCTGTATTGAATTACATCATTACAAATGGGGAACCAAGTTGTTCTCACTCAGGGATCTTCCCACTTGCGAAAGTATGTATCAGGGCTGATAAGCAGAAGTACTATAAAATGTTGATCTATGCAAACCAAAAATGCTGATATGTAGGGCCTGGAGGAATGTGCACTAAAGCACCGGGTGAAGTGTTTACCAAAACCAAACCAGTTCTGACCTTAATCTCAAAACCACATGAACGGGGACCTTACCACATCGGTATTTTTAGACTGGTTTGTTATCTGACTCATCGAACATGTACAAGTACATTACATGGTAAGGGTTCACAGCAGCACATAGTACAGTACACTTGATTCAGGAGCTGTATGGCCCAGTATACATTATGTACCTGCAGTTTTGTCAGTAAGACTGCAGAAATACTGGGATGAGATAGAGGAGGGACTTGTACCAATTCCACCTCCCACTGAAAAAAAGGGAAGTGCATGTCAAAGATATAATTATATGGTGCTTAGACTATTGATGAATTGGCAGGGCGCATGCATGCATGTCAAGTACTTCATTGTGGAGTATACTGTATACATGTACAATGAATAGTACAGGGTACTATGGAATGCAGCCTTTCCTGGACACAGTGCAATACCAGGGGGGGATACATGTACAATGAATAGTACAGGGTACTATGGAATGCAGCCTTTCCTGGACACAGTGCAATACCAGGATACCATATACCAGCCTGAGCAATTTCTGCTACTTCATCTTTTTACATAGACCTGCCCTTGTCCTTGATCCTGGTTTGTAGGCCTATTCAGATGAAATCAGGGAAAATTTGGGAAAAAATTTAGGGAAATGACTAAATGCATACAGGTACATGTAAGCCTTTGGATTCTTGTATTCTTGTGTTATTGATATTACAAAGCAATGAACCATTGCCAGTTGCCTCTGTGCAATTGTCTATATGTACATGTAGTGTGTCTGTGTACATGTCCATGCACATGTAGCTTTGCTGAAGTTTGGTAAAAACTTAATTTACTTGGTGGAAATTTCTTCATTCCAAAATTCTGAGGCAGGTGCACAGTACACTGTACCCAGGTACTGTACATGTACCGGTACCATCATTTATAAGATTGAACATTTTTATTGCCAGCTTTATGGTGTTTGCCTGAGAAAATCCTAAAAGAAAACCACCCGTTGATGTCCATGGGCATGTGAAGTCTGCCGGAACTGTACTGGTATTCTTTTTATACAGAAATAGAACAGTGTACAATTCAGTGCTTGGTGTGAGTATTAATTGTTGTGAAAGCATAATTGGATGTACATGTACATGTACACACATGTAGGTACAACTGTGTAAATGCACTATAGGCCAGATGTACAATGATTCCATTTTACGGTCATCTACCAATACAGTTGAAGGTTTGTTATAATGTACTGTACAGTGAAACCTTGAATGAGCCTGTTCTTACACAGTGAGCTACATGTAGTTCTTATAGTTGAAAAGATGGGAGAATGAAGGATGTTGGTACATGTACAATTTCTTTTGGGCAAAGAATACATGTAGTTGCATCATGAAGAGAACTCTTTGGTGTCATTTGTCAGGCATTTGTAAATTTTAGTTTATTTGTTTAGTTACATACATGTACATTGTACATGTACATGTACGTGTAGCTCAGAATTATCTTCTGATGAAGACCCCTTTGAAAGAAGTGAAGGCCGCATGACACAAACCTCAACTCTGTGGTCTTCATCTTGGTTTACTCTCAACCTTGGAGCTACCAGGTACACTTGGGTCCTCTTGTTTATCTTCAGTCCCTGGACAAACATCTTCAGTCCCTGGACAAACATCGATGGAATCCCAGGTGGGAGGAAAATGAGTAACAAACAAGTTGTCAACCACAGAATGTCCTTCAGGTCATGGATTGTGGAGTCCTTCTGGCCTTGACCTTGTCCCGATCCTATCCTGTCTGGCAAGTGGCAAGGTCTCTCAACTGAGAGACTGAGGCCATCTGCTGCTGTTAACTTTAAGAACCCCCAAGTTGTTTGTGAGTAAAATCGGTTTACCAACCAAAGGCATGTGCTTACATACATGTACATGTACATGTACATGTACATGTACATGTACACTGTACAATGTACATACGGTGTATACATATACCGGGGGTGTACATGTACATGTACATTGTACATGTGTACATGTGTTGCAAGTCGAAGCAGAGCATGATTCAAAACCAGCAACCATCAATGATGAAAGGGATGATGCGTTTTTTACATTGAAGTTTCACCCAAGGAAAACGTATCAAGCAAGCAGCTTTGTGAAATTGCCAATTGGTTCCAAGGCTGTCAGCGTCAGTCAAGATGCTGCATGACAGCCAAGCAGACTTGTACAGTGCGTAGGCCTACACGTACATGTACATGTGCATTATGTGTACAGTATACATGTACATGTATGCTGTATTATTTTAGACTCGAAAATCTTCGGCTGAGTCTGAGTCCAAGGCTCATCTCTTGAACTTGTTTCCGGCTCTACATTGTAAGTCCCGAGTCTCCAGATCAATTCAGATTCCAAATTACAAGCCAACTAGCCGCTGCTCACCTGGTGTTTAGACTGAGACCTGAAGTGAATACAATCCGACTGATTTGGGTCTTGTTTGCAAACATTTGATTTGTTGACTCTTTGCGGCCACATTCTGATTGGATTTCATGACCTGGAAAATTGATGGTCACAGCATGGAGCCTAAAGCCGCGTCCGCACTGGACTTAAAATGGGTAAACTAACCGAGCAAATGGGTAAATTGACCATTTTAAGTCCAGTGCGGACAGCCAGAAAGTTTTCCTCCCAGGTAACTTACCCGACTCCAGTGGGTAGTTTAACCGACCAACTTCTGCCCGGTTAAATTGACCAGGTCAGTTTAACCGAGCCGAAAAGTCCAATCCGGACACGACGTCTCGGTAAACGACTCGGTAAAAAACCACATCCGGCGCCCCGCATTGCCAGAGGCCCTAAATACCACGTGACGTGCCATGGTCCCAATACAACAATGTTGTTTACTTTTCGAGCAGGGTCGACGTGTCGTAGTTTTATGGTATTTACATCCGGTGAAAGGTCACCACCATAGCGCCCTCTTGCGTTTATACGCGCCAGTCGGTTAGTTTTACTGCGTCGTCTCGGTTAGTTTACCTGAGTCGAAAGTCCAAGTGCGGACGCCGGGAAGATTTACCCATTGGAATGTTACCCACGGGCTCGGTAAAAAATAAGTCCAGTGCGGACGCGGCTTTATTATAGCTCCATGGTCGCAGGTTCCAGAATGCTTTGCGACTGTAAGTAAGAAATCAAGTAATAATGCATTTAAACATTGCAAACGGCTTTCCGATCAGAAAATTCAGCAAAAGATCTCAAAAACTTAGAACCCGATGTTTCAATCCTAGTAGGATTGTTCTCAATTGCAGATTGTTGAATGTGTACATGTACCAGGATTTTTTAGGCCATAGAATTTTTACTTGTCGACAAACATCTCACACAATTTTGTCAACTAATCCAGTTGTTTTGGCTAAAAAGCCTTTCCATGTGCTTCCATGTGCTAAAGCATTCCCTGTGCGTAGCATTGCCAGATAAGTGGTTATTAGCTGGACAGTGGCTGACCTTCAGACCACTGTATCTAAACTCTAAAGTTATCTGCTTTGAGGACACGCCTGACAGCGTTAATTGCTTGCGGTGTACACCTATACCCTTTTCCCACTACAAACTGCTTAACCCCGAGATTTGCTGCCCCGGGTTAAGCATTCTGTACCCCGGGGTTCGTTAACCCTGAGTTCTGTTCCCATTTGTCGCGTTAACCCGGAGTTTCGCGAAACCCGGGGCGAGCTTGCCCCGGGTTAACGATGTGCGATTTCCCACTACACCCCAACCCCGGTGTCCGTCACTGCCCGGACCGGAAATCCCACAGCGCGCAAGCTGGTCCCACAATGCCTCGTACCGCCTTGTCGCCCAGCAACCACCCGTCGGCGCGCGCTGCCTGACTGGATACATGTGGGCTGTACTCGATTAACGTACATGTACATGTACATTGTACATGTACATTGTACATGTACATGTACTTTCGTTTGGGCATAATCCGCACTCTCCTGTACAAGTACACTGCATTGAAAATGGCGTCAGATATAAATATAATATAGATATAAAATTTCGGCAAATCCGGGGCATCAAGGCAATTTACCGACTTTTTAGTACCGATGCAAACACGCTGTAAGCACTATAAAAAAAACTTTCAAAATAGGCGCTGAAGGCACCGAATCGTTGTTTTAGGTCTCCTACTAATATATCATCGTTTCTGTGGGACCACAATGCCTGAAAAAGATTATTTTCCAACATAAAAATGACGTCTAAAATAGGTTTCAGTCAGCCACCAACACTATTCTCACGGAACATGAACAGTACCATTCAGGTATGGCCGGGGTGCTACTGCTATAGTAAGCGGGACGACAAAAATATCTGACAATAGATCCTCACAAAAAAATCAAAATAAAAGGGATTCTAAATAGCCTACATGTTTTGTAAAGATGGATTTTTAAGCAGCTAGGTCCAACCTAAACGAGCATATTATCGGAGCTTATTATTGTATAAAGTCGCACCCCTCTCATTCCTAATAGAATAGTCCATGCTGTCAAGGTATCGCGATATGGGTTCGGTGTTCCAAAACCTTCTCATCAGTTCTCGTCCAAAAAATTGAAAATAACTACGTTCGTAGGCCTACCTGAAAAAAAAGAATAAAGTTTGCGACATTTTTGTGCTGTATCGTGAAGTAGTATAGCTCGTTTTGCTGTTTAGCTTTCTCCTTTCGGGGCATGGTTACGACTTTGAAAACGCACCCGCGAACACGCAAACCTTTGACAGCTCAACGATTCTACTTTCGCACGCAACCCGACCACGTGCTGCATGCTGCGCAATCTATCTATCGTGCAACGCAAATCGCTCCCAACTACCGTTGGTACCCGTTGTTTGGTACAGCCAGCGATGTCCAAGATTCACTGGTACCCGCAGATTAAAAGTTCGTTGACATGAAACTGTCAGGATCGAACGCACTGTCCATGTACGTATCTGACATGGCCATGTAAGTACTGTACATGTACATGTACAGTACATTGATCGTGTATGTGTACGTGTACATGTACAGTAGATGCACATGTACTGTACATGTACACCCATCCACAGTCCATACAGTTGTGCACAGAATGCGCAATGTTTAGCTGACAGTGCGCACGGTACAGTGAAGCTTCCATGTGTGCTGCACACACACTGCACCGCAGTCGGAATATTATTTCATGCGCGCTGCAATGTGCTAAAAGGGCACGGCAATTTGTTGCCGTGAAAATCCTCCAAATTTAAGGGCACCGCGGCAATTGGTGAGGGCACGACGGCAACTGCCGTCGTTGCCGGCGTGAATTTACTGCCCTCTTGTAAATGGCAGATGTGCGTCGCATGCGGATTTTCCCGCCACGTATCCCACCTCTGACCGTCCCATTACGTAACGCATCCGGTGTCTTAACCCTGAGAATGTCCACCGGACTCGTACCCCGGCGCGGTTTCCCACTACAACGCCAACCCCGGGGTTCGGCCGTTACCCCCGAGATTTCCATCCTTAACCCTGGTCGCGAGCAGGGTTAACGAACCCCGGGGTAACGGCCGATTTTTCGGTCTCAACCCGGGGCGGGAAAAGTGTAGTGGGAAACGTCCTGGCAACCATTTCCAACCCGGGGTATCTCGGGGGTAAGGCTTGCCGTTACCCCCGAGATAACCCGGAGATTGCGTAGTGGGAAAGGGGTAAGAGTCAGGGAGGCCGTTCAGAATGAATGGCCCTGCTCCCTGCCTGACCCAGACAAGAACAAACACTGCATCACAGCTGGCCTGTGCAAGGATTCTGGCAGGTTCCATTACATGTGCATAGATCGATGTGCCTTCATTCAGGAGGGCTAGGAGCATGGAACAGAGCAGGGGCTGGGTCTCCTAGATATAACTAAGGCTGACCTCGAATGACCTTTGGGGATGTAAACTTTGAGGTGGGGGCGGAGGGGTGCTGGGCAGATGTTTATACAAGTGGTTTCCCATGACACCTGAGTGATGTTAACCTAAGGGATTGAGTTCAGAAATGTAGTCTCTCTTTTTTTTGGAAGGTACCCTGTGTGATACACATGTACTGTACAATTATATTACTGTATCTCACTGGTTCATCAAGCAGTCTGTGCAAATCACCACAAAAAGTGTACAATAGTGGATGGCACCTGTACATGATGTACATGTACTATCAACATGTACACATACAATTCTATTATGCATTTAATTAAGATATCCACTGACAATGTAAGGATTATCTCTACCAAAGTACAGTATGTACAGGTTAATCTGCACACAAGGTTACATGTTCAGTGTACAATGTACATGTACCTGTACAATTATATTGTAACAGATACATACATGTACATGTACATGTACATGTATAAGTACTGTAGTACATGTACATGTATGGGTAAAGTTCACATCATTGTACTGTTGTTAATACATGACTTGTAACAGTAAAGAAGTGTACAGTATTTTACATCATGGAGGTAGGAGGCCTCCATGGTTGTAACTTGTATACACAGCATGTGTGGATGTACAGTACATGTATACATGTACTGTACGTGTATGCATGTATCACAGCACACAGAGGTACACACTGTACATGTACAAATGTACAGTGTAATGTACATGTACGTACATCAGCACTACCGGTATTTATTTGATGATTTGAGTGAAGTGCATTGTGCAGTACATGACAAGTTCCACGCAGTTACTAAAGTTAGCTTCCAATTGTGGGAGTGGAGGAAATAGTGTGTTGCCTGCCATGGCCTCAACTTGGTAATGTGTGGGAGGCAGGCCTGGGTGTGTCTACCAGATTGTGTTACTGTACACTACTCAGTATGCTTCAACTGTGTAAACAAAGTAGAGTTACTGTAGAAGGGACAGTATCACATTGCCTACACAGTGTTCTGATTCAGTCAACGACCTTCCACTTATGTTTGGATTTCTAAAAAAAATGCATTGACAGGATGTCATTTGTTTGTGGATTAAATGATAGATGGCTGAACATGAATACATGTATACGTGTACATGTACATGTACTGTAGGCTACTGTACATGTACACTGTGCATATGTATACATGTACATTTGTACATGTACATGTGTACACTGTGACATTATCATCATACGTATACAGAGTAGCTACTGTACTGTACATTGTACATGTATGTGTATGTAATATGCACATTGCACAATTGGCATGTATGGTCACTGTGGTGTCTTTTAGGATTTACATAAAATCTCTGCCTTCTGTGGTGTCATTAAATTCATGGTGAGAGGAGCTACATGTACACTGCTGTGCAAATGTTATTACGCACCCACACCAAAAATATACTTCGTGTTTTTTACCCGATTAAATAATGGATAATCACTTTCAAAATCATACCTGTCTCTTGAGTGGTATATACATGTATCTATTGGAAATTAGCGATATTTTAATGACACAATTATGCTTTATGGGTCCAGAATATCAATTAATCCAACATCATAATTTATCCCTGGGCACAAATGATGTGCGTAATGATATTCATGAGCTCATGAATATATAATGAGGCAAATCAAGATGGCGGATTAACGTTGCGACGAAAGTGTGTCGCGAAGTTGCTCTTTTTACACGTAATTCAGAGGGTGTTTCTTTATGGAAATATGATTATTACTGATTAAAAGAATGACTCCAGACATAGGTTTGGTAGTTTATTGAACTACTGGGATTTTTCAAAGTGAATTCTTGAGTTGAAAATGTTGCAATGGGTGCGTATTGCGTAATAACATTTGCACGGCAGTGTAAATGGTTTCTTAGAGGCATAGTGATGATCATACATACTGTATGCATTTCAACTCTAATGCCTCATTTTGACAATTATGCTTTCTCCTCCCCATCCTCATTCTCCCTATTCTATTCCCCTTCCCTGCCCCATCACCCTCATCAATCTTCTCATTCTCCCCATCTCCTTTCTCCTTACTTTCTGTCCTCTTCTTCCTCCCCTTCCCTCCTCCCCTTCCCTCCTCCCTTTCCCTCCTCCCCTTCCCTCCTCCCCATCTCATTCATCCTTTCTTCCCTTCCACTTCACCCTCACCCTCCTTACCCTCCCCACCCTCCTTACCTTCCTAATCCACCCCCTTTTCAACCTCCTTCCTGTCTCATTCGTACTTTATTCCCTTCCTCTTCTTCCACTTTACCCCTTCCTCACACTCCTAACCCACCCCTTTTTTCAACCTCATCCCCGTCTCATTCATCCTTTTCTTCCCTTCTCCCCGTCCACCTCTCTCTTTCCAACCTCCTCCTCCTCATTCCCACCTCATTCATCTTTTTCTTCCCTTCTCCTCGTCCACCTCTCCCTCTCCCCCCCCCCCCCCCCCCCCCGTCTCCTAGATGGATTGAAGCCTGCATCAGTGAGGAGCTTCCACCCCCCACCGAGCTGGAGGAAGGGCTACGGAACGGTGTCTACCTTGGCAAGCTGGCGCATTTCTACTCGCCCAAGACAGTCCCTTACAAGCGCATCTATGACAAAGAGCAGACCAGATACAAAGTGAGTGCCCTTCCGCCTGCTTTCAAGACCTACCAGTATCAATTGATTCATGAATCAAGATCTTGTGGACAATCTACACTGTACAGCAGGGCTGGATGTTAAGAGGCCATCAATTTGTTTTGTAAATAAATATACAAATTACAATCCATACTGTACATTTAAGTGCCACAACTGCCCATCCAAATATTTGCAATAGCCCTCACTGCTTCACTGAAGGTCAAAGGCATTTTTTTGAAAAGAAAAGTGTGGCTAAGCGGAAAGGGTGTTCAAACTTTAGTCACGCGATGTGTCGTTGTTTGGCTGTTGCAAAATAACTCTAGCCACTTACGAATTTGCTCTTTTAGCTTGGCTGGCCACCAATGTTAAAGGTGGAGCCATGTACACATGTTTTTTTGACGACCATTGCATAGCTGCCAACCATTCCTATTTTGGAGGAATCATTCCCCCTTTGTGGTAAAAAATGTATCACTTTTTACAAGCTCTTGACATACATGTACAATGTAGATTCCGATTTTGGGCTTGGAGATACACATGTATTACTATTAGTATGTAGTTTGCTCTGCAATTCCTCTTTTTTAGCAGAAGTATTCCTAACGTTTCCCAACCTCACTAAATCCAACACCAGGTGTTGTTGGAATTTGTTGGATTGGGTACCCCAAGGATAGCATACTGCTGCTGAATTTTGTTGGAGTTTGTTGGATTAGGTACCAATGGACCAGGGAGACACTGTTGGAGTTTGTTGGATTAGGTACCAATGGTCGGTACACTGCAACACACTCAAACACCTGACCAGAAAATGACCAAGAGCTTGTGGGTAAACTAATCTCACCCACGAAAGCAGTGTAGTGCACTGTTACACACTCCAACACCTGACCAGTACATGCCATACACATTGTGGCATTTTATTGGGTTGGGGACAAATCCCCTGTAGTCATGCAACAATGCATGATACAGATCTGTACCCAACCTAACAAAATCCAACACATGCAGACTGTTGGATTCTGTGAGGTTAGGTACCAATGGGTTCCTAATTTCTCCCCAAATGTTGGATTTTGCTGGGTTAGGTATGCTTCCTAGTGAAAGAGCCTAGGGGGTTAGGGTGGGGGTGTGTGGATGGCTGGATGCTGTTAGCAATTTGTAAGCCTCAGAAAATTGCCAATAATCAGAGAATTATCAAGGCCATCATAGTCGGGCCAAACCTTTTGTCTCAAATTTCTGAACAGAGATCATGACACCTGTTGGACAGACCCCATACTGTCTGTGGCAAGTCAATGACACACCCTTGGAACAGTTCACTTTTCCACACACAGGGAAGCCTTGCCCAGCAATTATCCCAACCTGGAAACTGGAAAGAGACTCCAACATTTCAGTATTCATGAAAAGTTAAATGGGAGGTTTTCAACTCTTGAACTCTTTTGGAGTTGGGGGTGTTGGTTTTTTAGATCCCGGGGATTTTTCTTCTGAGTTTGTTTGGTGTCAGGATGCGGGAAGTTCAGCCAATTTGCCCCAGGAGTTCTACTACAAAGTACTAGGGGTTGGTAATAATATTTCAGTCTGGCAGACAGAGTGTCTGTCTGAGCAGACTCTGTCAGTCTGTGATTTGGCTTGATGGTGGGGGAAGGGCATGCAAGGACTCATGTGGTAGCCATAGCCTCTGGGGTACGTTTTGCGTGGTGGGAGATACACATGTATGGTAGCTGGACAAAACCCTCAAGCAAGGCTTTCTATTGTGGGGGATGCATGCACTGGGACTTTTCTCTAAGAGTCTAACCCAAGGTGTTGTTTGGGCTTTGGCTGTGGCTTGGGCTTAGGCTTGTGCTTGGGCTTGCTTTCAATTCCATCAATGAACAAATGGTTCCAAATTTTTGGGATGAAATTTGTCTTTTTCATTCTAAAGAATAAAAAGCCCCAAGGTTGGACTAGAAGGTGTTTCATTACATGTACAGTACACGTACATGTACATGTGTGTACATGTACCTGTACACTGTACATTTGTACATGTATTCATATACATGTACATGTACATGTACACTGTGCATTTGTACATGCACACTGTACATTTGTACATGTACATGCACACTACATTTGTACATGCACACTGTACATGTACATGTGTACATGCACACTGTACATTGTCTGAACAAACCGATGTGACGAATCAGTACACAATATGTGCAGTGCACCTGGACTCTGTACCGGAGCATCTGGTGACTTTTTTCCTTTCTTTCAGAAACACTTGATTTGCAGAGTTTTTCAGGAAGCGTGCAGTTGTGTTTAGATGACCTACATTTCCTACATGGCATCACATTCGGGTATTTCCACAGCGGTTGTTGGTTGGGTAGGGGAAGGGGAGGTTGGGAGCTTATGGCCAACTGAGTATACATTTGTGTATGGTAATCCTACACACTTGAGTGTACAATTACCGCCAGAAAAGGGACTCCCCACTAATACTGGGATAGGAATTCCTGGTTGGTTTATATTTCACATATGGCTGGGTCAGCACAGATGCACTAAAAGTTTTGTGAATGTAAGCATTCCTTGCTCTATGATGTAAGCAAGTCACAACCAGTTGGTATTGGTAAACTGCAGTGTATAAGCCTAGTATTTAGTGTTTACATGTATGTGCAATGTATGTAAGTACAGTGTACATGTACACATGTACACGTGCATGTTACGTACATGTAAAGGTACACTGTAAGTCATGAATGCCCATACATGTACCGGTACACGTGTTTCAAAAAATGTTGTTGCAAACTGTTTTCTGTCTAGTTTGTCCTGAAATATGCAAATCTTCATAGGTACAGTACATGTACATGTACATGTAAGGGGGCTGACATTTCAATTCCAGCGGAGTATGTACCGTACATGTACTGTAGCTGATTGGCTGCCATGATGAATATGTATGATTAGTAAAATGGCCTGAAGTGAAGTACTATATAGGGGGGCCTACAGATCATTTGAAGTTAAGGGCGCTGCATTCGAGAGCTACATGTACAGGTATCCACTGAGTAAAATATATTGAGAGAAAGGTCTTAAATGGCCATGTTGCCATTGACATGGCTTGCCAGGAAGGCCAATCTTCATGAACCCTTTGTTTTACTTCCCCTCTTTCCCCTTCTGAGCCATCACCTCATGGGGCATGCTTTGGGCCTTGAGGTTAGCGATTTTCCTTAGAAATAAAATACACTGTACATGTACATGGTAGGAAATGTGCATGCCTGAACAAGTGGATCAGTTTTATTTTGAAAATAAATATTCAAACCTTGACAATTAATCAATATGTGTACAGACTACAGTGTATGTTTTTGTGTGTGCAAAATTGGTCGTTTAGTCGTTAAGTTCTATAATTAAATTTTGGTTGAAGTCTGTGTACACTACTGTACACAGTACCGGTACATGTACATGTGCACAGTACATGCTCACGACCACGTATGTACAACTGTATACGTACATGTACATGTACATTGTACATGTACATGTGTACATGTAATGTAGTTTGTACATGTACCACAAGTCCACATCATACTGGTGCATTTGAATATATACAGGTATACATGTACATGTACATGTACATGTATGCCATATTATTACTGTATGGTATTGTTTTGTATGACTACATTTTTGTATAATGACAAATGTATGGTACATCAATGGTACATGTAGAGAGGGACACTGTTAGTCTGTTACACTTTAAATGTTGATGACTGCTGTTACAAATTACAATTTGAAGATTGCTACATGTAGTCTCTATTGACTCCCAATCCAATTACATGTGCAGAGGCCTTAGTGCAGCCCCATTGTTTGCTGGGAGTAACCCAGTAAGAGAGTGTGGGGCAGACTGACCATGTTTGTCCACCATAGATAGTGTATCCTAGTGTACATACACATTTCTGGCTAGTATTGATTTACATCAATTAATTCCTCATTTACTCAGTGACTCATGTTTCCTTCTTGCTCACACAAACAATGATGGCATTGGAAAATCTTAGAATTGTATTACACTGTATACAGTGCATGTGTAACCCAGAAAACCTACACTATGTGGGGAAAACTAGCAAACAGCCTTAAAACCATCCAGCGATCGGAGAAGGAGAAAACGCAGAGTATTCTGAAAAAAAAATGAAATGCAACACTATCTTGACTCATGAAGAAAACAACTCCCTATCTACAGTAACAGTAAATAAATTCTGCACAGAAAACAATTTACAATATATACAGTGTACAGTCAGTGTAGTAGTGTACAACTGTACATGTACACGGTACACTACATATACACTGTATACATGTAGGTGTACATGTACATGTACATGTACATACAGTGTACATGTACACTGTACGTTTTTTTGCAGCTGAAAGCTTTAAATGCATATTGTACCAACTACCAATACAGGTACACTGTACAAATTATATATACATGTACATGTACATGTATGTACATGTATGTACAAAGGTGCACTTGTATAAATGCGCCTTCAGAATGTTACAATGTACACTGTATACCGGGTACATGTAGTTAGATTGACAGTCACGTACTGGGTTTACACCAGCACATAGAAATCCAGCTGTTTGCATGGCACCATACATGTACAAATGTACCCCGCTAGTCATTTTCCTTATCGCTGAGGTTTCTTGAGATGGCGTATTCGTACGTGCACATGAAGCAGTAGCAGGCATCACATGGCGCTAGACCCAGGGACTAAGATTTGCATTCAGCATTTCAGCCTCTGTGCCCACTCTGCTCATTCACTTTGGCCAAGGAGCCCTGCCAACTGGCCTTCATGTACATGTACATTACATGTACCTACATTCAGTCTACCTTCAGTCAGGGCCAGAAGGAGATCTCATCCTGTGAAAACTGACAAACAAAATGCAAGGACAGTGGCAGTAATGGGCAACATGACAAAAGCCATCTAACTTTACATGTACTGTACATGCACATGCACACGCACATGCACACCCTGAAGTGTATACTTATATGTACACTATATACATGTACTGTACATTCTCATTAAGTGACTTACATGTATCATACATGTAGCCCTGATGTTGTGATCCTATCGTTATCAGGACTTTTTTTTACAAAGGCAGGCCTTGGGAAAGACCATGGAAAGACCACCCCTGCAAGGATCGAAATGTCACTCAGGCCCTCCACGTGTTTGAGTTTTGCATTTTGGTCATCATAGGACCTTTCCCAAAACCCGGCTTAGGCTCAGGCTTTTCCTTCCTTTTCTGTCATCCATTTCTAAGTACAAGGCATGAAAGTTGGAGACCTTTGGCTTTGTTTTTTAATGTTATACAGTACTGCATTTTGAAAAAGATTCCAAAGCGTCAGCTTCAACAAAGCACTCCAACCTGTGATTTCAGTTTTTGAATACAAAACAGAGATGAAGCCTAAGCCGAAGCCTAAGCCGGGTTTTGGAAAAGGGCTTTAATAGTCAGTAAGCAGTTTGCCAAATGTTTTGATATCGCTGCAGTTATATGGTATTTAGGCTTGCCGCTGAACATTTTACCTTCAGGAAGGAAAAAAAGAAAATACTCAGCACCCTCAAACTTGAAAAAAAAATCTGTGGCCATTTGAGATCGCCTTCACGTGTCATTTTGTGGCGTGGAAACCGAAGAGGTCGACACAGGATGCGGAATGTGCACCCACATGTCAGGCGCCTTAATGAGGAGCGTCTTCATGCTGACGGGGACATCGGCGGAGGAAGTGTCGACTTATCCCTCTAATTCTTGACTCAGCTCACAGCCTCGCAGCGTGTGCCTCGCGGAGACCCCTCGGAAGCGAGACTCTCTCTGTGGCAAGACGCCGAGGCCTTCTTAGACTCTGTGGCCGCCAGTGCCTGAGACTTTTGTTGTGATGCGTCATTACTGTGTGCGTGGTTTAAAGAGCGGCTCTGTCATTGAAAGAGAGAATAGTGTGGATTTTCAGGCAGTTGTGTGCTTTGTGCATTATTAGCGACTTTTATGCAGGCTTCAGTCTTTGAGAAATTTGAGAAGTGAATTTGGCAAAATGTGGCGGGATCTTGACGTTATATTTCCAAATTGTTCAAAATTTTGGTGCAGGTGATGTATATATGATATATGGTCCCCTGATGTAATTTTCTTGAAATGTTGATTTTGGGAAAAAAAGCCAAGGAGATTTTAATGCACAAAATGTTCTCCCACCCATGGCCCACCCAATTAGAAGCTATCCAGCCCTGAAGCAAGGGCCTCACAAATAGTGAACTCCATGTGCAATGTACATGTACACACTGTACAGTACATGTACCAACCCCAGCAAATACCGTTAAGTTGGCCATGGTCATTTTTGGTCAAGTACTGTACATGTACACATGTACATGTACTCTATGATGTTACACTGTTGATCATGCCATAGAAAAGAACACAACATTCATTACATGTACGTGTATAGTACATGTACCTCTGCAGTACACATACATGTACCGGTACATACACTGTGCAAAGTGTACATGTGTACAACATGTAGTTGTGTACAGTGTACATCCACGGTATGTACCGGTACATGTACAGTACATGTGTAGTACTACTACTAGTACTGTACAAAGTGTACATTTTAGTACAAATTACAATACTGTATGTCACAATAATAGTGTTATATACATGTACCCAGACATCGTGTAAACAAATTTTGATGACCATGCACCTGTACATGTAATTCAATGACAGTTTACCTAATTGACTGTGGGGCGGCAAACCCTCATTGAATTACAGTGTACGTAGTAACTACGTACATTCTCTCATCTGTCAAATCCTCAAGTGGTACATTTATTGCATGTCATGGCAGGTTGTGGAAATTTACTTCCTAGCAGTCAGCACAGTTTTTACTGCTCTACGTATTTTACCCAAATCCTTGTTGAATTTGGACTACAGTCTACAGTCATGTACATGTACAGTATACTGTACAGTACCGGTACATACTGTACAGTAGTGAGTACATGTACATGTACTTTGTAGTATAGTGTACATGTACATGTCATGTACCGGTACATGTACACTGTACAAAGTGCTTTACATGTCCATACATGTACATGTACATTGTTACATGTACATACTGTACTTTTATACATGTTCCATGTACATGCATGTTAGGTGTCTAAATCTTAAAGGAACTCCAGGAGTTTTTACATTGGTGCTGCTCTTTAAGGATTAAGGAGGAAATTGCAGCCAGTGGCTATGCCTACAATGTGTGTGCTGGATTCTGTAACAAAAGAAGTCTGTTGGCACAATGCCCCAGGTTCCCCTGTCAGTGATGAAGGAATGTGATTCGGATTCAATATCTTTGAGAGCCTTGTGGCAGTCCAACAATGCGGAATGCCTCATCTCTGCCCTTGTAGCGTTGTGTCATTGAGACAAGGTGGATTCCCTTTCCTTCATGAGAAGGTTGAGAATCTTGTCTACAGATACTACTACTAGTGCAATAAGTGCATGCAGTTTAAACTGTAGGCCTACTGTACTGTATGTGTATACATGTAGGGTTAAAGCCCTACACGTACATGTACATGTACATTAAATGTACTAGGTACACCTTTACACGTACATGTAGCGCGCGGTAGGGTTGTACCGGTAGGCCTTCATGTACATTAAACATACCCCTTTACACGTACATGTACATGTACATGTATGTAGGGTTGTAACTGTAACTAAGCCTACATTAGTACATTGTAAATGTACATGTACACCCATACATGTAGGCCTACATGTACATGTACAATGAACTACATGTAACATACCGGTACATTGTAGCTTTGTGCCCTGCCTCTGTGCTCTGTACCAATGGCCATAGATACTGTAGGCTTCTGGCCACCAGAAGGTGCTGGGTTAGTGGCCGGTCTTGCCACCCAAAAGCTGTGGGCCACCAAAACTACATGTACATTTGAGCTCTTAGAAATTTGCTCAGGTGGCTTGACTGGTCACACACGGGGAAAACAACTTAAGGGCAAACACTGATGCTAAAGTTATTTATGTACCGTACATGTACATAAAGTTTATTATACAAAAACTCTTGCAAACTGCTCACTGACTAAAATGACCTGCAGTTCTGTATATGTACATCAATCTCAAAAGTTAGAGGGCCTGACGTTTCGATCCTAGCAGGACCATTCTCAAAGGCCTTTGAGTTTGAGAAAGGTCCTGCTAAATGTACATGTACATGTATGTACATGTAGGATCGAAATGTCAGGCCCTCTAACTTTTGACAATATGTACATGTACATGTGTACTGTCCAGTACTCTACATGTGCATGTACTTGCACATGTGTACTTGTACATGTACATGTACAGTACATGTACATGTACATGTACATGTGCAGTTATGTATCAATTGGCATGCCCTGTCCAGTCATGGTCTAATTCAAGCAAGCTGCTCCTTGGGTTGTGTTGTTTGGGTTTCATACTCTACTTGTGACTGACCTCAAAAAGGAAACCAAATCAAACTGAGCCCACCCCCTGATGAGATAGGGGGTACCCCTGATGAGACACATGCAGGGGGTACCCCTATGGACTTTGCTGGCAGCCATGGTTTTCCAAAGTCCAAACTGTACACCCAGCCTGTGCATATGCACATATTGTGAACTGTCTCTTTATACACACTTGGCTCTTTTTATTGCTCCATGATACTGTACATGTACAGTGTACAGTACACTGTGTTCTCACTGTCTCCCCAAAAACTTGATGATTTTGATTGTAATTTGAATCATGATTCAAACTGAACTTTTTTTGATGTGTCTGGAGTCTGGACACAATAAAAGTGATTGTTAGTGGGATTTGAATCGCAATTCGAACTCCACTTTAAAATTTATAATGCGACTTTTCTAAAGAACCCCATTTAGTTGTGATGCAGTGCGTTCGGAAACGTTCAGTAGAATTTAAAATTGCTCAGTTTTCTTTTAAATCCCACTCAATGTACCGCTTTCACTCAGACTGACAGGAAGTGCTGTACATGTACTGTACTTGTTTATGGATCCCTGCATGGGCATGGGCCACCCTCAAGGACACACCCACCATTTGACTTCAAGTACATGTACATGTACATTGTACAACTGCTAAATGCTCACCCCAATCAGCTCGTGTTGTTTTTGGCAGTGTGTGGAAGGGAGCAAAACATTGCGATACAAATCACGATTATTTGCAATATAGGAATGGTCCTGAATCCTGATGCATGTATAGTATTTATCAGGCAAGGAACCATTCTCTAGAATCAGCCATTTTACTCATTTTTCACCGAAAAAAAAAAGATACGTAGATGTATGCCGGATTGATGCTTCCATTCTATTTTAGGAAATTCAGGACACATTGGCACATGTACATGTACACGTACTGTAGTATGTTCCCCTTAGTGGTTGTGTGTATAAATCTCAGTGATGAGATTCCTGTTTTCGCTGAGCACTCCAAAATAGTATTACCAATTTGCAGGGGTTTCTTTTTTGGTGATGAAAAGTCAGATGACTCATGCACAGTATCTGTGGGACGAAGCATTGACTTTCTGTTTTTGCTTTTTGTTTACCGGTAGTTTGAAGAGAAGAAGCTTCCAGGTAAATCTACACAAATTGAAATTGAATTTCCAGCCCAGTGGTTACATGCACATGTACAGTGCACTCTTAATTGAGTCTGTCTTGTTTGCATGTGCATGTACATGTACATACATGTACCCAGATACATGTACATGTATTGTACTGGTACTGTGGTACATGTACATGTACATGTATACCGGTACGTCTACGGTACCGTACATGATAACCGTACCAAGTGTGTTGTTGATTGCCTACTTGATTTGCATTTTTTGCTAAGTGGATCCTGTCATCAAACGTGTCTTAATCACCTACTTTTAGTACTTTATTGGTATTCTTTGCTAATTTGATTACATGTACCGTACAGTATGTTAAGTGTGCACAATGTACCAGTACATGTACATTATTGCTGTTTTGATTTGTCATGCTACTACAGTGCAGTTTGCATTGTACATTTTGTATGTTACTAGATTTTGTTTTCAAGCACATGTACCCAACCACCTATTTGATTTTTTAGTTTTGTTTAAGTACAGTACATTTGTACTTGATTCTATTACCAAGCATGTGGATAACTGCCAACTTGGCTTGACATGTTGTAGATGTACATGTACATGTACTTTTGCCAAGAATATACGACAACATACATGTACATGTAATTTAATGCCTAATTGAGTACCGGTAGATTGACATAATGTACATGTACACTGTAATGTTGCTATTGTACAGTGTACTTGATTCTGTTGCCTGGCATACACGAACATGTTAGTCCACACTCGAATAGCTTAACCCTGAATTACATGTATAACATGTACAGTGTAGAGTATTGTTCAATTAACATGAGTACATGTACATTGGTGCATACATATTACATGTGTCCTTGATGAGCCTAACCCTGAATTCTATCTGTATTGTTCATTGTGCATTAGGCCAGCGGTCTTCACTTCCGTCACACCGACAACACCGTGCAATGGATCCGATCAATGGAGGCTATTGGGCTGCCGTCGGTAAGGCAGTATTTATTATGCGCATATTAACGACTCGATTACTGAGATCTTGTGTTGTACATGTAAGTGTTTCCAGATGCTTAAAGTGGACATTAAATGCATACAATGCAATATTTTGCAGTTTCTCGAATTGAAATATTGATTAAATTTTCTTTTGTAATTCATTTCAAAATTGTCAAAAGATCCAAATTTATGATATTTTAGGTTGCCTGATTAATCTCAGGGAGGCAATTCATAAAATAAATCCTGAAATATCGTGTACAGTATTAGTACACACATACATACATGTACATGTATCAGTTGCATGATCTGAAAATGCCCCAAATTATCTCACTTTTTGGTAAGAACAATTTGTGTAAAAAAATTGTTCCAATACTTGGATTTGAACTTTGGAAAAGTTGACCCCAGCATCCATTGGAAAGGAAAGGACATCTCGAAAAGATGCAGGATTTCTCAATGTACAATGTATGTGTTACTACTGCAGTTGACTGTTTTGTTGATGCAGTGGGTGCGAATCTAGTGCCTTGCGGAGACCTTGAATACGCAACATGACCTGTCTCCAAGGGCACATTGTAATGGTGTGTACATGTACAGTACATGTAGGTCTCTACAAGGTTTTCACGCAACTGGTACCGGTATTTGGAAATAACTCAAAAACGGGAAATTTGTGATGGGTAAGAATCTGTCTCAAATTGGGATTGAGGTGTATATATGAGGAACATACACTGTACGGTTCAAATTTCTACCCAGGAAAATGAATGTGGTTGAAATGGGAGCGTTTTTAAAACATCGTTTCTCACTTGGTTGTATTAGTGCACGACAACAAAGATACAGAAGATACAGGATACAGAAATGAGTATGTGTACACGTGTGTACATAGTACAGGTACATCTCTAACACTTACACTTGCATAGTACATACATTGTACTATACATGTACAGTATGTACCGGTACATACATGTACGTACCGTATTCCGTACAGTGTGTACAAATGTACATGTAAATGTACATATACCCATGTGCATGACCTGTGGGATTTGTGCATCAACACCCACACAGTTAAGGTCATTAAGCATTCAGCACCGCATGACTAATTGTTGGGGAGCCAATTAATGGCTGCTGCCATTTATCCAAGCGCCAAGGCCTGGAGGCCACCATCACAGACCCAGAGGACAGAGGTGTCTGTCTCCCTGTGGCCTACATGCATGCCAGTTCAGTCGCAATTGAATGGTGTCCACACATGTACATGTAATTCAGAATGATATACAAGGCCTGAGGCACATTGCCTTAATCCAGTGAAGCAGTGCTGGTTTCAATGTTCTGAATCCCCTTCACCCAGAAAGAAAAGGGAACGCATACAGTACTGTAGCAGCTATCGTTTTGATGAGGATGATTGTGCTCAGAGATTGTATTTCAAAACATTTCACATGCATGTGCCCGGTATCAGTCATGACCTCTGTCATCCAGCAACCAAACTGCAGTTTGGACTTTCATCTTTCTTCTTCCTTCTCTAGTTTGCTCCTGGTTCTTCTCCTTACTCCTTTCTTTAGCCCTCCCCTTGAGTGGCCTGTTGACTTTTGAGGCCTTGTGTTGGGTGACTTTCATAAAAACAAAATGAAAAGACAGAATGGGTGCATGGAATCATGGCTCTCTTGCCCTAAGCAGAACCTTCCTCAGAACTTGAGCTCAAACCCTGTATTGTATTCCTTTTACAGTGTTGCTACCAATTTTGGCACTTAAAAAAAGAAAAATTAATCACGCTGTTTTTCAGCCAGTTTTTTTTTTTTTTTTTTTTTTTTTGGGGGGGGGGAAATTGGTTGATCGATCGATTACATTTTTTCAAATGACATAAATGCAGGGTACATGTACATGGGTACCGTAGTTCCTCACATTAGTTGATCTCTTTTTTTATTTGGGACCAGATTTTCTACCCAGAGACGACAGATGTCTACGACAGAAAGAACATGCCCAAGACTGTCTACTGCCTGCATGCACTCAGGTTTGTTATTACAATGCTGTATTTCATTCTGGGTTTCTAGTCTTTTCTGTCTTTTATTTATTTATTTTTTTGGGGGGGGGGGGGGCGGCGGCTGCTAGTGGTGGTGACAGCGGCTTGTGTGGGAGTCGGATGTGATCGTCAAGGTCACTTTTGTTTTGAGAATGTCACACACTCTGCATTTTCAAAAAAGGGAGAAAGAAACTCTCTATTGTACGAACAATGACCGGCGGTTACTCATCCTAGTCGGCGATGGATACGTGTACAAATGCATCAATGCGTGATTTGGGAGTAATCAGTGCAGCTGTGGGTTAGGGTCTAGTGCATTGCGCTGATCAGTGTAGCACCCATTTTTTTGTGTCTAAGCAGGAACAAATGTCACTTAATAAGATGGTGTAAGCCAATTTCAGTATTCAGGGATGTAAGACTTCCAGAAGTTTCCGGATTTGTTGAAATGGTGCAATTTTTTCTCGGATTTCCAGAAAAGATGTGATTAAAAAATATATATATATTTTTTAAAATGTAATGTTTAATTATTATTATTTATTTTTGTAAGTGTCAAACTGATATCCCAAACTGCTCAATTTGATCACAATCGCATCTCGCGGTTGCATAGGCGCTTCACTCACAGTCACACAATTGATTGGCCTTCGGTGATTTTTCAGGAAATGACTTTGTCGGTCACTTACATCCCTGAGTATTACCGGTACTCTAAGCCCTTTTGCTCTTGCACTAAAAAAGCCTGCTGGAAACTTCACCGGCTGCTCACAGTTTTGGTAGTAACTGGTACTTGACCTGCCAAATGTCCTTAGGTGGCAGCCTTCCTAAACAGTCAACTACCTTTGCTGGGATTGGGGGTGCCAGTCAGAAATAATTTGGAAGAAATCAACTTGGTCATAAAAAAGGACAGGTGCAACTTGCAGCTTGATTTTTCGATGGGACTAAAAATAAAGATAGTTTGCATTTTGTCTGTGTGACTAATATGTACAGGTCTGTAAAGTTTCATGAACCTCATTTTCAGGCTCCAGAGGGGGAAACAAATTCTGACCGGAATCCAAGATTGAACACAGTTTACCACTTTATCCTTCAATAGTGAAGACCCAATCTGAAATGCATAGCGTTGTTGCTCAAGTTGAAAACACACCTACCGTGAGCTTATCTACTGGGCAGCTGAAAGAGGAAAGTAAGATGCAGGAATTCATGCCATTGCAAGTGGGACCTCCGGAACTATTCCGATAGAGTTCCGCTAAAGACAGCCCGAGTGGTGTGCATTGTATGTGGAACACTCTCGAGACACAATATTCAGTGACTCTCTCAGCACCGTTCCGGCCCTGACCAGTTAACAGCAATGAATTATTCACTTCGTATTAAATGGACTTGGAATTGCTGCCCTATCTTGATGCATGCAGAGAAGAGTGTGAAGAAGCCACACAGTGTTGTGTAGCGGTGTGTTTCTCCGTTTCATTTGACTTTCACTGAGCAGCAGCTAACCAGTTTTAGATTAGTCCACACGATGGAGGTTGTTTGTTTTGAGTGTTAATTTTCGTCAGTATAGGTAGACTGCAGGGTTTCTGAGGTAATTTGCAGAGGGGATGTGGTTTGGTGGTATATTGTGGATGCGTTTTTTTGAGGTTCCATGTGTCATAGCTTGGATAGAGCAGGCATTCAACTTATCCACGGATTTCCGCTCTTTTTTAAAATTCGGCCGTAAAAAAAAAAATACGTAAAAAAAATAAACAAATAAAAAATAAATCAAATACAAATAAAAAAATGGATACTTTTTCTCCCCTAACTGTTATTTAAAACACATGCTGAGATCAGGTTAAAAACTTTGATGTTTACTTTTCATTTTGTGTAAACAAAAATTCAATTTTCTGGGTGTACATGTATGCCTTGAAAAAAGTTACTCAGCTTAAAGTCAATTAGTGGTCATAAACTACTCAGAATGCACCACAGGGCATCTAGAATCCAAACCCCACGCCGTAAGGGCTTTGTGCTTTGCGCTCGCAGTTTCATTTGGACATTTTCCTCTTTTTTTTTACAATTCAAGAAGAGTTACAGTGTACATGCCTGAGCTTGTGTCGGAGCTTGAATGAGTGTAAAGCTGTGGTAATGTCCATGAAGAAACACGCAGTAAAAGGTGCAAGGGAACATCAGATACACAGCCCTTTTTGCACACATGATTTCCAAGCGTGATTCTGACCCATGAGGTGGCAAGTTTTGGATACAAACTCCTGGGGTGGTCTATTAGAAGTGAGAGGCGAGTCACCTCATAGTCTGATATGCAGGGGGAAACCCTGATGCACTGTATGTGAATACTTGGCATTGCAATGAAAGACAGCAGGGGAAGCAGAATTGCTTACCTTGACCTAACATGTAAACTCAGGGTTTTTTTGTTGTTGCTTGTCTGATTCTATCAATTATAATATCCATTCTATCAATATAATATCAAGCGGTCGATTTCACCAAACTCATTGCAACTTCATTCAATCGCTAGACGATGAGCAATGCACAGAAACCATGTGACCTATCAGGTGCCAATTCCATAGAGCGCCAAAAATTGTTCAAGCACAAAAAGTCAGGGTTCATAGGATCACCTTAGCAACCCAAACTTCACTAGTGTTTCATGCTAAGCAAAGAAGAGTGGAATACAAGTCAAAACGTTAACACAAGGAAGACTTTTCCTGCTTAGCAGATTTTTACGCTTAGGCGGCTCTGTAAAATTGGGGCTAGGCCTTGCATGTGCGATGGGTTATCCATCGTACATGTAAACGAGTTGGGTTACGATGCATCCATTGTAAGGCTATGTGAAATCCACCCCCAGGTCTCCTTTGATGCAATGAATACATACCCCCTGTACAGTGTAATGTCTCCCTGCAACCTCTATCAGCATCAAAATCCCTGTCCGTAGTTGATCAGCAGATATCCATTATTTGCACACCCCTGGGACCTGGGTATTCTTCCAAGGGCAAGTTGCCCATTAGTTGACCCATATCAGTTAGTGGCATGCACTAATGACATTCTCGTTTTTTGGGTGTTTGTTTGTGGTTTCTCCTCTCCAACAGCCTGTACCTGTTCAAGCTGGGCATCGCTCCGCAGATTGAGAGTCTGTATGGCAAGGTGGACTTCACAGGTCAGCACAGTTTGTACACTAGGGCCGTTTCCACTACACCAAATAAACGTCATTATTTGAATCGCGATTTGAATCGGGATTCAAACTTCACTTTTTCTTTCGTGTGTGGACACAATAAACTTGATTGTTAGTGGGATTTGAATCCCGATTCGGACTCCGCTAAGAGTGAGACTTATAAAAAAATAATCATGTTTATTTGCGACGCGAAGTATGTGGGAACGCTCCACTGAATTGCACCTTCTTCTTTTTTTAATCCCACAATGCACCGCTCATGCATTGATTGACAGGAAGTGCTGTGCTTGTTTATATGTCTTCCTGCATGGGCCACCCTCAAGGACACACCCACAATTTGACCACAACTGCTAACCGCAATCGGCTCGCGATTTTTTGCCACACAATTTTTTGGCTTGTGTGGACACGACCCCCCCAAAAAAACACCGGTTTTTGAATCACGATTCAAATCGCGATTATTTTCGTAGTGGGAATGCCCCTACTGTCTTCCTAATGAAGATTCTACCCTTCTCTATGTGTTGTTTATAACACTACTCAGTGTTGGTATTTGAGACGATGATTTATTCAGCAGGGCTTCGTCCAACTTTTTCTCCACTTGGATGGCCAGATGTGCCACTAGAGGGAGTTTAAAATGGCCAGATCGCAGCTCATTTGGTGGCCCGGAACTTTGCAATGGATTCAGATTTTGGTGCTATAGTTTGTCATGTGGTATTACTGCAGTAGGCAGTGAAGGTACAGGGCCTGCACTCTTAGGTGACCTTACACTATTTCAAGTGGCCGCTGTCTCTCAGGTCACTGTGAAGTCTTGCACTCTTCAGTATCTTTCCAGTTCATCTCGATTCTCAGTTATTCATGATATGGGAGGGTGGCAGAGTACAATTCTGTTACACCGCATGGGTCATGTCCCCCTGTCACTGCAGTACCCCTGGACACCATTCCCATCCATGCATGGTGCTTAACCACAACGGGACCCCTGCCTGAATGCTGGGGTCAGCAGGGGTCGTGACCTGGGTCCACCAACCTCCAGGGAAGCTAATTAAATGTGTCCGGTAGCACCATTTTTGGGCAGCAAGTAATTAAGTGGGATGCGGGCATGCAAGCCAATTTTTCAGTCCAAGGCATGACGCCAGGCTTTGCCAATTTTTGACATACATGTACTGGACTACAGCAAGAGGAACAGCTGTATAATAATTGCCCTGGTACTTCAGCATACAAACAGTCATGGTTTGTTCATTGTGGAAAACAATACTGAGATAAATTGTTTGTTGGCTCATGGTGCTGGCTTGAAGGAAACAGTCTTTTGGCTTCATAATGCTAGTCTGTATGTCAAACTGTTTTGAAGGACTTTTGTGTGGTCTCGTTTGATAGCTGTGATTGGTTTTGATAGTATCTGGGTCCTGCATGCCAATCGGACAAAGGCTAGAAGTCCACAGCCAAAAGTTTGAAACGTCACTTACTTCCCTCTGACAGCACGAGCCGATGAACAATCTTTTTTTTCTCCCCGGCCATCTTTTTTTTGCAAAAATTTGTGCTGTGATATACAAAAATGTTGCAAACTGCTTACTGACTAAAATTACTCAAAGGACTTTGAGAAAGGTCCTGCTAGGATCGAAACGTCAGGCCCACTAGATTTGTGCCGTGTTTGGTTGAAGATTTCTGAGATCACAATTTCAGGGAGTCTAGCTGGTGACACTGAGAGCACCGATCACAGTACGGCAGTTTAAATCGGGAACAATGTAGGCCTAAATGTAGCCCCAGCATGCCAGAAAACAAGAAATTGCTCGAGACCTTCCTTTAAGGTTCGGGCGATGTTAGGATCAGGTTAGTCAGCTCTGCTTTCACCTTTTTAAAGTGGAATTTTTTAAAATGAATGGTGTAGACTGCTTGCTGACTAAAATTTCAAAAAATAGAGCGGGCTTGGCATTTGGATCCTAGCAGCACCTTCGCTAAGATCGAAATTTGAAACCTTAGACCCTCTTCTCTTTAGAAGTGTGAAGATAATGAAACAATGAAATTGTTAATCACAGTTCCAAAACCATGACCTGAAAATGACAAGACAAACCTTTTCCCTGCTATGATCCGTTCCCAGCCAGATGTTTGTGCACCAAGGAGGCAAACCCGATACCTTCCTGTATCGATTTCAAGGTGTGAAAACCACCGCAGTCACTGATTACCCCCCGGAGGTAACCCTAGACGGACTCATGATGGACCCATGGCATTTCCAGGCCTCCGTATTTCTTTCAAAAAAAAAACCCCAGGCGTTTGATCCATGAATGAGAAATGAGTGGTGAGGCAATGTTTCAAACCAGGCACCACACGTAGCGGTTGAAGGGTTGGCAACTTTTGACTCCTCTTTCCACCTTCAGTGTAATTACATTTGGTGATGCTACTGACACGTATTCTGGAGTTCCGGAAATGTCCGCGCACCTGGGACTTTGTGTCGGATTATAGCTCGCTAAGCTCTTCAGGACGAGAGATGCGTCCGGGAAACAAAAAGCAAAACAAAAACGCAGGGACTTTCTAGCGATGCGTCACCAGTCAGCATGTGCTGCGTGGTTTGATGCACAAGTAAATGTCAGATGAGGCCGCAATGCTGGCTTAAAGATAAATAGGTTCTTTTTTAAGTTCCGGCGAATGTTTCGTTTTTGGCTTTTGGGACTTTTGGACTTTGCATAGCTTCCAACCTATCTTAAAGGAAATTAAAGTGATATACAAAAAATGTTGCAAACTGCTTTTAAAAAGGAAATTAGGAATACTTCTGTTACAAAAGAGGAATCACAGAGCTAACTATACATACGAATACATGTGTGTTTCCAATCAAAAAATCGGAATCTGTTGTCAAGAGCTTGTAAAAGATGATACATTTTTACTGAAAATAAAGAGGAATGATTCTTCCAAAATATGAATGGTTGGCAGCTATGCCTCTGAAGAATCCCCCTCTTTTAAGGGCCACCTTTTGACATGCCTTAAACCTACCATAGTCCCTGTGTCTGCTTGGTTGGTAAAACAAAGTTGGTTGACTGCACGCTAATTGTGAAAATGCTACAAAAATGTACAGTACTAAGATGTACATGGACATGTACATGTACATGTACAGTGAGAGTGTGAGATTGTGAGATTTGCATTTCCCCCACCCTTGTCCCATACAATGTACAAGCCATTATTGTTTTTCATGCTGCAGTATCATTCGTGCGATTTCTGGCTAATCACGGTGGAGGTAGTAAGTCTAGAATACGGTAGTTTGCTGTCGTGTCATGTCCAATTTACCATTTTCTTTTGGGGGGGGGGGGAGGTCGTGTGGCTCTTGTCAGAACCACACATGCTAAAAATAGAGAGAGAGGTTGTACAGAGTGTCACTGCAAGCTACTTGTCAAGCATGGAGGTAGAAAGATATGTTGGGGATTGATCACGTTCGTGCTGGTACACCTCAGCTCATTCAAGCGGACAATTAATTTGCTGGCAAATGTCATGCAAGTTAAACCAGTTTTCTGTGGAATGCATTAATATGGCACATCTTTCTTTGGAGAATATTTTATGGCACACACGCATCACTTTTCGTTCGAGTTTTGACCAGTGAGTGTATATGTACCGTGTCCCAATCGTGCGCACAGTGCATGTCACGTATGCAATGTGTGACAATGTGTGGGGGTTTGGGGTTGGGGGTAGTTGGAAAAATGCCACGGCTACAAAATTGATTAAAATCAGACTCTGAAGGTGCATCTGGATCAGTTTGTTGGTCCTTGCTGGCAGTGTTTGTGTAGTCCCTGCATTATGTTGACTCACACTGGAACTGGGTATTTAGAATGAGCTCCAAAAAAACAAAAACCTACCAAAAGTACGTGTAAGAACAAAAACTGAATGATAATTGACTGTTCCGGGACTTGTAAAGTTGCAAAAAGTTCAATGCCTGAACTGAAAACCATTTCAGTAAGAAGCAGATGAACATGTGCATGTTCATGTACCAGTACACGTACTTCTCATATACTGTACACGACTTACACATACACATGTGCCTCTATGTGAACTAAGTGCTGTCCATGTACATTGTATATACTGTATGTACATGTACATGTACATGTACATGTAAATGCATTGCATAGTACATGCTGTGTTTATTTAGGAGAGATGTGATCAGGTACTGGTGTACATGTACATGGAACCTCCCCACCCTCTTGTGCAGTACGGTATATAGCAGCATGATCACTATAGAGACAGTAAGCATGCTGTAAAGCATGGTTACAGTTGACATTTTTATGAAGTACCGGTACAGTACTTTATGAAGTGCAACTGTATTGTTTCACAATTGGCCAATTTGGGGTGGCTTCACCAACTGGCCCAAAACAACTGTCATTCAGCCTCTGTGCCACCACTGAATTTGAACCCCCGATGCACAGTGCACACATGCATGTATATGCACAGTATGTGTGTCAGACTATAATTTTATGTGTGTGCATTGTTGAGCAGTCCCAGCATTAGAAATGCACTGTCACTTTTGTCAGGGACACAGCCGTGACAGGTGCTCAAGTTGCACTTCCCCTTTGTCTTCTATTCACCCTTTTTCCTTCGGCCCCTTTTTTTTTTCCTCTCTCCCTCTCCTGACAGAGGAAGAGATCGGTGCCATGCAACAGGAACTGGATAAGTACGGCATCACCATGCCGGCATTTGGAAAGATTGGCGGAATCCTGGCCAACGAGGTATATGTCCCCAGGGCTAATAAAGGAAGGTTTTGCGGTGACACCATGTATAAGGTCTCTTAAAGAAGAGGTGTGGTCATCAGGACGGCCAGAGCATACTGGTCGAAACGTCGATTTACCACTCGGGTTCTTTTCAGAACCACACCTCTTCTTTAAGAGACCTTATACATGGTGTCACCGCAAACCTTCCTATATTGATTCACCCACCATGCAAAGCCTTAAGTCTTATTTGCCCCAGGGTTAGGAATTCTTATTCATTGGCTGTGACTTTGAATTACACACAGGTCTATTGGAAGTGGCTGAAGCCACTGTAGCAGCGGCTTCTGTAATCTGTATCCTTTTATTGTGTAATTGAAAGCCATAACCTTCCAAACAATTCAGACAGTACCACATGCTAGAATGAGCACGCTAGTGTATCTTAACTGGTTGCAGCCTGTTAAACTGGTGGTCTCCCTTGACTTGTGTGTGATTTAAGTCATGGCCAGTGAATACAGACAGCACCACATGCTGGAATAAGCACACAGATCTATTGGAATGGCTGCAGCCACTTTAGCCAGGGGCTGTCATAGACTTGTGCATAATTCAAAGCCATAGCCTTAGCAGACAATTCTGCAGGCCACCATAGCAAATTGCCAAAACTTCAGGTGGCCACCGGGTGGCCTGGGGTCGATTTCGCTAAAGTCGTCGTAACTTACGATCAATCGCAAGACAATGAGCGATGCACAGAAACCATACTGCCTATTAAACACAACTTAAGATGGGTTACAATCATAGACATGTATAAACATGTAGATGGATAATAGTGGGCGCCAGACTGAAATGCTGCGTGCGTGAGTGTTGCTGTGTAGCATCATGAAACCACTGGCAAATTTGAACATGCAGCACAGCGTGTGGCGGTGCTCTTTACTTCCGCCCATATTTTGACACTAGTCGGGTCCCCTGTGGCATTACAGTAGCCTGACTTCATTTCTAATAGACACTGACCATCTACGTATAGGTCATTATGTCTATGGTTACGATGCATTGGAAGGCTTTGTGAAATCCATCCCTGAACCCATACAAACGACCATTGAAGTTCAGTGCAACATCGTTGCATTGGCTCTGTTTTTAGGTGGCCTTCTGAGCCATTTATGCTTCTGTTTGAGGTGGCCTGAGGCTAATTCTCAGTGGCCAACCTCAGCCTGGCCACTCTGGCTACTTTAAATATTTGAGATTGTTATCTAATGTTTTGATTGTAATTTTTTTGTTCCACAGCTCACTGTCGATGATGCCGCAAGTAAGTTTTTGAGTTTAAATTTTTTTTTATTCATTTAATTATTATTATTTTGTAGAGTTTTTTGGTTTTTTCTTTATTTCCCCTCACCTTATCTGCAAGATGTTCCCCTAGTTCGAGGGCACATTCATGTACTTTTCCTACCTCTCCCTCTGTCCTCTCTTTATCTCTATCTCTTTCTCCCTACCTCTCCCTCTCTCCCCCTCTCCCTCTCTCCCCCTCTCCCTCTCTCTCCCCTCTCTCTTTCTCTCCCCTTCTTTCTTTCTCTCCACTCCCTCCCTCCTCTTCCTCTCTTTTTCTCATTCACCTCCTCTCTCTCCCTTTCTCCCTACCTCTCCCTCTCTCTCCCCCCCTCTCTCTCTCTCCCCCCCCTCTCTCTCTCTCTCCCCTTCTTTCTCTCTCTCCACTCCCTCTTCTCTTTCTCCCTGCCTCTCCCTCTCTCTCCCTCTCCCTCTCTCCCCCTCTCTCTATCTCTCTCTCTCCCTACCTCTCCCTTCTCTCCCCCTCTCCCTCTCTCTCTTGCTCTCCCCTTCTTTCTCTTTCTCCCCTCCCTCCCTCCTCTTCCTCTCTCCCTCTCATTCACCTCCTCCTCTCTCTCTCTTTCTCCCTACCTCTCCCCCTCTCTCCCCTATCCCTCTCTCTCCCCCCCTCTCTCTCTCTTTCTCTCCCCTTCTTTCTCTCTCTCCACTCCCTCCTCTTCCTCTCTCCCTCTCATTCACCTCCTCTCTCTCTCCACTCCACTCCCTCCTCTCCCTCTCTCCCTCTCATTCACCTCCTCTCTCTCTCCACGCCCTCCCTCCTCTCCCTCTCTTCCTCTCATTCACATCTCTCTCTCACTCTTTGACTGTCTTTATTGCCTTCTGTCACCCCTCGTTAGTGTCAAAAAGGAGGCCCCGTCCACTCCTGTCTCTGGAACCTAAACTTCTGAAGAAAAAAAAAACATCCACCCAGTTGTTGGAGTTATTGCAGGCAGACCCCCTGCCCCTCTGCCTGTCAGACCTGATTGCTCAATTGATTAACTCACTCCATCCTCACTGTCCGTGAAGATCCACCCGTAAAATGGGACAGATCAAGATGAACGGTGTGCAAATGAAATGTGCTAATCAAAATTAATATGAATAAATTGTGTGCCTTTAAAAAAAAGAAGGGTATTTTGTATCTTGAATAGAAAAAGAAACGCTTGATAAGGCTTTTATTATGTATATTTCATTCCCAAATATGTATGTTTTTTGAGTTATTATTTTGGATTTACATTCAGTCCATTTCTATTCATGTCATGTCTTCTATTTTGTTTATTCAAAAAGAATTGAAATAACTTTTTTATCATTTGTTTTGATACATGTACATGTATATCTATCCTTTTCTTTGATTTCTGTAATTAAATTTGATATGGGGAATTATTTATTATTTTTTTTTATTGTTTTATTTTAAATTTTTAAAATTCTGAAAAATGAAAAAAAAATTTAACTGTTATAAAGTTTCTAGTCTGCTTTCCCTTCATTTGTTTGACCTCATTTCGTTTTTTATTAAATTTTTCCAGAATTTTTTTTTCTGCCTTTGAGGAAGCTCATGCTAAGATCAAACCATCAGGCCGTCAACATGATTGAGTTCAGTGTTTATCACGTCGAGCAGGCCAAACCCTCGTTGAATTACATTCTCCTCGACCCAAGCATCATGTTATATCTATGATGCAACGTGGTGCCCACTGCTATGCAATATTTGAATCCGCCACACGACCTCGACCAGCTCGGTGGTCAAGTGGTTCAGACGTCTGCACTAGAAAGCAGGAGTCGCTGATTTGAATCCCGCCCGAGCTGCCTGAATTTTTTTTTTCATCAGGCATCGGGCAAAGCACTGGGCATTCACTGCTTACACTTACCGTGATTCACGTTGAGCAGGGCAAACCCTCATTAAGTTACATTCTTGATGTTATATCTATGATGCAACGCAGTACCTGGCACTATAGTCTATACAATATTTGAATCAGCCACACAACCTTGACTAGCTCTGTGATCAAGTGTTTAAGATGTCTGCACTTAATGTTTGTTTTTCATCAGGCATCGCAAACATCATGTTATATCTATGAAACATGTCATGGAATTTCCCTCTGTTTGATTGCAGTGCACGCAGCGGTGATCGCCATCAATGAGGCCGTTGATAAGCAGGATGCTGCAGAGACCATGAAGGCCCTGCACAACCCCAACGCCATGCTGGGCACACTGATCAACGACAATGCCGACCACTACCAGGAGGCACTGTACAACGCCAAGAGGAGCAAGAACGAGAGCGCCCTCAACAAGGTAGCCCGGGCCAATCCAAGCCGTTGCTTCACCCGGGCCATTTTTCTTGCTTTCCCCTCTGCCTGTGATCCTGCCCCCTTTTTTTTTTAAAGGAATGTTGATTCCTATGTTCGGCCTTCCTGAGTTCCTCTCTATCTCCTTCTTTCTGTAGCCCTTAACCTTGAGTGGCTTTTTAGCCTTGTTTTGGGCGATTTTCGAGTAAAAAAATAAATTAAAATAAATTAAATTAAATTAAGGCTCGGGCTTAGGCTTCAGGATATCTTTCTTACACGTTATATTGCTACAGTTATCTAAAATCAAGCATTTGAACCCCATTGTTTCTTGGTGAATAGTCTGTATTTTACAAGCCAACAAACCGTAAAATTCGGCGAATTTAGAGTTTGTAAAGAGGATGGTGTTTTCCCATTCAGTGACGCTTCCTCTCTGGTGACCCGTGGAACAAAAAATGCCAGAAACATTTTAGGACCACTTTCTGTGTTCTTTGCTATATTCCATAGTGGGTTTTAGCCGGTTTAACCATAAAGCGAGGACCTTGCAATATGCATTGGCTACAGTTGGTTAAAATAGCAGGCCATAAGATCAGAGCGGTGCTCGCAAGGGTATTGAGAGTATTCTGAACACAGCCCCTGATGATTTGTTCACTGATGGCATCGTTGTCCTCATTCCACAGAGCATTCGTGAGGGTGAGGATATGACGGATAGAGATGTGTACGACACCCTGCTCACCCAGGCTGAGATACAAGGCAACGTGAACGCAGCCAATGGTAAGACAACTCAGCATAGCATTCAGCCCAGTCAACTTGTCGTCCCATGCAAAGCAAAGTCCTTTTTTTAAGTTCTTTGAGATAGATCTCAAAAGTTAGAGTGCCGTCTGTTTTAAAGTTCAAAGCATGGAAATGGGAGGCCTTCGGCTTCGTCCTTGAATGTTGTGCTTCAACTTCGTCAACCAAAAAACTCCACCCTTTGATTTCAGCTTTTGGGATAACGGAGTCAAAAGCCGCGTTTCCACTGGACTAAAATTTAACTGAGACGATGGTCAAATTTCCAATGGTCAAATTTGACCATCGTTCCCACTTGGACTTTTGAGTCGGTCAATTTAACCGAGACGATGGTTAAAAGTAACCGAGTTGGCAAATATTATATGTGCACAGTGCATGTACGCCGAGTCGCGTTTTACCGAGTGGTTTCCACTGGACTAATCGGCTCGGTTAAACTTACCTGGTCACTTTTACTGGGCAAAGATTGGCCGGTAAAAGTAAACATTCGGCTCGGTTAAAGTAACCGAGAGGAAATTTAACTGGGCCGTTTCCACTGGACTTAAAATGGGAAAAGTAACCATCGTCTCGTTTACTTTGACCAAAATAAATCCAGTGGAAACGCGGCTAAAGCCGGAACCGAAGCCTCAGCCTGGTTTCGGAAAAGGGGCATCATGTCACTGCAAATTTTTTCCACTTTTTGGTTCCACTGTGCAAATCTTCCAAATCTTCTCTAACTCATTGCCCCTGTCTTCTCTTTCTCCCGTCTCGGATTTCCCCGCGGTCAGTGCAAACCCAGCTGGTGGTCATCAACTCGGTCCTGGACAGTGGGGACGTCAATGCCTTGGTCCGAGCCCTGGAGAGTCCGGCCATCGGCCTGAAGGGGGTCAAGGCCGAGAACGGCCACTGGTACATGGCCGCCCTGTCCAAGGCCAGGAAAAAGAAGGCCGAGGTAAGGGCAGGCATTATCGCAGGGTCCTGTCACTAGCCAATGCAAGTCCACTAAAGCTCCGCGCCAATCTCGTTTGCTAGGGGGCTCATGCCTCAATCTTTGCTGGCCCGGGAAAGGGGGAAGTAACTCATGTTTTACTGGCCACATGCTTTACTGGCCAGCTTGCCAGTCTGATACATTGTATAATGCTTTACTGGCCAGCTTGGTTGTCTGATATAATTTTTTACAGGCCAGCTTGCTGGCCCAATATCATGCTTTACTGGCCAGTTTGCTTGCTCAATATCATGCTTTACTGGCCAGCTTGCTGGTCCAAAATCTTGCTTCACTGGCCAGCTTTGTGGTCTGATATGCTTTACTGGCCAGCTTGCTGGCCCGATATCATACTGTACTGGCCAGCTTGTCAGTCTGATATCATTTTGTACTGGCCAGCTTGCTGGCCCAATATCATGCTGTTCTGGCCAGCTTGTCAGTCTGATATCATGTTTTACTGGCCAGCTTGCTGGCCCGATGTCATACTGTACTGGCCAGCTTGTCAGTCTGATATCATGTTTTACTGGCCAGCTTGCTGGCCCAATATCATGCTGTACTGGCCAGCTTGCCAGTCTGTTATCATTTTGTACTGGCCAGCTCACTGGCCCTTTGATAATTGTTTCCGATTCCTCCATTGTTTTTGATTCGCAGACGGAAGGCACAGAGAGTGCAAACTTGGACAGAGATGAGCTTCAGCTAGGAGTGAACCTGGCCAACAACGAAGCGGATGAACGCAAGCAAGGTAAAATTCCAAATATGAAAAAAAATAAAAAATCCCCATCAAACTCGAGGCCTGTGTTACTCAGGTTATAGACTGCGAGTTTCATTCCAGATTAAATTCTCGAGGACATCTTAAAAATCTGTGAAAGTAGTCAAATTTTGTCTATTGATATAAGTTGATTTGATTATCAATCTCATGAACAAATTGGATGTGATCTCCAGAGATTTGTGGCAGTTAATAGTGTATTCTTCAGACAGCAAAGATACTGTTTGGAAGGTTTACCAGTTTATCCTGAAAGCTGTGTAGCTCATGGTAGTGTGCTGATTTGAAGAAAAGAAGAAGTCTTTGGTTTGAGTCCCTGTTCAGTCCCCGTCTGTCTCTCTGATTGTACTATCCCAGTGTCGAAGGCTGTCCGTGACATCAACGCCGCCATTGACAGTGGCAATGCTGCAGAGACAGTGCAGGCCCTGAACCGTCCAGAGGCCAAGCTCCCAGCCGTGGACTCTCAGTGGGCAGGCCTCTACCAGGAGGAGCTGTCCGGACTCAAGATCACCAACGAAGAGGTGAGTCTGCCGTCTAGGTACTGCCAGCTGGAGCTCTGTGACTTGATGAGGCTTTGCCCTCCTGATACAGTGATGTACAATTTCCGGATTTCCGGAAATGGTGTGATTTTTTTTTTTTTTTTTTTACAATTATTATTATTATCCTTTTATTTGTATTTGTATTTGTATTTTATTTTTATTTTTATTAGCTTTTCCGCCGCTTCCAGGGAAGCGGAAAAGCTATATCTTTTGTTAGGCTTTTTCTTAGTCTTCTTCTTCTTCTCCCCCAAAGCCCATAGACAATGCACAGGGGTTTTGTAAGCACGACTTTGGTCATTGAACAGACTTGGATTTTTTTCAAACGTGGCAAATGCATAAAGCCCATGCTGAAATTGATCCTAAACACCTTGATGTCATCATGACGTCATCACGTGTCACGTGACCTTGCTTTGAAGGGGCAAATTTCAAAATCCATTAAAAGCAAAAGTACAAGTTCGTTTGGTTTCAACTTTGCACTGTATCTAAGTTGGGAAAAGGTGTATCCAAAAATTGCCATCGATTGACCGTGACGTCATCTCATGAATATTTATGAGGTCATGAACTTTTCAGATTTTCACATTGAAATGAGCATATTTGGCCAACGGAGCGAGATTTTTTTCATTTTTTCTTTGATATCTATTGGGGACATGGTTTAGAAACACCTTCCGGAGCCAAAATGTCGTTACGCAATCATGACGTCATCAAAATGTGTGATTTTAAAACACATATAAGGCATTGGCCGATCATCTCGAAATTTGGTATGTAGTTAGCTATCGTGCTAGACATTCCAAATCTAAAGTTTGGAACCGAAGGACCATTGTTTATATTTTTTATGAATTTTTGAATACCACACTCGAGTCCCATAGGCTTTGTGCACAAAATATGTACATGCGTTTTGGAGTAGGAATGGGGCTATTCTATGACTTGTTACAAACAGAAGCGGAAAAGCTCTATGCTCTGTTTCACAACAGACATATATTTCTCGTTTTTATTTTTATTTTTATTTTTATTTTTATTTTTATTTTTATTTTTATTCTTATTTTTATTTTTATTTTTATTTTTATTTTTATTTTTATTTTTATTTTTATTTTTATTTTTATTTTTATTTTTATTTTTATTTTTATTTTTATTTTTATTTTTATTTTTATTTTTATTTTTATTTTTATTTTTATTTTTATTTTTATTTTTATTTTTATTTTTATTTTATTTTATTATTCTTTAAAAATCATTATTATTTTCTTATCATTTTTTAAATTTATTATATCAAACAGGTATCTCAAACTGCTCATTTTTATTTGTTAAAACCCTAAAAACTGAAGGGCACCTGCACCCCTGCCGTGATTCTCGCATATGCATATGCACTCATTCGCAGTGGCACAATTTATTGGCCTTCAGTGATTTTCAGGAAATGACTTTGTCATTCACTTACATCCCTGCTGATATCAGGGTGGTTGCTCCTGCTTCTGTCATTTCATCCATAATCGAACAAGCAAACACTGAAAGGAATTTTTCCATTGAAAAAATGTTATCAATTTTTCAAGTCAGTTAGAAAACTGAAATAATCTTTGTCTCTTTCCCTTTGTCTAGGACCTGACGCACGAGCAACTCATTGATGCACTACAAGGTAGGATCTTGTGAAGAGCGGGCGATGAACATCGTTAGCCTGAATTCCTTCAGGTCAAAGAGACCGTCTGCTTGTGAGCTCAGCACCAATTTCACCATGGCATCGCGATGATTGCCAGTGGTCAAATCTGTTACTGAGAAATTAGTATCAATATTAGGGATGCATTTTAATTATTGAAACACTGTACAACAGGCTTCTTAGAGTAAAGTACAGAAATGTTCCCTCTAAGTTTTTAACAACAGGCAGCTTGTGAGTTGAAAGATTGAAAGAAAATATTTGATATGGCCCCTTAAAGCTTGATTTGAGTTTGAGTTGAAGCATTTTTCCATCTGAACGGTTGGGCGTAATTAAAAAAAATGAAATTTCTTGAGAACCCTTGACAATTGCTTTTATCACATCTTGCAAAATGTTATGCAGCAAAATCTGCACTAGAAAGCAGGAGTCGCGGCTTTGAATCCCGCCCAAGCAGCCTGATTTTTTTTTCAGCGGGCAACCGGGCCAAGCACTGGGTGCTCATTACGTTGAGTAGGGCAAACCCCGATTGAGTTCTCTCATCGGTTGCTAATCGGTTTTTTGTCTCGGTTTTTCCAGTCCTGGGCATTGTGGGCGACATCAACCACGCTGCGGAGACCAACAATCCGGACAAGACAGTGCGTCTAATGCTGCGGCCTGAGGCCTGTCTGTCGGACGTGGATGAAGACGAGACGGTGTGGCAGCGCTACCATGACAAGCTGGCCTCTCGCAAACGCTCCAACGCCTCGGTCAGTCCGGGCGAGGGTTCAAGGGGTCAACCCCAATCTGATCTGCGATCGGTTTCACCAAAGTTATCGTAACTTACGATCAATCGCAATGCGATGAGCGATGCACAGTAACCATACGGCGTATCACAACTTACGATGGGTTATCCGTCGTAGGTTGAGTTACAATGCACCGTAAGGCTTTTTGAAATCCACCCCAGGTCACATTATTCGTTGATCAGTTCTTGATCGAGCTCTTGGTCTGTGAATTGTATTCTCATTGACACAAAGCAAAAAACAGTCTGGCTGCACTGCCTTGACAAGCCAGCCTCTCCCAAACGCTCTAATGGTCTCCGCATGGACCGAGTAGTCGGATATTTAGATTGAATTGGTCGAGATTTCGAGATGAGAGAAGAGTTTTAGGACCACATACATGAGAGACCACATACATAGCATGAGAGAAGACTAAAAAAAAAAAAATAAAAAAAAAAAATGGACAAACATTTTGTTTCCGGGAAATAATGAGCAAAAGGTTCCGTGTAAAACAGTTTTTTTTTTTTTAAAGGGTATCTTTTGATCTATGAATTACTTCCTCCCTGACACTGATCAAAAGATCTCAATTTTTTTATGATGGTGATTTTGGTTTTGTTTTCTTTCCCTTCAGAATGGCACAGACTACCTTCTTCAAGAGCACGTGCAGGACTGTGTGGACAAGGTCAATGCTGAACTGCAGGAGGAACATGAACGTAGGTCCCGTGGCAGCTAGGAATGGTTGCTTTCTATGGTCTCTAGGAGATATTCCCTCAAATTTCAAAATTAGGGACAATGATGTCACTTGACGGAGCTTTCTCAGAGGCTTCTAAAACAGGGATGTGAGATTTCCTGATTTTTTTTTTTTTTTTTTAATTTTTTTTACTACCCAGTATTTCTTTATTCATTTATTTTTAAAGATTAATTTAAAACAATTTTTATTTTATGTTTAACAGGTATCTCAAATTGCTCATTTTTATCTGTTAAAACCCTAAAAACTGAAGGGTGCCTGCCCCCCCTGCCGTGAATCTCTCGTTCGCGTAAGCGGTCACTCGCAGTCGCATCTCGACAAGCTAATTTTCAATGGCGACAGTGAATTCGAACAAATCCCTGAGAAATATTTTGTTTTTGGCGAGGTGTAGTTTTCAACCACTAACAGAGTTGCTTTACCTCCTTTGCTGAAATTAATTCGCAAAATGGCGGCAATTAGCAGACGACAACGGCAAAGATTTGTCATTGCATTCCAGACTGGGAAGCAATTCACCCATGCGCGTATTGAATCAGTTTTTGCTTGTGGAAGCGAGAAATGATATTGGCTGTGCAATACGCTAATACATTAAGTGCGGAATTTTTTGCCAAGATTTCTTTTGCATTATCTAAATCAGGCATGCAACTTTTCTGCGGATCCGCAGATTTCCTTTTTTTTTTATTCGGCCATAAAAAAAAAAATCTGTAAAAAAAGAAAAAAATGCATCTGGATATTTCTTCTCCCCTAACTATTACCGGTATTTAAAACACATGCTGAGATCAGGTTAAAAACTTTGATGTTTAGTTTTCATTTTGTGTAAAAAAAAGAAAAATCAATTTTCTGGGTGTATGCCTTGAAAAAGGTTAAAATCTGTCACTAAGCTTAAAGACATAAGTTGTCACAAACTGCTCAGAATGTACCACAGAGCATGTAGAATCCAAAATTTTCCTGGGCCCTTAAACGGGCCCCAAACCACACGCCGTAAGGGCTTCGTGCTTTGCGCTCGCAGTTTCATTCGGACATTTTCCTTTTTTTTTTTTTTACAAGTCAAGAGTTGCATGCCTGCTAAATGTAATCTTCATTTTTCTCATTAGGTCCTCCCAAAGTTACAAGGACCTGTGTGGGTTTTTTTTAAGAACTTCCCTGTCCCGGCTTGTTTTGGTTTTGTGTGCAGGCATCATGGCCGTGGCCAAGATCAACGAGGCGCTGGACACGGGCGACCCCGGCCAGACGCTGCAGGCCCTGCAGACCCCCGCCGCCAAGCTGCAGAACATCGAGCCCGACCTCTACATCCTGTACCTGATCACGCTCAGAGGGGACAAGGACCACAAGGCCGAGGTGGGTGGATCCAGATTGGTCCTCGTAAGACCCTTTCCCCTGAGATATTGGGCCCTTGGAGAGGCTGCTGATCGGGCAGAAACTCCATTCTCCCCTTACTGTCATTCACTTGAACCAGTCCTCAAGGACCACAAGGCCGAGGTGGGTGGATGGGAACCGGTCCTCATAGATTCCCTTCTCCACTGAAATCTTGGGCCCTTAGTGGCTGCTGATAAGGCAGAAACTTTGTGCTACCCTTTACAAGTTGAAGCAAGGATTAGGCCCATACTGTCATTCACTTGAACCAATCCTCAAGGACCACAAGGCCGAGGTGGGTGGATGGGGACCGGTCCTCGTAGATTCTCTTCTCCCCTGAAATCTTGGGCCCTTAGTGGCTGCTGATCGGGCAGAAACTCCATTCTCCCCTTGACAAGTTGAAGCAAGGATTAGACCCACTGTCATTCACTTGAACCAGTCCTCAAGGACCACAAGGCAGAGGTGGGTGGATGGGGACCGGTCCTCGTAGATTCCATTCTCCCCTGAAATCTTGGGCCCTTAGTGGCTGCTGATCGGGCAGAAACTCCATTCTCCCCTTGACAAGTTGAAGCAAGGATTAGGCCCATACTGTCATTCACTTGAACCAATCCTCAAGGACCACAAGGCAGAGGTGGGTGGATGGGGACCGGTCCTCGTAGATTCCCTTCTCCCCTGAAATCTTGGGCCCTTAGTGGCTGCTGATCAGGCAGAAACTTCGTGCTACCCTTGACAAAATTGAAACAAGTATTAGACCCACTGTCATTCACTTGAACCAGTCCTCAAGGACCACAAGGCCGAGGTGGGTGGATGGGGACCAGTCCTCGTAGATTCCCTTCTCCCCTGAGATATTAGGCCCTCGGAGTGGCTGCTGCTGCTGTCGCCTGGGTGGCAATGTGCCTCCCTACATCAGGCAGAAACTTCACACTCGCCTTGAAAAATTGAAGCAAGAATTCAGGGATGTAAGACTATCGGGAAATTTCCATCTTTCCAGAAATGGCGTGATTTTATTTTTAAAATTGTTTTTAATTAGTGTTTTTTTTAATTAATATTTTTTTAATATTTTTTATTATGCCTTTGAGAAAGGTCCTGCTAGGATCGAAACGTCAGGCCCACTAAATTTTAAGATTTACATTTTGGTAATTTTAGTCAGTAAGCAGTTTGCAACATTTTTGTATATCACCTTTTTTTATTATGTTTTTTTTTGTCAAATGGGTCTCTCAAACTGCTTATTTTTATCTGTTAATACCCTAAAAAGTTGGTGTTTGTGCCAGGTACAAGTTGAAACAATGAAAGTGCACTGAATGGCCGTTTGTATATAAGCTGAATAGGCTAATCCTATCCGTAACTGTGATTGATTAAAACAAAAATGGATAATTTGGTCTCAACTGTGTGCACAGGCTACATTGTATTTTGAAGCTGTTTGGATAGTGCATTTTTTTTTAGATTGTATTGTTTGTCCTCTCTTGTCCTCAGCTGATGGAAGACGAGGGCGCTGTTCTCTGGCTGGACGAAATTCAAGATGGCGTCAACAACTCCAATGTCAAAGATGGAAATGCAAATAAACGTATGTGCCAAAACTCTTAAAAGTCTATCGCATCACCATTAATAGAAGTGATGTCCTTTCATTGTAAACTGCCAAGCTACCCACTAGTATCATCCCCCCCCCCAAAAAAAAAGTCCAGTGCGAACATGGCTTAAGTCGGCGACCGCCATTGACCACTCGTTCCTTCGTTCATTCACAAGGCGCGGTGTACATAGCCACCATCAACGCGATGATTGAGGACCAGAAGGCGGACCGTCTGCTCGAGGCTCTGCGCAACCCGGACGTCGCCCTCAACTCAGTGGTGCCTGAGTGCGAGGCCTCGTACCTGGAGAAACTCTACCAAGCCAAGGAGGAGAAGACTAAGAGTAAGCCAACTTTTTTGTTGAAGGTTTGTTTGCTTGTAGAAAGCAGACCAAGAACCCGCGGTTCAAACGCTTGGTTTTAGATAACTGTGGCATTATAACAAGTGAGAAAGATATGACTGAAGCATAAGCCCGAGTCTAAGCTGTAATGTCGTAACTTTTTGTTTTACTTCATTTTTTTATGCAAAATCACCCAAAACAAGGTTGAAAAGCCACTCAAAGTTGAGGGCTAGAGAAAGAAGAAGATAGAGAGGGACTCAGGAAGGCCGTTCCTTTTAAACGGGGCAAGATAGTAAGCAGGGGGAAAGCAAGAACCAGGAGGGAATTCCAGATGGAGGCAGAACGAGGGAAGAGGCTGTTCCGATACACGATCTTCTCTTGTTCCTGAGGAGGGATTCTGCCAGACATATCCTTTATACCGTACACGTTCACGCTAGCCTCATTGCATCACACTCCTTGCATTGACTCCGGTCTGTGCATTGGTCTCCGCCCTCCCTGTCCCTTTTTGCCCTCTAGGTGGCGCCCCGGGCAGCTGGGTCTGCCACAAGCTGCGAGACGGCAGCAGCTTCTACTTCAACTTCCTGACGGCGGAGAACAGCTGGGTGGAGCCCGACAACTTCCAAGACTCCAACCTGCAGCTGAGCAGGGAAGAGATACAGGCAAGTCAGACTCCTTCTCTCTGCCCTTCTTTGCTGCTTTTTGCCGACCTGCCCAAAGAAATGGAGAAACTCGAGAACAAGAAGTGATTCCTTCTCAAAATTCTAGTGAGCCTGACATTTCGATCCTAGCAGGACCTTTCTCAAAGGCAGAGTGATTCCTTACTAAAATGACCCGAATTAATAAGACCATGGATCATATGAAAGCCAGGTGTACACACTACGTGAAATTTTAGCGGCTCTTTTGAGAGACACACTCCTTCTTGAAAGTGTTACATGGTGTCACTGCAAACTTTCCACTAAGAACAAAAAATCAGAATTACTTTACCGCTCTCTCCTTGCCCTCCCTTGCCCTGCCTCACCCACCTTGCCATGCCCCGCCATGCCCTGCCCCGCCCGCCCCGCACTGCCATGCCCTGCCCTGCCCTGTCCTGCCCTGCCCTGCCCTGCCCCGCCCCGCCCTGCCCCGCCCTGCCCCACCCTGCCCTGCCATGCCCCGCCCTGCCCTGCCCCGCCCGCCCCGCACTGCCATGCCCTGCCCCGCCCTGCCCTGCCCCGCCCCGCCCCGCCCTGCCCTGCCCCGCCCCGCCCCGCCCCGCCCCGCCCCGCCCCGCCCCACCCCGCCCCGCCCCGCCCTGCCCTGCCCTGCCCTGCCATGCCCTGCCCCACCCCGCCCTGCCCCGCCCTGCCCCGCCCCGCCCTGCCCTGCCCTGCCCTGCCCTGCCCTGCCCTGCCCTGCCCTGCCCCACCCCTGCCCTGCCCTGCCCTGCCCCGCCCCGCCCTGCCCCGCCCTGCCCCGCCCTGCCCTGCCCCGCCCCGCCCCGCCCTGCCCCGCCCTGCCCTGCCCTGCCATGCCCTGCCCCACCCTGCCCTGCCCTGCCCCACCCCGCCCCGCCCTGCCGATCCTACACCCACCTTGCCGATCTGCAGAAAGTTGTGACGGGCGTGACGGCCGACTACGACCGCGCCCTGCTCTTCCAGTCCAACGAGAGCAAGATAGTCACCCTGCAGTCCCACGTGCGGGGCACCCTGGCCAGGAAGGCCTACAAGGACCGGCGGGACTTCATCCACAGGCAGCTGCCCGCCATCGTCCTCATTCAGGTCAGTCCTGGACGGGAAGACCTCCTGGGGGAAATCACTCCTGCTGCAAGGCAATGAGCGGCGCGCGATACTTCTCGCGGTCGGCATTAGTTTACATACACAAGCATCTGTCTGTTCGGTCAGCCCTGGGAGACAGATAGAGATAAGAAAGCAAGCACTACTAGCTGTGTGCTCAAAGAGGCAATCTGGCCACAGCGTTAAGTCTTCCTCAAAGAGTTATGATGCAGGCCTGTCCATCTCATTTTTTAGAGGGGTGTGGGGATCAAACCTATGGGTTGAGTAGCCATTCCTTGGGGGGAAAAAAAAGATTAAAATAAACCAAGAAAATCATCCCTCCCCCAAAAAAATAAAAAATAAATAAAATTAAAATAAATAAATTATTTGTTAACATTTTAGTTTGTTTTCATTTTATTCTTTAGAGCTGGGTCAAAGGATTCCGCCAGCGACAGGCTTACAAGAAGCGTCTGGAATTCCTCAATGACCAGGAGAAAACGTCCATCAAGGTAGGGTTCACCTTCCATACAGGGGGCTGGGATCTCAATGTACTAGCTTCCGGGAGTATTTGTGATGACAGTCCTTGCTAGCTTCATTATGCTCATCTCTGCCCTTGTCCTCACTCGTCGTCATCCTGATCACCTCCATCATCCTCACCGACCAAACCATCCTCTTCAACCTCATCTTCTTCCTCAGTCAGTCTCACCATCCTCACTGTCCTCATCAATCCCCACTTTACCTTCCTCATCAACCTCTCCATCCTCATCCTTATCCTAATCCTCATCCTAATCCTCATCCTCATTATCCTACTCATCCTCACCCTACTCATCCCACTCATCCTCATCCTTCTAATCATCCTCATTCTCATCCTCTGCCTTTGAGAAAGATCCTGCTAGGATCAAAACGTCAGGCCCACTAAATTTTAAGATTTACATTTTGGTAATTTTAGTCAGTAAGCAGTTTGCAACATTTTTGTATATCACCTTAAGTCATCCTCATTCTCATTCGTCATCCTATTCATCCTCCTTATCCACCTCATCCACATCATCCTCTTCTTAAAGGAATGGTTACCTTATAATAAAAATGGCATTCCCACTTTGTTTCTAAACATACAGTTGCAGTCCTATGCACGCATGCACAAGGAGAAGAAGGCCTACCAGGGAAGACTCAAGTTCTTCAGGGCCAACGTAAGTTGAGACGCACCAATCAAAATTACAAGATGTTTCGGACTCAAATGATCAGTCTAAAATCACTCCTTGGAAGTGTTTGGATCCCTTTAGCAAGAGATTCCAGATTACATGTTCTCTATAAGAAAGCTCTCTTCAACAGTGCAAAGAAAATTTGACTGAACTGTGCTGTAAAACCTGAGACAGAAGACTTGTTTGAAAGGAAACCTAAGATTAATCGTTCAGGTTGAAATGATTGAAAATAATTTGCAAAGGAAAAACTGACTGGGATTTTTTGAACAAATTGAAAAATTGGCAAAGAAAACATTGACTGGACTGGGACTTGAATCCGAGACCTACAGATTAATGTACCAGTGCTCTTCCATCTAAGCTATACAGCCCTTAGATGGTGGCTTTCCCATGGTTGAATTGCCATGGTTGAATTGTTTCTGACTGCCACCCCACCCCGACAAAGACTATTCAACTATTAGGGAAGGCTCCGTTTAAGGGCTGGATAGCTCAGAGGAAGGAGCACTGGTACGTTAATCAAGAGGTCTCAGGTTCAAGTCTTGATCCAGTTTTCTTTGTCATTTTTTATTCAAAATTTTTATAAATTTGAAAATGATTTGGTAGATACCTACTTTGTGTTGTTTCTTTCAAAATGAGAATTGGAATTATGTGAGTCGTCATCAGTTAGCACAAACAAGATTTTAATCGGACATTTTTGGTGGTGTGATTCCTGATCACAGGTGGAGTCGGTGATTAAGATGCAGACTTTCTGGCGATCCAACAAAGCCCGCAATGACTACTTCACTCTCAGTAAGTTTAGGGACGGGCAGAATCCACTCAGACCAGTCCGTTGATTGCATAAAATGTTATTTTACATGTACATTCAGACAAGATTTGAAGGTTTGTGTGGTGGACGTACCAAGTAACCCTAAGAGTTACTGGCTCTTTTCAGAGCCACTCTTTGTCTCAAAAGTGATGTGTTACATGGCATCACCGCAAACCTTCTATTTTCAGACAAGCAAAGAAAAGGAAAGGTGACTTAATTTCCACTCCAATGAAAATGTTTTCAACATTTTTGTATTACTTTAATGTCTAATGTTTACTAGAAAGGCACTTGGAGAGTGCAGACCTCCGCCAAGCACTATTTATCACAATGTTGATTTCAAAGCAATCCAGAATCCAGGTTTTGATCAGGATCGTCACTACAAAAAAAAAGATCATCTCAAGCCAGTGAGAATACCGACATACTGTAAAAATGTCTGAAAGATACATTCATAAATTTTCAAGTTATTTTGCTAACAAACAGACAGACAGACAGACAGATTTCGGCAAAAGCATAACCTCCTTGGTGGAGGTACTGTTGACGCAATTCTTTCGCCTCTACCAAACCTTCATCCTTTTCTTCCCCTACCCCTTCCCTTCATGATCCACCTCGCCCAGTCAAATCTGAGAATCCGCCCGTCAGCGTCGTGGCCAAGTTTGTCTACCTCCTTGAGAGCAACGAGGTGGACCTGAACGAGGAACTGGGTAAGGAGCATCGGAGCAGTCGTCAGCACCCCTCTACCTCCCTCCCCTCTCCCTCCCCTCCCCCCTCCCCTCCCCTCCCCTCTCCCTCCCCTCCCCTCTCCCTCCCCTCCCCTCTCCCTCCCCTCCCCTCTCCCTCCCCTCCCCTCTCCCTCCCCTCCCATCTCCCAAGACTTTGGGCATACCAGGTAGTCTAGTCACTGTGAGAAGGGCTGGGGCATATTCATACCACCAGTCGGGACTGTGTGCTGTTGGTTACGTTCCCCCGTGGATTTTGGCGCCACTCTAGACCGGCAGGCGGTAACGACTCCTGGGGAGGATTTTCACAAAGCCTTATGATGCATCGTAACTCACTTTACGATGGACAACCATTCGTAAGTTGTGACAGACTGTTAGGTTTCTGTGCATCCACTCACCGTCATGCAATTCATTGTAAGCTAAGATAAGTTTGATGACCGTTGATAGGCCAAACTGTTTGGTGTACTGGAGAGGGGAGCATGCCATAGCATTTAGTGAGGCAGAAAACAGAATAACGTTCTAACAGAAGTGGATGTGTATGCTTTTACATCTGCATTTCCATGAGTAGCCCCTTTTGTACTGATTTTGTACTGATTTGTATGGGGAAATATTTTGGGAGCATTATTGGGTCGTCAGATATACTTTCAATCTTTATTTATTTCTTTTATTCACCCGTATTTATACACCAAAATAATGTGAAACAATGTACATTACATTGTGTTGGCGTGAGTCCGCACGTACGTTACATGATTGCATATAATTATCAACGTTGCCACAGCTGCCAGCCATTCCTATTTTGTAGGAATCATTCCTCCTTTTTGGTAAAAAACATCACTTTTTACAAGGTCTTGACAACAGATTCCGATTTTGGGCTTGGAAATGCACATGTATTCCTATGTAGTTTGCTCTGTGATTCCTCTTTTTTAGCAGAAGTATTCCTAATTTCCTTTGAGATAGGTTGGCAGGTATGCATTGCCTCTGCATAACAAATGGGGATCACTGCTCTCTGGTATTAACAAAGTTCTGGTTATAACGACAGAATGGCTGATGTCCGGCGGACCTCATTATAACAGGAGTCACCTTTATGTGTTGATGTTTGTTTGTTTTTTCCTGGGGGGCAATGGTTTGTGCAGAGCTTCAGGAGCTGAGGGAGAGGGTGGTGAAGAAGATCCGTTCCAACCAGCAACTGGAGAACGACCTGAACATGATGGACATCAAGATTGGCCTCCTGGTCAAGAACAGGATCACGCTGCAGGTACAGGGGCTCGGCAAAGCGATGGGGGGTTTGGATGGGGACTTGCCACGCTGCCTGTGTGAGCAACTAGGCTTTTGTAGAAATCTGTTCAGGTTCCCACGGGTCGATTCTGTGCGACTGTACTGAGCAGGATCATTCAGGGTAGAGGTGGAGCTAGAAAGGAGTCTGTAAGAAGAGGTAGGCTTTGACATTTGATTGATTCTGGTGCGCAAGAAGCTCAGTACAGGAGGAAGCTTCACAAGAACAACCCTACAAAGAATGGGTCCCTCTCTCTCCCCTCCTTCCCTCTGTTCCTCTCCCTGTCAAGGACGTGGTGTCCCATGGCAAGCAGCTCATTTAGGACACTTCAATTGAGTCTTCTCTTTACTTGGCCCCTCCCTCTCCCCTCGCCTCCTCTCTCTCTCTTTCTCCTTGTCCAAGACGTGATATCCCACGGCAAGAAGCTCATTTAGGACACTTCAATTGAATCTCTTAATGGATTCTGGTTATGTGATCCCTCCCTCTTCCCCTCTCTCCCTTCCCTTGTCCAGGACGTGGTGTCCCACTGCAAGAAGCTCATTTAGGACACTTCAATTGAGTCTCTTAACGGATTCCCGTTACGTGATCCCTCCCTCTTCCCCTCTCTCCCTTCCCTTGTCCAGGACGTGGTGTCCCACGGCAAGAAGCTGCGTCGCAACACGGAGTCGGGCCGTGCCTCTGGTCTGAAGGCGCTGAGCCGTGAGAAGCGGGAGATGCTGGAGGCGTACCAGCATCTCTTCTACCTGCTGCAGACCAACCCGGGCTACCTGGCCAAGCTCATCTTCGCCATGCCGCAGAGCCGCACCACCAAGTTCATGGAGTCGGTCATCCTGACCCTCTACAACTACGCCGCCAACCGGCGCGAGGAGTTCCTCATGCTCAAGCTCTTCAAGACGGCCCTGGAGGGAGAGATCACGTGAGTTGTTTCCGTAAAAATTCTCTCAATTTATTTTTTTTTTACATTTTTTTTATACAAAATGCAAATGTAATCAATAGCCCTCCAGAATTTTGTAAAATTCTCTCTAAAAAAACTCCCATTTTTTATAATTTTTTTATATAAAATGCAAATGTATGCAATAGCTCTTCAGAATTTCTGTCAAAATTCTCTCTAAAAGAACCCCACCCATTTTTATTATTATTTTTTAATATTAAATGCAAATGTAAGCAATAGCCCTCCAGAATTGTGTAAAATTCTCTCTAAAAAAGCATAAATTTTTTATTATTATTTTTTATATAAAACGCAAATGTAAACATTAGCCCTCCAGAATTTGGTCAAATTCTCTCTAAAAAAAGCACCCATTTTTCTTATATATAAAAAATGCAAATGTAAACAATGGCCCCTCCAGAATTGTGTAAAATTCTCTCTAAATAAACCTCCCATTATTTATTATTATTTTTTATATAAAACGCAAATGTAAACAATAGCCCTCCAGAAATTTGCAAAATTCTCTTTGGAAAAAGCACCCATTTTTTATTTTTGTTTTTCTATATAAAACGCAAATGTAAATAATAGCCCTCCAGAATTTTGTAAAATTCTCTCCAAAAAAGCACACATTTTTTTAATACTATTTTTAATTTAAAACTCAAATGAAAACATTAGCCCTCCGGAATTTTAGAAACCAATCTCTAGAAGGCCAATCAATGGCATAGATGCCGACCATTTATATTTTTGGAGGAATCATTCCTCTCTATTTTTTTGTAAAAATGTATCACATTTAACAAGCTCTTGACAACAGATTCCGATTTTGGGCTTGGAAATACACATTCCTATGTACTTTGCTTCGTGATTCCACTTTTTTTAGGACAAGTGTTCCTAATTTCCTTTAAGATAGGTTGGCAGCTATGCAATGGTACACAGCATCTCACCAGATAAGTTTATAGATAGTGGTAAAATAAAGAATAGCCATACAAGTGATCACACGTAGTGACACCACGCTGTCTCTTCTCTGATGAGACTTTGTGTGTTGGGTCTCCTGACAATGGCAGAGTGTACTTGATCCATCTGTACACTCATGCTGCTGTCATAAACCTTATTCCCGACTTGCTATTGCCAATTTTGATTTGTCAGGTTTGACGACAATTGGTTGTATGCATCTGAATTAAAGCAGGGGAGTGATCCCTGGAGATATACGGCAGTTAATGGTCAGACACTTCTGACTGGCACCCCCACCCCACCGGCAAAGTCTAGTTGACTTTTTGGGAAGGCCACCATCTAAGAGCTGGATAGCTCAGATGGTAAGAGCACTGGTATGGCAAACCAGAGGTCTCGGGTTCAAATCCCGTCAAAGTTTTCTTTGCCAATTTTTCAATATGTTCAAGAGTTCCCAGTCAGTTTTTTTCCTTCGTTTGTTTGTCTTTACGACAAATTTTGAAATCTTTGTCTGGGCCGGGTGTTGAACCCGAGACCACTGGTGCATGCATACCAGCACTCTTAAAATCTGCTCAGATGCCTCTGTGACATATAATTTCACCGCAGCCTGACATTTTGGCCAAACTCAGAGACCACAGTTTATCACTTTTGTATCACTCATTAATTAAAAACAAATTTAGAATCTTTTCTGGCACACCAAAGGCTTGGCTAAAGAATTTGCACAAGATGATTATCTCATTTCACTTGTTGCTTGGGTTGGCATGGTTACCACTGGTTCTTCCTGTCGTCAGACAAAATGTTTTTTTCTCTCCATTAAGTGTCTTGGTTGTCTGGGGTTTTGTTTTTTCAAGAAGGGATTATTTCAGTCCCTCGGATTGCAACAAAAAGCAGCAAAACTGTCTCATTGTCTTGTCTTTGTGGAAGGTCAAATGTTTCAAGGATTTTGGTGTGTGATGGAGGCTCTTTTTGTTTTCTGCATTTTCCTGAATTTTTGAATTTGCCCTTTGCCCTTTGCCCTTTGCCCTTTGCCCTTTGCCCTTTGCCCTTTGCCCTTTGCCCTTTGCCCCTTGCCCCTTGCCCCTTGCCCATGATTTCAGTTCCAGTTTTTGTTCCCACCCATTGTCGCTATGTTGCTGCATTGGAAGACTTGTACCCTGTGGCATGGTTGGATTTGAAATTCAGTCTTGAATGGGTTAGCGAGTTACCAGACTATCTGGTCTTCTTCAATATTGGTGATTCGTTACTTTTCTGAACCAGAAAGCTGCTCCAAAACAAATAATCGTTTGTACATAATGTAGATAATGTCTTGTAAGATGTGCCAATGGCGATGGCATTATAAAACACTGTAGGAGGTGCTCCCTTGCCATTGGTTTATACAGTCACATGACTCTGTAGGCCTCATGCCATTGGTCCGCCAGTTAATCTGCTGACCTGTGACCTCATGAAATAAAGAAGAAACAGTAATGCAAGGGATGACATGTACTCTCTTTAACCAAGGTCGTTCATGAAAATTCTGAATAATTGTTTTAACAAAAAAAATTAAATGTTTTTAAAATTACTGACAGTTCAAATTTTACAGAAATCCACAGAAATCTCTGAGAATATGTTGATCAGTCTAGGGCAGTCAGCCATTGAAACTATTTTATCATTGACTCAATCTAGTTACATTTGTCATTAATTATTTGTTCGCACTTTTCTCCCTAGTATTACGGTTCAGTTGTATCAACGTTTCCCCCAAATTTTGTGTGGCCATTGTCTCCCAAGTGTCACAATATTTTGTGGGGTGGATTTCCATGTGAACCTGTGGGATTATATTGATTTTACTTTGGTTTTTGTTTGCATTTTTAGTTTGATAATTTTTGTGATCATCTTATCCATTTATTTAATTCAGTTATTTTTACTTTCCAACAATAATCAAAATTACATCTGTATTGATGCAGAAACTATTATCACATATTTGTTTGAACATTAAGCACAATTTGACAGCATTCATATCTGTTTATTATTTTGACATTCCGCTGTCTGACATTTACTTTGCAATCCCCTGAAAATTTTTGGTTTTATTTTAATTTTTTTTTTTTTAATTTATTTATATGTGATGGCATCTTTGCAATCATATTCCTTTGCCACTTTATATTTTTTCCCATTGCTTCTCCAACCACTTGTCTCAATGGCCTCTTTCCCGGATGCCACCTCCTCCCCAGAATGATGTAAGTAAAAGAGAAGAGAGAGAAAAAAAAGCCATAAGAAAAATAGGTCTGTCATCCTCCTTCCGGTGTAGCGAAGTGTTGGTTGTCTGTCTCACATGTCCAAAACGAAAGGTCTGTCATTTTTTAGTGGAAGGTTTGCAGTGACACCATGTATATCTTCTCTTTCAAGGAGTGTGGCTCTGAGAAAAGCTGGTAACTCAAAGTTTCGGGTAGTGTGCCCGTCATCAGGAGACTGCTGACGATGGGCAGAGTTCATACATACAGTGTACTACCCGAAACGTTGAGTTACCGGCTCTTTCCAGAGCCACGCTCCTTGAAAGAGAAGAGATACATGGTGTCACCGCAAGCCTTCCACTAAGATTTTCCACCATGCAAATCTTCAAGTCTTGTCTGTCATTGTGTTCTGTCACGACTTTGTCTCAACACAGTTCCGTGTTCCCTGTGTCCGTTCTCCGTTTTCAATGTGTTGTTGTCTCTGAGTATTACTGTGAAGAATTCAATCAGTTTAACACCCAATTCCCTCCCCCCTGTTACTTTTTGATTGTTATTTTGTTGAAAGCTTTTTTTGATAACCCTGACAGTCACAAGCAGTTTTTCTAGTTCCCCAAGAAATCCAACGCAATCTAACTTGGCACTTTCTTTGTAGGTTTCATTTTTTCAAGGAAAGGAAAATAATTGTGACATTTTGCACTCATTGATTTTTAAAAGAGCAATCAAATGTTACTGGGGCGGGATTTGAACCCGATTCTCTGATGAGATGTGAGAGTGCTCCACCACCTAAGTTATCCAGTCGCCAGTGAAGAATTGGTGGCTTGTTATGCCTTTTTTTCCCTTGCTTTCAAATCTTCCGCTTGCGATAGATTTCAGTTTGAACATGTTGGATTGCGTCAGGATTTAGGGCTTACAAACTAACCATTCCTGCAAATAAGCACCACACCACTTAACACTCACACGTAGCTTCAACAACTAAATGACAGATAACCTCAATTTAATTTTGTAATTTTGTAATTTGCCAAATATGTGGATTTTCTTTGTTCTGCCACCTCTGCAAAACATACCCTTCAGCTCTTTTAACACTTAAAAGATAATGCCGATAATCCATAAAACCTTGAAACAACAAAGCAGAAAAATACCCCAACTGGCAAATAAAACTGTGTGAGCAACTACATTTTGTTGATAGTTTCTGCTCTGTGCCTGACAGCTGATTGTCTGAAATGTTTTGAAGCTCATTTGTTTTGAAGCTCAATCCTTACTGTTTTACTGTCAGAAGGAAAGACCCCTCCCCCCCCCCTCCCTGAAAAAAACTTGGAAAAACCTTGAAACAACTTGAACTGGATGTGAATCTGTCTTTGGTAACCAAGCATTTCAAACCTGCTTGTGTACCGTTGAAATACACCAATCAACCAATCAATCAATCAATCAATCTTTCACGTAGACCGTGATGACATGCTGATTTTTTTCCCCCCGCATTCTCTGTCCAGCATCGCTTTTGAAAGTGAAGAGCCACGCAGTCCAGACTCCAATTGATTGAATGTTGCAACCCCTCCCCTCACAAAGCCACACAGCTGACTCTGTAAATGTCTCAGAACCAACTTGGTTAAATCGATGTGTCTGGTACCAAAGGGTCAAATCGTGAACCGTACTGAAAAGCTAAACCCGAATTTGAATTTTCCCCCTTTCACACCCCAGCGAGAGGCTTATTGAGGACATAAGTATAGCCTTTCAGAGCTGCTCCTATAGAATTTACGACATCAAAGCGCCGCCCACTCTGTGAGTTGTTACCATCCTGAATCAAGAGTTGAAAACTCAAAAAAAAAAAGATGAAAAAAAAAGAAGTTTGGACTCGTGAGCCTCTTGGAAGTTTTTTCAGTTGGACTGGAGTTTGTTTGCATCATGGCATCTGAGACATGAGGATGAAGCTAATGTAGACATTTGAGTTCTATTTGAGTGGCGACATCACCCTTTCTCAAAAGAAATGAAAAAAAAATAAAAAAATCTGAAATTTGGAAAAAGTCAGATTAAATATCAAAGGTCCTGACACATTTCAGCCAGCACAGTTATTTTTTTTGATGCATTTCTCGTCTCAGTAGAACGACGTCACAATTTTGCCGAAATTTGTCTGCTGCCCTCATTAACGGATTTTTAAAAATTTTCGCGAAGAGCCCTGGCAGAGGGTGAAAAAAGCTTACTAGTTTAATGACATAAAAGAGAGGTTTATCCAACACTTTGTATATCAGACAGTTAATAACTATCATTTAATGTGAATTTTTTTGGCACAGAACATCCTCTGAATGTTCGGTCAGTACTATTTTTAAGGTTTAAAAACAAAAAACCATTGGATAAACTTGCATTGAGATTGGACTAAGGAGATACAACTGCTTCTCTCAAGATATGATTTGTGATATGATTTTGTTTTATTTAGTTTTTAGATTTTTTTGCAAGTTGTGCCTTATAAAGTGGCTGTTACTAATACATTCGTTCAACTTCTTGGGAGTTCTTTCCCCGCATTCTTAATTCGTAATTAATTCCAGCAGTTAAAGTGATTGTTGCTCTCAATCACACGTTGGATTGACAAACCCTCATCAAATTATATTTTCACTTGCGCAAAATCATCATACCGTATGTATGGCAGTGTACCAGTGTCAGTTGTACTGGAAAAAATTTGACTTGGAAGTAACTACTGTAAGCATTGATGCTATAGCAGAAATTATTTAGTGTGGAAAATGATACGAAGATAAATTTATATGATGTCTTAGCTGATCAAATCCCAGTTGATCTGAGGATTGCTCTAAAAAGGGAGATAATTATATTATATGACTCATTCTACACTTTCACCCACATTTTAGATTAGTTCTAGTCTTCAGTGACTAAGTTTCTCCACTATCTCTCCCCCTTTTTTTTGGTAAAGCTTATAACCTCCACGAAGAGAAGTGTTAAGATTAGTTGCTGCTCAACGAATCACCATGACCAGACTTGTAACAAACTAACCCATATCCTTTCCTGTACCTTAATTTGTCCGTTGGGTTGGCATCACCTACACGTGCATTATTAGTCGTCAAGCATCCTATTGCCCATTGCATGTGTCCATCTGTTGCACGTCTGCATTGTAGACTTGGGGGGGGGGGAACGACTACTGTGCATTGAGCAATTTTGCACGTGCAGTTGATGCAACTCAGAAAACGCACCGCGGCAATTTTGCAAAAATAACAAAATGAAACAAAAATCGGAGCTGCCGGGTGCGTTAACATACAAACGCAAAACCTCTTAAACGCTTAACTGCACCTATAAACATTTGCTGCTTTTTAAAACAATTAAAAATTATAACAAAAATGAAATAAACTAAATGAAGTCTAAATGAACTAAACAAATCAAAAGAGCTATACAATAGCTCCATAAATTCGGCTCAGCTTAAAAATCACAAGCTTGCACAAAACATACACTGTTTACATGTTCATACATGTATCTATTCACCGCTTGCACTTGTTTTTGTTTTTTCTTATGTGGCCCCCATGGGCCGTCGTAGGAAATTTCCAGATGGCCAAATGTATCTTTATGGTGGCCAAGTGGCGCTGTAGTCCAGGGTTTAGGAATCCTTGACATGGTGGGTTGGCCTTCATGGCCACCTACCCTTCAGTTTCAGGCGGCCTGTTGCCATTGTTTTAGTAGCCGCTGGCACCTGGGCCTCTTGTCTGGCCGATCCCCACTTTCCGAAGCTTAAGGCTACTTTCCGAATCTAAGTTGAAGCGGTCAGCGGACGATGTCATCGGCTAAAACTTTGCCCAAGCTAGAAATCACGCAGGATCATCGCACTCTACAATTCAAGCACTCAATCAAATCGCTGCACTGCTGTTTAAACCGGTCCTATCCAGTCACAGTGGATTATTGATCAGTTTCAACCAGATTAAACCAGATAGCTGAACAGCATAGGGGAAAGAACCGGTTCAATCTGGATTGCCCTTGCATATGCATGTTGCATCATTCATTATTCATTGATTCATCATTGGTGTTTGGCATGTCTGCATGTATTGCACGTGGTATTATTTTGTAGTGAGTTGGTCCTTATGGTGAGTATTCCATGCAGGTTCTATGCCAATGTACCTTTTGGTCAGAGACTCAAAACTTGGGGGAATATAAACTTAATATGATAATAATATAATATGAACTTTCCAAAACCTTTTTCAAAGGTCCTGCTAGGATCGAAACGTCATGCCCTCTAACTTTTGAGATTAATGTTTTGCAGGTCATTTTAGTCAGTGAGCAGTTTGCAACAGTTTTGTGTATAATTTACTACATGTATGCCTTCTCAGAAACACTTTCACTCACGAGGGAGATTGGGCACAGAGTGACACTGCAAACCTCTCACAGTGCCGACTCCAACAAAATCTTGCATCAGTCAAGATAGAAGTTGGACTTACAATCTCTCTACGTGATAGGCCTAGTATGTGACATTGCTCATTTCATCACCATGTCGTTCCAACCAAGTCCTTGTGCACACTTTAGTCAAATCGTTCATGTAATCTTAGCCATCTTTAGCTGTCCGGTGGATATTGGTAGGTCTGGGGGAATCTTCCTTGTCTTCTGTGCCTGCATGCAACTGATCTCACACTGGTAGATTGTAAGGAACATTGTCAGTGATCTTGTCGCCATATGAATGGGGTTTTGCATGCAAGTCGTATGTTATTGGCACGCATTGAATTTGACAACTTAATCCCTGTGTTTGTACACATGAATATTGTTCTTTGTCAAATTTGTATACGTGTATTGTATGTGTTGTACTCTATGTGTACATCAATGTGCTTGTCAGCCAACCAATTGAAGGAAAGCACAAACATAATTGTACAGTTATGTCAGTGGTATCTTAACCATATTGTTACCCTTTGCTTAAACTGTGGACCAAAACTGTGGACCAGAATTGTTGATCACACATGCCACTTTTACTTATGATCAGCTAATTATTTCTCGTTGTGCCTCTTATTTCTAGACTTTGAATGTACACTACAATGCCATGTGAAGATTTTGCAGCCCATCTTTCAAAAAAAAAAATTGTTTTTTAATTCTTATATTGAATTGGGCACAAGTTGAATGCACTACTTAAAATCATTTCAGGCATTCACCTCTTTTCCTAGTTGTTGATTTGAAGTTTTTTTCATGGGCCGTGTGTATGATATAACATTGTTTCTCCCCTTTTTGTGTCTTTTCTTGCGTTGGCTAGCTCCAAGGTGGACAAGATGATGGAGATTGTGACTGGTAGCCCCATGGTCATTAAGATGGTGGTCACCTTCAACAGGTAAGGAGAATACTTCTGTGGGAGCCCCTCAGAAAAGTCTCTTGTATTTCTGGCAATCACCACCGAGAATTGGTTTGCTTAACTAATCCAATGTGATTTTCCCTAGCAATTTTAGTAAGGTTAGAGATACACTGAGGTCTCAGTGATGATGTGCACTAATTGTCACGGCACCAGCTAGATGCCGAACTAGTTCTTGGTTATGGCCGGCTAAATCCACCCTAGGATGAGTATTATACGGGTTACATGTCGACTATGATTTTCCTGTGATTTGGCCATCCAGGCCACTAAGTTTGAGGTGGCCTGGGGCCATTTCTTCGAAACCTTTGGCTCCTGGGATGAATTTCATAAAGCCTTACGATGTATCGTAACTCAACTGGTCGGCCGTAAGTACACTGTAGTGATCAGTTGCATAGGTCCTCTGTTTGATCAAGTCCCTAATCTAATTCCTAGGACAGCTGATGTCTAGTATTGGGCAACTATAGGGCCATTCACACTGACTGCGATGAGATGGCTCTAACTGTGACTAACCATTTGATTCTGTTTCGATCGTGCTGGGATCGAAATGTCAGACCCTCTGTGATTTAAAAAAAAAAGACTAACCAGTTCCAATTAACACTAACAGCCTTCTACTGGACATGTATTGTTTCTCTTTCTTTGTACTCTGTCCGAATTGATATTTCCTGAAGAGTCAGGTATGAGGTCATCTCTTTCCCATCTTTTGCAGCTTCTCCCGTGGGTGACCCTGTATGACTTAGCCAGTAGGCCCGTATCCATAACACCCATGCATCCATAATCTCGATACCAAAAAGGCCACGATAAGATTAATGCACTTTTTACCAATTGTGCTCATTTGTGATATCTTATTACTGTAGTTTACTCATTAGCTACCCGTGTCTGTCGATCCAAACCAAGTGCTATCAAATCTCTCTGCATGGTGATGCATGTTTCTTGCAGACACTTTCGTCCTCACCAATTTCTTCCCTAGCTTAACTTCTCTTGCTAACTTGTATGCTCAAATAAGTGTTTCACTTATCCTCAAACTCGAACGTTTGAATCTTTATAGTACGGTAGATTGTCTTGCTGGGTGTAGATGTTTAGTTTGTCAACAGATTCTGGTTGAGTGAGTGGTGACCCTAGTGCTGTGATTCAGTTGATGATTTGACCAAATGTTATCCATTTTGATATTTAATATTGCAAACAGACATACCGGTATATTTAGTTGGTATTTTGTTTTGGCACCCCCACCCCAGCAAAGACTAGTTGACTATTTGGGAGGCCACCATCTAAGGGCTGGATAGCTCAGATGGGATGGGCACTGGTACATTAATCCAGAGGTCTCAGGTTCATGTCCCTGTCCGGTCAAAAATTTCTTGGCAATTTATATTTTTTTAAATTATTTTTTTATTAAATAAAAAAATAAAATGATAATAATAATAATTCAATGTTTTGTTTTTAATTTTTAATTTTGTTTTATTAAAAAATATTAATTCAATTTTTTTTCTACACCCCTGGCGTGAATCTCTCGGTCACGTAAGTGCTCACTCGCTTGGCATCTCTCAGTCGCATAAGCACTCACCCGCAGTCGCACAATTTATGGGCCTCCAGTGATTTTCAGGAAATGACTCTGTCGGTCATTTACATCCCTGATATTCATGTATGCGCTCATGTTTTATTCAGAGGGGCCAAGGGTCAGAGTTCGCTGCGTGACATCCTGCAGCCACTGGTCAAGGGGGTGATGGAGGACAAGAAGCTGAGCATCAACACCAGCCCCACGGACGTCTACAAGGCCTGGATCAACCAGATGGAGTCGCAGACGGGAGAGGCAAGGTAGGACTCGGCAAGGCAGCACTCCGGAGGTCTGAGAAAGGAAGGAAAAATGGCTTCGATTGAAAAAAAATTCATCTTGACGTCTCGCGAGGGGACACAGACATGTCGCCAACAACCAAAGAACTGGACTTGATGTTATAAAAAGATGTTGGTGATATACAAAAATGTTGCAAACTGCTTACTGACTAAAATTACCAAAATGTAAATCTTAAAATTTAGTGGGCCTGACGTTTCGATCCTAGCAGGACCTTTCTCAAAGGCAGAGTGCCTCTGCCTTTGAGAAAGGTCCTGCTAGGATCGAAACGTCAGGCCCACTAAATTTTAAGATAAAAAGATGTTGCTTACTTCTCATTGACTCACCTCACCTATACCCTTAGTGCCCTCCTCACCCTTTAGCTCCACTTGTTCCTGACCTTGGCACACCGCTATCTCTATATCAGAAGTACAAAATAAATGGACCAAGAAACTTGACGTAACAAGCACTGAGTGCTCAGTGCTTTGCCTGGGTTGCCTGCTGAAAAAAATACTGGCAGCTCGGGCAAGTTTTGAACCCGTGACTCCTGCTTTCTAATGCAGACATCTTTAACCACCTGACCATCGAGCTGGATGAGGTTGTGTGGTGGATTCAAATAAGTATCCAACTATCCATACTCAAAGCAGGCAGCCGGGCAAAGCATTGAGAACTTGGTGCTTATTGCATTGAACTACATTCTCCTCTACCCAAACATCATATTATATCTCTTACCGTCCTGATAACATAACCATTGATTTATCAAGTTGTAAGCAACATTTCCTCTGATGTGATTGTGAAAAACTACGCCCAAGACCCTGCAAATACCAAGATTGTTTATCTCCCGCATCGCAGCAAGCTTCCCTACGACGTGCCCACGGAGGAGGCCCTGAAGCACAAGGAGGTGGTGGAGCGTATTGACCAGTCCGTCAAGAGCCTGGGCGCCGTCGCGGAGAGGTTCCTCACCGCCATCATCGCCGCCCTGGAGAAATTCCCGTAAGTATGGCCCAGGGACGGACGGACCGAGGCCGAGACCGTGGGTGGTGAGTGGCTATAAGCCAGGCACTCGGTGCTTGCCATCATAATCCGGAAAGCTGTCTTGTCAGTTCGTAATAGACCGCTTGCCCGACCAGTGTTTACATGCCATCGCGTGACTTATAGTAGGCATTTTGTGCATTTCACTTGGTGCAGAACAGGACTTTTATTTTACAGGAGTGGAAATGAGCAAAGAAGACTATCAAATTGTCCACATTCTTCTTTGTACATTTCCATCGCTGCTCTGTGCCAAATAAGATGATGAAATACCCACTATAAGTCACGTGATGGCATGTAAACAGTGGTCGCGCAATCGGTCTATTGCGCTACCCGATTAGCGCCGCGGGAATGAAGTGTGTTGACCTGTGGCCGTGCAGTGCATGCGCACTCATGATTTCTCAGCTCTGAATTCGCACTTGCGTTTCACGGAGAGTCGGCACCACTGGTGACGTTGTGCCTGGCTTACAGCCACACTTTGTCTTGGGGTAGGGAGACTTTCAGACTTATGCAGTACTAAGTACCAAGAGACAGCACTCAGTTCAAATTGAGAGGCACTAATAGATAGTTGCTATCCTAATAGATAGTTGCTATCCTAACAGATTCATAAAATTTAGTGGACCTGACGTTTCGATCCTAGCAGGACCTTTCTCAAAGGCAGAGTGACAAGGACAAAACAGATACATGTACACAGAGGAGGGGGAAGAGAGTGAATAGGACACAGATGAGAAACAAAGGACAAAGAGTAAAGCTGGTAGGGAGAGATCAAAGGGAAGGGCAAGGAGTAGGGTAGGGATTAGTGAGAAGAGGGGGAAAGATCAAAGAGAGAAGTGTGGAGGAGCGAACACAAAAGAAGGATTATCAGAAAGCTGCATGGTGTTAGTCATTACCCTCTTGGATGTTGAGACCATGTGGTTGATTCATTGATTGTGGTTGATTCATTGTGTCAGGGCTTTCCTTCCCCTGACTGAGAAAGGTCCTGCTAGGATCGAAACGTCAGGCCCACTAAATTTTAAGATCAGCCATCAGGCCCTCTAACTTTTGAGATTCCATGACAGCTACTTGTTGTTTCTCACCCGGTTGATAGTTCCATGCATCTCTTGCTCTGTTTTTTGTTTTCCCTTCAGGTACGGTATCCGCTACATTGCCAAAGTCCTCAAGCAGTCACTGCACAGCAAATTCCCCAATGCCAGCGAAGAGGAAGTTCTGAAGGTCAGTGCTGTCTGTCCACCAGAAACCAGCCAAACCAACTAGATCCATTGCCAGTATATTATAAACCAGGCCAACAATGACCAACCAAACTTACGTTATGTAATTCAAGTCAAACAAACCAAGGAAAAACTGACAGAACTTTTGAAAAATTGAAAAAAATATAAACATTTAGTGGGCCTGACGTTTCGATCCTAGCAGGACCTTTCTCCAAGGCTTTCTCTGCCTTTGAGAAAGGTCCTGTTAGGATCGAAATTGAATCTAAATTTTTAGATTTGCATTTTTGTAATTTTAGTCAGTATTCAGTTTGCAACATTTTTGTATATCAAATTGGAAAAAAAAAATGGCAAAAAAAAGCTTTGACTGGACCGGGACTTGAACCCGAGACGTCTGGATTGACATACCAGCATTCTTACCACCTGAGTTATCTAGTCCTTATGGCGGCCTTCCCAAATAGTCGACTATATTTGCCAGGGTGAGGGTGCCAGTCAGAAACATTTAACCATTATCGCTGTATACACCCTGGGAGATATAATTGGTTCAAAACAATTTGGTAAATGACTGTACGTGTTGCGTGAAGTAATGCAGTTATGAAAAAGATTCAAATGTAACAGTAACCAATGTCAGCCAATTGAATAAAATCCACGGAGATGATTTCATTGGCCGTTTTCGAAATGAGGGCTCGGGCTCGGGCTCAGGCTTCGTCTCCGTCTGACAAAACCTGAAAATCCAGGTTGTGGTTTTTTTCCCGAATTTGAAGGTTTGTTGGCTCGATAGGTACAGGGTATTCACAAAGAAACTGGGGCCAAAAAGCCAAACGCTTGTTTTTAGATGCATGTGATATCATAACGAGTAAGATAAATATGAAATGAAGGGGTTGTTCATCGCGGTGGTGCAGATAAGTGGAAAGATAAATATCACCAAAGCCTGAGCCTAAGCCTTTATTTTGAAAACGGCCATAGACAGATTTCAAACTGGTTTGTCAGTCGGTCATGCGAATGCCAGTTGACAAACTGGTCCTCGTCTGGTTTTTTAATTTTGTGGGCGCAGATTGTGGGCAACCTGATCTACTACCGCTACATGAACCCGGCCATTGTGGCTCCGGACGCCTTTGACATCATCGACATTGGCGTGGAGAAGGGCATGAGCAACGAGCAGCGCCGCAACCTGGGATCCATCACCAAGGTCCTCCAGGCTGTGGCCTCCGGCAAAGAGGTACGAGCACCCTAGCCATCCTCCTACCCCCCCCCCCCACTCCCAGCCTCCATGGTAAGGCCGTGTCCACTGTCCACAAAGATTGCGATTCAAAAACCTTTTCCCCCTGCCTATGATCTTGCCCTTTTTAAAGAAACTGTCAATTCCTATCTCCAGCCTTCCTGAGTCACTCTCTATCTCCTTCTAATTTCTTTCCTTGGCCCTTAAAGGGATAGCACATTGGTCGAGGTCAAAGAATGGCATCCATACGTTGTCTGATCCAACATATGCATGAAATAGCACGCCTGTGAAAACTTCAGCTCAATCCACCAACCGAGTCTCATGATAATAGTGAAAAAGCGCTTCATTTGTTTCGCGAAAATGCAGCATTCAACAAATTGTTCAAAAGAAACGTTTAGATCTCGGTGAGACGTAAACGATTTCTTTTACTCTTTTCTCAAAAAGTAAAACATTTTAGGCAGAAATATTTCAGGGCAAGGTTTCTACTATAACCATCTTCAAACTGTATAAGTTTCATGTAAATCTGTGAACATTTCTATTTTTCGATCTTACCAATGTTGTGTAGGGGCTTTAACCTTGAGTGGCCTTATAGCCTTGTTTTGGGCGAATTTGCATATTAAAAAAAAAAAAATTAAAATAATAATCTCGCCTTTTCTTTTTCTCCTTTTCACGCTTGTTGCAGTTTGGAGGGGAGAGCTCCCATTTGTCCTCACTGAATGGCTTCGTTCTAGACTCCTTCACTCGATTCAAGTGAGTACCAAACTCCAATGAATGGCCTAATTGTGTCCATTCTTTTACTGTGGGTGATCGAGGGATAGCGTGCTGCCATGGGAGACAGTGTGTTGGCATGCACACAGCCCACATTCTTCACCGCAATCTGTACGCTCAGTTGGGGCCCACCAACTCAAAAAGATTCTACCGCCTTGAGTGGAGGCTAGTCTGCAGTCAGAGGCTATCATTATCACACACACACAAGTCATGCTGCGCTCCATTGACGACGCACAATGGGCCCTTTTTCGAACGGATGATCCCTTGACGAAAGCCGCACTGACTTTCCAGGTTTGACTCACTGTTGCACATAGTATGCCCTTATTGATTTATTTCACAGATACATGCACTAGTATATACAGTATTGTTCCCGGTTGTTTGAGTGAGATTTGAAAATGACGCATTGTTTAAACAAAACATATGGCGATCATTGGCACTGGAAAAATGCCCAGCATGAAGTGGTTAATGCTATGTAACCTTTGACCTCTGCTCTCCCACCTCAGGAACTTCCTCCTGAATGTGTGCGACGTCCCTGAGCCAGAGGAGCGCTTTAATATCGATGAGTACTCGGACTTTGTCAACCCGTCAAAGCCCATTGTGTACATGTCCGTCAAGGAGATCATCGACACCCACGCTGTAAGTACTCAGCCCCTCAATCTCAACAGTGTCTGTGTGTACGTGTCATATGCAATTCCCCTTGAAGAAAAAGAAGAAGAAGAAGAAAAATGACTTTCCGGAATGACCGTCCTCTGAGGGCTTGATAGCTCAAGTGGTTTAAGTGCCAGTACATCAAGGCAAAGTTGTGGTCCAGTCAGTGGCTTCTACCCAAGCGCCGTGTGGGAGCTAACCAACACAGTGTAGTGTTTTGTACGTTTTTTTATTCTTTGATATCTTTGTATTTTATTCTATAACTTTTTGGGTATGCTTGTATTCTTGTTGCCAATGATATTTTTACATTTTTGTTGATGTTCTTAGCAGAGCAAAGAACCAATGTATTTCGACCATGTATGTGTTTTTTGTGTGCGTAGCGAATGATAAATTCAAATAATTTTTTTTGTTTTCACTATCTCTCTCTTCTTGGTAGGATTTTGTCTTCCTTGCATGATCTGTGGTCAATTTCACCAAACTCGTCGTAACTTGTGATCAGTCGCAAGACGATGAGCGACGCACAGAAACCGTACGGCCTATCACAACTTACGATGGGTTATCCATCGTAAGTTGAGTCACGATGCACAGTTTTGTGAAATCCAGCCCTCTACTCAGTCTCGTGTATTTGTCTCTTTTTCCAGTTGCTGTTGGAGCACATAGAGTCGCTGGCCATCGAGCCGACAGACCCACTTCACGAACTCCTGGAAGACTTGGGTGAGGTGCCCTCTCCAGAAGACATCTTGGGTAAGCAGCCTGGTGAACGGTTCAGTGCTTGGGAAAAGAACGACAATCTAAAAGCCCCTTCTGAACAAAGTTTCAGAAGATTCCTATAGCATTTGTAGAGGAGATGATATAAGAGATTCACAAATTAGGAAAGCGATTAGAACTGTTTTATTTTTTTGTCTACCTTATTGATGAGTATCTCAAAATTGAGTGGGCCTGACGTTTTGATCCTAGCAGGACCTTTATCAAAGGCACTCTGCCTTTGATAAAAACATTTTCATGGAGAAAAAACCCACCCAGATAGGTCCTATCATGGTGTGACTGATGAATTGTCAGGCCAGTTAAGATTGAAGTCGTGTGGACCAGCCGGCCGGTTGAAAATGTTGTCGAGTTTGAATCCCTGTAGATACGGAAAGATTTTGGTTTGATATCCTCACCGTAAAAGAATGGAAAAAAAACCTACATCCACAAGAGTAGAAAAATAACACTGTCTGGCACAACCACTTGCCCAGAACCAGTATTCCCCCAAATCGTGGTTTTGTCAACCGGATGACGCAGTGACAGCTGGCTCTGTGTAACCAAACATGCACTTCACTATTTCTACGTACGCACCACAAAATCATGAATTTTGGGAAAAACTTAGTCAAATTTTTTTCAGCAAGTGGTTGAGCCAGACCATGGATGTTTTCTTCATTACATGTACAATTGGTGGTTTGATTTGGGTTCATGTTATTTTCGCCCCAGACTGTTATAGTGAGGGTGTTAAACTGAAATCTTGCCGTATATACAAATACATGTAGTTGTCATTGCTGGAGCCTAATTGTCTGTGTGTGGTTGTGGATGGGCTTGTCCGTTGTCCATGTGTAATGTCCAGGTGTGTACATTGTTCCCAAGCTGAGCAAACGGCACCAGTACGCGTTCAGTCTGTTCACCAGAGGTATACGCACGGCATGGGCTGCAGTCCGGCCACCAGTTGCATGATCCAAATCCTCCCTGAAATAAATAAATGAGGAATAAGTGGAGCACGCTAAACTAACGATTGAGAGTCATTTTCATGGGTTTTATCAGGGGCAGTTATAGCTTAGCATACCTTGGATAATGTCAGGAATGGGAGGAGTTTTGTGAAACTCTTGTCATTATTTATTTTCTAAAAAAGGGCATGATGCAAGGGTTCTAGAAAAGGGTTCTTTTTCTGAAATTGTTATGCTTTAATTTTGAGGCAAAATTCATTGTTATGGCTATGGTTTTGGCTGAAGCTGCTGCTAAGAATTTGCCCCCGTAATGTCCCATGCCTTCATTGAAGGACGACATGCTGAATAGCCATAGCCATAGCCATAGCTTTGAACCGAAATGTAGTTGGAATTGTAAACCACAATTTGGAGATGAAGCAAGCTTGAAGCTATTTAAGACTACCCACAGTATACAAATGTGTCATGTAAATCACAGTATGAGAAAAAAGAAGTCAAAAGTAACATTTGAATCAGAGAAGAAGCTGCTCAAGGAAATAGCAGTCTCGTTTTCAGCATGAAATTGCAAGTGAGTTGCACTCTCCGTGTTTGTATCTTACCTTGGTTTGCATTGCCCTGTGTGTTGGAATGGTACATTGTCGTTTTCTTTCTGACAACTGTCTTTGCATTGCATTGGCATGCGACAAGCTCATTTTCGTGTTTGACGGGACTGTCCCTCAATCGGACCGCAGACTGGAGTGGCCCGAGGTTTGGCGGGCCCTGGGTGATTGCGATGACGAGTTTCAAAGGTTACCGGTGTGTGTGTGTTTTTGTATACAGGCGAGGTACCAGGGGAGCCGGGCGATGCCCAGTTTGAGGCCCTGATTGCCAGCATGGCCAAGACGGAGATCTCACTGACACTGACCAACAAGTTTGAGTTGCAGGAGGACGATGATAGCGACAAGAAGCGTCTCTTCATCAAGTGAGTCCCAACACCCCCGACCCTTCAATCCCCCCCCCCCTCTTCTGGAAAAGACAAATCTTTTTGAAAAATGGCAAAGAAAACTTTGACTGGACCTGAGACCTCTGGAATAACCTACCAGCTAGCTCTCTTACCTCTGATCACACAAAGTGGATGCAGGTTTATTAATTCAAGTCAAACCAATGAAAGGGGAAAAAATAACTGGGAACTTTAAAGCAATGATGAAAAAGGGCTGACGTCTTGGTTCAAGTCCCAGTCCAGTCAAAGTTTTCTTTGCTATTTTTCAAAAGATTTTTTTTTATAAAGTTCTTGGTCAGTTTTTGTTTGAAATTGTAAAATGTCTAAACTTTCCCAGTGTTTGAAACTAAAGCTAAAAAAAAAAAATGCCATACCATTTTACAAAGGTCAAAGAATTGCTTCCATTCTTTGTCAATCTTAATGTATAAATAAAGATAGCACACCTTTGTAATTTTCCTCTCAGTCCTGCAACCATGAGGAAAAACATGGATATAAAAATGAAATGCTATTTTTTTTCAGACAGTAGAGTTCGGTATTGGTTAAAGGAACGCCTGATACCATTACAAACTTCCTGATGCACTTAAAAAGTATTTTCTCAAATTTGGAATGTCGGGAAATTGGGCACTTTGCAAATTGTACCCTCCCTCTTAGAATGGTGGAATACTCTTTTTCTCTCTTATTGACACTGTCGTTACCTTTTCTCGTTTTGGTTTTTCCTAGAACCAAGAGACTGCTCGTGGATGTGATTCGCTGCCAGTCCAGCGATGACGTGAAGCGGATTCTCAAATCACCGGCGACCGAGGAGCAGGTAAGAGCAGCGGTCGGAGGAGGGCTTTTATGAGGGTCTGCCCCGCTCGACAGGGCATGACGTCGAGTGGGGCAAACCCTCGTTGAATTACGTTCTCCTCGATGCCAGCATCATGTCATGTCTATGAGGCTCGTATGCAATGGAGTTCCTTGCTAATGGCTGATGTGTTGGTGTGTGTGGTTTGTCGCCGTACCTAGGAGGAACAGCACGGCGATTTGCTGCAGCAGAGGATGAAGCAGGACGAGAAGGCAGACTCCAGCCAGAAGCTGACCCGATACACCTCGGCCATGGACGATAGCAAGTTTGTAGCTTTCCTATGCTCTGAGCCCCACAGTGCAGGGATGTGAGACTTCCGACAATTTCTAAATTTCCGGAAGTGGCGTGTTTTTTGTTCAAATTTCCAGATTTTTTTATATATTTTTTTATTTTATGTCAAACTGGCATCTCCAACTGCTAAATTTTATTTGTTAAAACCATAAAAACTGAAAGGCGTCTGAACCCCTGCCGTGAATCTCGCACTCGCATCTCTCGGTCGTGTAAGTGCTCGCTCGCAGTCGCACAATTTATTGGCCTTCGGTAATTTTCAGGAAATGACTTCACTTTGTCAGTCACTTACATCCCTGCATGGTGGCAGTCTGACATTATTCTTTTGATTGAAGTGCTGTGCAATCCCCCCCTCCCTGGTTATTTTCAGGACTGACAGTCATGGGCGAAAGAGACGCTATTTGCTTGATGCTGCTGCAAACCTGGTGTAATAGAGTAATATGCCAAAATGTTGCAAACTGCTTACTGACTAAAATGGCCATGTTGGATAAACTGATCTGGAAGTGTCATATCATGTGGAACATATGGAACCCCAGATGGGATCTTTTGTCTGTCCGGTTTTTTTTTTTTTTATCTTTTTTTATTAATTTTTTTATTGACAGGCTGCCACTTCAGTCCAAGAAGGAGAAGATTCAGCGGAACTTGGACATCCTTGAGAAGGCAGGCATGGTGGAGAGTGAGGACAACTACCAGGTCATGGTCAATGCCATAGCACAGGTACTGAAGCCTTGACCCTGGCCCTCAAAGACCCAAGAGATGACAAATGATGGCTGTACCGAACTACCGGTAGATGGATGTATAATGTATGCTTTGTGCTGGGATTTTAATGAGATGGTTCAACCGGGGTTTGCCCTACTCGACGTGCTGAGCACTCAAGTACTTTGCCTGATTGCCTGCTGAACAAATTCAGGTAGCTCAGGTGGGATTTGAACCCACATAATTTTATGAAATAATCTCAATGATTTTTTGGACACTGCCTCTCCCTCTCCCATTCCCTCTCCCTCTCCCTCTCCCTCTCCCTCTCCCTCTCCCTCTCCCTCTCCCTCTCCCTCTCCCTCTCCCTCTCCCTCTCCCTCTCCCTCTCCCTCTCCCTCTCCCTCTCCCTCTCCCTCTCCCTCTCCCTCTCCCTCTCCCTCTCCCTCTCCCTCTCCCTCTCCCTCTCCCTCTCCCTCTCCCTCTCCCTCTCCCTCTCCCTCTCCCTCACCCTCTCCCTCTCCCTCTCCCTCTCCCTCTCCCTCTCCCTCTCCCTCTCCCTCTCCCTCTCCCTCTCCGCTCCCTCTCCTTCTCCCTCTCCCTCTCCCTCTCCCTCTCCCTCTCCCTCTCCCTCTCCCTCTCCCTCTCCCTCACCCTCTCCCTCTCCCTCTCCGCTCCCTCTCCCTCTCCCTCTCCCTCTCCCTCTCCCTCTCCCTCTCCCTCTCCCTCTCCCACTCCCTCTCCCTCTCCCTCTCCCTCTCCCTCTCCCTCTCCGCTCCCTCTCCCTCTCCCTCTCCCTCTCCCTCTCCCTCTCCCTCTCCCTCTCCCTCTCCCTCTCCCTCTCCCTCTCCGCTCCCTCTCCTTCTCCCTCTCCCTCTCCCTCTCCCTCTCCCTCTCCCTCTCCCTCTCCCTCACCCTCTCCCTCTCCCTCTCCCTCTCCACTCCCTCTCCCTCTCCCTCTCCCTCTCCCTCTCCCTCTCCCTCTCCCTCTCCCTCTCCCTCTCCCTCTCCCTCTCCCTCTCCCTCTCCCTCTCCCTCTCCCTCTCCCTCTCCCTCTCCCTCTCCCTCTCCCACTCCCACTCATCATCATCGTAGGACATTCGTAACCAGCGTCGCTACCGACAGCGCAGGAAGCAAGACATCCTGAAGATGCGGGACACCATGAACGCCCTGGAGACCAAGGCTACCTTCTACGAGGAGCAGACCGACTACTACAACCAGTACATCCGCACCTGCCTGGACAACCTTCAGGCCAAGTAAGTAGCGATGCGCTCGCAAATCAGCGGGCCGAGTGAGTCGGGGGAGAAAGTGACGGCGAGTTAGAGTGTCGCCTCTCAGTGCAATTGGTACCTGCATGGGTGATTGCTTGAGACGTGGGGCATGGTTTAGTGCATACTATTGCTGGCCACTGCATGACCATGGGCCAGGTATGAGTGTACAACTACAGTCAACCTGTTATGTGCAGTAATGTACATAACTACATATTTAGTCATAGGGTCTGTCAGATCCAACAAGGGTGAGTTGTGATCTTGACCAATGATTGGCTCAACTTTGTTCAGAATTTCAGCCGGTAACATTATTGGTCACTAAAAGCCCGACTTTTTAAGTCAAACCGAATCGAGGCAAAACTGACTGGGAACTTTTGAACAGTTTTGACAAATGGCAAAGAAAACTTTGACTGGACCGGGACTCGAACCCGAGACCTCTGGTTTTGCGTACCAGTACTCTTACCATCAGAGCAATCCAGCCCTTAGATGGCGGTCTTCCCAAATAGGCAACTGCTGTAGTCTTTGCCGGGGTGGGGGCGCCAGTCAAAATCATTCAACCATTAACTGCCATATTTCTCCAGGGATCACACCCGCGCTTTTATTCAGATACAAACGACAAATCCTAGAAAAAGGCGGTTTGATCAGAGCAGGACCTTTCTCAAAGAATGCCTTTGAGAAAGGTCCTGCTAGGATCGAAACGCCAGGCCCTCCAAAAACAAAATGTGATATTCACTTTTGGGTCAATTTAGTTCAGTATTGCAGTTTGCAACATTTTTGCATGTTAGGTCTCTTGTCAAAAAGATCATCGGTTGAGTGCTGGTTGAATTCATCCGACTGATAAAATTTCTCCCGGTAGAAAGCCGATTGTACTGGACTCTGGGCTGAAAAATACACGATGGCTATCCGGTGGAAACGACATCGGACGGGTCAAATCATCTGATACCCAACCGATGATCTTTTTGACAAGAGTCCTTACTGACAACAAATTCAATTGTTTCCCAGGAGATCTTCCAAGACGGAGACCAAGAAGAAGTCGGTGGGAGTGACGTACAATGCGGCCAGACTCCACGAGAAGGGAGTCATACTGGAGATTGAGGGACTCGAGGATTCGCAGTATGTGTGCATCTGTCATTTTGATTTGTAAATTCTTCAAAATCCCACTCTGTCGTGTTGAAGAAAGTGGAATAAATTTCATTTCAAGGCAAAATTAAATAAAGACCAAATTTGAAAAATCGTTTCGATGAAAGGCAGCACTTTGACATATTCAAACAGATTTGCAGTGGAACGTCAGTATAATGGACACCGATATACTGACCATTTGGCTATAACGAACATGCCCTTTGGCTCCCGATTTTACGTCTGTGGATATGCGGCCGCAACTGCTATGACGAACGACCGTTATACCGATCAATTTTCATGAATCGTTCCACTGTATACATATATTGTGAACGTGCTATGATGTGAAATCCCTCAAGAGTTTAGATGTTTTGGTTTGGAATTCTTCTTGCTGTTCCCAGATTCAAGAATGTCATGTTTGAGATCCGACCCCTGTCCTTACCAGGCGGATTTGACATCTCGGCCAAGTTCCTCGGAGTCAAGATGGACACCGTTCAGGTCATATTCCAGGTAAGTAGCAGATGTCTTTTCAGGAATGAGTAGGCAGTCTGTTTGTTTTTTTGTTTTTTTGTTTTTTTGTTTTTTTTTTATAAAGAAAATTGATGTCCCATTCTCCCCTCGCTATTGTTGCATTAGACATAACATGTCATTCGTTGAAATAGTAAAGGAATTTTAACTGCACTGGTATTGTCTGATTATCTTTGCTACTCTACCACTGAAGGTTGGGCTAAGGAAAGAAGGAGATAGAGAGGGACTCAGGAAGGCTGGAGATAGGAATTGACATTCGTCATTAAAGTGGACAAGGTCGTAGGCTGGGGGAACATGAACCAGGAAGGGATTTTCAGAGTGAGGCTGAACGAGGGAAGAAGTGATAGTTAAGGGTTAACGTGGGAATTTGTTTAGGAATCAGAAAAGGCCAAGCGTTTCATCTTCAAGTAGAAAGATGTCAGGCCCTCTGGAATTGTCAGTCTATTTCTGACCATGAATGTGGTTTTTTTATTTGTTCATTGTGTTTATTTGTCTATTTTCGTATGTCTTTTGTTTCTCTGCTGTAGGATCTTTTGCAGCTTCAGTACGAGGGCGCTTCGGTCATGAACATGTTCGGCCGAGCCAAGATCAACGTCAACCTCCTCATTTTCCTTCTGAACAAGAAGTTCTACGGCAAATAGGCAACCTTCCCTTCCCCTCATGGGATCCGAATCCAAGTCTGAAAACTTGATCACATGAAAGGATCTTCTTATTCTTTTCTGAAGAAAACTTTGTAATCGCCTTTCAATTTCAACTTTTTCATTTTTGTTTCAGCAGAAAAAAAAAAATTGACCAAATGAGAAACCATTTTCTCTGTTGTTTCTGCCTTGAAGACATTTATTTTTCCTGATTTGTTTTGAGACCATATACCGGTACACAAGACATTCTTTACGTTGGCCATGTTTGCCACAGGCCAAAAGAAGGCAGTGCATTGGCTACTGCTTTGTGAAGTGTATATACATGTACATGTATACAGTGTTTTCCCAAGCGTTCTGTACTCCTCTAAAGACCATTGCACTCAAATTAACAGGCAATTTTCTCCAAGAACTTTATCACCCTTCCAAATCATTGGATGATTTGCTTGCAGATTTTGAAACACTGTCAGCTAAATGTCCGCCCCCCTCCCTCTTTTGCTACTGAATTGAAGTGCTCCGTTTTAAATGCAGCACAGTGGGATGCCCCCAAGTTACCTGTAAAAAGAAATTGCCTTGTTTGACGTGGGTGAGTGATGTCAAGGCATACGGGTGTGGTTCAAATAAGTCAGGCACTTACTGCTTGACGTCACTGATGGTGCCGACTCTCTCCGCGAAGCCCGTGTACGAATTCAGAATTCTCTCCCGCTGTCTTTTAAGGATTTGTCCGAATGTAATGGCTACGGCTGCAAATAACATGCTGGTCTATGGGATGTGACTTCAGCTGCAAACTTACGGCTTCCACTGTCTCATGTGTAAATGGAATCCGTAACTGCCTTGGTAACGGATACGGCTGCTCTTGGGTCGTGACGTCATCCATTTAGTGCCTGGCTTACAACCACACTATAATTTCCACGGTCCATTTGCACCACTGTGGCTGTCCAAAGTTGAAGACAAAATGGAGTTGCTTTCAATAATCTTTGACACACCATCTTCCCCTGAATGTAAATAATATTTCTATCAAAGCCATCTTTCTCTGTCACTGTACAAAAAATGAACATTCATTCCTAACATTATTTCTGACAGCATGAACAAATGTTATCCGTGTAGTTAAAGCAATACACACATCTGTTTCTGTAATGATATTAACAAGCCTACAGTCTCCTAGTCAGTGAGTTCAATCGTTAATTATAATACATGTACCATGAATATACACTGAACGTTATCATTTGTATTTCTGAAAGTGGTAAAAATGCCGTTAGCATTTTTAAAATTTAAAAAGAAGAAGTAATGTTTATAAGTTCACATTTGTAGAAAAAAAAATACAAAATTTCTGCTTTATTTTCTGCGATGATTACCATTATACGCTCATCCGTAACGTCAATTTTTTGTTTCGTCCCAGGTAGATGGTGTTTGCCTTGTTTTTTTGTTGGTTGTAAATATAAACTTGAATTTTAAGCGTGATGCGGTTTTGTTGTGTTGTGAGATGTGGCTGTATTTAAACACATAGGGTACCATGTAGGTATACTGTTTTGGGGTTTCTTTTTTATAAACGTGTAGTTGATGCAGAGTACTCACTGGTTGCTTTATAATATGCTGAAGTGTGTTATGATCTGCACGTTTTTATAAGGGGTAGATATTGTTTGCTCTAAACAAAAAAATCATTATTATCGTGGTTATGTTCTCAAAACAGAATGTGTCGTTTTGGGGGATTTTTTTTACTTTTTTGGGGGAGGGGGGCCATCCTGGCTTATGTTTTTTGAAATATCTGAAATGTTTTTGTCGGCAATTCGGGGTTGTAGTTTTTGTTCCAACGCTTGAATGTTTTTTGAAAAAGGGTACAACCTACATTACTTCCATGGCAACGGCTTTCCTGAATCTGCCAGTGAGTTATCGTATTCTATTCTGTGAGGCGAATTTCTAAAATGATAACACTAATACTATTTATCCTTATAAAGATTGTTAAATTCCGTTCCTGCCTAAGCTCAAAGCTGTTTTTCCATGTAATCTTATACCCAGATGTCAACAAATAACAATGAAAAATATGATAATCGATGCAATTCGCATCAAATAATGTGCCTTATTTAACGGACCTAATCAATGTAATTAGCAATACCAATGTAGTACATGCACACTGACCCATACCCAAGTGTATTATAGAGACTTAGAAAAAAATTAATTCATGCAAATCCATTCATTGTCCTTTACTATAAAGTAGAGGCAGTTTTAACAGTGCCTTATTTTTTGTTTAAGAAAACCCATAATGATTTTTTTTTTTTAATTATCACCCTTTTTCCACAAGACATTTTTTGTGGTAAATGTCCGCTTTTTTATGTGGTTAATTTCACTTGAAATGATATCTGGTCATTCGGTCCATGACCTATCGGTATTTGGTAGGAATATTTGTCAATTTGTTTGAACTTAACCGATTATTATGCCTTAAAAAAAATCTGTTTTCTCGTTTGAAACACAGAGGCACTATTATGGCCTGTAAATAGACATGTACTATCTTTTTTTTTAGATGTTTACGCAGTAAGCACAATTGGAGAAATTTGTCAGTCTCCTACTGCTGCAAGAATACAGGAAGATTTGTTCAAAACAGGCGTCACTGAGCTTTGTGACTGGAAGCAATACTCATAGATTGTTTTGTGCTATGTTTTCTTAAAGAGCAAAATTAACATTTAGACTTTACACAAGTAGATTCACTGAAACCGTTGTGGTTTTGTCTCAAATTGTTGGCCAGTTTTGAGTTTCATTTTGACCGACTTGGAAAAATCAACACGTCGGGAATCGTGCATGCGTTGTAGGTTTTGCAACATTTTATTTTTGATGGCTTAAATGATAAGACTACATGTATTTCGGGGATTTTACGGGGCCGTCTGGCGTTTTGTTGGAGATACGTGCTTAACCTTGTATTGATCTTGAATCTAAGTTTGTGTCAAAAGGTTCGTGTACTCCCCTTACGGGATCCTGAGGCATCTTAGTCATAGTCTAGTGTACTACCACGCTGTGTGTGAATTTGATGCAGGCCTCTTGGTGGTAAAGACAGAATTTTGGAGGATAACTGCTTCGGTGGCATTGTGTGTTTACCCTATATTTTGTTGGTATACATGTAGTTGGCTAGCCTACCAGTAAGCAACGAAACAATGAACATGCATGAAAACGGCTTTGTTTATGAAATGATAGAGGCCGCATTTTGCTGCACTCATTATAAGCTACTAATTCGCACCAAACTCAGAGGTTCCCCCGCCCATGTAGACTTTGAAAAGGGACCATCTTAGGCCTATGCGACACCACGAGGAGCCGTTATATTCTCAACGAAAGAATCAAGGAAACGGAAAACCAAGATATGTTTTTATCGGTGTTAAGAAAGAATGAATCAGCAAACAGCGTTGCCCTTTATCTTTTTTTCTTTTTTTAGGGGATCATTTGGAAGGAATTCTGAAGCACAGTAATTATCATCACCATGGCGACAGCATTGTTGCTTAAATGCTTGACTAGGTGGGGGTGCTAAGCAAGGACTTGTAACAAAATGGTAAATAAAAACAAAAACAAATCCTGTAAAATCCACTTTTGCAAAAATATAAATCAATTTTGTCATTGTGTGGTTTATTTCGTTGTTTCCATGTATTATTGATACATTAAAATTCTCCAACATATCCTTAAATTTACCTACCAAAGTAAAACTGAGAGCATTGTAGTCAGTTACATAGAAAAAGTACCGAGATTTCTAGACTCAACCGGTTATTCTAAAGCAAAGTCTAATATTAGTACAGTGCCATTAACAAGTTCAGGCAACTATTGTCATATTGAGCAATACTTGCACAAGATGTTGGTTTGGACAAATAGTTGTTTACGAAGAAAAATACAGTTTGATGATCCAAAACTATTATTTCCAAAATATTGACAGCATTTTTGAGCGTTTTTTCAAGACTTCTTGAACTTTCGAAGATTAAATTTTATCAAAATGGTGTTTTGGAGAAATAGTTGTTTACGAAAAAATGACATTTTGATGATCCAAAACTATTCTTTCCAAAATATTTACCGGTTTTTGAGGGTTTTTTCAAGACTTTCTTGAAATTTCAAAGATTAAACAACATTATTTGTATTTTCGTTTCTAGATAATGTACAGTAACAAGATGTGATGATTTTAGGCGAGTCTTCATTTTTTAATGCTTGATATAAGGTCACCGCTAAGGACAAACAACCTCGAAAATGCAAATAAAAGGGTGAAACATTTAGTGAACTTATTGAATGGAATCTGACTGACTAAAATAGCATCTTTTGATGTCTGGGAATATTGTCGGGAGGAAACAACGGCTTGAGGAAAAGACTACGCTCCTACACACCGCTGGTCGACAGTGAGAACTCTGCGAAAGTGGGAGGCTCTGTGTACGGTTGTGCTGTTGTCCAACCATACACCATAGTCCATAGTAGATACACGTATACTACACTGTACTAGAGGCTACTTACGAATCCCAAGCGCAGACTCGAGTTCAGGCTTCGTCCCCTTCACAGTTTGCCTCTGAATGTTTACGAATTGGTTTCCAGGGCAGTGCAGAGAATTCCCTTGAAAACCCCGCCATTTAAATCCTATGACATTTTTCACACGTAATATTTACAACGGGCGAGAGGAATGAAGACTAAGCCCATGCCCGATCCTTGTCCGTTGTTTCGTGAATGATGTCAGTCACCCTCACATGACATCGTAGCAAGTAAACAACGCTGTGCTGAACGTTGGTACATCACTGGTACACACTACAACAAAAACAAGTTCAACTACAAAGTACACGTACTACGATTATATTAGGTAACAGCTTTTGGATATTTTTTTGGGGAAATGTCTACGATTAGGGCTTTAACAGTTTAACTATTGTAATTTGTAATTTGTATTTACTTTCCCACGATTAGTAAGTATGTCGCAGGGCTAGTTACTAACTAAGCATGTACTGACTACTGACTTACTGTACCTCCATGCTCTATTCAAGTTTCCTTTTGTATGTAGTACATATGTCACTACGTCAGTACGTGTAGGTGTACATCGTCACTACCAGTACCACCACTCACCAGTACCAATAGGCAATACTATAGACTAGTAACATGTACTTGTGTAGAATTTTTGGTCCATTGTCACAACATTATGTCACATTATGTCACTACACTATTGTAGTCATACGACAATCAAATAAAGAAATATCAGAATAGTTCTGAGTATTTACTATTTTTCCTTTACATTTACAATTGGGGATACACATTATTATTACTAATACTAGTAATACTAGTATTACTAATACTCAGTAATAGTAATAAGTAAAAGTAATCTTAAAATTTAGTGGGCCTGACGTTTCGATCCTAGGAGGACCTTTCTCTGCCTTTGAGAAAGGTCCTGCTAGGATCGAAACGTCAGGCCCACTAAATTTTAAGATTTACATTTTGGTAATTTTAGTCAGTAAGCAGTTTGCAACATTTTTGTATATCACCTTATTAAGTAATACTAGTACTTAATAGATTATTACTCCATGGACTGATGGAGCTATCATTTGATTTGATTTAATTAGTTGCAACATGACTACACTCACTACAGACTGTGCAGTAACTGCATCCCCGTTTACCCCAACAATTTTTATTGTCGAATGATCTAAATAAGAAGTACCTTTCCTTGCTCTATGCAATTGCTTTACAGTATATATGCTATGCTACTACCACTAATACATACATGTACTTACTACATAATTACAATTACATGTAAATGAGTAAAGATGTCTAAAGTTCAAGGTGAACTGAAATTCATTTCAAAGGCAGAAAAACTATTTCAGTTTTTGTTTTTTCAGATAGTTTGTACTATTTGGGTCATTTACGGCACGGCCTGCTAATTTTTTCCCCTAGAACTGGTAACCCTGCTGTGGAGGCAATGGGGCAGTGGTCAAGTGAGTGTCTTCCCTCGAGGTGCCGGCAGATGAGCTGAGACTGAGAGCAGGAGAGTGAGAGAGCGACATGCTGGAGGAGCTGCACAGCCTGGAGGACTGGGTGGCCATCAGGGAGGCCCCCTTCGACTCCGCCGGCCCCCAGCGGACCAGCCTACGCTTCCTGGTCAACTGGCACCACTCGGAGCGCACCGTGGCCATCACCTGCCACGAGGCCAGGCCGCGCAGCATCAAGCGCACCCTCAGGAGCAGCGCGGCGGGCAAGACCCCGCCGGCAGCGGCCGGGACCGAGGCGGAGCACCGGGATCGGGCGACGGAGGACGGAACCCCGGCCAGCTGGTCGGGCGTCTTCAGCCTGCAGGACCTCCGCTACGCCCACCAGCAGCTCTGCCTGGTCCGGCCCGAGCTGGAGAGCCGACCGCCCCTCTTGCCCTACGAGCCCCGCGGGATGTGGAGCCTCCTGTACTCCCTGGAGGTCCCCGACGGCTTCGCCGAGGACCTGGAGCGCTACCTCGCCGCGGCCGCCCAGATCTGCGGCCCCCGGCTCCTGACGGACTTCCTCTTCCCTTGCGGCGGCGGCAACAAGGGCGTCGGTGAGCAGTACTTCGAGGACTGCGGCGAGCTGCGGCAGAAGGCCTACGCCGACCACGAGGCCAGGCTCGCCGGCCGCGTCGCGGAGCTCCAGCGGAGGGGCGCCGGCCTGGACAAGATGGTGGAGCACCTGGGGCTGCACGCGGAGGTGGACGCGGCGCTGGCCGAGCTGAGCGTGGCCCGGGCTGAGGTCTTCAACCTCCTGCTCCAGCCCTTCCTGGACATGCGGGAGATGGCCTTCGGTCGGCTGCTGGGCCTGCAGGACTCGCTGGAGGACGCGTCTCTGGGGCGGGACCGGAGGGAGAGGTGCCTGATGGACTACAGCGAGTGGCAGGAGGAGTACGTGCGGGCCATCGAGGCCATCCTGGAGGTCAGGGTCAAGTACTTTGCCCGCTGCGTGAACACCACCAAAGGTATGTACGTTGTCATGTAGGCCCTACATGTATGGCAGGATTTCCAAGAGAATGATGTGAGTCTGAGATGGTACATGTAACTGATAATTTGCTCAGTAGATGAGTTTTGGTATCGTGGATGTAATATGTTGAGGTTCCATGGGTCACAGATTGGATAGGGAATGACTCTACTCTAAAGCATTATGATACATGACCATTTCCTTCCTCCATGGTATGACCATGTAGAAACATTCATTAATGTCCAAGAAAACATCAGATATTCCATAATTTGCTCAGTACATAAGTTTTGGTACATCATCATCAATGTAAATTTGAAGGCAGTGGCTGTTGTTACGGCAGTCGTCCGTGTGGTTCCCTGACTTCACAGTATTTGTCAGGATGTTTAGCTCTTTGAACCAGACTATCAGCTAATAGACTGGTTCAACCAGCCTGCAATGCTGACGAAATACAATCAAGTCAGGGAACCACACGGACAACTGCCGTAACAACAGCCACTGCGAAATTTGAAGGTTCCATGGGTCACAGGTTGGATAGGGAATGAGTCTAAAGCAGTGTAAATCTAGAAACATTCCTCAATGTGAAAGGAAACATCATACATGTCATACACAGCCCTTTGCACATGTATGCTAAAGTGCTGTTTTTGTGTAGACTTTTTAAAGCGTGATTTTCACCCCTAAGATGGCAAGTTTTAGAGACAAACAACTGAGGTGTGAGGCAGGCCACCTCATACATGTAGTTTAATATGCAGGGCAAACCCTTATGGGCATTCAGATCAATGTCAAAAGACAAGGTTTACCCTGAATTTTGGTGAGTGAGTTGGCAACTTGGCAGACTTAGTAAATAAATCTTGTTGACGTTTGCAAAGCACATGTGGTGCGTGGTACACACATTGTACATGTAATTGCCGCTAGCTGCATGTGCGCACCGTGTTTGCCATCCAGTCACCAAGGGAATCTCCACTGATTTCTCCGAAACTACCCACTCGACGTTCAGAGTTCCAAAAAAAATACAAATATTTTGTTGCTGACCAGTATCTAGACATAGATTCTGTGTGAGTTTCATTTCTTAGCTCCATCTAGTTTTTGATAACAAAATAAAAAATAACAAAATTCACAAACTTGCATACTCCGCCATAGAGTTGTATGATAAAAATACGACCATGATGCTTTGCGAACGTCGAAATGGTTGATTGCCTTGTGAATTAGTTTAATACGGTAAATTGTGAAAACAGTGATTGGTTTAAATGTTCTGTGGATCACAAGGGAATAAGTCCTAAGCACTCTTTGTGCACGTGGAAGAAGAAAGAAGAAGAAGATACTTTATTGTTGTGTAAAAATATTTCTTCTCCACACGAAATTTGCTCTCCCAGTGTTGCAGGAAGTAAAAGACAAAAATAATATCACACATAAAAAACATTTCATTTACCAAGTGCATATAAGCATTAATAAAAAGAAAGGTCCTGCTAGGATCGAAACTTTAGGCCCACTGAATTTTAAGATTTGCATTTTGGTTATTTTAGTCAGTAAGCAGTTTGCAACATTTTTGTATATCACTTTAAAAATTATGTTAGATTAAAACATTATATTACAAATACATTACAAATATATAATTATAGTTGTAAAAGAAGGAATAAAAAAAAAGAAAAAAAAAAGAAGCAAGACAAATCCTGTATGCATCACCTTGAACATCCTTTCAAAGGTTTTCCACAATTCTCCTCTGCTCCTCTCCCCTCCCCCTCCCCTCCCCTCCCCTCCCCCTAACCTCCCCTTCCCCTCCCCTCCCCTCCCCTAACCTCCCCCTCCCCCTTCCCCTCCACCTCCCCTTCCCCCTCCCCTTCCCTCCCCCTCCCTCCTCTGCCAGATGTCATAAGCCAGCTGGAGAGTGACAAGCGCAAGTTTGGCCGCTCCACGTGGCAGCTGAACGGTGAGAGCCGTCTGAGAGACTTCCAGCAGACACTCTCCCAGGAGACAGTCCAGCTCCTACAAGCCAAGCAGGACCGCTACCAACACAGGATCGAGAAGATCAAGCAAGAGGTGAGGCTCTAAGCACCGTCGATATATCGATAATTCAGTGAGGTATTGCCCTGCTCGATATGATAACACTGAACGCTCAGTGCTTTGCTCATGGCATATCACGTCGAGTGGGGCACAACCTCATTGATTTACATTCTCCTCGACGCAAACATCATGTTTTTTCGTGAATATATCGATATTTGAACAGCCCGGCAATGCCTATAATGCCACGAGAGCTCAAACCAATAAGTTAGAAACATTAGAAACTGTAATGCAATGACGTTGCAAATTGCTTACCGACTTCAGTGACTCAATTTCTAAACATCTTAGATGTAACGTGATGTTTGCACTAGAATACAGGAGTCGCGATGTTTGCACTAGAAAGCAGGAGTCGTGGGTTCGAATCCCACCCGAGCTGTTTGACATTTTTTCATCAGGCATCAGGCAAAGCACTCGGGCATTCAGTGCTTATTACGTTGAGCGGGGCAAATCCTCATTGAGTCCTACAAATCTCAAACGTTTAGGGGGTCTAATTAACACCATTATTCTGCTGACTCATAAATTAAAGTGATTAAAAAACTTGACCATTTTTCACTTTGTTGAAAAAAAGTTCCGTCAGTTTTTTGTTTGACTGAAATTTAAACATTTACTAAAATTTACTGACCAGATTAAACTATTCATGAAATATTCCTGAAATATGCTTCCATCCCCTCTTCAAAAAATGTTTCTCTACCAAGTTCAAACATAAATTTGATTCTTGGATTTGAATCCCGCTCCAAACGTCTGTTTGGTTAACAGTATTTTTCAAGTAGACTATTGGGCAACACACTGAACATACACCGTAGGCATCTGTGAAAGATCCTGCTATGACCAAAACACCATGCCCTTGATTTTTTTTTTTTAGATTTAAGTAAGCAACCAGTCTGAAACTTGTTTTCCCCCCGAGTGATTTTAGGAAAAACATTTGTTTTTGCTTTTTGTTTGAATTATATATTTCTTTCCCCTTTCTGCCGATCGCAGATGGTCCTACTGGACGATGGCCCCAACTACGCCAGCGAGCTGGAGTCGCTGGAGAGCCTGACCTCTGACCTCCAGGTCAAGCTGTATGACACCCAGCTGGAGGTCCTGCAGGAGCACGACCGCATTCACCGACGGGAGCTGGGGGCCATCAAAGAGCAGCTGAAAGGTCATTGTCCTTTTTTTTAGAGATCCCCCCCCCTTCAGCGACCAAAGCACGAGGGGCAATGTGTGGCAGTGCTTGACAACCAAACACGGGTTCAGTGGGTCAGGCATTATAACTTGGGCTACGGTGGATTCCAGGGCTTTGGGGAAGTCGCAAATAGTATCACCTAGTGGAAGGTTTGCGGTGACACCATGTAGCGCTTCTCATTCGGGAATGAGTGTGGCTCTGAAAAGAGCTGGTAACTCAACGTTTCAGGTAGTGTGTACTCTGCCTGTCATCAGGAGTTTCACTTCTCAGTCCAATTTCTGGCATATTAACATTTTCCGGATATTTGGGAAGGACGGTAAGGACATGGAAGAAGGGAGTGGAGGAGGAGAGTAGGAGGGTTGGGCTGAAGAGGGAGGATGCGCTGAATCGGGGCGAGATGGAGGGATGGGCTGAGGGAGATTGCAGTGAGTGTGAGGTGAATCAGGCAACTCCTGTTAACGGAGACAAACCAGATTGAAATTTTTTGATTTACTACTACTATCTACTACTACCTGTGTCATCTGGGGGCTACCTTACCCTCAAGCGCTGCCTGTAATTTCAAAATACTACAACGGTGGGCATTTTCTGGATTTCGTGTGGCTAAATCCTATCACTGTGAGTCTCTTCCTGTTGATTATTATCAGCGCTCCGCCGCTGAAAGCTGAACGTGTCTCGTTCATCCGTTGACTTGCAGAGGCCGCAGAGCAGGACATCTTCTACGATGCCCTGGACAGTCTCCAAGAGGCGGAGCTGATGGAGGGGCTGGAGGAGTGCGAGGACGGGCCCGTCACTGTCTCAGACGGTAGAGGGCGGGCCGGCCCCACGGACCCCAGGCTGGTGGACATCCAGAGGAAACTCAGCAAGATCAATCGTCGGAGAGCCCGCATCAGGAGCAACAAGGTAAGCAGGTTCTATGATGGACATTGATGGCCCACCGCTATACCATGTATACAGATTCAAATCAGTTATGGTTAACCCATATCCGGGTTCAAATCCTGGACAAGTCAAAATGTTCTTTGCCATGTTTGAATCAATTATATTAGTAGATTCTAGTAGATTCTGAGGTTCCTAGTGTTGGCCTTCGGGCAAGAGGTGTAACGATTCCATTTTCCCAACAATAATTATGATACTTCAATGGGGATGTGATATGTCACCATACAGCAAGAGTGCAAATGGCCATTCAATGTACCAATTCATAGTTTCGGGCTATGGATAAAATGAACCTATTCAGGGTTTACACAGTAGGCCATTCAGTGTACCACAGCACCAGTATTCAGTTGGGGCCCATGCTAGAGCATGTAGGCCAGCAGACCAGCTCATAGATAATGGTTAATGCAATCTTTCCCCAACACTTTGTCCTTTCAGCAACACTACTTGGAACAGCTCCGGTCCAGAGCCGCCGAGAAGAAATCAGAACAGGACAAGCACAAGTCTCATCACTGGGTGCAAATGGTGAGTGAACCAGTTTAAAGATACAGTCAATGCAAAAGACTGTTGCAAACTGCTCACTGACTTAAATGACCTGCAATACATAAATCATCAAAGTTATAGAGCCTGAAGCCTTCAATGAAGCCTTTGAAAACCGAAACCTGAAACCTGAAAAATGTCCTGCTAGGATTGAAACATCAGGCCCTCTAATTTAAAGATGAATGTATTCAACTCAGCAGTCTTATGACAAAAGGACAGACTAAATGCTCTGACTGAACATTGACTTGGTATGTTCTTCTCAGAATCCCAATCACTGACAAGAGGTACAACATGAAAGCGCACATACATGCACATGGTGTTGCTGAAACCCTGTTATATTGTATCCCAGACAACCTCACCCTCGTAGAATCAGGTCAGGGCTCGAAATATCCACTAGACCGTGGACCGAGTCTAGTGATGTCAGCGTCGGTCTAGTGCCAAGTGTGACCGCACTGGACCGGCAGTCTGGTGGTTTTATTTTCTTGCACCATGAACAAAATGACATTCAGTCATTCAGATAGTGTAAAGGTTGTTCAGGTCCAGTAAGATTCTTCACTGGTTACTAGACCCGTTGTCTAGTGGTCTTTTTCGTGAAATTTGAGCCCTGTAAGGTTGTTTACTACATTGTTAGGGAGCATAACTGCATTCATTCCCTGAATGGCTAACGGCGTTATGAGTCACAGCCATGCAGAATTGCTATATTCAGAGTCAGAACAATGAGAAGAGAACCGCAGTGTCTACATATTTCAGCCAATGTTACCAGAACGTTCATCCAAGAGTGCATAATTGTTACCACATCATCAAATGGCCTGTTTCCCCCATAGGAAGCAAGTGGTACTGAATTTTCAATTTCTCCTCGATTTTTTTGGGGTTGAATTTGTGGATTTTCAGCTCAACCGTGTGAATTGTTGTTTTTTTTTATCAAAGAAAAAAGAGAGCTTATTGGCTGAGCAGGAACAGCGGAAGGATTTCATTCAGACCCAGAGGAAGAAGACATTGGACAGACTCCGCAACTATAAACTGGTAACTTGACAGCAATGGTATCAGGACATTTAGTTGGTGAGAGGGGGGAAGCTTCCGGTATAGACCCGTCTTCGATGACGTCACGGTTTTGTTTATCGGCCATCTTGGATTACACCCATGAGCAGATCACCGCCGTTACTAAGTCAGCTGTGCATACAAACAACTCCACATGCACGGCGCCAAGTTTTGAACTCGTCGTAGTTGTACTACTAATACTGCTTTTTACTAGTATTAATTACTTGTTGTGCCATGGAGGAATCTCTTTTTATTCCTCCGTGGTTGTACCATGGATTGGAGGTACTTGTTTTGTTGAAAGATGATTAACATTTGCGCTGTACTTGGCTGTGGAAGCAGGGGGGATCGTGATAAGAAATCTTTTTATCGTTTACCCGCTGTACTGACAAGAGAAGGTGACGCAACTTGTACACTTTCGCTAAAAAGATGGACAAAATCGTTGTCGCGGGTTAATTGTGTACGGATCTATTCCAGCAATAAAGCCGAGAATGTCGAGAGAACTGTAAAAAGCCGACGTAAAAAGCATTCGAATTCGCCATGATGACTAACGTAACGTTAAACGAACACAAACGTGCGAGCGAAAGCGTACGATGTGTACTCCAAGATGGCTGATCTCACTGTTTCTAGTAGCAACGTGACGTCAGTAAGAAGGGTCTATACTCGACTATACTTGAATGGCTATATGTGACCTATGATGCTCTAATGAGGAATCTACTCCAAAAGTCCTATTCGAGTAAATGATGTTGAAATTCAAAGTATTGTCAAAATGCATGTTAAAGTCAATTTTAAATTGTGTGCGTTTATGTATTAGAGAATCATCTGTCCGAGGGAATTTTTCAACAAATGTCTGCAAATATTGAAAAATTGTGAATTCATAAGTGTGTCAGCGCGTCCCTTGTGCATGACCTTAAACTTTAGAGCCTTTTTTCTTTGTAGACACCCTTTTGTTTATTAAATGAACATTTACCTTAAAAGCCGTCATATAATTATGTGGGACCACATTTGGGGGTATCATTCTTTTTTCTTTTCTATCTCAGAGCCACCCATGCCCCAAGATGCTCAAACCCCAGCAGTACCGGACGACCAGGAAAGACGGGGCAGGGCCGGCCCTGGAGAAGAAGGGCGGGGCAGGGGCGTCGTCGGCCAGCGAGGCGGCGGCCGAGAAGGAACGCGACGAGAGGAAGGCGGCCGCAGCGGCCAGGGACAGGGCCAGGCGGTCCTACCAGCCGCCCAAGCCCACCAAGGCCAAGAGCAAGAGCGAGGGCGCTGTAACAGAGGCCAAAGTAGTGCCACCTCCTCTTCCTCCTCCTCCTCCTCCTCCGTCATGTCCTCCCCCTCCTCCTCCTCCTCCGCCTCCGCCCCCTCCCCCGACACGCCCTCCGACCCTGAGCCTCCCCAAGAAGGGCGGGGCAGGGAGGGACCAGACAGCACCCAGGAGGGAGAGTGGTGGGAACGGCCTTTGCCTGAATGAAATTCTGACGGCCAAGGATAAGCTGCAGTCGAGGTCACGGTCGGGCAGCAACCTCTCCGGTGGCAGTGGCTGCAGCGGTGAGTTGGCTGGCTTGCTGTAGCTTCTCCTGCTGATGGTGGTGTTGATGAAGGCCCGTGATGATGATGGTGGAAGTGGTGGAAGTGATGGTGGTGGTTGTGGTGAGATTGATAGCAAAGATCTTATATCATGCGCAGTGTGCAAGATAGCCTACTCTTGCGAGATCACAGGCATCCGGGTGAAGTACGCACTGGGCCCCGTTTTAGTCAGCAAAGTCGCACACATTCTCTCCATTTCGTGGTCACATCACATCGAAAGTTATCACATTCTGTTCACGCATCCAACGTTGTATCTTTTTTATTGTTTGTGATTCTCTGGCTTCATTTCCGGAGCACCGAGAGCAAGCGACAGATTCCGTTGCTTACCAAAATGCCGTCCAGTGCGTACTTCACCTTTTGCTCGGAGTAGTCCATCTTGCCCGCTTTGCGCGCTATACGATCTTTGATTGATAGTGAGAGATAGTGATGGTGGCGGTTGTGGACTGGTGAAAGATAGTGATGATGGTGGTAGGGGTGAAAGATAGTGATGGTGTTGGTTGTGGTGAGAGTGATGGAGGGAGATAGTGATGATGGTGGTAGTGGTGAAAGATAGTGATGGTGTTGGTTGTGGTGAGAGTGATGGAGGGAGATAGTGATGGTGGTGGTAGTGGTGAGTTAGTATAAAGGTTGCTCAGATTGCTTCTCCTGTCTATGGGGGAAGTACCAAGTGAAAGGTTTGCGGTGACACCACGTAACACATTTCTTTTCAGACGGAGGGTAGCTTTGAAAAGAGCCGGTAACTGGAGTCACCGCACACCTTCCACTCAGTTGGTCCTGAAAAGAGCGTGTCCCAGATTGAATTGAATTCTTTCAAATTGAATTTGAATTGAATTCTTTCAAATTAAATTGAATTGAATTCTTTCAAATTGAATTTGAATTGAATTCTTTCAAATTGAATTGAATTGAATTCTTTCAAATTGAATTGAATTGAATTCTTTCAAATTGAATTGAATTGAATTCTACACTCGAATCCATCTGTGTTACCGGTATCTCCTCTTGGCCACCAGATCCCATGGTGGCCACTCTGGCCAACATCCGGCAAGGGGTCAAGCTGCGCAATGTCCAGAGTGACCCCGGGGGCGCCCTTTCTCCGTCCACCTGCAACAGCCTGGAGGACAGCGAGATCATGGCCATGATCAACCGCATCAAGAGGATCCGGGACCAGACCAAGATGGACAACTCAGACTCGGACTCGGACTCGGACTCGGAGTTCAGCGTGTAAGCGATGGCTGCTCAATGGGGAGTGTGAGAACCCCAGCATGTATCGTTGCAGAACACGGCTTAGATCTCCGACTTGGAGGCAGGTAGCACACTTCTTTCCTCTTCAGAATTCCCACGGAATCGTCGCTTCATGTGATGAGAAAAGGGCTGAGTGTATCCACCTTCCGAGACAGAACTCTGCGGGTTTTCTCTGGTGAAACATTTTTTTTTGGGGGGGGGGGTTCATCTGAAGGTACTGGTTTAATCTTGGACGAATGAAGTCATAACTTGCCCTTTGACGAAACTTGGCATAACATCCTCTACTAATGATATTGAAGGAAGGTTCATTGCATGATCAATGAAAAGCAATTCATAATCAGGTCTGTAATTCAAAAATCTAAAATATTTATTGGGTTTGATCAAACTTTGATAGTTTGATCCTAGTAGGTCCCCCAAGTTCTCCTTTAAAGATATTTAGAGCAAATTTACATGTATGGAACTTCTAGCTTCTAGTCCGCTTTAGAGCTCTTTATAATGAAACTGTAAATATTTTCAGTAAATTGAAATTATAGTCTATTTGGCCCTTATATTTTTGGCGATATCAAGGGGTGAGTTATTTTACATGCTTAAGAGCGAAGGCAGGAAAAACACACTGAGAACTGCATTAAATGGATTCTTTTACGTTCCGGTGTTATTTCAGTTGTCATTTCCTTAAGCTCATGAAGGAAAATGATGAATAAATAACTGTTTGGGGAATTATTTGGGTGGAAATTATTTTGGCTTTGCTGATGATGCTGACAGAATCACTGGTATTCCAAATATTTTGTTAATGACTGTTCATCAGTTAATCAAAAGACAGGTAGATATGTTTCAAGGCAATAAAACATGAGAAAAGTTGCATTTTACTTCACATTTTCATTTGTTTTATTTTATTTTACATTTTATTTATTTTTAAGAATTTTTGTTTTTTAACCAACAATCCTTTTCAAAAGGCAAGCTTTTTCCAAATTTTGAACATAATTATTTATGATTGAAATGAGATTGAAGTGGAAGGTTTGCGATGACACCATGTAAAACATCTCTTTCGAGACGGAGTGTAACTCTGAAAAGAGCCAGTGACTCAACGTTTCGAGGAGTGTGTACTCTGCCCATTGTCAGGAGACTGCTGGATTCCAACTATCTTCAGTGCTGAAATGTGTTGTAGAGAGTGCTGGAGTGTGGAGAATCATTCCCGACCAGCGTGACCACTAGGGCATGAAGAGGTGGACGTTCACTGGAGTGTGTCAGTGTGTGAGTGGATGCTAAGGGTATAGGAGACTCAGGAGGCAGACTAGGTGATGGATGAGGTGGAGTTGTCCGTGGTTATAGATGGACCATTGGACTGGAGTGGTCACCATATGTTCCTCATGTGGACACCGATATCCTGAGGAACAGTGCTGTGTTTGAAGATCTCGATGGCCTCAATCACCCAATGGGGGTGCCATCTCTCAATACTGGTGATGAGTTTGGCCCTGTTCCACTGGATGATGTCGTCCTTCTCATGGGAGTTCTTGCTGATTCTAGACTTAATCACCTTTGTGGCCATGGGCTTTGCGTTGTCTGATTGTGAGGTCCCTACAATTCTCTGGTGATTATGACATCCCCGATTTCTGGCTCCCCACCATCAGACGGCACGACCGCCGGCCCACCACGGACAGGGCCGCTAGTGGACGCCAGAATCGCGCGCCAAACCGCACGATCACTACTACGACTTCCGCAAAACCGGTACACAGGAATTGGCGAAGCGGACATAAACGGATGCCGCAGCGCACATTCTTCAGTTGCCTGATGAAGGTTAGCAGTTAGCAACCGAAACGTCGCCACCAGCAACGACACATCGCGTGACTTTGATCACCCTTTCACCAAGTCTAGAATTATCAAGCGCTCACATGAGAAGGACCATGTCATACAGTGGAGCAGGGCCAAACTCACCACCAGTATTGAGAGATAGCACCCCGATTGGGTGATTGAGGCCATCGAGATCTTCAAACACGACACTGTTCCTCGGGATATCAGTGGTCACATCAGCGACATTTGCCGACCACTCCCGTCCAATGGGGCTACCATACCCACGGACAACTCCACCTCATCCAACACCTAGTCTGCCTCCTGGGTCTCCCATGCTTTTAGCATCCACTCACACACTGACACGCTCCAGTGAACGTCCACCTCCTCATGCCCCAGTAGTCACACTGGGCGGCAAAGATTCTCCACACTCCAGCACTCTCTACCACACATTCAAGCACCGACGATAGTTGTTATCCAGCAGTCTCCTGATGACGGGCAGAGTACACACTGCCTGAAACGTTGAGTTACTGGCTCTTTTCAGAGCCACACTCCATCTCAAAAGAGATATGTTACATGGTGTCACCGCAAACTTTCCACTTGGTACTCCTACCATGCAAACCTTCAAATCATAGCAAAGTTATATCAATCAAATCATTATTTGTGATTTGAAAACATGATGAGTATTTTACATTCTTATTTCTCACAAGGAGGCCATGAAAAAAAAATTAGTTTTAAAAACCTACGACATCTTTATATTATACCGGTAAGTAAATAATAATGATATATGAGACATAATTTCTGTCTGAAATACATAAATAATATCTTCATGTTGTTTACACTCCATGATTTGCAAAACAACAGAAGGTTCTTTGCCCTTATAATTAGACGGCAATCAACGTGAATCGAAATTATAAAGCATCGGAAGGTGAAGGGCCTTCACATTATAATACTTTCTGTAGAGGTTTTTCACATGACGTCACTTGACCGCCATGCTAATCAGCATGACTGCAGGAGCATCCAAATCTGTGGAAGCGCATGCAAATATCTAATTTGAGTATTTCCATTGGACATTATTCTGATGACTCAAAGGCGCGCGTGTTCCAAGTATATCCGCTTGAATTGAACGCTGACCTTCAAAAAGCATGTGACTGATAAACCGCTGTACTGTAGGTTTATCAAAATAATGTTTGAGAGTGAACTTTCCTTTGCTACCACTTTCATTAATACTCTATCCTAATAATATTAGGATATTATGGAAACCACCCGTCACAGATTTTAACATTGATAATAATGACGTACCAAGCGGACCTTGCCTTTGAGAAAGGTCTTGCTAGGATCAAAACGTCAGGCCCTCTAACCTTTGAGATTGATGTATTTTAGGTCATTTTAGTCAGTGAGCACTTTGTGACAGTTTTTTTGTATTTACTTCATTGATAATAATGAAATAAATGCTATTCTTATCTTTGAATGTTGGGAAGATAGGGCCTGACGCTTCATTTCAAGCAGAAATGAAGGTTGATTGACCATCTGAAATGCACTTTAAATGCTGTTATGTTCCCAGGTGATTTCCAATTAACCCCTTGATGAATCTTCATTTCATTGTCATATTACTCTAATCAGGTTAGTCTTTCCCTGTGTTGGCTAGTTAGTTGGTGTATGTGGTCATTGGCTGTTTCATTGGTTTATTGGTTGGCAGTTATAGTTGGCATTTTCATGGAGGAATTGTCTTCTTATTCCTCCATGGCATTGTAACGTTTGGCTGGCTGCTGTTGTTAGTCTGAAGATAGCTGGAGCCGTATAGACCTCGACGTGGTCTGGTCCCACGTCTCCATGCCTGGGCGAAAACCACTATAACTTGTCCTGGTCGACTCGGGAGGGCTGGCTCCTACTCCTTGTCGGCCAGCTTGTTCAGGGCACCGCGCAGGCGCACCTCAGTGTGGCGGTGAGTCTGTACCAGGGCACGCAGCTGGCGGTGGGTGCTCACTCTGCCCTGGATCACCTGAAGGATCAGGAATGGGGAAAAAATGTCACCTCATCTCTACACAGTTTGTATCAGCCAGTTCGAGTAGTCGACTTGATTCAGAGCTCCGGTGGCACCACTATCTTGGTGAGTAGAATTCAATCAGTCTATCCGGCAAGATTTTAGTTTCAAAAGTTAGAGGGCCTGACGTTTTGATCCTATTAGCAGGACCTTTCTCAAAGGCAAAGTGATTTTAGTTTAATACCCTCACTGTAAAAGTCTGAAGAAAAAAAACTTAAACCCAAATTAGACCATCAATTTGTAATGCACACAATATGGTCTGGCACAACCAGTTGCCGAAAAAAAAATTGGACGTACAGTTTTCCCCAAAAATTATGATTTTGTAGCGTGTATGTATGTACATAGGATTTGTGAAGTGCATGTTTTGTACAGGACAATCGTCTGGTTGACACATACATGTCACAGAATCATGAATTTGGAGAAAAACTCAATTTTTCTTCGATAAGTTGGTTGCGTCAGACCATGGAAATTGTCTATATGACAAATTGTGGTCGAACTTGGGTTTAGGATTTTGTTTCCACCCGTTTATAGTGAAGGTATTAGAGTAGAATCTTTCCCAATCAGTAATTTGGATTGGTGCTTGGCATTTTGGCTAGTTCAGTGGTTGATCTAGAGGCCTACCTACCTGAGAGACAGCCTCCTTGTGCTGAAGGCGCTCAGCGGCGGCCTGGATCTTGTCCTCCTCCAGCTGAGCCGAGATGTCCCTGGCTCTCTCCACGTCCAGCACTAGGTGCTTAGTCTGCTTGATGCGAACCTCGTCGATGGCGTGCTGCGTGGGTATTAAAAGACCCAGGAGAGCGTTGTGCTCATTTTGTCTGATCGCAATGACTCATTCCTAATTCATTCCCAAGGCCTTTGAGAAAGGTCCTGCTAGGATCAAAATGTCAGGCCCTCTAACTTTTGAGATTTATGTATTGTGGGTCATTTTAGTCAGTGAGCAGTTTTTTTTTTTTCAGAACCACACTTACTCACAAAAGAGAATTTACATGGTGTCACCGCAAACCTAATTATCCTGCTATTCTCACCATGCAAACCTTCACTTTTTTTTATTTACCAATCCAAAGGTCTTTGATAAAATGTCCTGCTAGGATCGAAACATCAGGCCCTCTAACTTTTGAGATTTATGCATAACAGGACATTTTAGTCAGTGAGCAGGTTTTTTTTTATTTACCATTCCAAAGCCATTCGTTCTTTTTTCAGATCGGGATAGCGTGTACACTACAGTTCAATATAAGAAAGGAAAAAAAACAACCCAAGATTGCCACAAAAAAAAAATCCCCACCCATAGCTCCTGGTGATCGTATTCTTCATTAATTTTATTCAATTCAATGTGAGGATTATTTGAAAGATGATATGACTTTGAATATTGAGGGGAAATTATGGTGCTATGGTGACAGAATTCACCTACACACGTACGGCAAGTTTGCATTATGTCGGCGTAATAAGCCAAGAGATTTCATTTTTTCAGCAAGTGGTTGTGCCAGACAGTGTCTTTTTTCTACATAATAATAGGTGGCCTATTTTGGGTTAATGTTTTTTGGTTTTTTTTCCTAATAATATTTTTTACAGCTTTTTTTGGGGGCCAATTAGTCCCCTTGGCCATCTCATCTTACCTGCCGGCGTTCTTCGGCCATCAGCATCCGGCTCTCCATCTCCTGTCTCAGCTGAGCGCGACCTTTGGCCTCCCTGGTCTTCCTGGCCCTCTTCAGCTTGCTCAGGCGGGCCGGGGGCCTCCGGAGGAGTCCGAACTCCTCGCCGACGAAGTACTCGTAGGAGAGGCCGCCGGCGCGGGACTCGGGACGGGCCACGATGCCGGCATCACGGAGCTGGCGGAGGATCTCCCGGCTCTCCTGGCGGGCGTGGAGCTCCGTCTTCTTGCCCAGCGCCTTGGCGAAGAGAGGCACGCCGACGATGGCCATGTCTACGACGGGAGGGGTAAGTAAGCGGAAGGTTTGCGGTGATACCATGTAGCGCTTCTCTTCCGCTCTGAAAAGAGCCCGTAACAGAAAGTTTCGGGTAGTGTGTACTCTACCCATCGTCAGGAGACTGCACAGGTTATCATCGGTGTATATACCCACCTGATGAAAGCGCTGGGGCATAGATAATCTTTCCCGAGAGGGGAAAGGTGGAAGTGAATAGCCATGCAGCTAAACCACACAGATAAGAAAGACTTGAAAGGCCAACAGTTATATCATTCAATGAGGGTTTTGTTCGATGTGATAAACACTGAATGCTCAGTGCTTGGACCGATGTCTGATGAAAAAATTTCAGGCAGCTCCGGCCGGTTATATCATTTAGTAGTAGATCGCTGATTTGTTTAGAATGTTTCTCTGTATCCTTTATCATTTGCAGTTTACTCAGCATGTTTTTACATTATTCCCTATACTGCTTATTTGCACTTTGTCGAATAAAGAATAGGATTTTAGCCGAGGCACTGATTAGTAGACTGGTGACACACGCTTATACTTCAGTAAATCTTTGACTGGCATGAACTTTAGTTAGATGGTGATTGGTGAGTCTCTCAACTCATTCATACTTGCATACGAGTCTCAGATGAGTGTAGAATTTGTGAAATTTATGCATACTGGTAGTTAGTGAGGAATACAGGTAGGATGTCATTCAACAGTAATTACATCAAGAAATTAATTGAAAACAATCAAAATGGGTTAGGGTTTGGGTTAGGGTTAGGGTTAGGGTTTTGAGACCTTAACTTGGATTTCCACACAAAAAAAACCAGTTGCAGAATAGAAATATGACAATCACATTATTTATAATGTTATTATTTACAATGTATGGACCTACCTGGTGTCAGTGGGCGCACGGCAGCTTCGATGGCCAGCATGTCAACGTCGTCTGCCTCGTCGTCGCCGACCCGCATGTGCCGGGACAGACTGACCTCGCTGAAGGTGGGCGAAGTGCCGCTGCCTGGGCGGGAGCGAGGCGGGATGGGACTAGGCAGCCTGATACTGGCCTGGATGGTGCGCTCAGTCTGGGCAGTGATGTGCTGGTCCTCAGGTAAGGCAGGGGCAACCTAGTCAACGACCATTCAACACCAAGGGTTTAACTACCGATTGATCTCACTGCATTTCTATTGGTTTTTGGTAGTGGTATTTTGCTATTTTCTAATTTTTCTAAAACTGGTTTCACACAAGTTTAGTGTGCCTGACGTTTCGATCATAATCGGATCTTTCTCAAAATCATTCTTGCTTTTAGTAATGTCGTGCTCAGTACTGGTCGTGCTACTAAGTGTTTAGTTATTATATTTTGGTCATATTCGGTCAATGAGAAGTTTGCAACATATTTGATGTATTACTTTTTCATTTTGGTATACGACTCCAAATTGCTACAATTAATATACTATTATATAAAAAAAATCTGCTTGTACATTGAATGTAGTAGGTCTATAGTGTGTCACATAAAACCACCAACAGTTTGTGAGAAAAAGCTGGGGAAAATCGCAAATGAGTAATTGTTACTGGAGAACATCGCACTGCGAAACAAAACCCTTCACTGTAAGTGCCGCTAAACAAATAAAAAATATCTAAAATAACCTAGTAATGCACATGATTTTTGTAAGAATTCAAAGTTTAGATTTCACAGTTTGGAAATTCAGAGTTGACGTGAAACATTTTATCCACCTCTAGAATCATAGTTCTTGTAATCATAGTTCTTGTAATCATAGTTCTTGTAATCATAGTTCTTGTAATCATAGTTCTTGTAATCATAGTTCTTGTAATCATAGTTCTTGTAATCATAGTTCTTGTAATCATAGTTCTTGTAATCATAGTTCTTGTAATCATAGTTCTTGTAATCATAGTTCTTGTAATCATAGTTCTTGTAATCATAGTTCTTGTAATCATAGTTCTTGTAATCATAGTTCTTGTAATCATAGTTCTTGTAATCATAGTTCTTGGAATCATAGTTCTTGGAATCATAGTTCTTGTAATCATAGTTCTTGTAATCAGTCTTGTGTTCATTCAAACATGATTATTACAAATGAAATACTCTGCTGTTCAGTGGGGTTGCAAATGTCTTGTAAACATTATGCAAGTCCCAATGGAAGCCAGTTTTAAAACAGTCTTGGACATACCCTGGGTAAGGAAATGGAATAAATAAATTAATAAATAATAATAATAAAAATAATAATAATGTCGCAAGGTTTATTACACTTGACATTAATGCATAACTCACTGCAAGTGCAATAGCCCACTAGCAATTACTCTGAAAGAAACCACAAGCTTATCTATATCTGTCTCAACTTTCTATAACATTTTAGTTAATGTTTCACAAAGTCATCTTTCCTCTTCAAGTAATCTTCGCAAGATTGAAACCGTTCAGTTGGCTGTTAATGTTGAGACAGTGATGCCCGTCATGATAACGACTTACCCGTATCAGGTTGCGTCGGTTCTTGAACCATTTCCAGAGGGAGAACGATTTCTTTTTGCCTCCGGAAATCTCATCGGCCGTAGCCGGAAGCAGACCAACTTTGGACTGGTTGCATCCGCCCATGTTTTTTTTTCTCGATTAAATTTGTTGAACTTGCTTCAACTCTGACTGAAATCTGACTTCGATTGAGCTCGAAAATCTCGGAGAGAGAAATTATAATCTGTCTCGCTTGCGCGTTCGAAATTATACAATGTGTCTGCTGTAATATCGTGCGCATACGTATTTTTGTACTTTGCTTTGTTTACCGAATTTTCACTATAGAAACTTACAATATGCAAAATATGAAATTAACCCATTGTTTCCGAATAAGCGAAAAGCGCTGAACGCGTCCATCGGCGCGTGATCACAATGACGCGCGCGCGCAGGTCAGAACGACTTAACCAATCAGCTACGGACCGCGGCACACGCGCGCGTTTGAAAGATGAACGCAGTTCATAGAGCTCTATGACGCAGTTTCACGTGACGTCACTTGACCGCCAAAGGCTAATTTCTTAGCATGTCCGCAGGAGCGTCCAAATCCGCGGACGCGCATGCAAATATCCAATCTGAGTATTTCCACTCGAAGGCGCGCGCGTTCCGCGTACATCCGCGTGAATTGAACGCTGACCGTCAAATAGCATGTAACCATAGAGCTCTATTTTATAGAGCTCTAATAAAATTATGTAACTGAAAAACCTCTATAAAATAATAATATATAATTAGAGTATGCCATACAGCTATTTATAGAGCTCTATTTAGTTGTGGCAAGGCCCGATCTAATTGCTCTGCTTACCGTAATACGCAGGCCTATAGAATAGGCGCTTACGGAAGCATGCAATGCCGTAACTATTCCGCCCTTAATGTAAGCGTATAAATTGGCCGTGAATGCTGTCCCCAACAATAATGGAAAATGTGCCAGTTGCCACATCACACGATGACGAGCAATACAAATTTGTAGTAAAAGACCTTGAGCTTGACAGTTGTCTATACAGAAAGCTGTGTCGTGCTCAACCAGAGGAAACATGATCCCAGTTAAACGCAACACTGTTTGGTGTTGAGGCCTACATGTATATCGCCTGAACTTAACTTGCGTCTGTGAAAACAGAATTGAGTTGTTGTTTTTCTCTGCTGTTGCGAACGCAAAATCTACCGTCAATCGTATAGCCTAAATTCCGCGCTAGCTCCCTAAGCGCCGAATCTTTGCTTACGCGATCCATGAAATCAATTCTGCACTTATACGTCCCGTGATTGAGCCCAAAACCTCGTTCACAGTTGACACTCATTATTTTGGTCTATATTTATAGTCCATGGCGAAGCAGCCATTCACTAATTACCGGTAGCGATGTTTGGACTCGGTGTGATCCTGCACACAGGAGATATAGGCCTAGTATCCACATTTGCGTCACCTTATGTAAGCATGGATATCATAAGATGCTGTTTCAGCTGTAAATAACAACTCCGCCTTCCACATTGTGCATAAGTAAACATTAACGTCAATTGTTTCAATGAGCGCAGTTCAAGCAAGCTTTTGGTGGGCCGACTCGGGTGTATTCCTCCATGGGTGTACTACTACAATGTACTGTATGTACTGGGCGTTACGAGCACAAGCTGCAAACAGCGCGCGCGTGCAAAAGTGCATGTGTGTACGCGTACACTAGTCAGATTTTCTTCACTCTCATTAATTTTTCAACGCTAAAACATTAGATGTTGGCCAAAATGGAAAGCAAAATTCCACTATGGGAAACTTCATCCATTGTCTATGAATGTGTGAAATGTAAAATCGTACCTCTTTGCCGCGAACTCCGAATCGCATATTATTAGAATGCAAACGATTACTGAAATTTGGGACCCGTTTTGCCATGTGCCAAAACGTAATTTTATATCACTCTTCCGAAGATCTCGAAGAGCAGAAAAGATGCCCTTTGAGAAAAGCCTTTCTGGGATGAAAACGTCGGGCCCTCTTGTTTTGGCAACATTTGTGTAGGCCTATGACTTTATCCAAACAATGACCTCTCTCGATTTTGAAGCAAGCCAGATTTCTGAGTCCCTGTTGGGCACGCAAGGCAATCTTTCAGTCATGTTGTCATGGCCGTGACAGGTTTGGACCGTGATTTTGAAATCTTTGGGATTGTTAGTATAGGCCTAACGCTTTCCTTGCATGATATCGGAGACATTCCCCGTACGTGAATGCATTGATTACATGAGGGTGTGGGAAGATTTTGTAAGTATAGGCCTACATGGTTTCCGTGGGGTTCCCAGTTTACCCGTCAGTGTTTGGAAACGATTACGATTAAGGATGTCGTCTCTATACCGCCACCAGGCAGGTTGGGATATCCAAGGCAGGGTATTTCAGCTGTGAGACCGGCACTTGACTGGTGGCAAACCCACCCCGAACCAACCCGCAGAGGGAATCTTCCCGTGATTTCCTCCCACAAACACCATCCACCGATGCTCTCCATTCCTGTCCAAGCCCTACATTTCTGCGTAAAAAGGCACACAGCCTTCCTTTTCCCTTGTTTTGCCCACTTTTTGCACAAAAAAGAAACACACTGGTGAGAATTTCTCGATTCCCGCCAAACCTTCAGAATGTTTATTGCCGACAAACCACACTTACGGCCAACAGATCCTGTGCAGTGGCATTTCCGGCGATGTGATCACACCCGCGTCCGCACTAGCCCAGCTCGGCGCAATCTCCACTTCCGCTCCAACCGTCACAGGCCACACCGCAAAGCCTCCTCGACGAGGATACATACACTCGACCAACTGGCCATTTCCTAGATGACTCGGCGGAAGAAAACAGCTACGCTGAACGACCGCACCCCTTGGCCCTGGACTGGAGTCATCCGCATCTCAGAGTAAGTGCAATGAAGTCGAGTCCTTATCAAGCAAGATTGCTGAGGCGGTTTAATTACCAGCGTGACAAACCCAAGTCTTTTTCAAGACTATCCACTCTTCAAAAAGAGAGACAATATTGCTAGTCACGTAATAATATTAATAGTTAATACTAATAATAATATTAATAATATAAATATCACACTCACAGGCCCCCTGACAAGGCAAACCTCTCCCGCCACAGACCCAATTTTAACAATGTACAGCCAGTCTATTGACGTTTGTAGCGGAGGACAGGGAAAACATCTCAACAAACCTAACCATTGTAAATCATTCTCCATTCCATTTGAGGAAATTACGGTCGAGGTTTGTGCAATTCGAAGTTGTGTTCCCACCCCTGCTAAACCAACCACCGAACCAGTATCACTACTAACTAGTATCAGTACTAAACTATCACTTTATCAGTATCACTGAATCAGTATCACTGACTAGTCTGATCATGGAGCTATTAATAAAAGGGATATCTCCATGGTCTGATTAACCGTGGACCCTTAGTACCTTACATTGTTACAATCGCCCTTTTTAAAAATTATTGAAGGGGTCGGGCGGTAGTATTTACTATTTAGTACAGTAGGGTCCAAGCAATCCCGCAGAGCAGGGTTACACCGGCCGTTCCCGTTTTTCAACTCCCCCAACCCAAATCCCCAGATTTTACCCCCCAAACTTCGGGAATCCAAAAGATCCGTGAAACCGTTCCATGCGCCCGTTTTTTGATTAAAGGCAGGGTGAAGCCTAGTCCAAGTAACTTGGACCCTTACAATCGCCCTTTTTTATGTTGAGGGATTCGGGCGATAGTATAGGGTCCAAGGAATCCTGCTGGGAAACCCGATAAACTAACTATGTGTTCGACCCCGAAAACACCCGTGAAACCCGTGAAACCGTCCCACGCACCCATCTTTGGATTAAGTGAGAATCTCCGATTTCAATACTGGTCATTTGTTTTACTCACGTTTGAGGAAAAAGGAGAAATCAGGTTTTCGAGAAGATTCTCTCCCGTCCGACGATCCAAAATACGGCGGCCATCTTTGATTTCAAATCGAAACGGTATACACGCAAATCGATGACGTTTTGCGCGACCGTAGGAGTCAACGCGTGCGGCGATTGTAAGGGTCCAAGTTATTCGGACTAGGTGAAGCCAAAATTTCAACTATCCAATTTTATTTTATAAATACACTGATTGATAAATTTATAGTGTGAAATAAAAGCATAAACAGTTTCTGTTCATCATTTGTGTGTTTATTTGACCCCCGAAAAATCCCCCCGGTGCATTTTCGGTTGTAGCTCAAATTCCCCGATGTCAACAAAGGCACAGGAAAAAACGTCTCGCGAAATGACATCTGGGCACCAGACAAGGCCGCAGCGCCTATGCAGCACCGCGTAAATCTTTCAGCGCTCTCGTCGTATACACTTGTGTATGTACATGTATGTGCAACACGGGGCATACCGGTACACGAACGGACGACACAAGAAGTGGTCGTAGAGTTCGGCCACGCGGATCGCGGCAATTAAGCCTAGACGTAGACCCATACTCGACTTTTTGAGGTAAAACATGAAAACCACTTTCAGCTTTATCACTGTAAAAACTGTAGTTATGGGCCAAAAAGTCACGGAGTTCGTTCGCCTACTTTTGTACACAAACATAATAGGCTTTTTGCACGTTGCGCAAACATGTGCCTCATGTATTGCATGCCCCCCGCCGAGAAATATGCTAATTAGGGTCAAAATCCACCGCCGGAGCGACCTGTAAACCCGTTTTTCTAGTACTTTCCAAAGAAATCAAACATAGAATCACAATAAAAATATCATTCACTATTTCATACTTTATTGGTTTATAGTAAATAATGCAAACTAAATCCTATTTCGTGTTGCCTTTAAGTGAGATTACAATACTGGTCATTACTTTGTTTTACTCACGTTTGGGGGAAAAGGAGAAATTTCACCCCAGTTGATCGAGAAGATTCTCTCCCGTCCGACGAGCGAAAAGGCGGCCATCTTTGATTTCAAATTCAAACGGTATACACGTAAATCGATGACGTTTTGCGCGCGCCAATAGAGGGGTCAACGCAACCACGGGAGTCAACGGTTGCATGCGCGCGCGCGCGCACACTCACACAGACGCACTGCGCACACGGACCTATCACGAAAAGCAAATTAAAAACTGTTTTGAAAATCCCGCCGAACTAAAAACGACTCCCGCGAACAATTGACGTCGCTTCCGAACCCCCGCGCATGTTTGGCGAACTTTTGGAGCCCAAAAATTTAAATACCAATGTTGAGCTTTGCAATTTTTTCGGCTTTCGCATGGCCCTTGAAAACCGACCACAGATTTCTGAGTCCTCATATGCCTGACACCTCACCTCAAATGCGTGACAAAAGTACCTGTTTATCAGTCGTTTATTATTATTATTATTAATTTATTGCTATTTGCATATGAAAATACACAATAGAAATTGAAATGGCTCTCGTGCTAAAATACAATAAATATACACATTAAGAATATCAAGTATCAAAACATCACCATCCACCACCCAAAATATATACAGAATATGATTTATAAAATTACCATAACATTTCACATTTACATATAAAAATATTTTCCTTTAAACATTTATGTATTACATTATCAAATATAAACACGAAATATGAAGTGAGGAATCATACAACAATCGTGCACTTGAAATCATTCCATCCCATTCAGTGCTCTTACTGCAGTTAGATACGAACTTCTCCTGAACCTTTCTGTCTTACATTTGATAACTCTATACCTTTTTCCTGATCTCAGTAACTCAAAAAACTCGTTTGTTTGGTAAGGTACAAGACCGTCGTTCTCAGAGCCTTTGACAGAACGAGCTGTGGCGTGCACACAAAGGCGAGGTGAGCAGCCAGCCTAGTAAAGCTGGCAAACCGAGTTCGAGGCCCGGTGCCTGCAGAGTATTTTTTAACCTACCTTCTTTGTATTTTAAAATACAAAGAAGGTACAAGACCGTCGTTCACAGAGCCTTTGACAGAGCGAGCCGTGGCGTGCACACAAAGGCGAGCAGTCAGTCAAGCTGGCAGACCGAGTTCGAGGCCCGGTGCCTGCAGAGTATTTTTTAATCTACCTTCTTTGTATTTTAAGGCATTTAATGTATAAGAGTGTCATTTGCAGTAGAGTTGGCAGAAGCAGCGGTAGCCTACTGGTCTAGCTTGTTGAGCGCTCAGCAAGTTAAACTGGGAACGTTGTCGTCAGTTTCTGGTTGGGGAAGTGTCGTGGCTTTCAATGCTTGATCGAAGCTGAGCGCTCAGTTGAGAAAAGGCATAGTTAGCTGAACGGACTCAGCCGAACAAATGCGTGACGGTAACCGTGGTGTGACCTACTTGTCCCCCCGAGTTGAGCGCTCGGCGGAGGGGGGCGGGGAAAGTTGCACGTGGCCTCCCTGCCATTCCGGGCTGAGTACTCAGCTGTCATGGGGCAGGAGGTCACAAGAAGTGGCTGTGACCCGCCTTCCGGTTGAGAAATAATTCAACCGAAAAGGATTATGGGTAGCCACAGAAAAAGCGCCAAGACCCCCGACGAAACGAAAATACGAAAAAAATCGATAACAGAGAGGGTAGAGGGTAGAGGGTAGAGGGTAGAGGGTAGAGGGTAGAGGGTAGAGGGTAGAGGGTAGAGGGTAGAGGGTAGAGGGTAGAGGGTAGAGGGTAGAGGGTAGAGGGTAGAGGGTAGAGGGTAGAGGGTAGAGGGTAGAGGGTAGAGGGTAGAGGGTAGAGGGTAGAGGGTAGAGGGTAGAGGGTAGAGGGTAGAGGGTAGAGGGTAGAGGGTAGAGGGTAGAGGGTAGAGGGTAGAGGGTAGAGGGTAGAGGGTAGAGGGTAGAGGGTAGAGGGTAGAGGGTAGAGGGTAGAGGGTAGAGGGTAGAGGGTAGAGGGTAGAGGGTAGAGGGTAGAGGGTAGAGGGTAGAGGGTAGAGGGTAGAGGGTAGAGGGTAGAGGGTAGAGGGTAGAGGGTAGAGGGTAGAGGGTAGAGGGTAGAGGGTAGAGGGTAGAGGGTAGAGGGTAGAGGGTAGAGGGTAGAGGGTAGAGGGTAGAGGGTAGAGGGTAGAGGGTAGAGGGTAGAGGGTAGAGGGTAGAGGGTAGAGGGTAGAGGGTAGAGGGTAGAGGGTAGAGGGTAGAGGGTAGAGGGTAGAGGGTAGAGGGTAGAGGGTAGAGGGTAGAGGGTAGAGGGTAGAGGGTAGAGGGTAGAGGGTAGAGGGTAGAGGGTAGAGGGTAGAGGGTAGAGGGTAGAGGGTAGAGGGTAGAGGGTAGAGGGTAGAGGGTAGAGGGTAGAGGGTAGAGGGTAGAGGGTAGAGGGTAGAGGGTAGAGGGTAGAGGGTAGAGGGTAGAGGGTAGAGGGTAGAGGGTAGAGGGTAGAGGGTAGAGGGTAGAGGGTAGAGGGTAGAGGGTAGAGGGTAGAGGGTAGAGGGTAGAGGGTAGAGGGTAGAGGGTAGAGGGTAGAGGGTAGAGGGTAGAGGGTAGAGGGTAGAGGGTAGAGGGTAGAGGGTAGAGGGTAGAGGGTAGAGGGTAGAGGGTAGAGGGTAGAGGGTAGAGGGTAGAGGGTAGAGGGTAGAGGGTAGAGGGTAGAGGGTAGAGGGTAGAGGGTAGAGGGTAGAGGGTAGAGGGTAGAGGGTAGAGGGTAGAGGGTAGAGGGTAGAGGGTAGAGGGTAGAGGGTAGAGGGTAGAGGGTAGAGGGTAGAGGGTAGAGGGTAGAGGGTAGAGGGTAGAGGGTAGAGGGTAGAGGGTAGAGGGTAGAGGGTAGAGGGTAGAGGGTAGAGGGTAGAGGGTAGAGGGTAGAGGGTAGAGGGTAGAGGGTAGAGGGTAGAGGGTAGAGGGTAGAGGGTAGAGGGTAGAGGGTAGAGGGTAGAGGGTAGAGGGTAGAGGGTAGAGGGTAGAGGGTAGAGGGTAGAGGGTAGAGGGTAGAGGGTAGAGGGTAGAGGGTAGAGGGTAGAGGGTAGAGGGTAGAGGGTAGAGGGTAGAGGGTAGAGGGTAGAGGGTAGAGGGTAGAGGGTAGAGGGTAGAGGGTAGAGGGTAGAGGGTAGAGGGTAGAGGGTAGAGGGTAGAGGGTAGAGGGTAGAGGGTAGAGGGTAGAGGGTAGAGGGTAGAGGGTAGAGGGTAGAGGGTAGAGGGTAGAGGGTAGAGGGTAGAGGGTAGAGGGTAGAGGGTAGAGGGTAGAGGGTAGAGGGTAGAGGGTAGAGGGTAGAGGGTAGAGGGTAGAGGGTAGAGGGTAGAGGGTAGAGGGTAGAGGGTAGAGGGTAGAGGGTAGAGGGTAGAGGGTAGAGGGTAGAGGGTAGAGGGTAGAGGGTAGAGGGTAGAGGGTAGAGGGTAGAGGGTAGAGGGTAGAGGGTAGAGGGTAGAGGGTAGAGGGTAGAGGGTAGAGGGTAGAGGGTAGAGGGTAGAGGGTAGAGGGTAGAGGGTAGAGGGTAGAGGGTAGAGGGTAGAGGGTAGAGGGTAGAGGGTAGAGGGTAGAGGGTAGAGGGTAGAGGGTAGAGGGTAGAGGGTAGAGGGTAGAGGGTAGAGGGTAGAGGGTAGAGGGTAGAGGGTAGAGGGTAGAGGGTAGAGGGTAGAGGGTAGAGGGTAGAGGGTAGAGGGTAGAGGGTAGAGGGTAGAGGGTAGAGGGTAGAGGGTAGAGGGTAGAGGGTAGAGGGTAGAGGGTAGAGGGTAGAGGGTAGAGGGTAGAGGGTAGAGGGTAGAGGGTAGAGGGTAGAGGGTAGAGGGTAGAGGGTAGAGGGTAGAGGGTAGAGGGTAGAGGGTAGAGGGTAGAGGGTAGAGGGTAGAGGGTAGAGGGTAGAGGGTAGAGGGTAGAGGGTAGAGGGTAGAGGGTAGAGGGTAGAGGGTAGAGGGTAGAGGGTAGAGGGTAGAGGGTAGAGGGTAGAGGGTAGAGGGTAGAGGGTAGAGGGTAGAGGGTAGAGGGTAGAGGGTAGAGGGTAGAGGGTAGAGGGTAGAGGGTAGAGGGTAGAGGGTAGAGGGTAGAGGGTAGAGGGTAGAGGGTAGAGGGTAGAGGGTAGAGGGTAGAGGGTAGAGGGTAGAGGGTAGAGGGTAGAGGGTAGAGGGTAGAGGGTAGAGGGTAGAGGGTAGAGGGTAGAGGGTAGAGGGTAGAGGGTAGAGGGTAGAGGGTAGAGGGTAGAGGGTAGAGGGTAGAGGGTAGAGGGTAGAGGGTAGAGGGTAGAGGGTAGAGGGTAGAGGGTAGAGGGTAGAGGGTAGAGGGTAGAGGGTAGAGGGTAGAGGGTAGAGGGTAGAGGGTAGAGGGTAGAGGGTAGAGGGTAGAGGGTAGAGGGTAGAGGGTAGAGGGTAGAGGGTAGAGGGTAGAGGGTAGAGGGTAGAGGGTAGAGGGTAGAGGGTAGAGGGTAGAGGGTAGAGGGTAGAGGGTAGAGGGTAGAGGGTAGAGGGTAGAGGGTAGAGGGTAGAGGGTAGAGGGTAGAGGGTAGAGGGTAGAGGGTAGAGGGTAGAGGGTAGAGGGTAGAGGGTAGAGGGTAGAGGGTAGAGGGTAGACCACTATTACTGTCTATTGTTTATCATAAATAGATTATTATTATCTCTATAAAACGGTTCTCAATATTATATTATATCCTAGAGGGTAGAGGGTAGAATATATAAACAATAAAAAACAATAAACAATTAAAACAATACTCCTTCCAAGGTTTCTTGAAACATTCTGTTTTATTCACTACATTGTTAAACTTGTAGTTCAGTTTACATGATCATCAAAATGCACTTATATGAAATTTTTGTTTTGTCAAGTGGAGACGAAGCCTGGCACAAGTAGTACAGGGCCCGCCTCATAGTTCTCATCGGGCCTTTGCAATTTGGAACTGACACAGGAACATCATGCAGGGATTGCTTGGCTTAAACCACACCACTTGGCTCACAACTCAAGAGGTCAATTCTGGCTACCACATTGCACATGGTCGGAAGGGCGCGATCGTTGTAGTCAGTGCCAAGCTGTCGGAGGATGTTAGGGAGGCTCGTCTCCATGGGTCTGGAGAGCCCCCGCAGGCTGATATTCACCATCATGTGAGACAGTGTACTTCAATATGTTTAATTTCATTGAAGTAGGTCTACAAAGATTATTTGTTGTTCTGCCTGCACAGGCAGAGGTACAGTAGAGGCAGAGGTAGAGACAGACACAGAGGCAGAGACAAAGATAGAGGCAGAAGTAGAGGTAGACAAAAATATCTTACAGAGCTTGACATAATTACAAAGAGTCACAGAGAATTAGGAGGCATAGACAGAAACTAAGGCAGAGGTAGAGGGAGAGGTAGAGACAGACAGAGCCAAGAGCAGAGATACATGTAGATGCAGAGCCAGCTAGACAGAGGCAGAGACAGAGAAAGAAATAGATACAGAGGTACTTGGAAAGGCAGAGACAGAGAAAGATAGAAAGAGACGCAGAGACAGTAGAAGAGGCAGATGCAGAGACAGTCCACGAATCAGAGTCAAAATCAAACCCAATCAAAAGCTCAACTTTGCTTCCCGTAGGCGAGGAAATCCTTCCGGGCTTGGAGTGGATGTTGTAAATGATGGGATACTGGAACTGAGGTATCCTCATATGTCGACTATGGAGAACTTGTTCCTCCATGTGTAGACCCTCTGCATAGATTTAAATGTTGTCCCCTGCCTGGACTCCTCCGACACACATCATGATGGCACAGTGTCACCATCCACTGCAAACACAATACAAAATCATTGCTCATTGAGAACTTGACCGAGACAAACCATCCAATGCCAGGGTAAGAATATAAAAGTGGCCCAGTGATTCCCCATGCCCAGTGCACAGTATGTGTACATGTACCTGCATACAGTTTACATGTACATGTACTGGGGCAACCAAATTTGCCTTCACTGCTAGTGGCTCTGAGAATCAAGGCAAGACGGAGGGACCACAGCAGCTCATGCGTGTGGATGTTTACGGCAGAGTCCCTCAAGATCATGGTCTGTCCCAGTGAGGGGCATTTTAAAAACTACAGAAGCAGAGGGTCATCATGGTCAAATGACTACAACTAGAAGACAAGTTATAGCGTGGCTCACGATAGGGCTCCAATTGAGAACCATGGCCTGAAACCAAGCACAGGTCTAAATTGAGACCGTGGAAATATCTGTCAGCCTGACAAAGGCTTGTGGTAAGCAGCCGAACGACTAGAAATGTTTCTTTGAAGAATCACGGGCAAAACCACAATTGCTATTTGCCACACAAATTAAAGTGGTGTTGAGACTGCCTGAGTTTCTTTAAATACTGGTCAGTTGGTCCAGTTGTCAGATTTGTATTGGTATTTAAAAAGTGGCCAACGGGCAACATCTAAAATCCACCGCTACAGACAAAAAGTGTGACAAGGGGTCGAATGCAGAGGCATATAATGAGCTTTCACTCCATTCGTTCTCAAAGTCGAGAATCTCTTACTGGCTTTTTTCAGAGTCAAGAGTTCCATATCACAATAGATGATTCACATGGTGTCAGCACAAAACTTCCTCTTTGTACTTCCCCCATGCAAGACTTCAAATCTCAACAAATAATCTCACTGATTTTCTGTCCATTTCTTAAAGAGATCATGGGACTCAGTGCTACAGAAATATAGGGAAGCGACACAGGTGGTGTCGGTTCGGGGATTTGGAGAATGATGCGTTCCCAGGGTGAAGGAAAAGACTCCTCAGGGAAAGGGCGACTTGGTGTCTCAGTGGTGCGTCTCAATGGATCTTGTTCTTATCTGGTTTCCATGGTTGGATTATTGGATGGTAAAATTAAAACCCAAAGGGTGAACAAAAAAATGTCCCCACCACATCTACATGCAACCCCTTCAGCACTTTGGTAAAGGACTTGATAAGCTACTGTACATCCCGATGTTGGATCAGCCGAGGAAGAAGGGAAAAATCTAAGCGTTTTCGGGAGAGCCCAACGAGTGATCCTTCGCCCACGGCAGATCTTTTCAGCCTGACGTGAAGAGTGTAAGAGCTGAGGCCCACCCAGTGGTCCTTCGCCCACAGCACATCGTAGGAGCCAAAGGGGTGGACCATAAGGGACAGGGCGGTTTTAAGATTGATTACTATTCCTCCCTGTCAATGGACCACTACAGAAACAACAGGCTCTATTGCTTGTCAGGAAACTGTACTTTGTAGCATACATAAAGTTCTGACACGATGATGGACAAAACAAATTGTCACCGCAAACAATTCTTGGCTTTCACGATGATGAGAGAGTACAATGAATGTCTATGTACTTGACCACTACAGAGTGTGGCTGTAAGCCAGGCACGTACTCCGTGCATGACGTCACCAGTGGTGCAAACGTTCTGTGAAGCGAGTGTGGCTATAAGCCAGGCACTCCATGCATGGCATCGCCAGTGGTGCCAACTCTCTGTGAAGCAAAAATAGACGTACAAACTGAGTATGGCTATGTTGTCTTACTGGTTCTCATCGGGCCTTTGCAATTGGGAACTGACACACAGGGTCCTGGGAGTTGACGTCATGCATGGTGAGCAGCCTGGCTTATGGCCATACTTGCAACCCAAGAGGTCAATACTGGCCACCAGTGAGCTGACCTTTGACACTGACCTTGTTGCAGATGGAAAACAGGATGCACTCGTCACAGTCAGTGCTGGGCTTTTAGGGAGGTTCGTCTCCATGGGTCTGGAGAGCACATGCAAGCTGATGCTCACCGTTGGAAGATCTGCAAGGCATCATGGATAAAATAAGCACAGTAATTTTTCTGGTTCAGAAGATAACATTTGATCATGTGATACTCCGATATGTTTAACTTCATCGGACAAGTAGGTTTACAAAGATTATTTGTCATTCTGCCTGCATGATTACAGCAGAGAAGATGCACTGCACATGCAAAGATCTAAGAGAGCTTGACACCATAACACAGAGTCAGAGGGTATTATGTGGAGGCAGAGGCAGAGACCGAGAAAGAGGCAGAGACAGCGGCAGAGATAGAGGCAGAGGCAGGCAGAGGCAGATTCAGACGGAGACAGAGGAAGGGACAGAGGCACAGATAGAGACTGGTGCTGTACATGTTCTAGGACTCATAATGCACCTGACCCTCCATGGCTGGTGTTAGTGCTGCATTCAAGCGAAGAACAACCAACTTGTACTGCATAGATTTTGAATGGTAGTAGGTCCATAACACTACTTTTTATGCATTAGGTAAATACATTTGCTCATCAAAAAACACAACGAATACATAGTAATTGAAGAAAACGTTTAAATAATGCGATCAATAATGCCATTAAGGCCCAACACAATTTGGGCTCCAGCTTGATCCCTTTTCTACCAATTTTTCTGCATCAGTTTCTCTTCAATACCAGCAATCTCACCTTGATGTTTCTCCCCACTCTCTTGGCATCAGTTTTTTGGTTCCTCTCTTGGGCCGTCATGGCTTCGGGGGTTAGGGTTAACAAAACACCAAGAATAATTGTACACTAATGTGAAAAAGAATTGACTAAAGTGATATACAAAAATGTTGCAAACAGCTTACTGACTAAATTTACCAAATTGCAAATCTTAATATTTATTGGGCCTGACGTTTCGATCCTAGCAGGACCTTTCTCAAAGGCAGAGTGACAAGGACAAAACAGATACATGTACATGAAGGAGGGGGGAACAGAGTGAATAGGACACGATGAGAAACAAAGGACAAAAGAGTAAAGATGGTAGGGAGAGATCAAAGAGAAGGGCAAGGAGTAGGGTAGGGATTAGTGAGAAGAGGGGGAAAGATCAAAGAGAGAAGTGTGGAGGAGTGAACACAAAAGAAGGATTATCTGCAAGCTGTGAAAAAGAATTATTATTGATTATTACTTGAAGTACATGCACACGTAAATACCCAAAAAATGTTGCAAACTGCTCACTGACTAAATGACCTGCAATATCTCAAAAGTTAGAGGGCCTGAAGTTTTGATCCTAGCAGGACCTTTCTTAAAGGCCTTTGAGAAAGGTCCTGCTAGGATCGAAACATCAGGCCCTCTAACTTTTGATTATTACTTGACAGTTTGAAACACTGACTTACATGTTTGTGTACAGTTTCTGCTTATAGTGCCTTAGGAGCACTCGCTGCATCGAATGTTTGAGGTGGGATAAAATCAATAGAAAATTTAAGCAAATCTCAAACTTTAGTTGGCCTGACGTTTCGATCCCAGCAGGACCTTTCTGAGAGGCCGAGAAAGGTCCTGCTAGGATTGAAACATCAGGCCCACTAAATTTTGAGATTGGCATTTGGGTAAATCTAGTCAGAAAGCAGTTTGCAACATTTTTGTAGAAAAGGTAAGCAGTTACAGAGATAATATTAGTATCAATCATCACCAAAAGTATGAATCTGATTAAGAACAAACATTGTAAGTTTGTTGCTTATTGCTTACCAAACCATGGCAACATGTATACTTGTGGTTAATGGCCTTACAATTTCACTTCCTTGATCAGCCATGGTACAGGTTCTAAGTTTCATACAAAAGGCCACATACATGTGACTTGCACCACCTCAAACAAAGGTTCAAACAAAGAACTAACTATACCTGTAAAACCTGTGAAGTAGTCCGTCAGTGTCAGGAGTCAGGACATAGCGACCGCCTGCCTTGGACTCTCGCATTGGTCCAATCAGGCCAATCCCAACCATGACCAATGGAACAACCACTGGAAAGGGTTGCAGTTCAGGAGCAGCACCCTTAAGTTTCTCCATGACATGGCACTTCACACACACATTGAATCTATTGAGAAAAACATACAGAAGAAAATGGCTTACATTTTAGTACCACATTTTTGTTAACTTTGTAAGGCCAAGTACAAAGCAGATTATTAGTTTCTAATCCCTGTCCGCATCTTTCTTTTTTTGCCGCCGCATACCGGTAATTTATTTAAATATTTCTTTTCTAATTTAACTCAAAATTTAGTGGGCCTGACATTTCGATCCTAGCAGGTCCTTTCTCAAAGGCAGAGTGACAAGGACTCCTTGTCCTTGTCACTCTGCCTTTGAGAAAGGTCCTGCTAGTGCTAGGATCGAAATGTCAGGTCTACTAAATTTTCAGTTTTGCATTTTGGTAATTTTATTCAATGAGCAGTTTGCAAAATTTTTGTACATCTATTTTATAAAACGATAAAAAGACAAAATTGATTTTTGCTGTTTCCAGCAGTTCAACCTCATACATGCACAGCCTACATGTACATATACACTGTACTGAAACGTCTGGTACGTCGGTACCCGTCTTAAGGGGAAAAATTGTTTTGAAATGGAAGAACAAAATTCCCATATCCTCCCTTTCTCAGAAAGATAGGATGAGAAACTAGTTATTTGTTTTACACACCAACTTAATAAAAAGTCTGCTACTGCTTTTGGTAATTTTGAATGCAACGTGGGTGTGTTGACTATCGTGTCTTAACGCCGTCTTGACACCAATTACTAATTACTCGGACTTGAAACCAATTACTAGTCCGAGTAAGTTGGACCCAACAAGTCACCCTTTTTTTTATCGAATTTTGACATTTTGAGATTCGGGTGACAGTCACCCGAATCTCAAAATTCCATAAAAAAGGGTGACTTGTTGGGTCCAAGTTACTCGGACTAAAACAAGGGCTATAGTGAGTTGACCTGCTAGGGTGCTACTGCTACTAAGTACTGTGCTACTGGCTGCTAAATGCTAGTGCAGTAGCTACTTCAGTACTTGCTACTTGCTACTGCTAGTGACTAGTGCCTAGTGGTGGAGTAGTGACTAGTGACGCAGTGTATGTAGTGCTACCGCCGCCGGAGTACCGGACTAATCAATAATTGCTGAAAAAGTGAAACAGACACATACACATTCCACTCACTTTTTTAGGACAGGAAAATGACGGTAAATCCACGGTGCATAATGTTGTGAGTGCTGCTCTGGTTTCTCGAACTCCTTCCAAGTCTTCCGGTATACGGTTCATTGCGGATTTCTGCCCAAAAGAGACAATTTAGGTCATTTTTGGGGAGAGCACTGTACGACTTGTAGTAGTATGAGAAAGCGGCAAGAACGAAGCCTGTGTGCCATGCGTGACCTTCGACCCTCCGACGTGACCTGACCCCGGCGGCAGCGATTTCTTTACATCGACGACTGTTACCTGAGACGTTTTTTCCGAGCGGCGGTGACACGCACCGCTCCCACTAGATTTATCAAAACACATGGACTATAAGTTAATACAAAAACTATTGCAAGCTGCCCACTGACTAAAAATGACATGTAATACATCAATTTTGAAAATACATGTACATTAAGTAATTTGTTGCGCTGTGGGTTAGCTGCCGTCAGGTAACAGTCGTCGATATACACAAATCACTGACACCGGGGTCACGTCGGAGGGTCAGGGGTCGCGCACTGCACAGGTTTCGCTCTTGCCACCCACTTTTGTACAGTGCCCTCTCCCAAAAATGGCCTAAAATGTCTGTTTTGGGGAGACATCCGCGATGATCCTTATTCCGGAAGACTTGAATTGTGTGTGAGAAACCAGAGTAGGACTCACAACACCATACGCCGTGGAATTGCTGTTGTTTTCCAAGCCTAAACTGAGTGTGAGTGGAACATGTCGGTTTGGTCCGAGAAGGTCAAGGTGACACTAACAGTAACAGTAACACAGGTCCGAGTATGTTCATGTACAACCACGGTACAAACTATTATTAGTAAGTACTACTAGTACTAGTACTACTAGTAGTACTACTAGTACTAGTACTAGTACAACTACTACTTACTAGTAGACTAGTGCTGCATTACTAGTTTACTACTGTAACTCAGTGTAAGTGTATCATGTGTGTAGATTCACTCCGTGATTCACTGTAGCCCTTGTGTAGTTCGGTTGTACATGTACGACGATCAAAATAAAACATGTTGGAAAAGGAGTTAAGCCTAGGGGAATGAAATTGGATATTTGTTGAGTAAATCCATACTAAAAATGAACTACATATTGAGTGTTTGGTTGTCTAATCTCTAATTAGATTATTGATATGACATTAAATTAATAATCACATTTATAGTCATTGTGTTTATTTATTCAGTGGCTTTTTTGTGCATAGATGATTGAACTGAAGTGAACCTTTGATGGTACAGTACTTGGTAGGTACGGGAGTGCCGGGAACTTTAACCCTCATCCTCCCGAGGGTCAGAGACCTGTAGTCTGAGTAACTTGGACCTTAAAGACGCACTTTTTGAAGTTTTGGAGCGGTCAAGACACAGGACATTTGGTGTGTCATGGCCGTTGGCATTGGTCTTTGTCTGTCTATTAGTATTTAATTTGTCCGTTTATCTTTGTCTACCTTGCAGATCCCACTCAGCTCTGACCCAAGAAGGCAGCCATTAAGATCTTCCCAACTCTGACACAAATATCAAGACTTGCCGTTTTCAAAGACTGGGGCCACCAGCAGTTTATGCATTTGTTATCAAAGTTCTGCCTATTGCCGTATTGGAGGTCAAGTTAGCATAACATCTGCTAAAAGTGGACTAATCTGGAGAATTGTCCAGAATCGCTGAAGTCCAAATAGTTGTCAGTCAACTCAACGAAGTTTAAATGCTTCATTCGTCAGTGGCGCGCCAGATGTTCTGAGTTTTGTGCCGTCGCCAAGAGAATTTCTCAGGAGGAAGAGAGGAAAAGAGGGGGGAGGAGGAGGGGGGGGCACGGGTCGTCGCCATGGCGACGTCAACGACGCCCGGCTCGGACGCCTTCATCGACTCGCTGACGTCCATGGTGAACCGGGAGGACACGGTGGCCATTCTGCAGGCGCAGGGCCGCATGCTGGGCCGCTTTGAGAAGACCAACGAGATGCTGTCCAACTTCAACAAGCTCTCGGCCGGCCGCTACGAGCGGACGGTGGAGCAGTTCAAGGAGCACACCCGGGTCCTGATGGACATGAAGCGGGACCTGGACACCGTCTTCCGGAAAATCCGGTACGTCGCTCGGCTCTCCTGCTTTCCAGCTGGAATTCACCGTGCCTTTGCGAAAGGTCCTGCTAGGATCGAAACGTCAGGCCCTCTAACTTTGGAGATTTATGTATTGCAGGCCATTTTAGTCAGTGAGCAGTTTGCAACAGTTTTTTAAAATTTACTTCCAGCTGGAATTCAGACGGCCTGTGGACGATTTCTCCAGACTCAGAAGTTTTCGGATCCGCCACACGACCCCGTCCAGCTCGGTGGTCCAGTGGTTTAAGACGTCTACACTGGAGGGCAAGAGTCGTGGGTTCAAATCCTGCCTGAGCTCAGGGCTGCCTGGGTTTTTTTTTTCAGCAGGCAATTGGGCAAAGCACTGGGCATATTCAAAGTTTCGGATCCGCCACACAATCCTGTCCAGCTCGGTGGTCCAGTGGTTTAAGATGTCTACACTAGAGGGAAAGAGTCATGGGTTCAAATCCTGCCTGAGCTGCCTGGGTTTTTTTCAGCAGGCAGTTGGGCAAAGCACTGAGCATACAGTGCTTAATTAGACGTTGAGTGAGGCAGACCCTTGTGGAAGTACATTCTGAAGTACATTGAGATTTGCACTTTGCAGCGGGCCATTTTGGTCAATTTCTTCTATTTTTCTTTGCAGTGTGCTAAAAGACAGGCTGGCCACTGAGTATCCAGAATCATATCAAGGTGAGAATGAAGTGATCCAATAGCAGGAAAGAACCCCAAAAATGAATGGTTATTTGGAAAGTTTGATTAATAGTAAGTGCTCCGTAAAGATATAGGAATAGGAAAATAAAGGTTGTTGTGTCCTTTAGTGAGATGAAAAATTTGTGTATTTTTTACAAAATTTAGAAACCAAGGCTATAAAGCCACTCAAGGTAAAGGGCTAAGGGAAGAAGGAGATAGAGAGGGACTCAGGAAGGCTGAAGATAGGAGCTGACATTCCTCTTAAAACAGAGCAAGATTGTATGCTTGTGGGAAATGTGAGCAAGAAAGGGAATTCCAGAGAGAGGCAGGACATGGGAAGAAGCTGTTCTGATACCTCTTTGTTGTACACCTTGGGAGACACAGAGTGTGCGGATGGGAGGAGGCAAACAGCCTGGTTGCTCGCTTCAAATGTCCGGAATGGGGGGACCAAGTCAGCCAGATTAAAGGAACACCTACCATGGAAGTATCGGTAGAGGAGACTCGGGGTGGCCACCGTCCAACGATAGGCTACGTTTAGAAAAGACACTGATTCAGGGGAAAGTAGATGGCAAAAGGCATTCAGGAAGATCGGCATTATCTAGGTATCGAGATGAAAATAAGGCTATAGGACTGAGTTGCTCGGCTGCATTCCATTGGCAGAAAGAGAGAAGTTGTCACAGTTAAGAGTTTCCAATATTTCTGTGTCATTTCAAACAGGTTTTTAAGCACTGGATTCTTTACAATTGTTCTCCACAGCTGCTAGAATGAAGATAGCCCAAGCTGAAGAAGAGGAGGAGGAGGAGGGCAGCGATGAGATGGAGGACAAGAAAGAGAATGCCATTGAAAAACCCACTTGACACTCAATGACTGGACTCAATGCCAAATGATATCAGCTGTGGCCATCATGTCCTAGTGTGGTGTGTCTTTTCTCCGTGTGGAGTTCAATGGCACTGGCCGGTTGGAGAGAGAGAGGTTTTGAAAGTGCCGGCATGACGAAAGCCTTTTGCCTTTTGAAATGATGCTGCATTGCTTCCTGATATCATTGAGAATGCAGCATTTGCAGCGTGTATAATGTTTGATGTCACGCAAAGATGGTTTACAAAACTCAATAAGGACAATTTGGCTTGCAGACATTGTTTTTCGCGGCTATTTGCATAGAAAGTCGGAAAAAGAAGTGTCATGTCGTCAGGGAAGGGCGCCCTCGTTTGATGGGTATGTGACAGGGGCTCTGGTTCATCGTGTGCTGTGCACTTGATGTACGTAACAACTGCGTTTTATTCTGCCGTAAAGTGAGCTTCCCCAGAAAATCCAGGATACCCCCGAGTGACCCTGGTTTTGCTGTAGGTAACTTTGAACTGAAGGTATACAGAAATAGGATTTCAAAAACAGCTAAAAACTCTTCTTAGATAATGTTCACAATATTATCAATAAAGGATTTTTTAGTAATTTTTTTAGCATTTAAGTTTGCCCCAAAAGTGGAAAAAAAGTCCAAAAATCCCTCCTGCAAGCATGTGCCTTCACATACAGACCAAAAGCAGCCGAGAGCAGCGATAGAATTGCTGAGACAATACAGTGTGCTACTGCGCATACGACAGTGCAGTGTTAATGTCTGACAGACAATAGAGACAACGCAGGGTCGGTACAAAGTTCAAGGCTGATCACACATTCTGTATGTGATGTAGTATGTTCGTCTCCAAAGTGGGGTGCACAATTTTCAGACCAATATACCATGGTTTTTGCTAAATTAAGAATTTGTTGTCTAAGACAGGATAGACAAGCTGGGTTTTATAACAATACATGTATATTGATTTAACCCCATGTTAATTTTGATTTCTGTATACCTTTAAAGGGGGTTACGATGACAGAGTAAGGTGGGATTTGCCATGGAATGACTGGCATTGACTTGGGTCTAACTTGAGAAAGATAATCAGAAGCAGGGTTGGACTGTTGTTTGACCTACGTGGGATGTGTGTGATGGCAACATGGTATAATGTGTGCTCAGGTGAACGTTTTTCAGTTATACCATGTCGTTCTGCAATTCCTTCAGTTTGGGAAATCACCATTATGAAATAAACTTCCGAATAAGACATGCAATTTTCCCTTCTTTCAAATTGGTTGCCTCTTGAATTCTAGTACATGAAAAAATATACCAGTCGACTGCTATTTGAGCTAGGATTACTTCAAGGTAACCTTCCCCATAAGGAGTTTACACTTGTTATAAATTTGAAGAGTTGAAACATACATTATTATCAAATGACATGGTCATTAAGCATTTAAAAAAAAAAATTGCCAGTGATGTTGTATAAGGATTGGCTCAAATCGGCCCAGTTAAAAAATAGTAAAATGAGTGAAAATTGCGGTAATGCAATGACATATCTTAATCCATACACTCTTAAAGTCTTTATATGGGAAAACAATTGAATCTGTCAACATTCTTTGTGCTTATAAAGTGCGCCCAAAATAGCACACCACTCCATAAATAAATTCTTTCTAATAATATTGCAAAGATTTGTTTGTCAAATTTCTGATTTATAAATCAGTTGAAATTTTGGTGATGTTTAAACATGAACATTTTTTTAACAAGGCATAAGATCACTTTGCTTTAAAGAATATTAATAAGAGAAGCAGGAGTACGCTGGCTAAGAATCTCTGGATCTCTTTGTTCGTTCCATAGGTAGTCCCAAATTGCTTTTTGTGTGGGTTTTGAATTTGTCTTTAATACATTAATGTGTGCAAGTTGTATAAATCAAACAAATGTCTACACCAACAAAATAATGGTGTCAAGTTTGAAGTTCTTGTGTGATGTATCCTAAGTGTCATCTGACATAACAAATGATGCCATCGCCCAAAAGCTTTAAGTAAGTAAATTTTCATGAAAAAAAATGAAATACATGTAGAGCGATTGAGAAAACGGTCGTGTGTTCCTTTGTCAATGGCTAGTTGTAAAATGATTTGATCTCTTTTCTTATTTACTGTGCATTTTTTATTTTAAAAATGAGAATAAACAATGATTTTAACAACTATATTACCTGCTTTGATGGATATTTCTTTGTGTTCTTTTCGCTGGGTAACACGGACATCCCTTTTTAAAATCTGTAAGCTTCAAAAAAAGCAATATCACTTTCTTATCAATCGAATGGACTCGCTAATTAAAAGTGATTACAAGTTTTAAAAGTGCTGCCAAGTGCTGCCACGAGAGGGCGTACTTCATTGAACCAACTTTTGGCCAATCGTCAAACGCGCGCGCGTGATGCAGTCATTGCATGCGTAGTCTGCACATACCGCCCATCTTTTGTCTCACGAAATTGGATTTAATTCCTGTTTTCTGCATCGGTAAGAAGGTTAGACGATCGAATGAGTGTAGCCTAGGTTTACAGGTTTTCTAGGAGACAGTTTAGTTGAGAGATAAAATAAGGCGAGTAATTTCATGATGAAAATGATAGTCCACGGCCGAGACAAAAATTGTTTTATGTCGTTACTCTCAGTCTCACAGACTGTACTGTGCAATAAAAAGATACTTGCCTCAGTCCAAAATCAAAATTTTATTAAAAGGCTTTATTTTAATGGGGTTTTGAACATTGAATTTTGGTTGAACATTTTGTGTTATTGTCCGCTCAAAACGACATTTGCTTTTTACCTCTTACTTTATATCATGACTGCCCTAGCTCAGTCATGGTCAAATGACAAATCTACAGTTACTACATACTATGTACACTGTACATCTGCATTCAATATATGTACGTTTCGTTCTAGTCCGAGTAACTTGGAACTTACAATCGGACTAGTGCAGTTTTTCTAACATTAATTGACGTCAGTGGTGGGCTTCTGACATGTATATATTTTTTTAGAGTAAATGGAGTAGAAGCCATGTTTCATAATTACAACAATACATGTGCTGATGTTGCCCAAATATTAATAATTTGTATTTTGCAAGCAGTTATACAACTTACATTACTCATTAGTTACAAACAAGCATATTGTCATTGATAAATGTGATGCTGTTGGTAATAATTTAATACTTTATTTATTAATATAATAATTAATATTATTACCATTCCTAAAGGGGGAGTAATGATGTTAAATGACAAAACAAAGTCAGAGATTTTATGAGAATTCATAAAATGAATTATCAACAGCTTCATTTCACGAAAAGTAGTGCACCAGTTTTAGTACCACTGGTGTCAGTTTTGTTTGAAAGTCATGCTACAAATATTTTGAACAGCTAGGCCACTGCAGGTATAATGAGTACGTTGACTTTTTCCCCATTGAAATTAAGCACAGGTATGGATGAAATGGTGTGCAACTTCAAGAAGTGCCGCAAGAGACTCAGCTCATTTGCATGGGTCACCTCCTGCTCCCGTATCCTTTCAATTTAAGATGACCTCCTCTCCCCTAAGGCCGAATATTAAAAAAAAAACCAATGTTTCTCATCCGAGGAGAAAAAGGGGCTTTTTTGTTTAATTTTTTTTTTTCAATTTGTTTCAAATTTTCCTGCAAGCGTTTGTGTTTCCACTGACCGATGACACTTTAAGTTTAAATATGAAAGACAAGGTTAATATTCACAGTGTCATTTAGTGTTGTGTTGCTTTTAACCGATGAATTTCTGTGTTTTCTGCTGCATTTTTCAAAAAGAAAAAGAAAATAATCTAGATGGCCCCGAAAATGGAAGCGGTCATGCAGTGATGAGAAACATGTTGTTTTTTCTTAGCCTAATCCCCTCTCTCTCCCTTTGTCTTTCTGTCTGTCTCACTCTCTCTCCCTCTTTCTGTATCTCTATCTGTGTCTCTCCGTTCATCTGTCTCTCTGTTTCTGTCTCTGTGTCTCCTCATGTCTCTGTGTCTCCTTTGTCTGTCTCTCTGCCTCTCTTTCTCTCCTCTTTACCTCTGTCTTTATCACCACAGTCTCCCTCTCTGTCCTTGTCACTCTGTCTCTCTCTGTGTGTCTTTGCTTCTGTCTCTGTCTATCTCTCTTTCCCTCTTTCTCTCTTTCTCCCTTCCTCTCTCCAATCAACATTCAAATAGACTTCCATCAAGGCACGTGATTCCTTAGCAATCTTTTTCTCCAGACATCTTCTGCGATGAGGATGGGACCAGAGAATTTAACAAGTGCTACACTTGTCCAGCATGTAAGCATATGTCGTCTTCAAATCAGGAGAATGTTTGATGTTGATTCAACTGTCTCACAATTATCGGGTCAAAAATCCTCAAAAGAATCCTTAAATCACTTTCACCCATAATTATTTTATACTAATTTCTTGTGCGCATCATGACCAAGCCTCGCGCTTAATTTTCTTTTTTAACTAGCCCACCGGGCTAGTAAATTGAAATTTATGCTAGCCCGCAGCAAGTTTTACTAGCCCTGTATAACTAATATTGAATTTAATACAAGGTTATTAGGTCATCAAGTCAAACAAATTATTAGTTAACTACTTTCTCATCCCAGAACGCATTGTTTTTTGCCTCCACACCGCTGCCTACTTTTTACTAGTACGCCGGGCTAGCAAAGTGGGTCATCTTACCAGCCCGCAGCTGTTTTTACTAGACAATGTATAGGGCTAGTGCTAAGGTCGAGCCCTGATGACTGAATATCTTTTTTTTTGCTTCAAGGTGACACCAACTTGTCGGGCAAATTCGACATAGTCCGCATCGATCTGTCCCCGACGGAGCAGTACAAATCCATGGTGCTGGCGGGTCAGAAACCAGACACCATATTGGAAGTGAGCACCCGAGCCATGGCATTCTGGACCTATCAGGTGTGTTGGCCTGACTCCATAGATCATGAAACAAAACTGACATTCGCATGTATTGGCAAATGATGTCAAATCAAAGTTTGCCTTTTTTTTTCATGGGGGCAGCCTCATCAAGGCACCTTCAATGGTCAGTACTCTCAGACCACAAAAACCAAACCCAGATATGAATGAACTAGACCTGTGCCTCTAGGTATTCCCCTGCATATTACGCCATGACGTGGCCCACCTAGCGTATTTGTCTCCAATACTTGCCACCTCTAGGGTCCAAATCATGCTTCAAAAACATTGAAAACTTTGACTTGACCGGGACTTGAACCCGAGATTTCTGAATTAACGCTTAAAAAAAGGTTCACAAATACCTAATGCACGTGCAAAGGGGTGTTCAGGCCGTTTCTCTCTCAACTGAAACAATTAAATCATATTTCACTTTAGTCCAGTGTTTATTTTTTGATTGGTTGAAGAAATCCTTTCTTTCTCTATCTCTGTCTCTGTCTCCCTGTCTGTCTGTCTGTCTCTTTCTGTTTCTCTCCTTCTCTCTGTCTCTCTCTCCCTCCCTCCCTCCCGCTCTCTGTCTTTGTCTCTCTCAAAACAAAATTGAAGATGTTTGGGGATGATCAAACAAAATTCAATTACAATTTTAGTCCCATGATTGTAGAGGGTCTAATATGTTCATCCAGGGAGAGGTAAAGAAAAGTCAAAAGTCAGAGGTAAAGAAAATCCCCAGAAAGTGGGAGAAGTGGAGATCACATATGGATGACAGAAGATGGAAAAAGGAAGAATCTGGTAGACAGCAGGGTGAGAGCAAGGGCAATGACAAGCATTAGGAAAGGGGTGAGACTTACATGTAAGTCCAGGGACATTTTGAAGGACAAGCTTGAAGGACTAGCTGAGTTTTCTTTCCAATCTGAAGCCATGACGGGGCGTTGACTTTCGCTGTCTTACCACAGATTCAGCAGGAAAGGATCTACCAGGACTATGTGGCCACCAAGGCCAAGGAGCGAGGTACACAGATGGAGCAGTACTACGAACACACTGTCAACAAACTGCAGTCTGAGATTGCCTGTATCCTTCATCAGTCATCAGTCCTCAGACATCACTTATACCTTACACAGAGAGCCATTCTTAGCATGCGGGTATATACCCCATCCAGAGCCCTTTCTTGTTGTAATGCATACTAAGGCCTTAAAGTGATACACAAAAATGTTGCAAACTGCTCACTGACTACAATTACCAAAATTCAAATCTCAAAATTTAGTGGGCCTGACGTTTCGATCCTAGCAGGACCTTTCTCAAAGGCAAAGAAAGGTCCTGCCTTTGAGAAAGGTCCTGCTAGGATCGAAACGTCACGCCAACTAAATTTTGAGATTTACTAAGGCCTTATTATCATTTGGAGAGGTGATTCGACTCTCATTTCAGTGGAACTTGTATAGAACTACCTTTTCAGATAATATTAAGGACACCAATGGGAACCCCCAGTGGGGTTTCAGATAATTATTGTCAAGAGTTGATTTCAATGCAAAAAGAATTTCTTTGACTCAAAGATATCCAAAATCCAGCTTTGAAGAACCAAATATCAGGTGAGTGAAAGAAAAACACCCCACATTTTGGAGAGAGTCTAACTCTAATGAAGGAACTATCTTTATATTTGTGCCAGAATTAAGTAAATGTAAAATTAGAGCAAGTAGGCCTACACTGTAGTAGTGATTTGTACTTTATTTCTCAGGTCCATGTAAAGTATTGTTTGAATGCCTTTAAGAATGCTTTATTGACTCATGAATTAAGTCAATTTCATTCAAAAGTATACATCAAAAGCTGCATCTCCGAGCTGTTGCAGCCAGGTTTGGAGTATGTGGTTGTTTGCCTCTGAATGAAAATATGAGTGTGATCCCTGGAGATTTGCTTCTGACTGGCGCCCTCACCCTGGCAAAGACTAGTGGACTATTTCGGAAGGCCACCATCTAAGGGCTGGATAGCTCAGATGGTAAGAGCACTGGTGCGTAAAACCAGAGGTCTTGGGTTCAACTCCCGGCCCAGTACAAAGTTTTCTTTGCCATTTTTCAAAATAATTGTTCCAAAGTTCCCAGTCAGTTTTTCCTTTATTTGTTGGACTTCATTCAAAAGTATCTAACTTTTTTGGGGGGAATTTACATTTCTGAAGCTTTGAAAAAAGATCTGGAGTCCTTCAAGAAGAGATCTCATGACTTGTCCGACAAGCTCACCGAGCGGACCAGACAGCACCAAAAGCTCCAGGTAAAACTCTCCTCTTTCGCACCTATCCTGCTTAACCCACGTTAATGTTTATCACTGGGACTAATCAAGCAAAGATTTTACTTTCACTACTCATTGTGTGTGTGTAAAAATAGAGCTGCTTTAGGCTAACTGGCGAATATTGACAATGTATGGATAGCACTTAAATACTAGCTAGAAAAGGGCATAAGCTTCCATAAAAACAACCAGTACTTCATCAGAAGGCATTGGAAAATCACAGGGCTTGATATTTTGAAACTCAGGGTAATGTCATCACCGGGACTAATAATCAAGCAAAGATTTTTATGCTCACTACTAGTATCAATTTTGAGTACATGTACGTACTTGACCATCACATCAACATCTTATACTTCACTTTTCTCTTCTCCTTTTGTGTCAGATCATGTATGATGCCTTGAGAAGGTAAGATATTTGGCCAATTCATCCATCATTTTCATCTAAATAAAGTTAATCCAAGTTTGGCCAAATTTTTCTTTGCCACTTTAATCACTTGTTCAAAAGGTTTCCCACTCAACTTCCCTTTCCGGGGAAATTTAGTCTGAAATTGGGTTGTAATGAATGCCGGCCGTTGATAACCACTCTAAATTTGAGTTCAATTCACAGACGGTCCATCAACGTCCATTCCTTAGACCCGGGTGCTCCCCACGAAGCACCCAGTCGTCCTCCTACAGCCCCCCTCGTCAGCTACGACATACCCATCTCATCCGGAGATGGTGAGTGTATGAGAGTTGCTTCCAAGGAAAAGCAATGGCTTGTTTGATGAGTGGCATTTTATAATTTCAAGGGACCATACACCAATTGTCATTCAGATCCAAACTACCTTAGTAAAAGTTGTTATCCCGGCTACCGCAGTTCAGGGAATCTGTCCCCTCATCCTTGCTTTATTTTGTATGTTTTTGATAGAGAGCTCTGGCTTGCCATCGAGACACCGTGGTGGAGGTGACCGGGCGAGACTGATGTCACCAGCAGAAAGTAAGAATGACGACCCTCTGATCTGTCTCAGTAACTATAGACAAACCCAACCTGGCAGTAACTATAGACAAACCCAACCTGGCAGTACCTATAGACAAACCCAACCTGGCAGTAACTATAGACAAACCCAACCTGGCAGTAACTATAGACAAACCCAACCTGGCAGTAACTATAGACAAACCCAACCTGGCAGTACCTATAGACAAACCCAACCTGGCAGTAACTATAGACAAACCCAACCTGGCAGTAACTATAGACAAACCCAACCTGGCAGTAACTATAGACAAACCCAACCTGGCAGTAACTATAGCAGACCCAACCTGGCAGTACCTATAGACAAACCCAACCTAGCAGTACCTATAGACAAACCCAACCTGGCAGTAACTATAGACAAACCAAACCTGGCAGTAACTATAGACAAACCAAACCTGGCAGTAACTATAGCAGACCCAACCTGGCAGTACCTATAGACAAACCAAACCTGGCAGTAACTATAGACAAACCCAACCTGGCAGTACCTATAGACAAACCCAACCTGGCAGTAACTATAGACAAACCCAACCTGGCAGTACCTATAGACAAACCCAACCTGGCAGTAACTATAGACAAAACCCAACCTGGCAGTAACTACCCGGTATAGACAAACCCAACCTGGCAGTAACTATAGACAAACCCAACCTGGCAGTAACTATAGACAAACCCAACCTGGCAGTAACTATAGACAAACCCAACCTGGCAGTAACTATAGACAAACCCAACCTGGCAGTAACTATAGACAAACCCAACCTGGTAGTACCTATAGACAAACCCAACCTGGCAGTACCTATATATAGACAAACCCAACCTGGCAGTAACTATAGACAAACCCAACCTGGCAGTAACTATAGACAAACCCAACCTGGCAGTAACTATAGACAAACCCAACCTGGCAGTAACTATAGACAAACCCAACCTGGCAGTAACTATAGACAAACCCAACCTGGCAGTAACTATAGACAAACCCAACCTGGCAGTACCTATAGACAAACCCAACCTGGCAGTAACTATAGACAAAACCCAACCTGGCAGTAACTACCCGGTATAGACAAACCCAACCTGGCAGTAACTATAGACAAACCCAACCTGGCAGTAACTATAGACAAACCCAACCTGGCAGTAACTATAGACAAACCCAACCTGGTAGTACCTATAGACAAACCCAACCTGGCAGTACCTATAGACAAACCCAACCTGGCAGTAACTATAGACAAACCCAACCTGGCAGTAACTATAGACAAACCCAACCTGGCAGTAACTATAGACAAACCCAACCTGGCAGTAACTATAGCAGACCCAACCTGGCAGAACCTATAGACAAACCCAACCTGGCAGTAACTATAGACAAACCCAACCTGGCAGTACCTATAGACAAACCCAACCTGGCAGTACCTATAGACAAACCCAACCTGGCAGTAACTATATATAGACAAACCCAACCTGGCAGTAACTATAGACAAACCCAACCTGGCAGTACCTATAGACAAACCCAACCTGGCAGTAACTATAGACAAACCCAACCTGGCAGTAACTATAGACAAACCCAACCTGGCAGTAACTATAGACAAACCCAACCTGGCAGTAACTATAGCAGACCCAACCTGGCAGTACCTATAGACAAACCCAACCTGGCAGTAACTATAGACAAACCCAACTTAGCCGTCAAAGTTATGCCACACAAAGTTGGGAGTGAGCAGTTTTCCACATTTGATTTGATCAGTTTATCACTTCCACTTTTCTATTTCAAAGAGTGCATAGCCAGAATGGTTTGTACGGCTGTCTATGAAGAAACCATTTTGACTATAAACCCTTATTCCTCCCTGCAGAGGAGTTTGTGCTGCGTCCAGTCAACACACCCATTCAGGCGGGTCACCTGACACCGGTGGCGGCAACATCGACCGTGCAGAATCGCTTCTGCCTGGAGCCCAACGAGTTTGTCCGTCGAATGGGCCACCGAAAGACGTAGTTACTTCATCAACGGACGTACGTGTACGGACCCTTCTGCACAGTGCTACTACATGTGTATCTTTGTCAGCCTCGTCTGTGCCAATCACATGTAGTTCTACCTAAATTCCAGTTTCTATGTAGCAAACTAAATTGTTTTAGTCGAGTGCATTTTCCAAACCTTTTGAGAACTCATCAGTCTCATACCATGGGAACTTGTACTTGGCTATGAGTACAGTTACTTAGTCATGAGTATAAGTTCTTGGCCGCGAGTACAAGTTAAGTATTGACCATTAGAACAAGAACAAGAACAAGAACTTGGCTATGCATATTGGTACTTTGTCTATAACACAAGTGTTTTTTTTTACACTTTTATCTGATGCTATTTCTCTTTACCCTCAATATTTCCAATTACCCATATATTTCATATTACCTTCCATATTTCATATTACCCTCAAAGATCATATTACCCTTCATACTCCATATCATCCTCCTTATTTCAAATTATTTTTTTTATTTTATATTACCCTTCATATTTCCAATAATCCTCTTAAGATCATAATTTTATTAGCCTTCATATTCCATATCAACATTATTTAAAATTTCCCTTTTGAGTTCATATTACCATTCATATTTCATGTCACCCTTCATATTCCATATTACCCTGTACTTGTACCACCCTTCATAGTTAGTACTAGTGGGCTTCATTGCTTTATGTTACCTGTATTATTTTTAATATCATCCTTCATATTTTATCATTATTACCCTTCTATGAAGATTGCCTTACTCATTGCCTCTTATGATCAGGTTATTTTGTAAATATCTATAATTGCTGTGTATTCCTTATATCAAATCTGTTCTTTTCCTGAATTTGTATAAGATTTGTGAAACATGTTCTTAGTTTGGGGCTCCAGATATTTATTTATTAAATGTCCGTTGACATCTAAGTAACTTTCATGTTTTGTCATTAATTTTGGAGTTATTGCCATTTTCCGTAAAATTAAGTTATTACAGATGTATTTAACAAAATAGCCTCATATAAGTTTCAAATTTTGTTATTAAAGACAAGGGTTATCTTTAAAAGGAAATATATTTCCTGATTAGTCCACAAGTACAAGTGGCAATGACTACAAATACTTGGTCATTTATAGCGTGAGCACCTAAACCTAAGTACCATATAATTGAAGTATCTGGTCATGTGTACAAGATTTTGGATACTAGTACATGTACAAGTTCCTCTCTGTGAATACAAGTACTTGACTATTAGTACAAATAATTACTCGGCTATTAGTACAAGTACTTGGCCATGAATACAAGTACTTGGCCATCGGAATACAAGTACTTGACTATTAGTACAAATAATTTCTTGGACATTAGTACAAGTACTTGGCCATGAATACAAGTACGTGACTATTAGTACAAATAATTACTTGGCTATTAGTACAAGTACTTGGCCATGAATACAAGTACTTTTCCCGTCTTAGCCATCAACTTGGGTGGCAGACTTTGGGCCTTGTGGTCGGCAATTTCCCATAAAGAAAGCTACATATAATATGTAAGTTCTTTGGAAGTAGAACACGTACTTGGCCATTAGTATACGTACTTGATCATTTCTGCGTGTACTTTGGCATTAGTACAATTACGGTACTAACCCATTTAAGCCCGTTGCACACTAGACGAAATCGCCGAGGTCCCTGGCAATGAAATCGCAAATCTGTGGTGTGTGCAAGTGACCCTTGCGAAACAAATCGCCAGGGACCTTGGTTTTTGATCTCCGAGGTCCAGGCCTCCTACACAATTTTGTGTGAAATGGGCTTTATACAAGCACTCGGCTATTAATATAGGTTAAAGTGGCACAGTTGGACAGCTGAAGTTTTCATGCCGGTACATGATTGCATCAATCATCAAAATCATAGAACTGAAGAGTTGATTGAAGAAACATACACGTAGAACCAAAATAACTGATTACCAGTAGCTGTTAAAATGAAGAAAATGAATATTAAGTTGCAGTTAAGGACAATTAAGTTTAGAAATAGATGCATGATGAATCATTACTTCCTCCATGCACGAATGAAGCTGCAATAAATCCTGTAAATGTTCCCAAATACAAACTATTCAATCTGCAAGGCAAAATGACATTAACAAAGTTTTACTCACCAAAGGTAGCTGCACAAAATTCAATGCTGACTGGTCAGTGGCCACTATAGGTGCTATCCAGCATGTTCACTGCATGGACTCCATTACTGCATTAGCCCATGCATAGTGTTCACTGTAAGAACTATATAGGACTGTGTACTGGGTGTTCACTATAAGAACTCCATAGCACAATGCACTGGGTGTTCACTGTCAGAACTCCACAGGGCAAGTGCCCACAACAATAGCACTGACCACACTGCAGTGTGTGCTCAGGCATGGAGGCACAATGTGCATATGCATTAAAAAGTTCTGAAGGAAGATTTATACTGAATAAAATAAGTCAGGTTCAGGAGAAATATGTAATTTGGAGTATTTGGTCTTTACACAAGTACATGTACACAGCCATTTGTACATATTCAAAGCCATTAGTACATGTACAGTTTGTACACAGCCATTAGTAAAAGTACTTAGCCATTAGTAAAAGTACTTGGCCATTAGTTAAAGTACTTGGCCATTAGTTAAAGTACTTGGCCATTAGTTAAAGTACTTGGCCATTAGTTAAAGTACTTAGCCATTAGTTAAAGTACTTGGCCATTAGTTAAAGTACTTGGCCATCAGTTAAAGTACTTAGCCATTAGTTAAAGTACTTAGCCATTAGTTAAAGTACTTAGCCATTAGTTAAAGTACTTAGCCATTAGTATATGCACTTGGCCATTAGTATATGCACTTGGCCATTAGTACATGTACACAGCCATTAAGTATTCAATTATCATAATAAACCAACATGGGTATATATTTCAAAGAAGCCAGATTTCCAAAGATCAATTTCCAACGAGCCCAAACAGGAAAGTACAAACTAACAACTTTTCATGTATTTCGAGATGACTCCTGTTTATTGAATCATTCCTGATTCAAACTCAAAATCTAATCAGCAAACAGAAGACCACAGGTCTCTGGAATGCTTGAGAAAGTTCTCTAAAACTTCTACAGATTTGGGACAAAAAAGGTACTTCAACCACTATTCTGCCATGGACAAAAAATGCATGGCCTTTTCAAGACTTGACCACTACTGAAAAAATATATCCGCTGCAAAAGGTGTAAAAGTTTCAGTAAAATAAAGTTCTAAATCACATAAAACGTGGTACATTTTCATGTAGAAAAATGAATAGACTAAGCTTGAAACAAGTTGTTTCCAAATTGTTTTAAAAATAATCTCTTTGTTTTCTCCAAAATACCATATACATATTTCCTTTCAAGGTTATTTACTTTTACTTTCCAAAAAATAAGAAGCCATGAATTATATCATATCAGGAAGTTTACCTCTGCTTGGAGTTCTTGGTAGAGTTGTTAATAACGTGGTTAATAAATTTGCCCAAATTATAACATTGGTCCAATTTGGGTCGCTTGAAATAAACGATAATACTGTAGTCATTGTAGTATTTGCACTTTGGAAAGAAATCCGTTTTCCTAACCCCCCCCCAAAAAAAACGATAGGAAATGAGTTTATCTTAATGTGAATTGTAAACAACTGAATGAGTTAAACCAGTTAAGCATAACTGGTGGAACATTAGCAAAGGACCTTCTTCTTCGATACACATTTAGAACAAATGATAAAACTCTAAAATAGCAGTTTTGTTGACCTTGCGTCTGCGAGGGAAATGTTTGAAAGAATGCACGTCATGAAGTTTACCACCAAATTATACAAGTATTTATTATACCATGGACCAGTGAATATCAAAATGTTTCCTATTTGCAGGAAAAAAAACCAAAATTGCCATTTGAATGCACAATGATAAGTAAAATGGACCTCATGACACTTATTAGTGCTTCAATTAAGGCTCCAATATCAACAAGTGGACCTTTTCACAGCTGTGTGCATTTTATTGTGCTGCTCTGCTTACTGCTCGTGTCTATCATGCAGCAATGGAGAGCATAACCCTCCAGTTCACAAATTTCTTTGCCATTCAACAACTCTTAAGGAACGGTCACTTCAACTCAAGTTTTTGAACATGAGATAAAAAAATACTCTACCGTGATTTTAGAAGTACACGTACTTCATAGAAGAATGAAAGGGCAGACTTTTACAAAGTTTTCTCTCATGAGAGGATTTCAGGAATTGTAAAAAAAAAAAATTCTCACACTGATAAACATCAACAAAAAAATCTGAATACTTTCACCTGATTATTTCAAAACGGAAAAAATTAGTGTCGCACGTATTAGAAAGAGAAACAAGACTAATGTAGATTTCCCATTTAGAAAGGCATCAACTAAAAAAACCAAAAACCAAACAAAAAAACACCAGAACATTTCAATCTAACCCTTTCTTTAAAGATATTTCTAGGCTCTATCAATGCGTAACCCATGCCTGCCGTCCTCTTAGTCTCCTTTCCAGTCACTTGACGTTGAGCACATGAGCTGCCTACTTCTTAAAGAGCTCCTTCAGCTCGGCGTCGGTGGTCTCGGCCGACTTCTGCAGGAGGTCCTTGTCGCCCTGGGTCACCCCCCAGCTGTCCGGCTTGGAGACCACGGAACAGTCGGGGCGGCCGCTGGCCGGCTTCAGGTTTTCCCAGTAGTCACGGCGAGCCCTGGATGAATGGACGAGGCATCAATGTCAATCAAAGATATGATAGCATTCTTTCTTTTTTTGCATTGAGGACAGTGTACTGCAATCACTTCCCCTACTTGATTGTTTGGGCAAGATGTGAACCCACGACTTTCTAAAAGTGCAAATTTCAAACCACTAAACCCGCGTTTCCACTGGACTAAAATTTAACTGAGACGATGTTTAAATTTCCAATGGTCAAATTTGACCGCCGTTCCCACTTGGACTTTTGAGACCGTCAATTTAACAGAGACAATGGTTAAAGTAACCGAGCTGGCAAAAATCATTTGCGCACAGTGCACGTACGCGGAATGGCATTTTACCGAGTGTTGCATTTCCACTGGACTAATCAGCTCAGTTAAAGTTACCTGGTCACTTTCACTGGGCAAAGACTGGCCGGTAAAAGTAACCATTTGGCTCGGTTAAAGTAACCGAGAGGAATTTTAACTGGGCCGTTTCCACTGGACTTAAAATAGGAAAAGTAACCACAGTCTCGGTTACTTTTACCAAAATAAGTTCTGTGGAAACGCGGCTGAAGCTGGTCAAGATAATGTGGTGGATTCCAATTTGTATAACTTTGGATGGCAGAAATAATTTCATTTGAGTACAAGCCATGAAAATACTGCATTTTGAAAAAGAATCCAAAGCTTCAACCTCTAACAAAGAACTCCCACCACGTGTTTTCAGCTTTCGGATAACGGAGACGAAAGCCGGAGCCGAAAGCCACAAAGCAAGGTTTGGGGGAGAAGCGAGGGGCCAGGAAACCCCCTTTTCTTACCTAGCCCTGACCCACGGCTTGGTGTGCTGCCGCAGCCCGTCGCCCCACATGCCGTGCTTCTCGGAGCCGGCGGGCATGCAGTCGCGCTCGGGGGACAGCTCCTCGGCGATGGCGCGGACGTGGTAGGGCTCCATGCCGCAGCAGGCGCCGATGAAGCGCACCCCTATCTCGTAGGCTTCGCGGGCGTACTTGTGGCAGTCAAAGCGAGTCAGAATGCGCGGTTCCAGACCTGCAAGGGAAGCCAAACAAGTTTAACAATTCTGGTCAAACTTAGGAAGGAAATCATTTTTTTTAAATAAAAAAAAAAGGGACTGTAATGAGACGCAAACCAAACGCCTCTGGTTTTGCGTACCAGCATTCAAGCCAAGTAAAGGAGGCCATTTTTTTTTTCAAAATGGCCGACCGATCCATTTATCCAAAACAACCGGCCAGGCTATTTTTCCAAGATGGCCACCATTTTTTCTTATTTTTTTTTTTTTAATCAAAAAGTTAACACGCACAAATAGACAATTTCCACAATGAAGACTGAGTATATAAAAACTACGACTTAAAATAATGATAATAATTCTGGAAAAAAATCATGAATTTTTCAATTTTTGGGTTTAAACCCCCATCCCCAAAAGAAAAAGGCAGCCTCCAAACAGGAAGCAGGCAGGGATGCTACTATGTTTTTTTTTTTTTAACTTGGCCTAACATCTGAGCTATTCCACCCTTAAGATGGCAACCTTCCCTAATAATCAGCTGATCCTTACACACCCTCCAAATGTTAGGGATTAAAAGACGCACAGAGAGCACGACAACAAAACAAAGAGACCAAAAACTCACCAAAGGGGAACTCGGGCAGATCAATGAAGCCCTGCTTGCCGGCATCGGGAGTCTTGAAGCCCAGGGGCTGGGTCATGAGGAACGGCTTCAGGCCAGCCTCATCCAGGGCAGCCTTCATCAGGCGGATGGCCTCCAGGGTCTTCACTGGTCCAAAGTGGCAGTTGAGGCCCACCACGTCGGCTCCTACCAAAGAGCACACAGCCAGTAAATCAAGAACTCATTCATTCCAATGGGACAATGGGTCGCACCACACACAAAGTGGTTCTGTCATCAACTTCGACCCTTATCAAACTCATCGTAACTGACTGAATAATCAATCGCAAAGTGATGAACCACACACAGAAACCGCACTGCCGATCACAACTTACAATGGGCAATCCAACGTAAGTTAAGTTACGATGCATCGAAAGGCTTTGCCCCTGAATGCAGAAATCAGTCTTTGGTCAACATTAAAACCCTAACTTTCCCAAATTTTACAGAATCCTATTGTCCTAGTGTAGGAGTGTGTAGGATTGGGGGCACTTGGTTGTTGATGCATTGTAGGAATTTGCAGGATTGGGGGCATAAGGCGGTTTTGTGACTGTAGGAAAATGCAGGATACGGATTACTAGTTCCAATGTGATGGAGGATGATCTTGTAGGATTGGGGCTCCATGGGACAAATACCAAAATAGAATTTTTAAGGATTCGGGTCATGTGGTTATAAAATCATACATTGTAATTGTAAAGTTTGTTAGCCACAAAAAAACAAAAAGAAGTTTTTGGTCCTTTCAAAAATTTCACAATTTTTTTTCCCTGTTAAAAATTCAGTGCAGGATTTGTGTCATATGGGGCTTTTAACACTGAAGGATTGTAGGATCTTGCAGGATTTGGGTCATGAGTTACAAAAAAGGTGTGGGGAGTCAGGGTTAACAGAAAAACATTGAAAGTGTCTTAACCACTTCGCGCCGGGACCTCCGAATCCGGAGGTCAATTGGATTGCCTTTGCAACGGGGCCCTCCGAATCCGGGCACCACTATTGTCCACATTCTAAACAAAGACTCTTTTCAGCTAAGAACAAAGCAATATGAATCAGTACAAAGACCCTTTTTGACGCACGTTGCCACATGAATTGCAAGATTAGAAGCAGTAATTGTGCAATTGTGGGACTTTTACTGTGGAGGATCGAGGGATACCGCGCTGCAGCTGAAAGCACGCGGGGCACATTGTCTTTGCATGCCACACAGCCCAACGGTCGTCGGTCTGGCATTGGAATTCCCCCCACATTCTTTACCGTAATCTGTACGCTCGTTTGTGGCCGACCAACTCGAAGATTTGACTGCCTGGGGTGGAGGCTGGAGTCTGCGGTCAGGGATTGTCAGCAGCGTACACGCACCCACACACACACGTCCGTTACGGTCCATTGACGACGCACAAAGGGCCCTTTTTCGAGCGGATAATCTCTTGACAAAGGCCACAACGACGTCCGAATTGTGCCAGGTTTTACTCTCTTGTACCCATAGTATACCCTTATTGATTTATTTCACAGAAATATATTGTTCCGATTGTTTTAGCAAGATTTTAAAATGATGCATTGTTCAAAAACCCCCGTATGGCGGTCATCGGCGCTGAAAAACCCCCCGGCGCGAAGTGGTTAAGGGTGTGGGTCACGATATTGATAAGGGAATCTGCTCCTGCCATCCCGCTCTTTCCTCAAAGACGTACCTGCTTTGGCCAAACGGACGGCACACTCGCCAGTGGACACGCCGTGAAGGTCTCCCTCTGGCCCGATGCAAAGAGTGGCGACCACAGGCTTGTCAGTCTTCTTCAGCTCCTCCACGGCCCACACAGCCTCCTCCACGTGCTCAAAGTACTGCAGGGGGAGGGGACCAAGGGAAACACGTCCACTCATCCGCTGCGCTTAATGCCGAGGTCTGTGCCTATTGTGGGGCCCGTGTTGTCATCCTCTGAGTTGGAGGGCTTTGGTAACTGGTCTCGCTCTTCTGATTGAGCCCAAGATGAACAACTTGAGGCAGCAGCAGCTCTAATTGCTGCTTGCCTCATACGCACGAAGAAGAAGTGACTATTGGCAATCAAAGGTGTGGAGAACTGCCATATCCACAGGAAACACTTGCTATCGCCAATTGAACTCAAAACTGTGGAGAAGTGCAGATATATCATCGCAGATATAACATTGCTTTATTCGTGTCCATATTGTCATATTTGCTGATTGTAAGCTTGATTTCAAATCTAAAACTTGAAATAAAAGGTTTTGTGGCATAAACCCCTGATCATGACTTTCTTAACCCAAATATGACTAATTTTTTGGGGCAGAGCCCATCCCACATATAATAAAGATAGAGGAGCTGAAGATAGAGGAGTACTGGTCTTTTGCAATGGGCCTACCTCGGCAATAATGAAGTCCACGTGGTTGTCGATGAAGACCTTGGCCTGACGGCGGAACTGCTCCTGCACAGCCTCCTTGTCGCTGCCGGAGAGGTAGTTGGGGGTCTGGCAGACGCCCCCGGCCACCAGGGCATTGCCCTCATCGGCCACCTCCCTGGCAATCTTGCAGGCTGCCTCATTGATGCCAGCTCCCTGTTAAAAAAACAACAAAACAACAACACCAAAAACATCATTCAATGTGTGTACAGATAGCTGTGCAAGTATGATGGATAATTGAAGAGTTCCTTTTCTTTCAGTAATCATGAGAATGCTTTTCTATTCCGAGTTTCATCCGTGACCTTCATCAATCCTCCATAATCCTCCGGGTTGTGTTGGAGGATTGTGGAGGATTGTGGAGGATTGAGGAAGGTTGTCACATTTACAAAGGAGGACGGCAGAGGATTGTGGAGGATTAGGAAGTAATTATGAGAATGCTTTTCTATTCTGAGTTTAACCCTGACCTTCATCAATCCTCCATAATCCCCCGGGTTGTGTTGGAGGATTGTGGAGGATTGTGGAGGATTGAGGAAGGTTGTCACATTTACAAAGGAGGACGGCAGAGGATTGTGGAGGATTTGGCAGTAATTATGAGAATGCTTTTCTATTCTGAGTTTAACCCTGACCTTCATCAATCCTCCATAATCCCCCGGGTTGTGTTGGAGGATTGTGGAGGATTGTGGAGGATTGTGGAGGATTGAGGAAGGTTGTCACATTTACAAAGGAGGACGGCAGAGGATTGTGGAGGATTAGGAAGTAATTATGAGAATGCTTTTCTATTCCGAGTTTAACCCTGACCTTCATCAATCCTCCATAATCCCCCGGGTTGTGTTGGAGGATTGTGGAGGATTGTGGAGGATTGTGGAGGATTGAGGAAGGTTGTCACATTTACAAAGGAGGACGGCAGAGGATTGTGGAGGATTAGGAAGTAATTATGAGAATGCTTTTCTATTCTGAGTTTAACCCCGACCTTCATCAATCCTCCATAATCCCCCGGGTTGTGTTGGAGGATTGTGGAGGATTGTGGAGGATTGAGGAAGGTGGTCATATTTACAACAGAGGACGACAGAGGATTGTGGAGGATTAGGAAGAATTGAGGGTTCCAATTAAACAGTACTAGGGGGCTAGGGTTAAGGATGGTATGAAAAATTAGGAGGGCTTGACGTTTTGATCCTGGCAGTACCAACTGTAAAGAAGGTGAGGATTGACAGTTGCCAGTGCCATGCCCTGAGGATATAACATCCCAGTTAAATGCAACACCGTTTGGGATGTCTCGTCCAAAATGCGCAGTTAAAATCTGCGCCATAGAATTCAATGAATTACCGCCTTTTCCCTCTGCTGACAAAGGACAGTACTTAACCACTTTATGCTGGACCACTTTCCAGTGCACATTACAGCCACACAGGGACTTAATCAACATGCGCCATTTAATTAAACCCCCCCCCCCCCAGAAAAAATTAAAATAAAAAATAAATGAAAAAATATGCTAAAATATGGGCCAACAGATGTCTGTGAATTAAACCCATAGTGTACAAGTGAGTCAAATCTACCTTAACCACTTAACGCCGGGACCTCTGAATCCGGAGCTCCATTGGCTTTACTATGCGATGGGGCCGACTGATTCCGGGCACCACTATTGTCCACATTCTAAACAAAGACTCTTTTCAGCTTATAACAAAGCAATACGAATTAGTACAAAGACCCTTTTTTGACGCAAGTTGCCACGTGAATTGCAAGATTAGCAGCAGTAATTGTGCAATTGTGGGACTTTTACTGTGGAGGATCAAGGGATGCTGCGCTGCAGCTGAAAGCACGCGGGGGACATTGTCTTTGCATGCCACACAGCCCAACCATCGTCGGTCTGGCATTGGAATTCCCCCCACATTCTTTACCGTAATCTGTACGCTCGGTTGTGGCCGACCAACTCGAAGATTTGACTGCCTGGAGTGGAGGCTGGAGTCCGCGGTCAGGGATTGACAGCAGCGTACACGCGCACACACACACACAAGTCCATTACGGTCCATTGACGACGCATAATGGGCCCTTTTTCGAACAGATAATCTCTTGACAAAAGCCACAATGACGTCTGAATTGTGCCAGGTTTTACTCTCTTGTACCCATAGTATACACTTATTGATATATTTCCCAGAAATATATTGTTCCGATTGTTTTATAGTCGAAATGACGTGATTTGTAGCGATCACTTCACGAAGGAGGATTGGGAGGTTGACTTGCGGGCCAAACTCACCGGCTCGAAGCCGAGAAATATACTGAAAGAACATGCCGTTCCTATAGTATTTTTACATCGACCAGCGGTGGCATCACGTTCATCGACAGCTTCACGAATTGCCGCATTGGAATCCAGAAAGATGAGTTAATTTTGATGTTTTTCCTGTATGATATGATCGACTTTTGATGTATGTTTTCGTTTCGGTCCTAGCGTGATTTTTCTCACATGCACGTTCTGCCTAGTCTTTCGCGCAGACCGCTTATCTGTAACTCATGGAGGGTAAACTCCATGGATATACATGTATTGTAACAATTACCATGGAGGAAGAAGGGGGATATACCATGGAGGAAGGAATACGTACCGTGCCGTATTTTTATTTGTGCTGCAACAAGAACATGGAGCTAGGCCTTATTTACACGTTATCGGAACGCAACTCCAGTCGCCCACACTGTTTATTCCCTGGTCGCTGACCGCAACTCCTGTCACCCAGCGCTATTGTGTGCATAGCATACGCTGGGAAGTGCATGACCCCTGACCCCCAATAAGCTCCACACAGCTTCGCTAACACGTGTACAACTGAAATCTCTCTAAAACATCGACCATCTCTTGAATCATTTCTCGTATTTTCCTATTGAAATTACGCGTGCTGAAACAAAAGCCGGACACAGTGGGCTCCCAGTCATAGTTGTCGGACCTTTATTAAACTCAGCCCCTGGTGTATAAGTTATTGTAGGCCTACTTGTTTAGCTGTTATAACAGGGTGTCATTCGGCGAAGATCAAGAAAACAGAGAACCAAAATTGCGCAGCGTTTATTTTGTTACAGATACCAACGTAATGTACACGTGTACAGTAGTACATTACATGTAGTACACAACGTGTACATTGTACATACACGTACGTGCACTGTACATCTACATGTACAGTCCGTGCAACGTATGCAATCAGGAAGCCGTGAAAGTGTTTGTAGACCAAGACTATACGCAATCCCCAAGCATAATTCAAATAATGACCAAAGCGAAAAACAATAAATCTGCAAAGGATTATAATATTATTTTCTCACACATTGAGGTATAATTGTTTTTTAAATGTTGATTGATATTTAAATTAAAATGATTGAACAAGCCTAACTGACCAATCAGACAGGGTCGTCTCCGCCGTGATGTCATACCCCCGCAGTGACCTGCCGGGAATTTCGAAAGCATGGCGGGTTGAGGTAACGCGAATTCGACCACTGAATTCCATGATTTTTCCCTCTTTATGAAACTCGTAGTCGTAGGTGAGTTGCACATGGGTAATTGTAGGTTGTTTTATCAACCAAAGAGATAAGCCAACTATTTTCTCTGGGTTTCATTCTTCTTTAAGTCAGATGTCTGGCTGGCTTTTTGTCATGGGATTTCATTATCCGTCCCAGCTTAAGGGGACCATTGTGTGCAGTGCAGTGGAGCGCAGCACTACTTAGAAACTCAATAGGGAGGGCCGGTGAATAGCAACACCTCCAAATTCTGAAGGCACTGACACCCTATAAAGACTGACCAGTTGGACAGAGTACTTCAGCACCTATAGCAACTACTGCTTCTTCAGATGCAGTGGAGGGCATGATCCGGGCAGAAGCGAGACAACAGCGAGACAAAAATGGGGCCGACTGCTTGTAGACAACCAAGAGTACAAATCTGAGAAAACTCCAGACAGACTGGGTACATTGATCCAAGAGGGACCTTTGTTAAAGAGAGGCCGTTATTTGTGACCAGCTTGCTAGCTTGCTAGCTTGCTTGCTCACTTGCTTGCTTGCTTGCTTGCTTGCTTGACAATGGTCACTTGAATGGCACTAGGCCGACTGAATCTGTGGGATCTGTAGCCGTGCAGGAAAAAAGTTCGAAGCAAATTGTGGTCCAGAGCCAGCCATTTCAAAGCCATCTGTGGCCGGCAGTTCCATAATTTAAAGCTGCATAATCCTTCCAATCAGGACCCAATCTCACGGCGAAGCTTACTACGACTACCAGCACTCTGCTTGATCCCACTACATGCACTCATGAAATGCATTCCCTGCATTGGGATGGCCCGCTAAAGACCCGCATGTGACCAGACGAGGGGGGAAGCATGTGCCCGCTCACACTGGCAAATTCCACAGTGCATGTTGCCAAATGATGAACAGCAATACTGTAACAGACAGATTCTGTGTACAGTAGAGAAGAATGACGATGGACTCTTTGAAGATGATGATAGACAAAGCAGACCGGCTGAGTTCAGCTTAGTTGGGAGACTTTTATTATTGAACTCCAAGAACTCACTTATACATCCGGTAAATACTTGATACTGCACCACAGGTCATAGGGCTAGAACAGCTTCTGGCTATGCCTGGGTATGAGTAAGGAATGCGTGTTGGACTCTGGTCGGGCCTGCTCTTCTCCTCAGTAAAACTGGGAAAATAGCGTATTATATACCTTTTACAGGAGGGGGGAGATCTTTTCTTGGGGGATGATGTCACATAAAGAAGACATAACTTATATAACATCATTTCAGGGAAGAAGGTGCAGGGTCAGTTTAGTGGGAAAACTATGACGTCATGACCATGAGGGGCACTGACAGAGGGACCCTGGTATGTCTTGAGCCAGGTTCTTGGAATGAGGGCAGTGGGAATGACGTGTGCAGGATGGACCTTGAGTACCAGTGAGTCGTTTATGGGGAACACCTGTTACATGGGGCTTGCCTATTTCACTCTTGCATTACTTTCCTCTGGGGGAAGAAAATGTCCTAATTTTCATTTGCGTATGCAATAAAAAAACTTAAGCCAATTTTCTTTAAATTGGCGAGCAGCGCGCAAACAAAAGTGCTGCGGTGCACAGCGATGCGATCCCGTGTCTACTCACAGTGTGCCTCTTGTGCGAGACGTTGCCACGGTTCTCTAGCTTGTCGTCGCTGCCGTAGAAGGTGAATGCCTGCATGACGTCGCTGCCAGCACGCAGAAATTCACGAGCCAGTTGCTTGACTAAAAGTACAAAAAAAAAAAAAAATCATAAAAATCATTGCAAAGTGCATTAGAATTCATGATAGTTAGTGGTGTGCTGTTTGTCAGATGGGATTAACAAAAAAAAAAAATTACTGGAGTGGTAAAACAGCTGTATATGTTGCCTAATGTCCCAGCAAGGACAAAGCGGATCAAAGTATATAAAGAGATAACACAACATTGGTTGAGGTCAAAAAATAGCATTCATACGTTGTCTGATCCAACATATGCATGAAATAGCACACCTGTGAAAATTTCAGCCAACCGAGTCTTGAGAAAATAGTGAAAACCGCTTCATTTGTTTTGCGAAAATTATGCAGCATTCAACGAATTGTTCCGAAAAATTGTTTAGCATTTTCATTTGTTTTATTATAAAATTTTAGAAATATTTTCCTGCGAGGTTTCTACTTTAACCATTTTAGATGTTTTTAGATCTTACCAATGCTGTGTAGGGGCTTTAACTACATATGCAGTGCTCATCAACTATGCAGCCAATTGACAGTGATAATGACAGAAATAAAATGAACATTGAACAGCAAATTTGAAAATTTGAATCTGAGAAATCAATTCAACTTCCTTGTAAAACAAAAAGCACATTTTCTGCTAAATCACAGCTGTCTCCAAATCTCTATCAAAGTTACTACATGTATGCAATGGCATATTGTGAAGGTGTTTCAGTCTGACCCAGCCATAATAGATACATGTACCATTGATTTTTTTACTTTTTTACATTTTTGACTTCCTTAAAAAAAAAAAAAAAATTGTGCGCAGCGTACCACGGATGTATTCCGTGCGATGTACATTTACATACACATATAGTACATGTGAACTGCAAAAACTCGTAGCCCTGAATATTCATTCATGTACACAACCTAGGAACCTTGCGCATTTGATTTTGGTTCATTTAGCTCTTGATAGATCTTGTGTGCTTTTTGAAAAAAAAATATAAACAAATAATAATGACATCTATAGCCGCCCGGGGGTTTCAAAATTTGTCCAAACTGTAGACAAAGACTCTTTTCAGCAATATTTATCATGACAAACCAGTTTTTTGACGTCAGTTGCTGCATGAATTGCCAGATTAGCGGTAACAATGGCGCTTTTGTGGGGCTTCATTGTGAACGATCGAGGGTCTGTGCACTACTATGAGAGACAGTGTGCTAGCCTGCCCCGCAACCAATGCAGTCACTGGACAGACACTGCAATGCACCCACTGCCCTTTACCAAAAATTGCCTGCTCTGTTGAGGCCGTCCAGCTGGATCCTTTGTCCGCTGCAGTGCAGGAATGTTTGCAGTCAAAAGGTAGCAGCACACACAGTTCTCGGAGTCGTATCGCACAGACGACGCTCCATTCCACTACACGCAAAAGGCCCATCTTTGAGGGCTGATAATCCCTGAACAAAAGCCACGCAGACTTCCTACTGTCCCTCATTTGATTCACTGATACAAATAGTGTACTCTTATTGATTTATTTTGCAGGTTTATTGTTCTCTGATTGTTTAGCGAGCTTTTGAAATGGCACTGTGCCGGCCATGGGCACTAAAATAATCCCGCCGCCGTCAAGGGGTGAAAAAAAAAAAAAAAAAAAAAAAAAAAAAAACGCTTGAGGCCAGCGGATTGTACCCATGACTAGCTAGATTCATGGGGCAAGGGGCCAGCCGGCTGGGGGCCGGGGGGGGGGGGGGGGGGGGGGGGGAGACCTCCGGCCATCCTTCCAGTACAGACCTGCATTGGGATACTCCACGGAGGCCTCTGGGGTCCATGGTCCTGCCTTCACGTAGCCGCGCTTCTCCAGGGCAAACACATAGCCACCGTCACCAATGACAATCTCACCGGCATTCAGGCGTTCCAGCAGCCCCCTCTTCTCCTGAAAAAAAAAAAAAAAAAAAACATCACTCATTCATGAGGCTTTTGATAGTGCTGACATGGGCTTATGGGAATACAGAACACCAAAGAAACCTTATTAGGGGGAACTTAAAAAGGAGAAAGAATTCTGAAAACATTCACACAAAAAGTGAGTCAGACAGACCTGAAGGACTAATCCACATTCAATGAGAATTTGAGAATGACTTAATTCAGAGGGCCTGTTAAAATCTCAGTAGGACCTGTTGCCATATGCAAGCAGTGTCCTATCAGATCATGACAATTAATTACCATTAACCCTTCTGCAATAACAGGACCTGATTTTCAACAGTGACTGTCATTTGTCAAATGTCAGTGGCTACTAAGAACAGCTTCAGGCCGCCTAACACTGTGGCCAGTGGCCTAGCTGGCCATTGAAAACCTTCATGGGAAAAATGCTATATAGATGTTTTTTCATTCAACCAAGTAGGCCTATAAGAAAAAAGCACACGCTTTACATGTTTTTAAATCTCTGAATATGAAAAACACAGCTGAAGTGCAAAGGTGATGTCATTGTTCACTGCACCATGTTTTTTTCTTTCCTTCCTCACTACAGTACTATTGGTCTGTTCCCTGGCTACACTTAATGCAAGCCATGCAACAATGTACATGCACACCGGCCCAAAAGTGAAAGGCTGGGCCCTAGCAATGCGCAGGGTACTGTACACATGTACCGGTACAACAAGCACATGTTGTGTCGCACAAGGCCTATCTGGCAAGTTGAAAAATGAGTGAAGGTTGAACCTAGCTGTAGCTAAATAAGACAGTGAGTGTTATTGCTTGGGATAATTGTGGTATTCAACACACAAACAGCACTGTATATCAAAGCATGGCACCAGTTTGGTTCGCTATTCCTGCTGAAACATTCCATGAGAGTTTGTTGACCTTTTTTTTCTAACCAATTTTGATGCTAACCAATTCTGAGATACTTTCTTGAAAAATTGTGGGGGGAAGAAAATACACAATCCTAGATCAAACCATAGTTCCCTAACATAAAGCCCAAAACACACAAGGTGTCAACTCAACTGGCAGACCAGTGGGTGCTACATTATGGATATTTCTAACTACATAGGCTTTCATTGTTGCGGTATAATGTGGTTACAAAATAAACCAAGGCCACAGGCCCATATGTAGCTACACTGCACTGAACACACCAAATAAATAAGTGCATGGGTATCTGGTGCCTTGTGGAGATTTACATGTAGGACAATAAGTTGAATAGGTCCCCATAGGGAAATTCTAAACGTGTATACTATACTATAGCCTGGTCTCCACAGGGAAATTCTAAACGTGTATCTAGGTCTACACAAGGATTATACGGAACTGGTATTTGGAAATAACCCCAAAAGGGTAAATTTGTGATGGGTAAACGTAAGAGTCGCTATCTACAGGCAAGCAAACTCTTGAATTGTAAAAAAAAAGAAAGGAAAATATCCGAATGAAACTGCGAGCGCGAAGCACGAAGGGCATGGGGTTTGGATTCTAGATGCTCTGTGGTGCATTCTGAGCAGTTTTGGACCACTTATGACTTTAAGCTGAGTGACAGATTTTAACCCTTTTCAAGGCATACACCCAGAAAATTGAATTTTTGTTTACACAAAATGAAAAGTAAACATCAAAGCTTTTAACCTGATCTCAGCATGTGTTTTAAATAATAGTTAGGGGAGAAGAAATATCCCTGGTTATTTTTCCTTTTTTTTCCTTTTTTTTAATTTTTTTTACGGCCGAATTAAAAAAAAAAGCGTAAATCCGCGGATCCCAGGAAATGTTGCATGCCTGTATCTAGTATAAGGGACATATGGTCTAAATTTCTAACCAGGAAAGTGAATGTGGTTGAAATTGAAAAGGAAGCATCTATAAAAACCCTAACTACCCACCATTTGTTTCTAGCACATGACCTGAATCCTGCACAATCCTACAATCCTTCAGTTAAAAGCTCCAAACCTGACTGTCCAACAGTGTCTCCCTGGACCACTGGTACCTACTCCTTTTTGTGAAAATTTATCTTTTTATCATTTTTACTACCAAGTGCCCTCCATCACATTGGGCCTTGTAACCTGTTACAAAAACTCTACATGCCCTCAAGCTATCCTACAGAATAATCCTTCATCACACTGGGCAGTGTATCCTGCATTTTCCTAGTGACAAAACTCCACATGCCCTCAATCCTGCAAATTCCTACTTTGCAGCAGCCACCACATGCCCTCAATCCTACACATTCCTACACTAGGACTAGGATAGAGCCTAGGATTCTGTAGGATTTGGGAAAGTTAGGGATTGATTAATAATATTGTTTCTGACTCAGTTGTTAGTACACAAGAACAAAGCCATGTCTCCACAGGGATACACATTCAGGTTAAGGATTTTCCCTGGTCTTTTTTTTTTGAGGAGGTCGGGCGATAGTACTTAAACTTTTAGTTTTAGTAGAGTCCAAGTCTTTCAGTGAGGAAACACGTGGAAACAACGATGTATTCGACTCCATGACTACCCCCAACCGAAACCCCCAGATTTTACCCCGAAAACACCCGTGAAACCAACCCCCACACACATCTTTGGATTAAGTGAGAATCACCGATTTCAGTACTATACTGGTCATTTGTTTTACTCACGTTTGGGGAAAAAGGAGAATTTTCCCCTCAGGTGATCGTAATTTACAAGTTACATGAAGTCCTAGACCTTGCATCAAAATTACAACTTTTGAAGTTTTATACAAGTGGCCTTTAATTTTATTTGATTTTTTTAGGGGACGGGCAACTGTAGTATTAAAAGTAAAATAATTCCAACAAATCTGTTCCACTTCGCAGAAGAGAGTGAAACTGAAACTTTGTAAAGCATTTCGTTTTGCAGTAACCGGCAAAATAGTCACCACCCCGAAAGTGGATAGGGGGTCGCCGGGCCTAGCCTACGAGTACGAGTACGATAGTCTAGACTTTAGACTGCGGTCGCGAAGGTAGACCTTAAAAAAAGGGTTCAAACTTCGAGTTCTGTCGAACCGAGGAAATTGTCTATACTCACGGTGCGCGGTTTCTTTGCTTCCGACATGCTTGCTTCTGCCTCTCACGACCGGAATAGCGAGCGAGGAGCGAGGAAAGCTGAGATTTTAGAAGCTGGCGGTGATGAGGGTGAGACTGAGACTGAGAGAGGGAGAGTGGTACACGTCCTCACCGAGTGGCGACCGTTTGTCGAAAGGACGCTACTGTGTAAATTGAATCACAAACTCTGGGTTGGATCATGGAGGGACCATTGGTTTGCGTACAGTGGCTATGCGTGCATTTGTATGGGCTGAAAAAGAGAAAGTGCAAAACTATGCTACGGCTGATCGGAAAGGACGTGGTGTTTTCTTAAAAATAATAGTCGCTAATTTGAACTGCGATTCCAAAACCGGAGATTTGTTTGTTTGTCTGTCGTTGTGGCCGATTGTGGCTACTAGCAACTGTGGTAAAAATGGTGGGTGTGTCAGTCCTTGAGGGTGGCCCACGTGGGGAGAAATTGAATGTAAACAAGCACGGCACTTCCGGTCAGTGAGAGTGCTGAGCGGTGCATTGTGGGATTCAATAGAACGCTGCGCGTTTCATTTCAGTGGAGAGTTCTTAAACGTACGTACGTACGCACTGCGTCGCAAAATAAACGCGATGATTTGGAAAAGTTTCATTAATAAATATAGTGGAGTCCGAATCACGATTCAAACCCCACTAATAAGTTTATTGTGTTCACACTCTGTGGTTGAGTGAAGCCACTGGCAGCAGGTTTTAAATACAGATTGTATCTCTCATGCGTATTTCAGTCCTTACTGAAAAGTTCTAAAACCACGACTTGATGATTGTTTGGGGAAGTAATCCCCAATGAATATAATTTTATTCTAATGTTCTCTATCCACCCCGTTTATCACTGGGTTTTCATAATTATGACATGTGTGTGCAGTGTCTTTTCGAGGACATCGTCTCAACTCGCGTGGCACGTTTCACTGGTGCCCGTATGGTATGTCGGACCGTTCGTCTACAACTGGAAACCAGTGGTTAATTTCAAGCGCATTACATGTACAATACAAGGGCACGAATGTGTACTGTGATTTACATACTCGACTGCAATCACAACGCCTGGTTACTATACCCTACCAACAACAAACTACTCCACACCTCGAAATTAATCCGGGCATCTGGGGTAGACGTAGCTGAGGCCTACCCGGAATGATCGAATCATAGACCTTTAGGAAAAAGTTCTATGGTGTATGGTGAAACAATAGGGCTTATAGCTACTTGAGTTTCACATGCCGATACGCGATGGCAACGATCAACTGAAAGGGTCCCTTACAAGCTATAGTGGTAGGCCTACTAAACATATGGCCATTCAAATAGCCTGTGGCCGTAATTTTATTGACTGACAGTGGGCGCCGTCATTCAATTTTGCAGTTGACTCGGGGCACTGAGTCGTCAAAGTGCCGAGTCCAAAACAATTATTAGCACAAACAAACCTTAACAACCTACTCATAATTATACAGCAAATGTTGACAAATGGACTAGCCATACCCATTGGGAGAATCCTCAATAAATGTATCCTAGCAAGATATCTCTCACTCTGCCAACTAAAATAAGCTAAGAGATAATAATTATTGGTTGAATGCTTCTGATCGACGTGACTGGCCCCCTCAACCCGGCAAATACAAGTTGACTGTTTAGGAAGACCCCCATCAAAGGGCTGGACACCGTGACCCCAGACGTCGGCCGTCTTCCGAAATTTTAGAAAATCAAAAGTGGCGATCAATGGTCATTTCACCCAGACTATATCATAGATATAACAATTAACATGACGTTTGAATTGCGTCGAGGAGAATGTAATTCAAATTTCTCAAATTTCTCAAATTTATCCTGCATTTCCATGATTGTTAACATCTTTTAATTCAAAATTTATCTTAATCATTGCCATTTATACTTGTATTTGATTGTTTTTTACTAAGTTACTAAGTTTACTATAGTTATCTATTTATTTACCAACCTAGGACTGGAGGAACAGGCTTTTGAGTCACAGTGTTTTTCACTTTTGTTCCTCCTGGCCATCTTAGATTGGATTGTCCTTACTCTGCTTGCCCTCTTACCCTCCTGCCCAATCTCTTCCCCTTCATCCCCAGTCCTGGCTTGCCCCATCTAGTCTTCCCCTTCTCATCCTGACCTATCACATCTCTGATACATGTGCATAATATTCTCCTTGTTTGGTATTAATTTTATTCATCAATTTATCTCCCATCTTGAATTTCCATGATATAGTCTGTATGACCTTTCTCACCTTGAATGTTCTTCTTAAATTTATAAATTAATATGCATAATACTAATAAATTTTATCCACAAAATTTCATTGGATGTAGCCCATCTCAGTGGATGTTAGCGGAGCTTAAAAAAATAATGTCATGTGTAGAGTTTGAATTAATCTTCGCAGAAATCTGAAACAAGGCTATCATTATTTACCGGTATTGAAAATTACTAGTCACTTTTAGTGATTGCTGGTGGATTTTTTCCCCCCCAGTTGTTTTAATTTATTGAAACGATTGAAGCTGTTAATTGGGTTACATGTAGATCTGCTACCAAGGTTTGTTCCAGTACTCAGTAGTACCTGCAAATGCTTGCAATTAGTTAACTTCAATAATTTAAAAGCATTTCTGCCTCTAACTGAAAAATTGGCAAACAAAACTGTAACTGGACAGGGACTTGAACCCGAGACCTCTGCTGTTCTTCCATCTTAGCTATCCACCCTTAGATGGTGGCCGATCCTGAACCTGGGGCGCCAGTCAGAATTTCAGCCTCTGAGAAAGGTCCTTCAAGGATCGAAACGTCAGGCCCTCTACTTAAAATAAATAAACAAATATTCTAGCTAATCCTTGGAAGCACAAAGAAAATATTCACCCTTCCCGAAAAAAATTGAACATTCTATTATAGGCAGTACTCAGTAGAACTAGAAATCTGCTACTTTCCACGTACCGAGCCTGTACTGTGTACATGAAGCTCTACGTCCATTTTTTTAGTTGGTAAACGGTCGACTCTGTTCCTGATGCAGAGACCGAGTCGACTGGTACCCTTGTGTATGCACGAGAAGCATTTAACCCACGAGTACGTCCCACGTGCACCGACGCCTGTCGGGAAAAATCCTCGAAATGAGAATAGAAAAGTGCTATTTCTGTTCCTGTCCAGTTTATCCGGGACATGGAATCCAGTTTGTCAGGAACGACAGTAAGGTGAGCAGAGACTCTTTACTAATCCATGGGAAAAATCGGGGTTTGACGCTTTGCGATCGCGCTTTAGAAGTCGCCCCCATTACATTCCGAGTAACGTGCATCTCACTGGCCTGACTCGCCCCATATTCGCAGTACATGTACGTACGTACGTACGTGTGCAGCGGTAAACCATTGCACCATATCGTTGACGGTGGAGTAATCGTATTTGGAAGGGACAAAAAAACCCCAATCCCTCCATGGTATTTACGTTACAAACCACTCATGTCGTAGAGTAGAACTTCAATTAGTTCAAGTACAGAAGTAGAACCACGCTGGACAGTGCATTTTCAATCACACTCACACTGGACCAACTCAAATTGGGAATGAAAATAAGAAACTTTGAAAGCAGTGTTGAGTGTGTACACATATTTTTTGCCAGCATTGACATTCGTCTTGCAAACGCTATTTTGCAGTTTCCTTAACTAAAGTTACTCTGATTGGCCAATTTTCATTACGTCATGCCGACCTTCTTACTCTCTAAAATTTATTTTGCCAGAGGTCGTTCCTGAACTTCCCGCTAATGTTTACATCGTCACGAGCTGGCATGACATTATGAAAATCTGAGTAGGGAACAGCAAAATATCGTTTACAAGAAGAATGCTGGTGGCGGCAAAATATACACTTCCTAATAAGAACTTAAGATTGAATCATTTGAATATTTTTATTAGAAAGAAAAAAATGATGAGCGTTATGCTAGAGGTCGCGGGTTCAAGTCCTGGTCCAGTCAAAATTCATTGCAATTTGTTTCATTTGTCTCAACTTTCATTGAATTGTTTGAAAATTCCCTAGTAATAGTAGTAAGTTTTCCTTTATTTTGTGTAGGAGAAGAATATCTGAAGTAAGCCTTAATCAAAAAAGTATAAACTACTTTGTTAGTTTCTCTGGTTCTGGTCCTCCAGTCCTAGTCCTGTAAAAACGTTGTCCTAATTTCAGAAGCTGTTTACAATTTTCCAATCTTTTCTCCTTTTGTTTTAAACCTCTTTGTGAGAAGTGTAGGAGATGGATTCATGTTGACAGCATTCCCATAGCCCTGTGGAACATACAGGCGCTATTATTTTACCTTATTGTCATTTATTTATTTGCTTTTTTGTGTTTAAACTTGTCCTAGGTCTTCCGTTTCTGCCGTTCCAAATGCCACAAGGCCTTCAAGAAGAAGCGTAACCCGCGCAAGGTGCGCTGGACCAAAGCCTTCCGGAAAGCTGCGGGAAAAGAATTGGCAGTGGTAAGCTCTCGGTCGCCAGCCAAGTTTGTGTGCGCCGTATAAAGGGATATGACCGGTAGCCAGCAGTTTTTCGCCCCTCGGTTTGTTCACTCCAACTCCAAGTGTAGCTCGGTCTGGGACTCGGCCTAATGAAATGCTATGGCATGCTCCCCTTCCTCCGTTCCACCCACAGCTTGCCTATCAGTTGTTTTTTGTCTGTCATGGGCAACGGGCATGGGCAAAGCACACCTATGCAAATGTGTTAGTCATGTTCCCTATGTCATTACAGTATCTTGACTTCAATAGGCACTTCCCCCATAGGATAGTTTGGTCTGTTGAATTAAGAGACTGTGTTTGGAGCAGTGGTAACCCCCAATTTAACCTATTAAATTTGTTGAAAAATTGCCAAAAAACAATTTGACTGGACCCAGGACTTGAACATGAGAGCTCTGGATTAACGTACCAGTGCTCTTCCATCTGAGCTGTCCAGCTCTTAGTTGGTGGCCTTCCCAAATAGTCAACTTAGTCTTTGCCTATAGTTGACTATTTGGGAAGGCCACCATTTAAGGGCTGGATAGCTCAGATGGGAAGAGCGCTGGTATGTTAATCCAGAGGTCTCGGGTTCAAGTCCCGGTCCAGTCAAAGTTCTCTTTGCCAATATTTCAATTTGTTTGAAAGGTCCCAGTCAGTTTTTCCCTTGTTTGTTTGCATTAAATGGGTTAATTTTGTTTGAAACCCAGGATAATTCATTAGAGTTTGAGAAGCGGCGGAACGTCCCGGTGAAATACAGCCGTGAGTTGTGGAAGAAGACAATCATGGCCATGGCCAGAGTGGAGGAGATCAAGAAGAAGAGACAGGACCAGTTTATCATCAACAGGTAAATGCCGGCAGAAGCCTGCTCTTGGTGAAGCCGTGGCAGGCACAGGCTTGGTGGCTGTGGCGATTCACTCATTGGCACAACCAGTACTCCTCTGAGACCGGATGGGGTGGGGTGGATTTCGCTAAGCCTCGCAACACACCTCAACTTACGAAAGATGACCCGTTGTATGTTTGCACAGGCCGTGCAGTTTCTGCGCATCACTCATCGTCTTGCGATTGATTGTCAGTTACGATGGGCTTGATGAAATTGATCACCATTACTGCGAGTGGGCTCGACATTAAGATTGTGGTGCACTCTGCGAAAGAGAGTTGCTTCTTGCTCGGCCCAGGAGTTGAACCCAAGACCTTTGGTTTTTGCATACCAGCGCTCTTACCATCTGAGCTATCCAGCCCTCAGATGGCGGCCTCCCTATATAGTCAACTAGTCTTTGCCGGGTTGAGGGTGCCAGTCAGAGGTATTTAAGCATTAACTCCAGGGATCACACCCTTGTTTTCATTCAGATGCAAGCAACCAATTGTTGTAAACCTGGCTACAGCAACTTGGGGATCATACAATGAGGTTATAACCTTTTTCATTTTTAATTGAACGAATAGAGGAAAGAAAACAAAGGTTCAAGGCGCACTCTGAAAGGAGTCATTGCAGTCATCTTGTCTTAACTCACCCGCATCGTTGCGTTTCTTTGTCGCCTTAAGACTCAAGAAGGGCAAGACGTTGAGGAAGGAGCGAGACATCAAGGAGGTGAAGGAGAGCATCCATCTCATCAGGCCTCCAGCAGCAAGTAAGTCACCGGCACAGCTGACATCCTCCAGTCTTATTACGTCGCACTTCTTCCTACCGAAAATTGAAGAGAAAAAACCCCCAAAACACTATATGAAGAAACACACTGTATGCGAAGGCTCTCATTTGGTTTCAAGCCCAAGTTGCACATTCAATGCACTGTGTTATCCCTGATGCTTAAGAAAAACAAACACGTCTATGTGATTTAGGTTTGGGCAATGTCAAGATTAATCGATGCATGGATTGACGGACGGACAGACAAACTGACTGATTGACAGAATGATTTCCAGTTAGTTACGAGCACATGCCGATCACCCGAGAGGGGGTGATCGACCAAATGATTTTGTCAGTGTAGTGAACCGTGACTGAGACGCTGGGCATCTCAGCGCTGATAACGTGACACAGAGCCTCCGTTAATGAGCGAAGGTGATCCAAGCTGCCATCTTGGCCTCAGTCCACAGGCCCTTCGCCGCCGAAAAAACATTGGGAAGCAGATTTTCCTCACTCGTTTTCTTCTTCCGTTTTCTCCTCCTTCCGCAGACTTGCAGAAGAAAACCGAGGAGAAGATGGCACAGGTCATACCAGACAGGAACCCGGAAGAGATGGATACAGTGGAATGACCTTCCCCCTGCCCCCTCACCTTTCTCAGTTACAAACCCCACAATCTGGGCCTTCACACGATCTACACGCTTTGCTGCAGTGCAGTGCATCTTGCACTCGGGGGACCAGAGCCTTGTTCACATTTTTTTTTTGGCATTCTCGGATTCATTCCTTGCAGCAAAGGAGTGCCTTTCTCAGATCCCAAAACAAATCACAGATCAAAGACTTGATCGCAGGTTTTGCTGAGGTCTTCGGTGAGGCATCGTCACATCGACGGCTGCAAGGAGTGACTTTGTAACATCCAAACTTTGACCATTTTTTTAGAATCGCGTCAGATTGGGCCACTGTCTGATGCATCCGGGGATGATTTTTTAGAAGACTGTGCTAGAAAATGACTGTACAAACACTGTAATGTACAAATCACTGTACACACATGGGTATAGACAGTACAGTTCCAACCATGCCTTCCACCATGATTGGGGGCCATACAGCGGATCAACCCTTAGTCTACCCACACCCGGTAACACATAAAACAAAAATGGATTAAAGGTTGGCCTGTGACAGCCTCACTTCCAGTCCGATGGCCCCCAGCCATGGTAGCTCCCAGAGAGACCCGGGGCGGGTTTCACAAAGCCTTGAGATTCATCCTCACTCAACTTACAATGTACGACCCTTCGCAAGTCCTGATTGTCCGTATGGTTTTTGTAAGTCGCCCCTTGTCTTGCGAGCGATTGTAAGTTCCGATGAGTTTGATGAAATTGAGCACTGGTCAGATTCGTCGGAATTGCCTCAATTAAACTGTTAGGGTTGCTGCCCCAATTTCATGAAATTATTTGTACAGTTTAAGGACAGCCTGGTGGCAGTTTGAGCGAAGAATTTCGGCCCATTACCCTGGAATCTTTCAAGGCTAAGTCTCTTGGAAGAGCTAGGAATACATCAGCTGCATTGCATTATTTGAATGATTTGGGAAGTTGTAAATTAAACGTTGCAGAATACCGGTGGCACAAGTTAGAGAACTCTGACAATGTACAACCTTGTTATTCCATTGGTTTCAAATTATGTAGACAAATGGTCATTCAGTTTGTTCAACTTAACATAAATAACATAGTTGACATATTTTTGATTAAGTAATCCTGCACAGAATGACTATAATAATTTCTGCCATTTCTATGTGGGTAATTTCATAAATCAGGGGGCCCCACTTGTGACATGTTGGTGTCCCCACTTGCATAAAAAACCATTCAGCTGTCCTACATGTAATATAACAACGTAACAACCACTTTGTAGGAAAGCTGAATGGTTTCATAATATAAGTAGGACACTGAAATGTTGGACCCTGATTTATGGAATTACCCATGTATACTTGGGTACTACATTGTAAAGTCAATTGAAGTAAGCTACCCTGGCAGTGGCAGCCATTGTACTAGTTTTTTCTTCATCAGTGATCTATTTGCCTTGCGCATCACACATCGCAAGGGAATACATGTAATAAATATTATGATTCATCTTACTATGTGCGTCCTGTGACATGTCTGTGTATGTGTGTCTTCGCTGTTGCCTACTGCGGATTCATGAGGCGACCATCCAGGCCTTTATGTTTCTGAGATGACTCAGAAGTTAGAGGGCCTGACGTTTCGATCCTAGCAGGACCTTTCAAAGGTCCTGCTAGGATCGAAAAGTCAGGACCTATGAAAGGTCCTGCTATAGGATCGAAACGTCAGGCCCTCTAACTTTTGAGATTTATGTATTACAGGTCATTTAACTCATTTTAGTCAGTGAGAAGTTTGCAACTCTTGTTTTGTATTTACGAGATGAAATATCGTGGACAGACGGAATATGCCCTAATTTTTCTGATAGTAGGATTATGAAAGACATGTCTTATAATCCTATCTGGGAAACGCGTTCGAATATCAGGGTATTCCGTCTCTTAATGATAGTTTTTCTCGGAATGAAGCTTCGTCCATACCACCAAAACTAACCAGCCTCCTCTATCTCCTTCCCATCCAAACTTCCCTCATCCATTTCTCCTCTACCTCCTGACCTTCCCCCTTCCACCCTCTTTTGACTCTTCCTCTTCCTCTTCCGCATTCCATCTCTCCTTTCTCCGTTTCCTCTTCCACCGCCTCATCCCCAACTCCCCTGCTATCCCCTTCCCTTCCCCCACCTCTTCCTCCATCACCACCTCCTCTTCCTCTCCCTCCTCTTCCTCTCCCCCCTCTCTCTCTCTTTCCTCACCTTCACCCTCCTCCCCTTCCTCCTCCCTAGAACCTTCCACCAAAGCTCACCCTCACGACAATGCCCTTCAACCTCAGGATTTTGACGTAACTGCAATAACTGAGATTCCAGCATTTGTTGTACAAGTCCACTGATTTATTTGAAGAAATACCAGAATATGAACATAGTACAGCATGATGCACCAATACTCTACATACAACAAACAATGTGTTTAGAATAATTTCTTTCAAAGATTCAGCAATACAGCAATCGGTTTAATCAAATGAATTTAGAGACTGAACCATCAAATTGCATTTTTGAAGCATTATTGACATTGTATAAAATGAAATCATTCCCTGATCATCGACCCACAAGCTATAGAGATTCGTATGACGAACACAATCAGGGTTTAATCTAACATATTGACTTATAGTGACTTAAAGTGATATACAAAAATGTTACAAAAATGTTGCAAAATGTTTTAATACTGACTAACATTACCAAAATGAAATTCTCAAAATTTAGTGGGCCTGACGTTTCGATCCTAGCAGGACCTTTCTGAAAGGCCTTTTCAAAGGCCTGTAAGAAATGTCCTGCTATGATCAAAATGTCAGGCCCACTCAATTTGGATATTGGTCAGTGATTCATTTGCAGAGAAGCCCGTACAATATTGCATCTCTCTTCAAAGAAATGAGTTCTCCCTCGGTGGGGAAATATCTTCCCATTTACAATTTTCACGGTCAGTGATTGAGAAAGCTACGTTGGTTTGGTCATGAGATAGATAGCCAAGGGATCAATGGCCAACACCACCCTCCAAGGCACGGCAGAGGGAACCAGAAAGCGGTGTGGGCCCCATAGACAGAGGATGTGTCCAGCACCTCTTGGGAGATACTGAAGAGACGCTGCTAGTGCTACCAGACAAAAATTGCTTCACTGGCCCAAGGCCGTAGCAGTTACAGAAAGTTTGTAGTAGCCTGATCCGCAGCCGAATGATGGCGATGGTGAATGATTGGAATACAAGTCGAACGCAACATATAGGCCTGGGCCTACATTAATTAGGCCAACGTATACGGGACGGCCGACAAGCATGTTTCAATCGTGAAGAATTCAATTTCACGTTTCAATCGGGAAGAGTATAGGTTTCCCGTGATCAAACACCGGCCCCGTGGAATTAAACCCAGGGTTTCCACGGCCTTGAACTGCTGAACACAGAGTCCGGGCAAAAACGCCGACCCGTGCCCTTAATTACACGAGCGTGCAGCCCGTCCGAATTCGGGACGGACTAAATTCAATAATGGGACGCGTGCCAGCGCATTGAGTACAATAATTATCCTTTCGGCTTACATCTCCCGCCAAGAAGGGACCGCTGCAGGCGAGTTATACCCCTTCTTCCTCCATGGTCACACTGAGCGCCTACACGGGCCTACTTGTCTTGTCGTTGGTTCTTGAAACGCCGTGATAATGCTGGAAAACGACAAGGGCTAGAATCCGCCGAACGTTCGTGCTATCGTTTTCCCATTAACGAAGTCCGAGGCTTGGGATCTCAGTCTTCTTGTCGTTTATTCTCCTGCTAGGCTTACATCTTAATTAACGATTTAGCCAGCATACGCCGAAGTATCTAATTTTCTGTAGGCCTAGGCCTGAAAACTAGAATTTGTTTTCAACTTTGGACGTATAACTTCACTATAGCCTATAACCTATTTAAGTAACTTATATAGAAAATCGGGATAACTTACAGCTAACCTATTATATACCAACGAATGTGTTGTCGGCATTCACAACTAATAAGTTATGATTTCCGTCTCCCAATGACGTCACAAGCCCGAACTAAACACACGAGTTCATCTCGCGCGTTTCAGAAATCGGGCTGACTCGGGGTTGAAAGAAAATGCTCCTTGTTTCTCCCGCCACGGTCATTTTCGGCCCATAAATCCATTATGTTTGGGTTTGTAGATGACCAACCTATCCATAAATACTTAAAATTAGTCAAATTGTTTAAAACCGGTGGAGTTGCTCTTTAACTTCAACAGAACTTACCCATAACACACACGACTTACGACAGCATATTATTCACCAAATTTTCTTACCGGTACATCGATCGGCGTGTACGCCGGTCAATTCGCTTGTGTGCATGGTAAATTAATAAGGCGTTTGCACAAACCCTGTTCACGTCGGTAATTTTCATTCTGTAAAATTGCCTTGCTGTGTATGTCAACGAGAGTAGTTACAGTGCTACAAAATCATTGAAAGCCTCTTACTGACTTTACAAAAGTGACATTTTTTTATAGAAAGATCACGCCAACATCAACACGAGATATTTTTCATAAAATGCTTTCTACATTACATAAATGTCCTTCCTAGGTTTGTTTGACTTAGATTAATGCAAATAGGACGTGCTTACCGAAACGTTATATGCATAGTGATGATGTACTTTATATATATATCCATAATATATTTACATAGTCATAATATGTAGTCATTATTTACCGCTATAATATATAATGTATGTAATCTATGTACACATTAGTATTTTTTCATACAACGAGAAAACAACGCTTCAGCCTCAGAGGGGGAAGGGTAGCCAGTTCCAGCAGTTGGATGAGCGAGCCCAAGCTTGAATCAAAGCCTGAGACCGCGCCCAGGTCAAACCAGAGCCCAATCCTAAGCTCAAACCCGAGCCAAAGTCTGAGCCCCGGAATCCAGAGCCCAATCCCGAGCCCAATCTCGAGCCCAATCACGAGCCCAACCCCGAGCCCAATCCCGAGACTAATCCCGAGCCCAATCCCGAGCCTAATCTTGAAACCCATCCCCGAGCCCAACCTCGAGCCTAATCACGAGCCCAATCCCGAGCCCAATCCCGAGCCCAATCCCGAGCTTAATCCCGAGCCCAATCCCGAGCCCAATCTTGAACCCGTCCCCGAGCCCAACCCCGAGCCTAATCCCGAGCCCAACCCAGAGCGCAATCCCGAGACTAATCCCGAGACTAATCCCGAGACTAATCCTGAACCCATCTCCGAGCCCAATCCCGAGCCTAATACCGAGCCCAATCCCAAGCCCAATTTCAAGCCCAATCTCGAGCCCAATCCTGAGCCAAATCCCGAGCCTAATCCCGAGCCCAATCCCGAGCCCAACACCGAGCCCAACCCCGAGCCAAATCCAGAGCCCAAACCTTGCCTCAAGCCCAAGCCTCATCCCGAGCCACGATTTTCTAAATTGCCGTTAAAACCCTCATAATACGTTTCCCAAGTCGAGTGCCTAACGTCAACAATAGCTGTTTGATGTCATATCAATTAGACAGCGGACGCGTGAATGGTATCAACGAAAGATGAGAGCATCTTCCCATTGCGCCGCATAGGCCTATAGGCCTATACCCAAAATGGCGCCGGCTCATAATCTCCACCTTGTCTGGAATTTCAACCACGCACTGGAAGCTGACCCGCTTACAGAGAGACAGACCAAGAGATCGCCGCCCACACGTACGTACACAGCCAGCATTTCCCAACGACAGTTACAAAAGATATAGGCCTAGCAATGAGATCCTTAAAACACAAGTGAAGTCAAATCACAAACCACAAACAGTTTAAAATGGGGTTAGTTCAAAAGAGGACTAAATTCAAAGCAATGCAAGAACTATTATAATATAAATTGGTGACCCGTTTCAATCTGAGTTTGACATTTCATTAGTTTCCTCTCAATGTCCAGTTTCTACATGACCTACAAACGAGATGCCAAGGTGATAACCATTATCGCCGAAAGGAAAGACATCTTTAAGGGCGAGCTCTTTTTAGGTCACTCGAATAAAGACGGCCGAATTTCACTCGACGACAATTGAGATAAGTCACACGAGCGTGCGAAGGTATAGCGCTTGCCTTTCTCAAGATGTCCACGTGAATGAATACTGAAACGTACACCAAGGTGATTCCAATTTAAAACGATTCCACTGAAAAAAGTGACGGTGAGTGCGAGATTTGGTGAAAAAAGAAGCGTACCAAGCCTGGCAGACGTGATCAATCAAACAATATAAGCACGACGGATAAACATCGTGGGTGTTTTTTGTGGCGACGTTTTCGATCGGGTGGCGGGTGCAATAATTGTCTGTTCGTGTCTACGGCAAAGTTTTCCAGGCAGCGCGTCATTTTTCTCGACCGAACTCAACTCTCTCGTTGATTGAACTGCTCTCCGCATTATTAATGTTCGTTTGAGAAATCAACAGGCCCCTACATCATCATTAATTTTAAGCACAGCATTTGAACAGCCACGAACGCTTGAGATTCTGTCACGTTCATGGCGCATGCCCACCGAGTGCGATCTCTTCTCCATTACTTGATGGAAAATGTAGGCCTATTGGTCCAAAATATCTGTCCACTATGTGTGATACCCAAACTGCTGTATAGACACGTCAACATCAAATGTGTGCCTAACTGGCACCAGATGTTGACTATTTGGGAAGGCAACTACTTTAGAGGATTGTTAGATGTATGTTAAGCCAGAGATTTCGTTTGCTTTTTTCCTATAGTAGATCTTATTCACATTGAAAAATGGCAATTATATTGAAATTTGCCATTTTCCAATTTGTTTAAAAGTTCCCAGCCAGTTTTTATCTCGACCAGTGACGTGAAAATACGCGTTCGGCCAGTGAATAGATGCGTTCAGCTAGTGAATAGACGCGTTCGGCCGGTGAATAGATGCGTTCGGCCAGTGAATAAACGCGTTCGGCCAGTGGTCAGATGCGTTCGGCCAGTGAATAGTCGCGTTCGGCCAGTGAACAGACGCGTTCGGCCAGTGAATAGATGCATTCGGCCAGTGAATAGATGCGTTCGGCCAGTGAACAGATGCGTTCGGCCAGTGAATAGTCGCGTTCGGCCAGTGAATAGATGCGTTCGGCCAGCGAATAGATGCGTTCGACCAGTGAATAGATGCGTTCGGCACTGCAAAAGATGAGTTCTGCCGGTGTCTATAGAGGATCGTCGACCCGTGTGCAGATGCGTTCGGGCGGCCTTGGGCGACTTAGGCCGAGACGTGCGAGACCTTGGTGTTGCTGCCGTCCATCCCGGGCGCCACTTTGCCCGTGCAGGCCCCGAAGAAGGTGGCCCGCGCGGCCCGGCGAAACTGCTGGTACTTGACCGAGTAGACGACGATGTTCAGCACCGAGTTGAGGTAGCCGATGGTGCGGAGGGCGCCGTACAGATTCAGGAAGGTCTTGGAGTGGGCCAGGCCGGGGAAGATGCTGAGCAGGCTGCAGCAGGTCTGGATGGGCACCCAGAGTGTGACGAAGATGACGGTGACCACCAGGAGGGTCTTGACCACCTTGCGGGAGGCCGCCAGCAGCTCCTGGGCCGGCGAGTCGGTGCCCTCGCGGAGCAGCTCCTGGGCGCGCCGCGTCAGGCAGGCGATGATGCGCCAGTAGGAGAAGACCATGACCAGCAGCGGCAGGATGAAGGCGCACAGGGCGCCGTTGACGGCCGTGAAGACCTTCCACCCAGGCTCCAGGTGGCGGTAGAAGCAGGTGCCGGTCAGCGGGTCGAACTTGGGCACGAAGAGGTAGGGGAACTCCACGAGGAAGGCCACCGCCCAGGCGAGCAGGGCGTAGCCGGCCGCCCTGGGGCCGGTGAAGAGCACGGGGTGGCGGAAGGGCGCCACGATGGCCGTGAAGCGCTCCAGCGTGACCAGGGTCAGCGAGGTGACGGCGGCGTAGGTGAAGAGCCAGCAGCCGTTCTTGTCCACGCACATGACGCAGTAGACGGCGCCGGCCGCCGGCCCGCGCGGGCCCAGCGCCAGGAAGAGCCGCTCCGAGAAGACGACGAGGCAGAGGCAGACGAGGAGGTCGGCCACGGCCAGGTTGACGATCAGGTAGTTGGTCAGCGTGTGCATCGCCGAGGCCCGGTAGATGGTGTAGCAGACGGCCGTGTTGCCCAGGAGGCCGAAGACGCCCAGGGCCAGCTCCACGGCCGTCAGGAGGGCCGGCGGCGGCGCCTGGTGGATGGCCCCGTCCGTCCAGTTCAAGAGCGGTGGCTCGGTCATCATCGCCGATCTCGGTCCGATCCTCTATCGCGGAGTACAGTCACACAGGAGATCGGGGGATGAAGGATAGATTCCCCGAGTTCTCGGGGGAGGAGGAGGGGGGGGCTATTTTCGTCGATATATTTATAGGCAAATAGACGCCTTCAGCACCGAACCTCAGGTCGTCTTGGCCACACTTTCCCTGCAAAACAAGCAAACATGGAAACCACACGTTAAACGCACGATTTACTCTCTTTTTCGATGCACTAGCAATAATAGCCGAAATGGTACTTTGAGTGGGGGAACGGTGGAGCACCGTTAGCTCTCTCTCTCTCTCTCTCTCTCTCTCTCCATCTCTCTCTCTCTCTCCCTTCCTCCCTCCCTTCTCTCTCTCCCCCCTCTCTCCCCCCTCTCTCTCTCTCTCTCCCTCCATCCCTTCCCCTCTCTCTCTGTCTCCCTCCCTTCCCTCTCTCTCCCTTCCTCCCTCCCTTCTCTCTCTCCCTCTCTCTCCCCCTCCCTCCCTCCCCCCTCTCTCTCTCCCTCCCCCTCTCTCTCTCTCTCTCTCTCTCTCTCTCTCTCTCTCTCTCTCAAGCTTTCTGTGAGACCTTCGAGGAACTACTAGAAGCTCTATAGCTATAGGCTGCTCTAATATTTCCCCCTTTTCAAAATTCGTGTGACTGATGAAGGACAGCTTTTGCGCTAATTGACGGCTTTTGCGCTGGTTATCCGATCGCTCAGTCAGTAATGGAAATCAACGCTCAATTCTGCCCGGCCTTGTGATGTACATGTGCGCCTTCTCCGGAGACCGCGGCCACTTCGCCGTCGGCTAATTCCAAGGCCTAGAGCCCGGTCATTGTTTTGTTTTTCCTCCCACTCTCAGAGGCTCGAAGATTCCCGTCAGGGCAGCGTGCATTGTGCACGGTGTGTCCCGACCTTCGGCTCGAAAAAAAACGAAGAAGAAGAAGAATACATCCATCTCGCGGCCCCCTCCAGCGCTCTCTATAACGGCGACAATGGAGAGCCAGTTTCCCTCGAAAAATTCGCAACAGCGCGAGAATCACGGGCGGGGAACGGGCGCGGCATTAGCGTTGCAGTGATTGCATTCTGTCTCCTCGGTCAGCCGGTCAAAAGTCTACTGTTCAAACACAAAAAAATGTCGGTTGAACGAAGAGTGAGAGAAAAAAATAAATAAATCCAATTTCGCCGGCTACAATGCGCTTGTCCGTTCCCATTTTCGCTTGAAACGCGAATGGTGGCCCTGAATCATCAATATATAGGTCGTGACGGTCCGTGGGGGTTCAAGATTTGATTATTTTTTTTCATCCAGGCAAAATAGCAGATCCATTTTGAGCCAGCCTTTGCTAAACCATTGTCTGGGATATTACTCCGACGCTTGTAAGGTAAAGAGAGGTCCCTCCTGTTAGGTGCTGAAAAGCAAGTCAGGGAAATTTCAGGGAAGGAGAGGAGGGGAGCAGGAGGGGAGGGAGGGAGGGTGGAGAGAGAAGAGAGGAGGAGAATGAGGTAGAGGGGAGGGGGAGGAGGAGAGTGGGCAGGAGGAAGGGGAGGAGGGAGTACAAGGAGGAGGACGACGAGAGAAGGATGAGGGGAGGAGGTGGGGAGGAGGAGAATGAAGAGGAGGTATGAGAGTTGAAAGGAGGAGAGAAGAAAAATGAGAAATGGGCGGAGGTAAGGGAAGAAGAGGAGTTAGAGAATGGGAGGGAAGAGGGGAATTGGGAGAGGAGGAGGTCGAAGAGGTGAGGATGGGGAGGAGGGTGAAGGAGAAGCGGGAGAGAGGGAAGATAGAGAGGAGGAAGGGGAGGAGAAGTGGCTGGAGGATGCTGAAGAGGAGGAACATTCTCGAGGTGAAAGAGGTGATTGACGAAGAGGAAATTTAGCTGGCGAGGAGACGTAGGTGGATATGAGATTGGGAAGAGGACGAGGGGAGATGGAGGATCTCGCGGGGAAGAGGGAAGTGAAGTGGAGAAGGAAGAGACGGTACAAAATTCGGTTGCTCAAAAAGTGTCCAAGACTCCGAGACGAAAGGGGCTCACTACAACAAGTCTCCGCCCGAGGACCGTAATGAAATCAACGGCGCATCTCACCCTCGAAAATAGACACACTGGGGAAATTATTTGACGGTGTATACTCGCGTATCAACTCCCCCCCCCCTCCTTTGTCCAAGTTGTCTCCGCTCGCTTCGAATCAATTTATGGCACCCCATTATGGAGGGCCTTATATGTAATAATTTTATTGTCCTGGTGGATACTGATATTCATATTTAGACGCGCCGTGTTCCAGTCGACCAACTTTGACAAGAGCCGGTTCCACTCGATATACGGTAGGAGGACAGGAGAGGACAGGAGAGGACAGGAGAGGACAGGAGAGGACATGGGATGACATGAGAGTACAGGAGAGGACAGGAGAGGACATGAGAAGACAGGAGAGGACAGGAGAGGACAGGAGAGGACAGAAGAGGACAGGAGGACACAGGAGAGCACATGAGGACACAGGAGGACACAGGAGGACACAGGAGAGGACAGGAGAGGACAGGAGAGGACAGTTCAAGACAATGCATGACAAGACAAAACAAGCTTGCTTTGTCCATCTATCCCAGTAAATTTCCCTTTTTCCAATCATCCTCTCTGACCAGAGGATGACCTCACAGGCCGCAATACAATCGCAAAGAGCATAGAGCATGGGGCGACTCTGACGGGCTTGGTTGCCAGGGTGACCGCTGCTCCTAAACCAATAAACTCGTACAGTCCGACCGCTTTCATTATTTTACATCCCCATAGAGCACGGATGGTGCCATTTCAATCTTGACCTCTGTCAAACGAGACTGCAGCACGGCCCATTATCGGAGGCGTTCCACGCCAGCGCTCAGGCCGACTATTACTATCAGCCTCCGGGAGAACTTATCCACTTCAACAATCCACTCAACCGCGCAGTACCACACGGGCTTAAAAAGGCTGTGTTGGGTTTAAAAACAAAGGCCCCCAAACCGTATCCAATTAAGCAAATAGCCCCACATACTTGCACTGCATGCCCCGTTCTAGCGTTCCCAAGAGGCGGGGAGGGAGGCAGGGAGGGGGAGGTAGGGAGGGAGGCAGGGATGGAGGCAGGGAAGGAGGCAGGGAGAAAGTTATTGTGTTATTTCGCAATAGTATTGCGTTATTTTGCAATAGTATTGCGTTATTTCGCAATAGTATTGCATTATTTTGCAATAGTATTGCGTTATTTCGCAATAATAGTGCGTTATTTCGCAATAGTATTGCGTTATTTCGCAAGAGCATTGCGTTATTTCGCAATAGTATTGCGTTATTTCACAATAGTATTGTGTTATTTCGCAATAGTATTGCGTTATTTCGCAATAGAATTGCGTTATTTCGCAATAGTATTGCGTTATTTCGCAAAGTTATTGCGTTATTACGCAATAACAAAATTGTCGTTGGAAAACCTGGCCCGATTGGGCTTCCGTAGGAAATATATACAGACCGCTTTGTGGTACAACATGTACGACCGACAAGGAAATAATTCTTAAAATACTTTAGGGAACAAGCTGAAATGGTGGACCTTTAACTCCTACGTGAAAACAAGACAATTTAATGAACTTCAAGAAGGACCTTCCCCAAAGGCCTACTCTATGATAAACAGGGTCGAAACATGTGGGTTTTTTTTTTTTTTTTACTGTGCTGGTAAAACTTCGCTTCTCTCGATAAGAAGCCATACTTTCCCATGCACGGATAATATTGGTAATTATTTTGATCATCACTTTTGCCCCCATGTTACGCGGCACTGGTACCATGATTTCTATTCACTGCGACATAAGGAGGGCGCCAAACCTGAAAGCGAGGACATTGCGGTGCATCGCACTTTTGGGAATTGCACATCTTCATCCTGCTCCAAGAAGAGGCGCTAAGAGGACCCAGATTTGCCCGTAGTGACGACGAGGCTGCCCCGTCTCGTCGTTCGAACGACCAGCGTGCGTCAGTACTAGTGGTGGTGACGGACGAGATCGATACGCGACGGCGATGATTGGGCGTCGGCGAACCACGCCTTGTACATGAGTCACGCTGGGCTAATTTTGATCTTTGAGCCTGAGCCAGAGCCTGTGCCTGAGCCTGAGTCAGAGCCTGAGCCTGAACCTGAGCCTGAGCCTGAGCCAGAGCCTGAGCCTGAGCCAGAGCCAGAGCCAGAGCCTGAGCCTGAGCCAGAGCCAGAGCCTGAGCCAGAGCCTGAGCCTGAGCCAGAGCCAGAGCCAGAGCCTGAGCCTGAGCCAGAGCCAGAGCCTGAGCCTGAGCCAGAGCCAGAGCCTGAGCCTGAGCCTGAGCTAGAGCCTGAGCCTGACCCTGAGCCAGAGCCTGAGCCTGAGCCTGAGCCTGAGCCTGAGCCAGAGCCTGAGCCTGAGCCTGAGCCTGAGCCCGAGCCAGAGCCTGATCCTGAGCAAGAGCCTGAGCCAGAGCCTGAGCCTGAGCCTGAGCCTGAGCCTGTTAATTCCTTTCTCCGGCCTTCCTGAGCCCCTCTCTATCTTCTTCTTTCACTAGCCCTTAACCTTGAGTGGCCTTTCAGCCTTGTTTTGGGCGATCTTGCATAAAAAAGAGTCAAAGCTAGAGCCTGAGCCTAATATAGAGCCTGCGTCAGAACCTGGGCCAGAGGCAGGGCTAGAGCCTGAACCAAAGCTAGAGCCTAAGCCAAACCTACTAACTAGTTTTTCATATGGAGCCTGAGCCAGAGCCAGAGCCAGAGCCAAAGCGTGAGCCACGGTTTTGAAAAAAAAAGTCCTCATAGAACCCACTGCGTTCGCGAATGCGCCCGTGCTCTCGTCTCGTGTGGATTTGTCATCGGGTAACTACTATACAGTAATAAGAAGCTCGGACCTTTCGAAAGACAGAAGGCATTTCTGCCGTGGGCACTTCTTGGCACTTGAGAAGGGCATTTCTGGCCTCGAGAGGGGTCCTGCCAGGATCGAAATGTCAGACCCTCTCCATGAAAGGTTCAGGAATTTTCAGCATTTAACCAACGTTGGTCAAAATATCACATTAACTTATTGCTATATCAGTGACACGTATTGGTCACCGAAACCCGAAATGTCGGATTGTTTCGGTGAATACCAATTACAATTGGCCAAGTGCATGGCCATGAGCATTTAACGTCTTGTTTCTAGTTGACGTATACACACGATACTGCGGCGAGGATGAAACTAACTCGGCCACATGTCATTATGAGCAGGGGTGATTTCTCATTCAATATTGCTTCATTTCGTGACAAACGGCGTATAAACATTGCATGATCGCGGAGCAAATTCTTTAAGAAGAATGTATAAACCAACTCGCTACGAAATGAGGGTCGCTTATTTACCGGTCCAAAAGGTTAATTTTCATCGCGCGTTTTGATCCTATAGCAACTGGCATGGACTTTCTCAAAGGCAGAATGACGAGGACTGAGATGTCCGTGTGTGTGAGTCATTTTCATATTGCCTCTGAAAAAAAGAGATCAGCTACAAAATGGAAACATCAAAGTCTTCTACCAGCTCGGTGGTCAGATATATAGCTAAGGCGTCTGCACTGGGAACGAGTGTTTTTATTTTCAGCATTTACGCCGACCAGGGCAAACCCTCATTGAATAAGAGCCTCGTTCCGTTCTGGTGTCTGAGTTTGAAACATCTTTAGATTACTGTCGGTATTATACATGCACTCACCCGCTACACACTCTCCACTTCCGTAATGTAATTTCCAATCAGTAAACTCTGTTTTTGGCCACCATAACAAATCTGTAAAAAAAAAAAAAGTGGCCTTTTCAGTTGGCACGATGGCTGATTTTTGTGGGAAGGCAACCATTTTAGAATTTCCTGCACAAAATGGCATCAAAAGGGCACAGTTCGTGTGGATATATCAATTATATTTTGTACTTATGATGGGTAATATTTAACTAACCCATAGACGAACGCTGGTAAGAATAATAACTGGTAATATATTGTGTTGGTTAACATCAATGGTAAACTCCCAACATTTCAGAAAACCTAAACAAGTGTAGGCCAAACGATTTTATCCAACATTAATTTACTAAGTGTTTATTCAGTGTGGATGACATTAAGACTTTAACCTAAGCCTAATGCATCGGCACCGAAACCTAAAACTAAATGATACTAGTTGTCGATTTGTATTGACCAGCATAGCATTAATTGGGCAAAAAAGATTGCGGGAAAGACTAGCGTGAATCTTAATTTTACCCGCTTGGCGGAAAAGTCACTAAAACTAAGCCTCTTATAACTTGTATATCTAACGACCAAATTAGATAAAAATGGCAAGGAGGCTACCATGTGTTATTAATAACAGCTTTTTACTTGAATTAATTTGCCACGAAATAATATAAGATTCTTCTCACTGTTGTCAATGTTGCAAATTGCTCACTGACTTAAATCACCAAAAATGTAAGGGGCCCGACGTTTCGATCCTGGCAGGACCTTTCTCAAGGGCAGATTAATCTAGTTCTGCCTTGGAGAAAGGTCCTGCCAGGATCGAAACGTCAGTCCCTCTTAACTTTGCCGCGCACCGAAAAAATATATTTAGAATCACTCACCTATTGCATCCACGACACCGACTGCTGTGAAAAACGAGCATGGACGTCCGAGATCGGAAGGCCAGCATCAGAGGGCTCCTATGTCGTTACACTTTTTTTTATACGATCCATCCAGGAGCTCTGATTGGTCAAGACCAAAGATATGCAAATGTCCTGCCTATAGGGTCTGTAATGGGCAGTGTCGTTCGTCATTTCATTGGCAGGCGGTTTCTTGATTGCGGACTCTGATTGGTCAGTTCGCTCTTTTTGGTCTCTGCGCCTCGCATGCGCAGTGCGGCACGTGTTCGTTGCGCGGGTTCGCGTCTATCATAGGCCGTATACGTAATAAAGGCTTAGGCTCGGGCTCAGGCTTCGTCTCCGTATGACACTACCTGACAATCCAGGTTAGGGTTTGTTTCCGAATTTGAAGGTTTGTTGGCTCGATAAGTACAGAGAGTATTCGTCAGGAAAGTGGGGCCAAACGCTTGTTTTTAGATGGCTGTGATATCATAACGAGTAAGATAAATATGACCGAAGCCTAAGCCCGATCCTAAGCCTCCATTTCGTAAACGGCCATAATGTAATCGGAGTGGACTGTTGGATGGAGGGTACCAGTGGCGAGATGGCCCCCATCGATTTTGGGAGCTTTGCCGTACAGGGTGTGTAGGGGGTGAGCGAAGGAAGTGCTTTGTCGTACGGCGTCCATGCTGGCGTATAGCCCTCACTAAATAGAGTGAATCTTAGTTATCCAAACGTCTATCAGAAAACTGGCCTTAAGGATGACTGCACTGCAATCAATCTTGGGCAATATCTGACCAACATTGCGACCAAACTTTGTCTTAGGTTGGTCGCGTTTCTTCAAAAAGTCCCATCATGTATTATAAAACCACACCAAGTGTTGTGTGGACCATTTGTTTTTCGAAACGTCTTCACAGAGCTGTACGAAATATTCCAATTGGAGCTACCATTCAGTGTAATATTGCCGCCACCAGGTAGACTGCCCAGCTGTGCCCTGCTCTTTTCTGCCCTGCCCTGCTGTGCCCTGCCCTGCTCTGTCCTTCCCTGCTCTGCATGCCCTGCCCTGCCCTGCTCTGATCTGCATACCCTGCCCTGCCTTGCCCTGCCCTGCCCTGCCCTACTCTGACATGCCCTGCTCTGCCCTGCCCTGTCCTGTCCTGCCCTGCCCTGCCCTGCCCTGCCCTGCCCTGCCCTGCCCTGCCCTGCCCTGCCCTGCCCTGCCCTGCCCTACCCTGCCCTGCTCTGCCCTGCCCTACTCTGGCACGCACTGCTCTGCCCTGTCCTGTCCTATATATACCCTGCCCTATCCTGCCCTGCCCTGCTCTGATCTGCATACCCTGCCCTGCCATGTCCTGCCCTGCCCTACTCTGACATGCCCTGCTCTGCCCTGCCCTGTCCTGTCCTGCCCTGCCCTGCCCTTCCCTGCCCTGTCCTACCCTGCCATGCCCTGCCCTGCCCTGCCCTGCCCTGTCCTGTGCTGCCCTGCCCTACCATACCCTGCCCTGCTCTGCCCAGCTCTGCCCTGCCCTGTCCTGCCCTGCCCTACCCTGCCCTGCTCTGCCCTGCCCTACTCTGACATGCACTGCTCTGCCCTGCCCTGTCCTGCTCTGCCCTCCCTGCCCTGCCCTGCCCTGCCCTATCCTGCCCTGCCCTATCCTGCCCTGCCCTGCCCTGCCCTGCCCTGCCCTGCCCTGCCCTGCCCTGCCCTGCCCCACTGTGCCCTGTTTTGATCTGCTGTTTTCGTCTACAGTGCGTTCTGTTCTGCCCTCTCTTCTATTTTGAGAGTGAAGGTCGCCCGCCCAAACGACGCCATCGCTTTTAACAGCCAGCATCTACGCTCCGTGATTAATATCAAGTTAATATTCCACAATTGCTTGTAGTCCGATCAAGGTTAAGATTGGATATATTTAGATTTGCGCCGAAAATTAAGCAAATTAACGTGTACTATTATACTTAATAATTGGTATGCGGCCGTTCAACAAAAAAATACCCTAATAGATCTTGATCCTGAGGTCATAATGACGTCAGACCACGTGCCCACGACTTGGAGGCAGAATATTAGAGCTCGTTAATGGATCGGCAAATGCAATTATGGTTGATTACTTCGAACGATATGCATTATAACAGAACGCATTATCTTAATTAGCTGGGACTGGAAGAATGGTGTCACCATCGTCTGTCAGTGTCACATAGCTTTGCCCAAGGATTACGATGGCACGCCACGGCGCCGCCATACAGTTTTGCCGCAAGGTTTCCCCCTCAAATTAATGGCGACTGCCGTGAAATCTAACGCTCTGGCGCCCTCTGTTGTCCGTCTATACCTTGAGGTAAGAGGAGACCGTTCTGAACTCATCGGCTATGGCGTCGTACAGCCGGTGGTGAAAACGCTTTCACGACGCGTTTGTGCGTGGGCATGTGGATGCCAGCCGGCCGCATCTAAACTGCAGGTCTTCCGGGACCATTTTTGGAAAGTTACTTTTTTGGAAAGTTACTTACAACGCTCCGTCGGCATTAAAGAAAAACATGGATGTCTACAGATTCCCTCTAATTTACAAAGTGTGTAGATGGTCACGTTAGAATCCTCATGTTGAAATCTTACGGTCTGGGATGCTGTACTTTTCGAGAAATCTTGACTCAAATAATCGGCAAATAGTTTATTACTCGCGAGTATTTCTTACACTACAGAACCGTGACGTTTTTGCATTTTTCGCAGTATTGCATTTTTGAAAGTTTACTGGTTTAACACACAAAATGTCGCAATCTTTTGACCTTTAACAATGTTGTATATGTCCTTTATAATACCCGGAAGTGTATTCCTGGCGATGCCAAATTTTGCTTCGTGAGACGGACACGAAATGAAGAAAGTCGATTTGAAGTCGCTAAAAGCCCCCTAATTGTCCCACCTCCTCACTGATGAGCGGACTAATAATATTAACAATTTCCGCGTAATTCTATTCTCGCCGTACGGAGGCGCACAATACCGATTGGTTTCGGACAAAAGAGTGGCGGGAGCCAGTTTCACCGACACCGCGCAATTACGCCAACGTGTACAGTTACACCAAAAATTAAAGTTGTCTCACGTCTTCCCCGCCTCCGCGTAATCATGAGCGGGAGCGCGATACAAATTTGCATTAACTTGAGCAGCATCTCTTTGGGCGGGTTACCTTTGTAGACTGCGCTCCGTGAGTGCTTGTGCATGGGCACTAGGTATAGGAGGCGATGACAACGGCTATAACGAAGGAAGCGCCCGTGGCCATTAAGGCGTTCGTTTAGGGCAACACAATTAACGCATTTCAATGAGTCCGGATATGCTTCGCTTTATTACGTCGTATAGTGCTTATAATGTGCCGGACGGTATACGCTGAGAAGTTTAAGGTAGGCCCATCGGATTCTGTAACAATGGCGGAGCTAATTAGTCTGCAGGTACGTACTTGTTTGTGGCGTTGTGCAATAATTGATACAAACTGAATCATCCCTTAGCACGCTAGGTATAGGTTGTCTGCAGCGCACAAAACATACCGGAGACCAAGGTAAAAAAAGCTCTAATCTTGAAACTACATTACCGACCACGTTCGCGCGTGAGGTTGATTTCTTTGGCCTTCGTGTCCGGCTGTACCTAGCTCGATTTTTCAATATGGAATTTTGTTGCCAATTTCTCGGCTCATTTTTCGAGGCTTTTTGTTGATTAAAAAGTCGGTCGTCTTTGTATTGTGCCCGTTTACTCTTCGTCTCTCGATTGATGCATGTTTATGTTTCATGTCATTAAACACAGAACTTACTCTATGAACAATATCTACCGTGTACTTGTACTTGAACTAAGGCATTTATCATACGCACCTTTTCCGAGCATTAAATAATTATGATCATATATAATTATTAGCAAACGATTTATATTTTTTTCATAGAGTTAATGAAATAAAACGTCAATGGATGGATGGTTGGAGGGAGGGGGAGGGTGGCGGGGAGTCAGGGGGGAGGGAGGGAGACAGGCAGGCAGGCAGGCAGGCAGACAGGCAGGGAGGGAAGGGAGGCAGGGAGGCAGGGAGGCAGGGAGGGATGGAGGTAGGGAGGGAGGGAGGGGAGGCAGGGAGGCAAGGAGGCAAGGAGGCAGGGAGGCAGGAAGGGATGGAGGTAGGGGAGGGAGGGAGGTATAGGGAGGGAGGGAGGGGGCAGTGAGGCCGGCAGGGAGGCAAGCAGGGAGGGAGGGAGGCAGGCAGGCAGGGAGGCAGGCAGGGACGGAGGCAGGGAAGGAGGCAGGGAGGGAGGAAGGCGGGGAGGGAGGGTAGGGAGGGAGGGAGAGGGAAAGGGAGGGAGGCAGGGAGGGAGGCAGGCGGGTAGGGAGGGAGGGAGGGGGAGGGAGGGAAGGAGGGAGGGAGAGGGAAAGGGAGGGAGGCAGGGAGGGAGGTAGGCGGGGAGGGAGGGGAGGGAGGGAGGCAGGGAGGGAGGGAAGGTGGAGGGAAGCAGGGAGGCAGGGAGTGAGGCGGGGAGGGAGGCAGCGAGGGAGGGAGGAAGGGATAAGTAATTATTATAAATGCATGGATGGATCTCATGAGTGGATAGACGGGTGAATCAGCTGCATCAATTCCTGGGTACTGGTCTTAAAGTAATTAATCGAGAGTTGTCTTCATGTAGACGAACTGGTCTCTGAATACCCGCCATCTGGAGTCGAATTGCCTCGCTCCAAAAAGTCATTTCGACGAGATAATGAGCTCATCAAGAACGGATTACCAAGTAATCAAAATCAAATCAAAACGATGGTTCGCCCAGCGCTCGAAATCCTAAGACTGGTTTCCAAAGCACATGGTTGTCACGCGCAAACAATCTGTGCTAACTAATCAATTGGAATACCCCATCGACAGAAAGCAATAAAGGGAAAAATCACGAATTAATGATTTCGGTGAGACTTTCCCTACATGCAACCGGTTTAATTAATCCAATGTGGGTATAATTGCGGAACATTGTCAGAAATTAAGTTGAGATGTCCCTTTCCACGTGAACACTTCTCTTGTAAAATATAAAAGAATGTACATGTAGTATAGGTTAGGCCAATAGAGGTTTTTCAGTCACATACTTTTTGTCGGTCAGCGTAAACTAAAGGGTATGGATAACGCATGGGTCTACGGGACTGTTGCATGTATGAGTCGTAACTTGTGTTATATTATTTTGCGTTATTTCCGGCATCGGCTACTGCCAGAAAAAACCACACATGGCTATTGAAACTGTGTCCGAAACGGGCTTCCAGAGCTACGGCTAGGGCTATTGTCTTCGCATCTCCGTGTATTTCCAATAGGGGGAAGACCTAGACCTATAGGCCGTGTTCGAAACGGGCTTCCAGAGCTACGGCTAGGGCTATTGTCTTCGCATCTCCGTGTATTTCCAATAGGGGGAAGACCTAGACCTATAGGCCGTGTCCGAAACGGGCTTCCAGAGCTACGGCTAGGGCTATTGTCTTCGCATCTCCGTGTATTTCCAATAGGGGGAAGACCTAGACCAAGGCCGTGTCCGAAACGGGCTACCCTTCGGACACGGCCTAATAACCGCTGATAGCGTGTGGGTCTGTCCGAGAATTCGCGTCTGCGCATGCGTGTCTGTCTGCTGCCACCAACCGGCCAGGTGGCTGCCAGGATGCCGCTCGTCGCAGCCCACTCTGCACAGGGCACTGCTCCGATGGTGGGAAAAGAAAAACAAATTGGCAACTCGCCAATCTGTGACCCCCGTCCAGTGCCCAACTAACCGATCGAGACGGATCGAGTGAGGGCCACTATACTCGGATGTACCTAGGACGTGCCCTGTACATCCGCCGCAGCCGGTGATTCTACCACATCTCGAAGGGATTGGACCACATCGTTGATATTCCCTCCAGAGCGCTCCCTATTCGGACCTCCGGACTATCAGAGCGTTTTCGTGGTACATAGGGGGCCCGACAGACGCTCCTGGGATTAGCGCGGAGGTCACACGCTCGCCTATCAAGCCCCACAACCACGTTCTCATTATCTGCGAGGCTGCGGCTCCAATACCTCCAAGGCGCCCGTTAGGGCGTCGGCGAAGTGACAGATCGAAGACAGATTGAAGGAAAATGGCAATCGGGACAACGAGTCTGTGACATCCGACGCCCGGCAAGGCTACTACTCTTCGCTTGGTGCGCTGGTCAACGCCACTCACCTGACTCGAGCCTCGATAAAGCGGTTGGCTGCTCTATCGTGGAGGACTATCTGGCCCGACGCCAGAAGATCTCTTGTATACCAAAGCTCTTTGCACACTGACTGGAGGTATCCAGGAATCGACGCTCATTTCGAATCTGAACAGAAAAGGGAAACAAACACGCACAAAGATCATCATCAACGATCGGTTATTCTGTACAGGCCCACTGAGAAGGATGTCTTCCGTGACGGATATGACCGTGGTAGCGCTGTCGTGCAACGGGAGCGTGGCCAACGACACCACGTTGGAGGCGATCTGCAACGGGTCGGTGCCCGGCATCGTCTGGCCCACGGCACGCCCGGGCGGCGGCTTGAACGACGACTACAACAGCTGGGACGACGCCACCTGGATCCTGACCAGTGCCTTTGTCATCTTCACCATGCAGTCCGGTGAGTTGTAGCGAGTCAGAGTCACCCGTGGTTTGACGATGCCGGGCTGGATTTCAATTTGAATTTGAATTGACTTTATTCGAATATCAAATGATCAAAGCAGTTTCAAAAAGTTACATGACATGATCAAAAAGAAATATTAGTCTATCAAAGCAAAGATATTGATATTCGGGGAGCCCGTATGAAGCAAGCCTTGTCTGGTACAGGCTCCCTGGAGAGATAGATTAAGTTAAAATAATAACATACGCGGTAAATCAACAAGCATAAAAGCTTGACGTTTGAGTTGAAAAACGACATGAAAATGAAATAATCATCAGATGATAATATTATATTAATTAAGTCTCTGAAGATAGGAACCAATTATTTGTACGTTTTCACAGATGGATCGTGACTCAACTTACGATGGATAACCCATCGTAAGTTGTGATAGGCCTAGGCCGTATGGTTTATGTGCATCGCTCATTGTTACGATGAGATTGGTGAAATCAATGTCACCACGGGTAGATTTCTCATTCCTTGATTACAGGAGTGCACCTTTTTGTATTAATCCCACACTTTGAAACAGCTGTCGGCCAATATTTCACCAAAATGTTTGACCAACGTTTATAAAAACTGTTAGCATTGTTATAAAGGAAAAATGTAGACGACCCGACGTTTTGATCGAAGAAGGACCATTCTCAAATTCAGATTGGTATAACACTCTCAGTAATTTCTTGAATTTCTTGGCAAAAAACAATCACAAACCCTAAAATCCATAACATTGTTAAACACCAGACCAAGTCGTCGGCATTTCGACGAAGTGGTGATTCTTTTTGCGAACGTGAAAATTACATAAAGTCAGATTTCAAATCAGCATGAAGTCATGTTGTTTACCCAACAGGTCGCCGTATCGCAAGAACACTTTTTAAACTGCCTATCAACAAGACGAGCGAAAAAGACGAGTCCAAAAGAATTGTGACTAACTTTCAAAGGGCGAAGTCCCCTTGTACTATTTACAACAAAGCTCATACGGAAATGAATTTGATATCATTTGAAAGCTAATGGTATACTCTTTCACATCATTAGAAAATCTCAAAATCTCAAAAGTGGGGTTTATTTCTCATTATGCTGTGCCGGGTCACATATAGAAACAAGCGTTTGACACCCATTTTCTTGGTGAATGATCTGTGCTTATCACGCCATGACCAAGTCGACAAACCTCAGATTCGGCGACAAACCACAGCCTGGATTGTCAGGTTTTGTCAGACGGAGACGATGCCTGAGCCCGAGCCTGATCCGTGGATTCGTAAAGGGTCTATAATTCCAGCCGAGTCAAGCCAAGAACCTTCCCATAGCACGAGTAGATTAATGCAAAGAACGTTGAAAACTACAACGTTATACGCCAGCTAAGCGCTTGGGATTTGCATTGTATTAGTCAGGCAGTGGAAAGCAACCATTCATTTCATTAGAAAGTGTACATTTGACACAATCATATGGCCTTGTTTGAGAATCATGCGTGGATATTATGTTGTACCTCGCAGGAAAACCTACCACAAGATCCAAACCGAAGAAACCAAGAAATCAGATAAGAAAACCTTCAGCGTTTTCTGCGTCACTATCAAGGCGCATGCCATGGTCAGAAACCACATCTACAATACGAAATGGGAAAAAAATCGAATCATAAAGCAGTCATTATGTCGGAAGTAATATCCTAACGGGGTGGCTTTTAAGGGCCGTGTATGTAATGTGTGTCCTCATACCGTACTGCCCATGAACTTTGTACGGCGGTCCGGTTTTTTTAATATATATAATTATAGTGAAGGCATCGGACCTATTCTAATACACTAAGTATGGCTGGAGTAATGGGTGCACCTAGGGGACGCACGCATTGCTCCGTGAAATTCCTACAACCCTGTAATTATCCCGAGGGAGATCCGACCTTCCATCTTCGTCACTAAAACCTGCTTGGCTTTAAAAAAGAAGAGGAAATTCCCCCCAAAAAACTGATTTCCAACGTTACGCCATGTTACTTAAAGGCCCTATACAACATTGGTAAAGGTCAAAAGATTGCCAAGGTTTGTGTTTTAAACCATTAAACATTAAAACAAAATCCTACCAAGGTTTTACCTGAAATGGTAATCTGAGAAAGTAGACAAAGGTAACAAAACCGTCACGGTTTTCGCACCGTTCTGTAGTGTAAAAAATAGTTTATTACTCGCGAGGAATAAACTACTTGTCGATGTTTGAGTGAAGATTTCTCGATACGTACAGCATCCCAGACCGTAAGATTTCAACATGAGGATTCTATATCATGGCCATCTACAAACTGTGTAAATTAGAAGAAATATGTGGACATCAATGTTTCCCGATCTTCCCAATGTTGTATTAGGCCTTTAATGCCGGTTTCGAAGAAAACAGAGTCCTTGCGAAAATTTGTGGTTTTAATTAAAATCTTATTCAATTGTAGTTAATTAGTGGGCTAGAGTTTCGATCCTAGCAGGACCTTTCACAAAGGCTTTTAGGCTGTGATGAAGGTCCTGCTTGGATCGAAATGATAGGCCACTAATTACATTTTTGCATTTTACCACAGGTCCAACTGGTTGTAAGCACTGTTTATAGCAACATATTTACATTTCTTGTTCTTATTCAATTGCATTCTTTTTTTAATAAACCGAAAAAACACACGGCAATATGCAATCAAGAAATTGAACAACGTTGGTCAAAACATTAACCAGTAATGTTCTTGGCCAGTGAAAGCAAAAGATTGTGCCGATAATCATCAACCATGACATTTCCGATATAACCAGACCCAAGCGGTGCTGAGTAATTGTTTGCAGCATTTTTTTCGGCACGCGCGAGATAAGCGCGCATTCAATGTCTTGGAAATCTTCACGACGGCCGTGTACCGAACCTGCGGTACCGCTCACAACAACTGGTCGGTGTGCCGCAAAACAAAATAAATAAAATATGGCCTTAAATCCACGTCATTTGGTTGAAAACGAAGGCCCACAATAAAGAACATCTGGGTCGGAAAAGAAAGTAAAAAGGAGAAGATTGCGCACACTTAAGATCTGCGTTATTTTTGCGGTTTTTGTTGTTGTCATTTTTGATTTCGACCACCTGAGCTTACCGGAAACGATGGATATTGAAGATCAAGAAAGCCTGGGCAGACAATGTTATCATCTGCTCCATTTCGAAGAAAAAAGAAAAGGAGATATCGCTGTGCGATGACCGATATTTCTACATTTTTTTGTTTTTCTTGTGAGGGGAGGGGTCGTCGATTTGCTGCCCTGAAAACAACACCCTTTCACGTCTTGATCTGTGTGTATAATATCTATCTATCTATCTCATGCATATCTTCCTCCCCTTCTCTCTTCATTCTCTCTTCCCTTCCCTCCCTCCTCCCCTCCCTCCCCTCCCCCTCCTATCTCTTCTCGTTCTTCACTCTTTTTCTCCTCTCTCCCACCTCTATTTCTTCTCCCTCTTCTCTCTTCCCTCTCTCTCTTCCTCTTTCTTTCTCCCTTCCTCTCCCCATCACTCGCTCTCCTTTAGTCTCTCTCCCCTCCCTCCTCTTTTCTCCCCCTCTCTCTTTCTCTTAACCTCCACATCATAACCTTTGGTGTGTTTTAAAAAATACAGAGAGGTCTATTTATGCACATCTATAATAATTAATTAGAAATTTCAGCTCAATAAAACGAAATACCGGTACCCCTACGAAAATCGGAATAAAACCACCGAATGAGTTGTTATTTTAGCGGCATTTTGAAAGAGGTCGTTCATTGAGGACCCCCTTAAAAACCAACACGACATGACTGATGAGGTCGTATTGTTTCAGGGCCATTTCTAAACAGCTGATTCTAAAAAAAAACAGGCTTTAAATCCTCGGCTCTATTACTGGCCTGGCATCAATTTCACACGCAAAGCATGTCCACAAAACAGCCGAATAGGCCCTATATTTAGGCTACGAGGCAATGGAGAGATGGCCCATTTTGACCGGTAATAAAAACGTCGAGCCATACAGCGCATTTGGCATTTCAAGACGTTGGTTGAGCACAGTCGAAGCCCGAGCCCAAGCCCAAACGGATGTACGACGCTCACGGAGGGTTCCGGTTCCTTTCAATAAAATGTTCAATTGTTCTTTCATCCCTCCGTGTGTTCAATGGCAACGGCAGGCTTCGGGCTGCTGGAGTCGGGCATGGTGGCGAGGAAGAACGAGGTGAACATCATGGTCAAGAACGCCGTGGACGTCATCTTCGGCGGCCTGACCTACTGGATCTTTGGCTACGGCTTCAGCTTCGGCACCGGGCCGGGCACCAACGCCTTCTGCGGTGAGTTGTCGAGTCGAGCCCCTTGGGCGCCAAACGCTTGTTTCTAGATGTCAGTGATTTTACAACGAGTAAGAGAAATGTGACCTAAGCTTACGCCCGAGCCTAAGCCTTCGAGCATGTATCGAGCATGACTGTGACTAGGCCTATATCAAGAGAAGTGCTGCTTCAAGCGGGTCCGATTCAGAACGAGTTTGGTATCTGAAACTGAAGTGAGTCCGATACCCGACCCTGGATGGGTTGGGGGTATCGGACAAAGAATGGGTCGGGCATCTTACACACACAACCAAAAATAAGTCTGGTATCCGACCTTGTTTGATTCTGACATACAGATATGGCAAATAATGACACCTAGGGGGTCTTATGATCCGGCGTGGACCAGGTCGGGTTTCCGACGCGAAACGGTCCATGCAGCTGATACAAAATGAATCTGGCTTCCCCCACCCGGGTCTGGCTTACAACCCGTGACCGATCGATATCTCACCCGACCCCCCCAAAAAGTGGCGGGTTTCTCAGACGTGACCGAATGGTCACGTGTCCAAAACTATGGTCACGTGTTCAAAACTATGGTCACGTGTCCCAAACGTGGTCCAGCCAATGGGTAGGAAGGAACTGTGTGGCGGTAGGATCTGACCCTTGACCCTCGAAACAGCCAGGTGTGACATAGGACAAGTTTGCCTTGGTATGGCTATATACTCGCTGGGACAGTGTGGGACTCTTATCTGATCATTTTGTGGGTCAATTTGGACCCAATTTCCAGTGCTCATTTTGTTCAACCCTGCCGGGTCATTGTCACTATACGTTCTATAATTCACCTTACCTCATTTTTTTTTTTTTTTTTTTTTTGGGGGGGGGGGTTGTTACATAATAATCCCTTCGTCTGATTCTCACATCGTCTCTGTAAATCCGTAATCCTTAATGGCTACGCTTGATATGTGCTGACCCACAAATTTGAGGGTGATTTTTCACAAATCGGCCCCAGATTTAGCACTTTTTATTACGTTAAGTGCTTTTGATAGATTGATGATTGAAGAATGGCAAAGCTTTATCCCGAATGAACAAAAATGGCACCTTGCCAAAAAAAATCGCCACAGTGGCGACTAAACTGGCGACCATCTTTGGGGCACCAGGCGTGTAGAAAAAGCGTCTTTCTCTTCAGAAACTGAAACGACTGTGACAAATGACGGCTAGAACAAAGGGAGGGGATTCCGATTGGAGCGAAAAAAATGACAGTGACGCGAAGAATGACGACGACAACGGCATCAACATTGTGAAAAGTTTGCGGTGACACCGTGTAGGTCATCTCTTTCGAGAAGGAGCCTTGATCTGAGCCACTCCCCATCATAAGACAGACGACTTTCTCGGTGTCACCGCAACTATCCACACTGTGTTTCTACCATGTAAACATGCATTCAAGGCTTTCACAACAAAGTATAGCTCTGATTAGGACGTGGGGCCTAAAATTCTACCAACATCTCCAAGTAATTTCGTTTTCAGCGAATTGCAAGGACTATGAAATCTATTTGACCCTAAATGAAAGGTAATGCCGATTACGTAACAGGCCAATTACCCCTGCAATCAAGGCTTGATTACATCCGGTCTACTTGGCATGAGGTTGCCAGTCATGCGTGGTCGTTGACACCAAGCACAAAGACGTATATAGGCCTACGCTGTTAAAATGCTGAACAATTTTCAATTAGCCAACATTGTGAGAACTGATAGTCAGAAGATCAACTAATAGCATTGTTAGCCAATACACGCCCAACTAATAAATTATGTTTCCAATTATCAAACCAGGCCAACTGTTTGGCCAAGGTGGCATTTTATTGCCAAAGGTAGTTACAGTTTTACGATTAGGAGGTCATGTCGCCCTGAGATATATTGACAAAGTCGTTGTACTGATTCAATGGCTTCGTCTTCAAAGTACATGCATGTCTACAGAAGCCGCAACCAATTGGGTTACAGACGATTCCCGTAGACTTGCGTAGAAGTTCCAGCCTTGACCAACTGTACTGAACGGATCCGATCAGGCAAATTTCGTATGCAGTTCGGAATGCTTTCCACCACCAATTCACCAATGAACACTGGGCACCAGACCATCCGAACTCGTAGGCCTATACGAACATAACAACGCAATTAGGCCCTATAGGTCGCAACAAAATGTCTCGTCCATATTCAACGGCAAATTCATCGCTATAGTCCATGGCTCCCTTAGACTCGTATGTCAATGGACTCCGCTAACCTCAATTATTGCAATGAATATCTAGACCGAGGCCTAATTACAGGTGACCAATTAACAGCTGGAAACAAGGCACTTCATCAAAAAGTGTCTTCATTTGCTGCATCCTTAATGGTCGTGGCGTCAGTTTGGTGTAAAATTAGTCAGTTGTTCCGTGCAGAGGAGGTACATATTATAGGCTAGGCTAATAGCACAGATCTATGGCGTGCAATGTTGACATTTAATCCAGAAATGGAGATATCTCTATTATTGACAGAGTTACCTCTTTTCTGTATTAGAAATGACGATACCTCTAGAGATGTCTCTATTTTGGATGTCGACTTACAAAACAAGTGAATTAAATCTGTATCAATTATTAGGCCTACTTAAGTCATTTGAAAGAGTTCGCACGTGTGGCGCGCTGCTCAATGTTCACCGAAAATTCACGAGTCAGGCAGGGCAAGGCATGATGACACGCTGCCACGCTTTTAAAACAGAAAGGAAACCTTTACCAAAGTATCTCCATGTTATCCAATGATTTTAAGAGTGTGTACGGTCATGCCGAGATTAACACGGGCACTATGCACGTGTATAGGCATTCTGCATTGTTGGTTTTTTTTAACTGCCTTTCAGTCCAAAATGAGACAGTAATGTTGGGAACATGAAGACATTGAAGGCTCGAATGTTTTTTTTTTCTGCGCAGGTGTCGGGCAGTTCTTCACCGATTCCTCGGACCCCGAGGAGATGGGCTGGATCTTTGCCAAGTTTGTGTTCCAGGCGTCCTTCGCCACCACGGCCACAACCATAGTGTCTGGTAAGTCGGGTATAGGACCGGCGCAACGACGTTTTTCCATTGACCGAAGGTTCCCGATCAGTGTTCCTTTTAATCCTTTGTTAGAAAATGAAGTCTACAAAGTCTTGTCGACTATATGGGAAGGCCAGTAAGAGACTAAGAGACTAAGAGCACTGGTACGGAAAACCAGAGGTCTCGGGTTCAAGTCCCGGTCCAGTCAAAGTTTTCTTTGCCGTTGTTTCAATAACATTAATCAATTGTTTTGATATCAGAGCCAAAGGATGAAGCCCTGGCTGAGCCTTAGCCCTAGCCCTAGCCAGAGCCAGAGCCCAAGCCTCGATCATCACGTCAAGTTTCCCATCGTGCGTGTAATGGACATGATCCCCGTTAATGGCGCTAACCCAACCTGAGCATTACCCACAATACCTATCGGAGATTCGTCTCACAATATTATACAATTCACACGCGCTCCAAGTGACAACAAGTGCAAGTAGCCACCGGTCGCCCATCAGGGTCAAACGTAATTGGAGTGCCGAGCCATTCAGCCCTTTTGTATACACGTCCGTCAGATTTCGTGCGCTCTCCCGCGCGAGGGGTATGCCCGTACATTCAAGAGTTCGTGTGACCTAGCGTCTGTTTAGCGCTCAATTTCCCGATGGTAAATACTCGAACAAAGAGGAAGGATTTTTTTTAATGTACGAGTTCTATATTATAGCGTGATGAGTTTCTGCTACTGCATGCTACCCCACTGTTATTATTATGGAAGATGTTTCCCAAGACCGTCGGTCAGTCCCAATGCTCGCACCACGCGCTTCTCTTCACGTGGTGCACCCATATGTAGTTATGGCGCCTAAAGCCACTACCAAGCGGTACTTCTCTAGCTTCATCCCGCCCACTGCTGCACTAGGGAATTATCTACCTGCAACCTGTTTCCCTTTTTCTTATAACTTATCTGAATTCAAACGAAACTTAAACACTTATCTTTCTTCCTCCTGATCTATTATGCTACTGGTTCTTTTCCTTATAACTTTCTTTTAGCCCTCACCTTGAGTGGCCTTTTGGGGCCTTGTGTTGGGCAACATTAATAAATAAGACTCGTAATAGTTTATTACTCGCGAGTAATTACTTATAAACTATTTGTCGACGTTTGAGTGAAGATTTATCGAGAAGTACAGCATCCCATAACTCCAGTATTCATTAAAGGCCCTATACAACATTGGTAAAGGTCAAAAGATTGCCACAAATTGTTTGTTAAACCTGTAAACTTTCAAAAAAGCAATACTGCGAAAGGTTTATCCCAAATGGTAATCTGAGTGGGAAAATGACAAACCCGTCACGATTCTGTAGTGTTAGAAATACTCCCGAGTAATAAACTATATGCCGATATTTGAGTGAAGATTTCTCGAAAAGTACAGCATATCTCAACATGTAATATTTCAACATGAGGATTCTATCATGACCATCTATACAAACTATGTAAAATTAGAAGGAAATCTGTGGACATCGATGTTTTTCGATCTTCACAATGCTGTATTGGGCATAATTATATGCTGTTCGACGCAATGAGAAGGTAGCATTGAAGTTCAATCATACAGCCCAGATAGATATTTGCCAAAGAGGGATTTTTCTTTTTACTTGAGGTGTGCAGATATAAACGCATTAAAGATGGCGGCTTTTCAGGGTAGTTTTTTTTCTGTTCCACAGGGGCGTCGGCAGCAAAGCATTTTTACCTTCATGATTCGTCGGATTTCTGACGAAGATCTTGTTTTTTTTCTTCCCCTGCTTCCCCCCCCCCTGAGCTGCGTTCGTCGTGTAACGGTGTTAGAATGAGAATTGCAGGACTACACTCCCCGCGGCAGTCTGGCAGGTTTCTGAGAAAGCAATTCGTCTCCTAAAATCAGATTTGTACCCCAGAATGCGAAGCCGACATGCAATTTCTTTTGAATTCTTTTGCCAGAGCACAATCAACGAATGAACTGGACCGAAGAATTATTTCCACTTTGCGAATCCGATCCAATGGAATTTTTCAGTGGGCATTTTTCCTGCTGTGGTCATTATCGAATTGAAGCTTTGAATCCCATTCGTGGGGTGCGTTAATGTCGGTCCCACTTCACAATTAATGGGTTGTCCTGCATGCAATTACTATATGCTGGAATTTTCTAGAAGTTATATATATTATGGGCATCCTATGTGTACACTGGAAGTTAGGGTAACCTCGACCTAAATGTCTACCATTTTCCGCTTGCTCCTTGTGGTTAATCGCTCATTGACTGCGAAATACGCGCCTTGGTGATTTGCTATAACTCTATTACCGCGACAAGGGGTGCTCTTACAGGTGACTGTCTGACTGTTGGCCTAACCCAAATTCCTGCCACCGATTGCTGCCGGCCAGCCCACGAAAATTTTGCATTTACCGAATAGCGAAGAAATGTATGGAGAGCCAAAAGACACAGGTACCCCAATCAAAGAATTACAGATCGTGAACCAAAACCTTACAGTTAGTCAGTTACTAGTGTGATACCACATGGGATCGGTGTCTACGGGAATTTTCGTGTGGGTAAACCGCTGACTTAGGCAAAACTAAATGAAAATCTTCTTTCAGTGACATATTCTATTCTAAGAAATCAAGAAAAAACACACAAATTAGAAAACAGTGATTTAAATCAAATGATTTCTAGCAAACAACGTTACCTTGACAGCTGTACCAACAGCAACACCAACGACACCAATAACAACATCAGCAATAGCAGCAATAATAGCAACACCAGCAACACCAACAACACCAACAACACCAACAGCAGCAACAGCAGCAACAACAACAACAACAACAACAACAACAACAACAACAACAACAACAACAACAACAACGACGACAACAACAACAACAACAACAACAACAACAACAACAACAACAACAACAACAACAACAACAACAACAACAACAACAACAACAACAACAACAACAACAACAACAACAACAACAACAACAACAACAACAACAACAAGAAGAAGAGAGAGAAAAATCATCTTGTTATCGCTCGGTTAATGTAGCAAAATGTACAAGGACATTCGTCACAGTCTACCATGAACAATGACTTGGAACCGACGCAAAATGTATTCACTCGATACACTCCGAACCCCATTACATTAGAGTTGCCAGCGCGGATCACAGTCATGCGGGAATAACTAACACGGTCGCCAACAATGCAGGCATGCGAGTCAAGAGTAGATGTTTCTAATTCTCCTGAGGGTTCTAGGCCTGAATAATCCCGTCTTCCCCAAGGCCGAGTCTCCTACGTGCAGCTTCGATCTATATTTTCACGAAGTGACCGTGAACTTGAACTCCCTTCCCCTTTGTCCGAAACAAGTTTGACATTTTTATCTGGCACATCTATGGGTCGACATTAGACTACAGTATATATAGCCTCCCCGTTACACTTCATCAGCCTGACGCCCCTCGCCTATAATTCAGTGTATCGATGTCTATGCATGGCAGTACCCAAAAAAATATATACAACTAATGACGCCCGTATCAATCCTTCGTCTACCGATTGTATTCACTTATCTAATGTGGGAACCTCGGAAGAGACAAAGGGCCCACGCGTTGTAAGCCTGTCTATATACCCATTGTGTTCACCTGATTTTGGAAGTCACTAGACGTAACTATCATGGTCCCCACTACGGTAGCAATTGGATACTTAGGCCCTTTTCCAAAACCCGGCTTAGGCTCAGGCTCCGGCTTTCTTTCTTTCGTCCATTTTAAAGTACGAGGCATGAAAATGGGAGACCTTTGGCTTCTTTTCTGAATGTCACACTGCATTTTGAAGAAAAAAAAGAATACAAAGCTTTAACTCCAACCTTTGTTTTCTGCGTTTGGATAACAGAGACGAAACCGGAGCCGAAGCCTAAGCAGGTTTAAAAAAAAAGGGTCCCATCGTCCCATCCGCCTTTGCCCGCCTTGTGCCCTACAGCCACGACAATCAAGATTTGATAACTATTTTTCGACTTTTTTTTTTTACTCTGCGTTTCAGGAGCTATGGCGGAGCGGACGAAGCTAGAGGCATACAGCGTCTTCTCCCTCGTGAATACGCTCATCTACTGCTTCCCGGCTCACTGGATCTGGTCAGAAGAGGGCGTCTTTGCACAGATGGGCGCCATTGATATCGCCGGGGCAGGTAACATAAACTGTTGTTACTTCCCTATAACACTTTGTGAATCCAACACGTTTGTGGTAAATTTGGGGTTTCAGGAAGGGTCTTCTTGCGTCATAAAATGAAGGATTCCACATTTTGTTTCAGCATTACTTGCTGTTACAGTAATTAGATTTGAGGTATATGCCAATCGCAGTGACTGTACGTTGCACGCATTACGACAGGTTATTAGGACTGGTTATGCAATACAAAGGATACGGTCCGTTGTATCCTCAAATCATCATTGATATACGGTATGTATTGGTTTGGTTTGCTTCGTTTCGTATCGGCCCGGTTCGCTTCGGCCCGCTTCGGCGCGGTTCAGTTCGGTTCGGTTCCTATAGGTTTGGTTCCGTTCGGTTCGGTTCGGTGTGGTTCGGTATGGTTCGGTTCGGCTCGGTTCTGTTCGTTGCGGTGCCGTGGTTCGGTCTGGTCTGGTTTAGTCTCATTTAATTCCGTGATAATTTTGTTACATTTAATTTAGATTTTTCATTTTGTCTTGTTCTATTTCATTTCAGTTTCATTGATTCTTTTTTTTTTGGATTTGTTGACTTATCAATCATTTTTCGGAGGACGATGAAACCCCAGAGAAGAGTTACATTCTCGCGAGATATTGCGAGATTTCGCAAGGGATGGTTTCACGTCTAATTTTCAGTCTAGTATGATTCGGTATCGCGGAATTAACGCCTTGCGTCGCGAGGAGCGGCAATTCAGAGTCCTTCCATTATCCGCCCAAAAGTTATCAAGGATTTTTCTTTTTCTGTCCCCCGGCCAGCATTTTTATTGTCTCGCAAATCAGATTGCACCCCCAGGGACGAGCTCCGTCCGAAGGTCACTCACTTCGCGACGAGAAACGTTCTTCTGAGCTCCGGCTTTCAGCACGCACGGGATTCCTTCCCCGGCCGGCCGGTTGTCGAAAAGGGCCACTTAGCGACCAATTCACGGCGTGTATATACGTGTGCTTTACAGATCGCTTCCATCGCAAATCAGCGTCTCAATCTAATTAGCGCGCCAGTGTGGTTGGTTTCTGGGCACGTTTCGAGAAAAATAACTGGCGATTGTCCATGGATAAGCCACCCCCGCTTAAAATGTGTCCGATTGTGTAACGTTACATCTCTGACGGCCTTTCAAGAGCTCGTCGCCAATTCATGTTTGCGTAATTCGACGGCTTATAACGCTACGTATTGGATTCGGTGTCACACTAAGAGGTTCGTCTGGCTACAGTTTCTGAGAGATAATTCGAATGGGAGATAACTTTTCTCTCTACTCTTTCTACTGGGTAAACTCCACTGAACGATGAAAATTGCACATAAAACAAAGCGAAATAAGACGTACGTGTGGTACATGTACGTCATGCACTGACAGACAAGGCAACGGTTTGAACGGATTTTTAATGTCAATATTTGACAACGTCTTTCATGAAAAAAACACACGATGTTTTCACGATAACTTAACATTATGCAGCAATACCAGGCATAATTTCACACTCAATAACGTCACAATGACGTCAGAGCGTCGGCAATGGACTCCGAAGGTCGGTTACGGGCAAGGAAAGTTCTTGTTGCACATAGACATCGTATACGCTTGACGTATACAGTGATCCGCCCTACGTTAAGGACGGATTCCGTATATTGATTGAACACAGTTTAGATTAGGTCCCACGGATAGAGGTGAAAATTGTTAAATTACTAAAATAATAATAATAACCTTGTAATCTTTCTCTTTCTTTCAATGGGTTGCATCTTATTGTGTCAGTCTCCGTCGTCATTGCCGTTTCAGTTTTTGCATTGTGAACGGGTTCTGTTCGCTAATTGCACCCAGAAATAGATGCTTACCCATGCCGAGTAACCGGCACTTTGTGCGACAAATATTCACCAGAGCCATGCCTTAACAGCCTTATATTTTGCAATCCTCCAAACGTTTAGCATCGAACCCGAGGTTGCGTCAACTTACAGTATTGTGTACTAAGATATCAATTACTATGCAACACAGACGTCAACACGTTTTGAGGATACTCAAAGAGGAAATTAAAAAAAAAAAGAGCTGAAGAGCCTCAAGACAGACCCCTAGAACAGATTCAGGCAGAGACAGGTGGAGATCCACTGCGATCCCTCAAGAGCCACACGGCTCACAAGAGTATTGTTTGCCTCCTCTCACCCCACTCTGTCTCTCTCAAGGAGTAGAACGAAGAACAGCGTCTTCCCACGTTCTGCCTCTCTCTTGAATTCCCTTCCTTGTTTATGTTTCCCACCCTCGTACGATCTTGCCCTTTTAGAAAATGAATGTCAATTCCTAGAATATCTCTAGCCTTCCTGAGTTCCTCCCTATCTCCTTATTTCCTTAGCTCTTAACAATGGGTGGCTTATAGTCTTGTTTCTGACGAATCTGCACAGATAAATCTTGCACTTTTTAAGAGGGAATGTCAGTTCCTATCTCCAGCCTTCCTGAGTTCCTCCCTATCTCCTTCTGGCCTTAGCCCTTAACCTTGAGTGGCTTTATAGTTTATAGCCTTGTTTTTGGGGGGCGGGTTTGCGACAGCGTGCTAAGAATTTTGAACGAGTGGCGTGTACTCCTTCCCTCGCCTTTTTCACCGTGCGCATGCATGCCTGCAGGAGCCGTGCATCTGGTCGGGGGCACCACGGGACTGGTGGCCACCCTCATGCTCAAGCCCCGCCGAGGGCGCTTCGACGGCAAGGGCGAGTCGGAGATGAGCAACCCCACCAACGCCCTGCTGGGCATGTTCATGCTCTGGTGGGGCTGGCTGGGCTTCAACTGCGGCAGCACGTTCGGCATCTCGGGCGGCAAGTGGAAGTTGGCCACCAGGTGAGTGCCGAGGTGCGGGTGCCGGTCGGCGGCTTTATATTCATGTCCACCGTGAAACAGCCGTCGGCTCGAATGGTTTGCTTTTGTTCTTTGAACAAGCAAGGCGTAGTCATGGTCATTGGTTTGGTATTGTGGTCTCGGTCTCGGTCTGCATCCTGGCCTTATGTCTCGGTTGGTCTCGGTCTTGGTCTTGGTCTTGTTCTCGGTCTCGGTCTCGGTCTCGAACTTGGTCTCGGTCTCGGTCTCAGTCTCGGTCTCTGTTGGTATCGGTCTCGGTCTTGATCTTGGTCTTGGTCTTGGTCTCGGTCTCGGTCTCGGTCTCGATCTTGGTCTCGGTCTCGGTCTCGGTCTCGATCTCGGTCTCTGTCTCTGTCTCTGTCTCTGTCTCTGTCTCTGTCTCTGTCTCTGTCTCTGTCTCTGTCTCTGTCTCTGTCTCTGTCTCTGTCTCTGTCTCTGTCTCTGTCTCTGTCTCTGTCTCTGTCTCTGTCTCTGTCTCTGTCTCGGTCTCTGTCTAGGTCTCGGTCTCGGTCTCGGTCTCGGTCTCGGTCTCGGTCTCGGTCTCGGTCTCGGTCTCGGTCTCGGTCTCGGTCTCGGTCTCGGTCTCGGTCTCGGTCTCGGTCTCGGTCTCGGTCTCGGTCTCTGTCTCGGTCTCGGTCTCGGTCTCGGTCTCTGTCTCTGTCTAGGTCTCGGTCTCGGTCTCGGTCTCGGTCTCGGTCTCTGTCTAGGTCTAGGTCTCGGTCTCGGTCTCGGTCTCGGTCTCGGTCTCGGTCTCGGTCTCGGTCTCGGTCTCGGTTTCGGTCTCGGTCTCGGTCTCTGTCTCGGTCTCGGTCTTGCTCTTGGTCTTACCTCGACCTTGGTCTTGGTCTTGACAACAGCGCTCTCGAAGCTCTTCGCAGACACGGTTTTATCCGTAGACTCTGTATGTCTGAAATGAGAAAAAGGCTATAACTAGGCTGTAGTTTGTTGTAATGATTTTTACCAGCTTATTGGTTGATGCTGTTGTTGGAGGTGTTAACACGTACCATCACTACCATCAAAGACCACACATCATCATTTTTGTACACACAAGGGCCAATTTCGCGGGTTTGGGGATAGGCCCATAAATGACTTATAATTATAAACAGACCACAGCATACGTTCATGGAAGCCGCCATTTTGGAAAACTACGGCAAGAACTGTACAACGCCGCCATTGCGTAGCGGCTTAACCATGGCAAAGTTGAGCGCACGTCGCATCACTCGTGTACAAACACACATTAGTCGGGTCCCTCTTGGCATTACGGTATCCCGACGCCCTGAGGTCAACAAGCACGGTCAGTGTACAGGTTTTTTGTGGCTAGTTTTTTTGTCCCCTTACGAATCCCTCGATAGGCTCCGGCTCAGGCTTCGTCCCCGTAACCTGAAACCTGATAGCAAAGGCTGTGGTGCGTCGCTGAATTTAAACTTTAACGGCTTATTCTCTCCCCGTTGGTAGAGTGTATTCACCTTGACGTTGTAGCGAAAAGCTCGTTACCTGTATACCAGTGACATTGTAACGGATATGAGAAAAGAAATCGAAGTCAAAGCCCGAGCCAGATCCTTCGTAAAGGGCTTCTGTTTCTGAGCTTAAAAGAAGGATTGTTGTGTTTGCTGCCAGCGAGTGTTCCAGCGTCTCTCATTAAAGAGACCGTAATAATTGGTGTAAACTGAGTGTTTAACATCCGGCTATACTTCGTCCGCAGGGCGGCCGTCTCCACTCTCATGTCGTCCTCTGGCGGCGGCGTGGTAGGGCTGGCGGCCAGCTGGCTGTTCAAACCCTACGGCCGCCGATTTGACATTGGCTATTTGAATAACGGGGTGCTCGGGGGTCTGGTCGGAGTGACAGGTGAATGGGGGCAGGAGCAGGTGCCGCCGTGCTGCAGGGACACGGGGAATGATGAGGGGAGGCTTCTCAGAGGTGTCGCATATCGGATGGGTATACAACCCAATGCCAATATTGTACTTGTGAGGCTCGAGAGAAAGCCATTAAAAAGCTGCTGCAATAAACATCTTTTTATCAATTCAATTCATGCTACAGAACTGTGTTGCAATGTTGCTAACAAACCAACTGTTTTTCACACTCGTTCTGGGGGTGTATATGCAAGTTTAAATTTTTGTGCTAATGAGAATGGAAGTAAACTTGAGCTTCCTCGGATCAATATGTCAGGCCCTCTCATATGTTTTGAAAAAGAAGAAGAAGAAATTGAAGAAAAACTGAGCTTCTTCGTGTTTCAGGGTATAAAGTACACCCATGTGGACATTTCTAAGAAGCCTCCCCAAGTAATTATGTTTGTATAATTATGGTCCAGTGCACATTATGACGCTCATTCTGTATGTCATTCTCTGTTCTATATATAGATCGGCCATTGTGACCATTACGTCATCGATTGGAGGGGGCGTGACCGGGCTTGCGTTTAGCTGGGCAACGCTCAAACGCACATTTAACATTACCTATTTAATCAACGGTGTATTGGGATCGCTCGTAGGCTGCACAGGTGAATTGCTTTTCCCCAAGAACTCTCAGTAAACAGAAATAACCTACTAGAGACCTTCCTTAAGAGCGTAGGACGCGATGCAACTTTCTCAAGAGAGACAATCCCAAGATTTGAATAAAACCTCTTCTTTGTCTCCATTGATCCGTACCCATTCTTTTTCGCTCGTCTTGTGCTAGATAACTTGTGCGAAACAAAATTCTGGAGGCATGTTTTGAATTACTGCCGTTTTCTCGCGAGACTCCAGACTCCCCGCGAGACTTGCGCTCTATCCATGTCATTATGCATCGCATCTGCAGCATTAATTAAGAACTTGTGCCACCCGAATACAGTTTGTGCATGCTTCATTGCCACGATTCAGTTCGAAACTTCTAATTTTTCTTGGATTTGAATCCCCTTTTCGTGATTCAAAACATTCCATGACGCAGAGCGAACATCTTGGTAGATAGTTTCTTTCCAGATAAGCACACTCTCATTCATCAGATGATTTAACTAAAACGATATAGATATTTTTTCATACATATTACCTAAAATTCTGAGTACTGAAGTTATAGTACTCCTAAGATATAATGGACTCCTTGCAAACGCTATCTCATCCGTAACCTAGCATTATATGAATAAATTAGCACTAACCATACGTAGGATGTTGTAATGGGAAAGATTTTGGTTTAATACCCTCGGCGTAAAAGGTTAGAAAAAATTTATTATTAATAGAGAATGTGTCTGGCACAACCACTTGCTCCTAAAATTTGGCTTGCAGTATTCCACAAAATCATGATTTTGTGACGCGTATTAGTCCCCTGGACGACGGTCAGCAGTGACAGCATGCACTGTGTACAGAACATGCACTTCACTATTCCTACATACACGCCACACATACACGCCGCAAAATCGTAAATTTTGGGAAAACTTTAAGTCCAATATTTTCGGCAAGTGGTTGTTCCAGACCATGGATGCTGTCTACAAGTGGTGGTTCAATTTGGGTTAAGGTTTTTCCCCCAGTGAGGGTATTAAACTAAAATCTTGCCGTGTAAGATGTAAAGTCTAAAGAGGGTTCACATACATCAATGACATATAGGCCTACATTTCACTCGTGCACAAAACTAACTTATCACCCACGTGCTCAAAGTTGAAACTCAGCCTGCGTCGCTGAATGTCGTAGTTTCGTGCCTTGATTCCAAGTGTTTGGACGTCGCCAAAGGGACTAGCACCCTCACGGACCGTCCTAGCTCCGTTTGGCACACTCTGCTGCAGAAATTGAAGGCCATCTTCTTGTCTTTCGGGAGGCAAACGAACCGACCGCCAGTGCGTGTACACACACGAGTATGACGATGCTTAGATGTGCGTGTGCGCATGCGTGTACGTGTGAGTGTGTTGTGTTTCCTCCAGTAAGAACGCACTGACGAAACGACATTCGCACCGCGCGCTTTTTAAGTCGCGCCACCCCTTCGTTCCGTTCACTCTGACAATTTCGCCCGCATCTTAGTCTCAATATGACACAAGAATGTCAGACCATACAAATCGGAGAATTATTACGAGTCGTCATGATCGAGAAAGCGTTTGAGATGGACCCAGCAATAAAATGTAATGTTTGAAATACCACGCAAAGTCTTTATTTCCCAATACACACGGTTGAATAGGCAATGTTAACAATGGTGCAGTGAGCATGCTACAGGCCTAACGCAAAGCGCCAGTATACAGTAGACAAGGCCTATCCGTATAGTTCGCAAAGCGTCAATCCAAGAATGTTGGCATAGACCTGGAATTGACACTCCAGTGGCCAAAATAATATGGCCTCGGCATTCATTGAAATCAACGTGAATTAGTCACATTTAAATATAGCTGTGCACAAAGTTTCGGGTTATACAAGTTCTTAATTTTGTTTCACTTATTCTTGGTGATTTCTTATCGGCGATTAAAGTCACGGTAAAAAAGTCTTCAGACTTTGATTAAACTACATTTGGATGAATGACATGCTGATCATGAATCTCGAGAATAGCATTTTGTACCTACTTTCACCCGTAAAAGAATTAGTGTTGAACTATGCCATTGTACCTACCCAGCACCGTGAGAAATGGCGACTTAGGGATAGCTTGCATAAGCTTGCCTAGCAACTTCTATTCTAAATGTATCAACTTACTACAGCAATATTACATGTATATGCATAAGGTTGTGCATTCGCACTGCATATCGTATTGTTTGAAAAGGTTCTGGGATCATAAGCCCAGTGTCACGAATTGGCTTGCCCATTGGTATGAAAACCATTCTACATATTGTGTACGGCGCCCTCATTCGGCCGTTGAATGGTTACTCTTGTAAAATGATAACGAATTGACACCAAACTCATCCTCAAGGCAACGAGTATAATCTCGTGGCCTTGTGGAGGAGTTGGGCGCCCTCGCTTCCAGTGCAAGTGTCAATGAAAATGCGCCCAAAGGTGGAAAAAAGCGCCCAATTTGGGTGTTAACTGAGCAATAATTAAGACTTAAGGCTTTGCATGGTGGGTGAATCAATATAGGAAGGTTTGCGGTGACACCATGTATAAGGTCTCTTAAAGAAGTGGTGTGGTTTTGAAAAGAACCCGAGTGGTAAGTCGACGTTTCGACCAGTATGCTTTGATGACGGCCAGAGCATACTGGTCGAAACGTCGAGTTACCACTCAGGTTCTTTTCAGAACCACACCTCTTCTCTAAGAGACCTTATACATGGTGTCACCGCAAACCTTCCTATAATAATTATTGAGCAATAATTTCTGTTACAATTCCCGTTGGTTTCCCTGTAGCCATATGCGCCCTGGCCAAGCCCTGGGAGGGTCTGGTGATCGGTGCCATAGGGGGCATCATTGCCGTGTCCACTCCCCTCCTGTTGGAGCGGCTGCGCATCGACGATCCGGTCGGGGTGATCGGCGTGCACCTCCTGGCGGCCGTCTGGGGCCTGGCCTCGGTCGGTCTCTTTGGCAAGCCGGACAAAATCGAGAACATCACCGACCAAGCGGGTGCGTGTACTGTGGAGAAGTTCACTCTCCAACTCTCAAAGTGCCAACATTTTCTGAGAGAGCCAGACCGAGCGCTGGACAACCGATTTTGAAAAGCGAATCCCAGTCCCAAGCCCAGACCTAAAGGTCTTTATCTTGGAACACAGGTGGATAAGATTGGAACATTTGGAGGGTGGAAGTAAGCAAGTGGCAGGTTTGCGTTGACACCACGTAACACAACTTCGGAGTGAAAAGAGCCGGTAAATTAGCTGCGAAATGCTAGATCTTTTCACAGCGACACTCTCGTCTCAAAAGAGATGTGTTACACGGTGTCACCGCAAACCTTCCACTTGTCACGGGTCATAACACGGGTCATTAACAGCTGGATAATTCTCCTCCCCCACTTTGTAGCCAGTGAATTAAATTTGTCTTGGAATCCAAATTCAGTTTGAAATCTCTGACGGTGGTTGTTGCTGCCTACAGGTCTATTCTATGGCGGAGGCTTTCGGTTGCTAGGCGTGCAGATGCTGGTGGCAGTGACCATGTTCGTCTGGACGGCCATCACCGCCTTCATTCTGCTCTTCGTTATCGATAAGACGGTCGGCCTACGGTGAGTGTTTTCGTCTCTCCTTCTGGACCAAGGGGGCGCACCAAACAAACAGATGACGGGAAAGGTCCTGCTAGGATCGAAACGTTGAGTCACCCATATGACAAAGTGACAAAATCGGACGCTACATACTGGGATTGATTTTAAATATGCAGACCGACAGACAGACATAATAGATAGATAGACAAACAGACAGACAGACAGACAGACAAGCAGGCAGGCAGGCAGGCAGCCAGACAGACATACAGACAGACAGACAGACAGACAGACATACAGGTATACAGGCAGACATACATACAGGTATACAGGCAGACATACATACAGGTATACAGGCAGACATGCATGCATACATACAGACAGACAGCAGACGGACAAACCAACAGACGACAGACAGACAGGTAGACAGCCATAGAGCCCGACTGGTAGGCATGGAGACCGACGGACGGACGCCCAGACAGACAGACAGACAGGCAGGCAGACAGACACACCCATCAAACCTTAGATGTAGTGGGTGTTGCGCTAACTCCTAAAAAGGAGGGTTTTCAGAACTTTGCTAATACTGTCTAATACTTTTCCTTTGTAGGTGCTCCGTGGATCACGAGATCCTAGGCGCCGACATCTGCGAGCACGGCATCAACCAGCTGAGCGTGGAGGAGAGGCAGCAGATGACGGAGGAGCTGCACGGCCTGGGCTTCAAGTCGCCCTTCGATTGCCCGGCCAACTCCAGCGTCCGCCTGCGGAGCGCCTCGGTGCGCCGCCGGTCCTTCGCCACGCACGGCCCCACGGTGGGCACCGTGGCGGCCACGGTGAAGGCCGCCGAGGCCTCGGACGCGGCCCGGGCGGCCAACCACTCCCACCTGGCGCCCAACAGCACCCGCCTCGCGGACCGGCCGGACTCGGACCTGGTCGGCCAGACCTGGATGGCGCACCAGACCGCCATGGAGCAGCAGAGGAACGGCGTGCAGAGTCCCGCACGGTCCGTGGACAGATCTCTAAAGGTAAAGTATCCTGGGTTGAGGCAAGGAGACGACCACACTAGACGCTATATTCACTGATCCCACAGTAATGAATCCATTTCCATTCCAACATTATCAGTGATTCATCTAAAGCCAACTAGGAAGGTTAACTTCTTAAAGGTTTAAATGCCTATATCTGATAAAATACCTTGCATCGCACAGCACTCCATTATATTTCCATAAGCTTAAACAGGCGGGGGACGGGTGGCATTTACTCATTTTGTCCTCCCACATACACTAGTTGGGATCAAAAGTATGACAGGGAAGCACTATTTTCGAACTATATAGGCCTATGCGTGCATACGTATGAAGCTCAATCCCCGGATAGAATCCCACACGTTTCAATGGGCGATTTTCGTTGCCCACGGATATAGCCCACGGAGCTAACTGAACGAAACACTGTAAGACTGTCGCCTACCCCTTACCCCCTACCCCTACCCCTACCCTACCCCCTACCCCCTACCTCCTACCCCTACCCCTACCCCTACCCCCTACCCCCTACCTCCTACCCCTACCCCTACCCCCTACCCCTACCGCCTACCCCTACCCCTACCCTCTATCCTCTACCCTGTACCCTCTACGCATTGAAGATACAATAAAATATTGAGCTTCATACGTCGGCCTGCATATAGGCTATATCTCCTATTTTCTCGTAGTTCTTAAACAAATAAAGAAAACTATTTCCAGCAAAATACAGGATAGGTGTGCACTAAATGACATCCTAACAACGCCCTTTGATTGACCACTGCTCCGTCGGAAACCCGAAACCGCTCTTCAACTTACTCTAACTCTTCTCGCAGCCTTACGACCCCGCGTCCACCGACGGGGACCTGGATTTGGGCGCGGACAACCCGACCTACGAGGAGGGGCACAGCTGCGCCGATAGCCCCCCCATCGTCTGGGAGCCGAACCACAGGGACGGCGTGATGACCGCGCTGTAGCCGATGACGACGCCGATGATGACGGTGGAAGCGACGGCACAGATCACCCTCTGAGATGAACGAGACAGAAACGCACGACAAGCAATACGAGATGAGATGAGACGGGGGGGGGGATGTTGCTTGGCGGATGCACAGTGTATTGTACATTGGGAATCCACTTGGAATCCACTTCGTATCCACTTGGAATCCACTTGGAATCCACTTGGAATCCACTGAGGATCCATTGGGAATCCACTGGGAATCCACTGGGAATCCACTGGAAATCCACTGGGAATCCACTTGGAATTCACTTGGAATCCACTGAGGATCCATTGGGAATCCACTGGGAATCCACTGGGAATCCACTGGGAATCCACTGGAAATCCACTGGGAATCCACTGGGAATCCACTTGGAATTCACTTGGAATCCATTGTGAATTCACCGGGAATCCTCGGGGAATCCTCGGGGAATCCTCGGGGAATCCATGTGGAATCCATTGGAAATACATTTTAGAATCCATTGGGAATCCACTGGGAATCCACTGGGAATCCACTGGGAATCCACTGGGAATCCACTTGGAATTCACTTGGAATCCATTGTGAATCCACCGGGAATCCTCGGGGAATCCTCGGGGAATCCATGTGGAATCCATTGGAAATACATTTAGAATCCATTGGGAATCCACTGAAAACCCACAGGAAATAAATTGTGAATCCATTGTGAATCCACTGGGAATCTACTGGGAATCTATTGTGAATCCATTGTGAATCCATCGGGAATCCACTGGGAATCCATTGAGAATCCACTGAGAATCCATTGAGAATCCACTGAGAATCCACTGGGAATTCACTGGGAATCCACTGGGAATCCACTGGGAATCCATTGGGAATCCACTGGAAATCCATCGGAAATCCCCTGGGAATCCACCGAGAATCCACTGGGAATCCACTGAAAACCCACAGAAAATCCATTGTGAATCCATCGGGAATCCAAGGGAATCCACTGGGAATCCACTGGGAATCCATTGGGAATCCATTGAGAATCCACTATGAATCTATTGGGAATCCACTGGAATCCATTGGGAATCCACTATGAATCCATTGGGAATCCACTGGAATCCATTGAGAATCCACTGAGAATCCACTGAGAATCCACTGGGAATTCACCTGAGAATCCATTGGGAATCCGATGATAACCATTGGGAATTCGCTGTGCATGATCTCCTTCGAGAGCGAGCGTGACTCTAAGTACCGACAACCGAGTTACAAGCTCTTCTCTGTGCCACACTCATTCTCGACAAGGATAAATGCCAGTGGAGTCACTGCAAGCATTCTAAGATGAAACGAGGTCTTTCGGTTTCGCCGGGGCCACCTTGCCCTCGATTGCCGGGCTCGCAGGCCAGCTGGCACGGTAGCCAGCGTCAAAGTAACCTTTAAAGGTTCAGTACATGAACCAAATGCATTCTAATGTTATGGGAGACCGTCTGATGTGTTGGTATGGAGGCTAAGGTAAACAGAGGGAGATGGCAAAACTGATCGCAATGAAGGGTATACTTTGTGGAAGCATTCGAATGCTTGTAACAGCAATGAAGGAAATGGCCTTCTCAATATCGGCAATACTGCTTTCCCTATTCTCTGGCATTCTATTTGATATCACTTAAAGGCCCAATACAACATTTGGAAGATCGGAAAACATCGATGTCCACAGATTTCCTACTAATTTACACAGTTTGTAGAATTGTAGATGGTCATGATAGAATCCCCATGTTGAAATCTTAGTCTGGGATGCAGTACTTCCCTAGAAATCTTCACTCAAACATCGACAAATATTACTCGCAAGTCATAAACTATTTCTTACACTACAGAATGGTGCAAAAACCGTGACGGTTTTTTTCCCTACCTTTTTCTACTTTCTCAGATCACCATTTGAGCTCAAACCTTCACAAGATTGCTTTTTTGGGATGTCTAATGGGTTAACACACAAACTGTGGCAATCTTTTGACCTTTACCAATGTTGTATAGGGCGCGAAGTGGTTAAGCCAAACCAGGCATAATGATTGTGTCACAGTGATATGCTGCCTGTGAGGATACTGCACTATATCACCCTCCTGACCCACCCACCAAAAAATGCACTGCATATCTTCCTCGATACCGAGATGGTTTCTCCAAAAGAATTTGCTGCATGATAACAATGTACAAATGAGGTCCCTGTAGATCATCATGCACGCCGTTTGTCAACATTGCGCTGCCCTGACGTAAAAACCAAAGAGCCCAACCTTGTGTTAGCCTTGTAAAAAAACAAAATCAATGCGCCATTTTTCAAGTATAATCATATATAGAAGATTTATGTAAGTAATATTTGGTCTATATGTAACACGTCTTCAAGATGTATATAGATGCAATGTCGTAACGAGATTCACTTTAAAAGAATTCAATATTTTCTGGAAGGAAAGAACGAAAGACGCGCTTTTCAAAGAGGCATGCTGAGAAGCAATAACTTAAGGAACAGTTTGTGAATCTCCGTTTTGTGATATCGTTCCAGAAGACACCCTGTCAGTATTGAGCTTCACCACTTTTCATATAGGCTGATATTTTGAAGTGTATATAATCATGATTCCGCAGTGAGTATAATTATTACTTTTAAGAAAATAAGTGAAATCCAGACTATATTAACAGAACTGTAAAATGATAAAGCATTCTGAATATTGGTCGAATAAAAAGAGCTTTTCTAAAAATTGTGCACAAGACAGCGCACTACGTGTCAATGTCTTCAAAACGATAAGCAAGGTTACATAGAGCAGCCGATTTAAATTACCCAAACGCACATCTCAGAAGACGAGAAAGAGAAAAAAATAGAGATAGAGATAGAGATAGAGATAGAGATAGAGATAGAGATAGAGATAGAGATAGAAACAGAGACAGAGACAGAAACAGAGACAGAGACAGAGACAGAGACAGAGACAGAGACAGAGACAGAGACAGAGACAGAGACAGAGACAGGGACAGAGACAAAGACAGAGACAGAGACAGAAACAGAGACAGAGACAGAGACATAGACAGAGATAGAGATAGAGATAGAGATAGAGATAGAGATAGAGATAGAGATAGAGATAGACAGGCAGAGACAGAGGCAGAGGCAGAGACAGAGGCACATGCAGAGGTAGAGGCAGAGACAGAAGCAGAGGCAGAGGCAGAGGCAGAGGCAGAGGCAGAGGCAGAGGCAGAGGTAGACGTAGACATAGATAGATAGATATATAGATATAGATAGAGATAGAGATAGATAGATAGAGAGAGAGAGAGAGAGAGAGAGAGAGAGAGAGAGAGAGAGAGAGAGAGAGAGAGAGAGAGAGAGAGAGAGAGAGAGAGAGAGAGAGAGAGAGAGAGAGAGAGAGAGAGAGAGAGAGAGAGAGATAGAGAGAGAGGTCACTCTAATGTCAAAACCTCGGGTCCTCTAAATGTCTGAGGTCTTCAAAAACTAATAGGGGACCCTTGTATTCAGATAGTGAATCAGCGCAACGTTGGTCAGGGTGACGTTTCAAGAACAGAGGTTAGAGAGGGGAAGCCATCGCTGAGCTGTCATTGATGATATAATAACGGGAACCATCCCAGCTGTCACCCTTGGACTTTGTGTACAATCCATGGCATGTGTGGATGTACAGCGCGTGCCAGCGTGGGGCCAAGAAATGCGATACCAAAGACCGTGACAGAGACGGAGGCCACGATCTCGATTTCCTCTGCAGGAGAGACATAGACAGAGAGAGACAGGAGTCGCAATGGCCAAGACCGAGACCTCAATGCCCAAGACAGGAATCGCAATGGCCAAGATAGACCTCAATGCTCTAGACCGAGATGTTAATTCCCAAGACCGAGATCCCAATGGCCAAGATATAGACCTCAATGCCCAAGACAGGAATCACAATGACCAATATAGAGACCTCAATGCCCAAGACCGAGACCTGCAGTGCCCAAGACCGAGACCTCAATGCCCAAGACCGAGGCCTCAATGCCCAAGACCGAGACCTCAATGCCCAAGACCGAGACCTCAATGCCCAAGACCGAGATCTCAATGCCCAAGACCGAGATCTCAATGCTCAAGACCGAGACCTGCAGTGCCCAAGACCGAAACCTCAATGCCCAAGACCGAGACCTCAATGCCCAAGACCGAGACCTCAATGCCCAAGACCGAGATCTCAATGCACAAGACCGAGATCTCAATGCTCAAGACCGAGATCTCAATGCCCAAGACCGAGACCTCAATGCCCAAGACCGGGATCTCAATGCCCAAGACCGAGACCTCAATGCCCAAGACCGGGATCTCAATGCCCAAGACCAAGATCTCAATACCAAAGACCGAGATCTCAATACCCAAGACCGAGATCTCAATGCCCAAGACCGAGATCTCAATGCCCAAGACCGAGATCTCTATGTCCGAGACCGAGACCTCAATGTCCGAGACCAAGACCTCAATGCCCAAGACCGAGATCTCAATGCCCAAGACCGAGATCTCAATACCCAAGACCGAGATCTCAATGCCCAAGACCGATACCTCAATGCCCAAGACCGAGATCTCAATGCCCAAGACCGAGATCTCAATGCCCAAGACCGAGATCTCAATGCCCAAGACCGAGATCTCAATGCTCAAGACCGAGATCTCAATGTTCGAGACCGAGACCTGCAGTGCCCAAGACCGGGATCTCAATGCCCAAGACCGAGACCTCAATGCCCAAGACCGAGATCTCAATGCCCAAGACCGAGACCTCAATGCCCAAGACCGAAATCTCAACGCTCAAGACCGAGATAAAATCCCAGCTGCTTGATTGACCAACATACCGATCACAAACTCCCAAAATTTCTGATAAAACAAGACTAAGTGTTGGGCCAACGATCTTGCATATACACACATTTTTGCCCGAAAGAGAGCATGTCTTCTGGCGCATTAACGTAGTGCATACGGATACCGGTACTTTTGGTAGTGTTATTAAGACATTGCAGATACGTCCAATTTGACCCTGCCATAATTTCTTTACTGTCACTAAGCTACACACTTCCCATAATGGTTTGCCAAATGCTGCCACATAATGGTAGAAAAGCAGTTAACTAAGCATAGGGCCCATAGTGAATATCGGCATAAACCGAATTCGCATTTGTTATAGTGAGTGGCAAAAGTACCATCCCGATATCGTTCCGGAAATCTTAAAATGAACATGAAGACCAGCAATCTTGCCATGAACTGTTGTTATATCTACCCTGCATGTTTTGTCCGGTAGTGAGCTAGGTATGCATGGTCAATAACATCTGGCATAAAAAAGCGTTTGGACAGCTGTGGAATGTGCTTACTTAGGAAACTGATGAAAATTCCGTGCACAGATAAAAAAAGAAGTATGCACTGAATTGAGATGGACTTAGCAGAGAGGAAGTGAAAAGCATCTGAGTGAAATCTGAGCCAACTTAATTGAAAGTCCTTGATCACATCCCGAGAACAGACGGTTTAGAAATTAGAAAACCTTGTTCCGAGTCTGGAGACATTCAGCACTGATACATGCAGCACTGATCACATGCAGCACTCTTCCATCCTCTAAAGATGCAGAGCACAGACGCTCGTGTGTACAAAGCACACACACACACATGTACCGGTACATCACAATGCCTATGACGCGTGCAAACTCGCACTTTTAAACGAGTTGCAGGGATGCAACATCTCTTGTGGCGTTTTTGTCCTAGTACAGTATATGAACCGAACGCGAATTTCTCTTGTCGACAACAAGTCAGGACTGACATGACGAGCTACGCTCATGTGGCTCGGCGCAAAAACAACTCGCACCAATACGAGCTCATTTAAGATGAGGCTGGACTGTAGTCTAACCAAGGAGGTGCTCGCCTAATACCTCCTTGGTCTAACTCTCGACCTATATTTTATCGTGTTTCGAGCGAGCCAACATTAGTAACAAGCTTTTTTCTGCTGTCATCTAGGGATCTGAAATGTACAAACATATTGACAAGATTCTTTTTCTTAGTGGAGTCACATTTGTTTTATACTACTAAAGGCGGTATACAGTTAAAAGCCTGCATTGTAAAATTATGGATTTCACTTAAATATGGGTGTCGCAAATGGAGCCGCGTCCATTGCTTCGAACATGCCGCATTGCCATCGATACTTAGGTAATTATCTAATTTGGGTCACAAAAAACGACCATAGGATAATGACATGCATTTTTATACCAGACAACAATTCAAGTTTTTACACAAACGTACCACATGCGTTACTGCATACCGGTACCCGCACAAACAGTTTTCCGAGTTTGGATCTGTCAATAAGTGGAACATAGTTTGACATACAGAAATGCCCATTAGCAACGAATAATCATCGAGTTGGACATAATGGACGTACATGAACAGGCACAAAAGATTATCCATAAATCCTTTTCAAAGAGGACATCATGCATGATGCGTATACCTTACCTAAATCCCCAATCCAAAAGAGCTGCCTTGGACGCGGTATATTATAATGGATTTGACACAAGCATTAGATAACATCCAATCGACAAACTGACGTGTGTAGAACTGCATATGGTTACACGACTTTCGATGGTGGACTCTATATTTAGACAGCATTTTCAATTTACCAGATCGACGTCTATAGCAGTATTATAGGCCCTTATTAACATGTACGGTATTTCAATGTTGATCCCCCACAATTTACTAGATAAAACTTGACTTATTTCATTTTATACGACTTGCAACCAGTGACGCAGAATGTCTGCTCTATCGGCAGTTATTAATGCAACCCAAAATTAAATAATATTAGTAGGCCCTTTAATTTGTTATTACCGTACCCCGTCAGTTACTTTTGAACAACATGCGTCTTTGCTGTGTACCGATTGCTAGAATTATTCGGGTTCAAACAAAATATAATTTTGTTGATAAGATATATCGCCTGCAGTCAGACTCCCCACTTTCAAACTAACATAGAGAAGAAAGGGAATTGACTGAGAATTCGTATCAATTACTTTAGAGGGCCTGGCATTTCGATCCTATATAACAGGACCTGGAGACCCTAGGCTTGTAGGATGAGATGTGCATTTTGGTCATTTAGGCCTAAGTCAATAAGCAGTTTGTTTGCGAACCTTTAATTGCGAACATATTTAGCTTAAGTAGGCCTATAGGCCTATAGCTCTTAGGTTTTTTTTTTCAAAACCAATTTTGATCGCTGTATAGCCTACGAAGGTCAAAAATTCAAAAAAAATTCAGAGAGTTCAAGGGCTATAGTTACTGTAGGGCTAGTCTCACTATTTTATGGATTATGTTGGGGATGATGGAAGAGCCGCACAACCTTTTCATCTGAAGCACGCAGCAATCTAATAAAATTAAGTAACCTTGCACAGTTCGATTACTCGAGTCAAGAATACTCGATTATGATAATTGTTTTATTCGATCGGATTACCGCCTCACATGCCATTCATTACTTGTCACGCAAACTACTCCATCCCTTTGCGAATTTTCTAAAATGGGCTCCATCGAGACAGACTTTTGTCTACAATCGATGATCGAGCTCGAGCCTGAAGGTCAATTAGCGTGTGATAATACGCTTAGCCGAATACGGAAATCGATTGCATTTTAAATGGTATTTATATAAACAACCTAAACCCGTCGTGGCAAGCTATTTTGAAAGGGCGAAAAAGAAAATAGAATCGAAGAAATTACTAATAATAATACAAGGCCTGAAACTGAGTCCAGGGTAGGATTATAGCACATTCTGGAAGGCAGCTGTTTTCTGGGCTCGTATCATTCACCAGCACCTGCCGTGCTGGCATCCTTCACAGCATGCAGCAACAGAACTAACGGCAGATTCTTCGGTGTCACTAGCTAGCTAGCTTTGGGGAGAGCGCGAATTGATGGGATAGCCAGAGAGACGTACGAGTGATGAGAGCCGTGGGGATTTAGCCCATTCCATCAAAGAAAAACAAATCTACCGAGCTGCAGGTGCATGCAATAAATGTACGGGCCTCAGAGAGTCCAGAGGTTACTCAGGCCTTTGGTGCATTTGATGTCTACGGTTGCTGGGGGCTGCAATCGGAGCGCTATAGGCATCGCGATCGGTCTAAGGCTTAACACGAGGATGCCATTAACATTTTTAGTTATTAACGAGGGACTAGGGAGCGTTAGTGGACGCCGTTTGCTGGAGTGTGGGGCCTGATCGAGCTATGCCCATCTCGGTATTGTGGGGGAGTTGATGAGACCCGTGCCACGGCAGAAAAAAGCGAGGCAGTCTCACTTGAATGTCGACCTGCACTTCCTGCTTCAGTGAGTGAATGCCAGAGATCGAGCTGTCGTGGATCGACGGAGCTTGGGGGATACCGATCGCCGTGCAATCTGCGTGGGCATGGACGTTCGTCTTGTCAAGGTAGTGCGGTACTACTATTATTACTTACTAGTATTACAAGCACATCGTATGAATACCGTTGGCTTACAATTGGAATAATTGAAATGCAACGCACATGTGTACGTTTGGGTCCAAATATTGCTGTTTGTACGCATACCGTAATTCCTTTTCCCGACGCTGGTTTGATAGTAGACATCTGTGCACACTGTAGTATACTATACAGTACACACAGTGATGTACAGTACTGTACATGTACATGTGTACATGTACATGTACAGTACGTTCGATTGTATCACTCAGTTTAACAACATGCATTGCAAAACGGTGAACTCTGACCCGCAATAACAAAGCTCAGCAGTAGTATGGATGTGTTCATTTGCACCCAGTGGAGGGAGGGGGTAGTGGAGTAGGGATATGTGCATTGTTCCTGTTAACAGTTTTAATCATTGCACGGTTTCGAGAAGGATATCGCTTCAGATATGAATGAAAGAACGAACAAATGAATGGACAAATAGATGAGTGAAGGAATGGACAATTGATTGAATGAACAGATAATAAATATTTCGGGATTTACTCTAATAAAATATTTTTGCTTGTGAAAAAAAAATCCACACGAGGATCAAATTAATGGGACCTGTCTTTTAAAACTCATAAATTTCAAATAGTAATATTTCACCTTATCACCAAATGACTTTCATTGCCTTTCATCGCTATATGTCAACGTAACAGTGTGGTGCTATCAAAAGTATGGTTTCATTTCATTACTGAAATAAATTGTATTGAATTTTATTAACAGGTCAACATATGGACGTCATTGTAGCTCAGTAAAGTTGGCAAATTCTGCACAGAGCTTTTAAGGGACTACTTTGTGTGTGTGTGCGGAAGTTGTCGGCTGCAACGTCATGAAGCGAGAGGACAAGATACGCGAGGCGATTCGCGGGCGCGGCTTCCACGAGAAGGCCCGCGAGGCCTTCGTCTCCTACGTGTTCCGGCCTCGGACGGCTGTGGCGCTGGCCGGCACCCTGGCGGCCGTGGGCTACGCCACGGGCTCGTGGCGGGCCGCCGGTCTGGCCGCGCTGACGCTGGGCCTGGGTCTGGCCGCTGCCTACGCGCTCTGGTTCGCCTCCATGTACTTCCTGGCCTACGTCTGGACCAAGATCGTTCGGTGGGTCAAGAAGGCGGGGCCTTGAGGGGACCACAGAGGGCGCCCTTCACTTTTATTTTTGGGTCAACAAAAGACAGGAACTTGTTTTGCCTATAGTAGCCTTTCCATCGGGACTTCTCATCGCCTGCGTGCTGCGGAAGTTGTTTGGAGCCAAAATAAGTGCAATTAAAAATGTTTGATGCAATCAGTACACTTCTTTTTCTCCGTATTAGTTTACATTTGTTTCTATTGATTGATGGCCATTTATTTTCAATTATGTACCACTTAATCGGGTAAATGGGAAAGTTTTGTATTCTTTTTTTGTTATATGTGATAACGGTGGACATGCTGAAGCCATTGATCTCTATTTAAACTTGTTGGCATGCCAGGGGTTGGCATTGAAACCCCTGTCTGCCATTTTAGCACTCTCAATTAAGTAAGAGATTCCGAGGCTGCCTTGAACACAACCACTCCCAGTTCATGATTATGCAGTGCGAAGCAAGCCTAATGCGAGTGGCAAAATGGCGTCTGTAATGCCTTTGCTTGTGCAGCACACAATGGACCATGAACCATCCACTTAATGTGGTGAACAGGCTCTACAAAGGTTTCACAAGGCAACACAACTCAATCAATAGCACAGCATGGGCCCCCTTTTTGTTAGAGATATATATGCAACATTTATTCATCTTGCAATGATTTATCATATACATTTAGGTACACTTGCTTAACCGGGACACATTATCAATACAATAACTATTGGTGACAGCACATTAATACTTTGATATGGAATAAACGCATGCTTGGTGTTCCTATCCACATTAGAAACACGATTCGCATTACAACGCAACAGCACATGAACCTTTGGTTGATGTATAATGATTGGCAAAGCAGAAGTTGAAAGTAGTCTACCAGTTGAACATAATATTTTACTAACAAGGGTCACACTGGCCTTTTTTCGTGCATATTTTTCCTCGCCCCCAAACCTGAAATATGAATCGGAATATGAAAGTTGTCATTACTCTAAATCATGCAGAGAGTTAGTTGACTAACTGCTTATTCTAGTCCAAAGCTCCTGTGGAAGAAAGGTCCCTAAAACACAAACTCGGGTAAAATTGACACGGATCGGACAGTACTAAAACGCAAACTACACGTTCAATCACAGTACTCCACCATTCGGAATCATTTCATGAAGCTTTGCCCAACATCCACCACAGTCCACAGTCCGGTATTTGTTGACACGGACTGATGTCCGCTAACGGAAAAACCTGTTTGTTTTTCACCTTCATATTTCCAATGGCGAAGGCAATGCACGTAGGCACTTAAGCACAGCTGACAGATTTGAAAATGAGAACCAATTCTGTTGTGGATTCAACTACATTACACATGTACACCAGCGTGCTGATTCTGAATTTATTTGAATTTATTGATACACCAGTGTGTTGATTCTAAAGTAGTTGACTGTATTGTGGATTCAACTACATTATACAACAGCGTGGTGATTCTAAATCAGTTGACTCTTGTGGATTCAACTACATTATACACCAGTGTGTTGATTCTAAATCAGTTTACTCTTGTAGATTCAACTACATTATACACCAGCATGTTGATTCTAAATCAGTTGAATCTTGGTGGATTCAACTACAGTATACACCAGCATGTTGATTCTGAATCAGTTGACTCTTGTAGATTCAACTACATTATACACCAGCGTGCTGATTCTAAATCAGTTGACTCTTGAAGATTCAACTACATTATACACCAGCGTGCTGATTCTAAATCTGTTGACTCATACACCAGCGTGTTGATTCTAAATCAGTTGATGCAAAGCTGACCTGCCTACAAGAGTTCTTTGCTTGTATAAAACTGCCATTAAATAATGCACATCTGATGATTGTATTCTGAAATCTACACGTTGTAAATAATTTATTTTTTTCCCAGGTAGGGTAATGTCTGAGTGATTTGAGTGGAGGATAGAAAAGGGCTGTGGCATTTGCCACAAAATACAAAGCCGCAATACCATGCACAGATGTTCACCAATACATAATAATCGCACCAGCATAGACGGCTGAATATCATGACGAAAGAAAGTAGTACCGGTATTTCTGTGTACCGCTGAATCACAACAACACTCGATCCTATAGAGTCGACTACCTGGTTTATAACACAAGCAGAGTAAGAAGTCAACACAAATCTTTGGTTATTCGGTCCACGGTAACTAAATAATAACGTCTACCAATGACAGTGCACTTGCCACCTTTGTTTAAACTACATCACTACATTTGATGACTAAAAATTGCAATAGCTTGGTATGTTTATTTTGTAAGCTTACACGTATTTCGGAAGGAGACTACCTCTATGGGTTTCATGTACTTGGGTGTATTGCAATGATAATTTGTGGATTGTTTACTTCTATTTGGGGAATTACTATTGAATACAGGCATATTTTGTAAGGCGGAGTACAAGTACAAACAGCCTTATTGAATCCGATTGTACCGAGTTCTGATCTTTTTAACAAATTATTTCATGCCGAAATGTCTTCAGGTGAGGGAAAACGGTATTAAATACATATTACATTTCATGTACAAAAAAAAACCCACAGCGAATGCTTGTATCAATTTTCAGTTGTGGAATGTCTTCGTATAAAACTGGAATTATTTTTTTGGTTTGTGGTTTTTGAAAGGAGTGGATTCAATACATGTATTCAATTTTTTTTTTACAACGGACAACCCCCCGAAATATTTTAAAGGGCTAAGGAAAGAGTTTGCCAGACGAAATGAAGGCTTAGGCTCGGGCTCAGGCTTCGTCTCTGTCTGACAAAACCTGAAAATCCAGGTTGTGGTTTGTTTCCGAATTTGAAGGTTTGTTGGCTTGATAGGTACAGGGTATTCACCAAGAAACTGGGGCCAAACGCTTGTTTCTAGATGCCTGTGATATGACGAGTAAGCCAAAGCCTTCATTTCAAATGCGGCCTAAGAGTAAGGAAATGGGTAGTTTGATGGGTCAAAGATCAAAGGCCTGGGCCATGAGGAGATCCCATTCACGCTAACACGCCCTCTATTGTCTCTGGAGAAGGCTCTGTACCGGATCAAAATGCTTGAACGCTCAGCCCTAGAGACCCTCGCTGGGCCCCCCTCTGCCAGGATGTCCTGGGAGAATCCCAACCCGTGCAGCTGTCATTCTCTCAATGCTGACTAATGCACTCACGCTGTGATCTCCTCACGGACCCATCAATCTACCATTAGCGTCTCATGTTGTCGCAGGTTGAATGTCTCAGCCTCGGCTTTCTAGGGGGGGGGGGTGCCCCGGGATGACATGAAAGTGAACGGACGGCAGTCACACCGTCCCACGACCCCTTGACCCCCCCCCCCCCCCCGCACTTCCCGCCTCACTTCAATTACCCCTGTAGGAATGCAATGCAATGCAATGGAGGGTACGGCTACTTCTATTCACGGGTTGGGGTTGATGACCTCAGACAACATTGCTGACACCACGGCCTGGTTGTCTAAATAGACAAACACGATGCACATGCCCCGTTTCTCTACATTTGACAGGAAGGGTGGAATGTTGTTCTTATTTGATCACTACCTTGTGTAAGAAGCGTCTCTCAGAAGAAATTACGATATCAATCTAAGTGATGTCTGCATCAGCACATTTCAATTTTAAAGAAAAAACATCTGCTTTTCATGATTCTTTACCCACTGATATCATAACTTATTTTCTGGCAACTTTGTGGGCAAAGTACCGGTAGTTGATGAAAATTAAAAAAACAAATGAATGAAATGACTTTAATGCATAAGCCCTACTCAAGTGAAGTGTATTGATTGAATCTCAAAAGTTAGAGGGCCTGACGGTTCGATCCTAGCAGGACCTTTCTCAAAGGCCTTTGAGAAAGGTCCTTCTAGAAACATTGCAGGTCATTTCACTGTATTGCAGGTCATTTTACTTCATGTTTTGTTTGAAGAGCAAAGTAAATGTGGCTGGGATTAGGGCTGTGTTTCTGGCTCAGTGTGCCAGTGTTCTTTACCCCCTGAGCTATCCAGCCCTTAGGTGGGATCCTTCCCCCGGTAGTCGATCATCTTTGCTAAGAAGTGGGTTTGTGCCGGTCAAAAGCAGCTAACACGATAGGATGACGAATGCCATCTTGTGAAAAATGGAAATTCTGTGACCTTTTTTTTTTTCTTTTTTAAAAACCTAGCTCAGCCTGCAACTTTGCCTCTGTTATCCAAAAGCTGAACACAAAGGTAGGTTTTTTTTTCTTTGTTGAAGTTGAAGATTGGGAGACTTGTTTACAAAACGGAGTGTGATCTGCACCACCTAAGCCAAAGGCGTCCCGTTTTCACGTCTTTTACTTTGACATGGATCAAAGAAATGCAGACAAAGCCGGAGCCTGAGCCCAAGCTGGGTTGGGGAAAAAGGCCCCTTACAGCTCTGGTTAAGTACTCCGACCAATTGCTGAAATACACCCACATCAATCATTTCAACTTCAATGATCCCCATCATACAAATTTGTCTTTCAAGTGTACTTCTTTCTCTAGTAGGAGTTGAGGGGCAATTAAAAAGAGGTTGATAAATATGCTGGGATACAATATTAAGACTAAGCCACCCTCCCCTATTGACACTAATGGAAGCGGCCGTTTATTACAGGACTGGAAGGATCCACTATACCGACGAGGGGGGGTCATACTTTCTGGAGGGCCTTCTTGATGTCCTTGACCAGCATATTGCCAATGACCATCTTGTCGCTGTTGGTGGTGATCTTGCCCTGGCCTATGGTGACCAGCACCAGGGAGCTCTTGGACAGCGTCCGGGCGGCGAAGCGGCAGGTTCCGGCGGAGGGGTCGCTGGCCGGGACTATCTGGACGTTGGCCACCTCGGCCACCCGGGCTACGATGGTCTTGTCGCTGCTGGCCGACTCGGGGACGGCCACCTTGTCCGAGACCTCGTTCATGCCGGCCAGCTTGCCTGGATTGAGGGAGGAGAGGGAGAGGGGAGAGGGGAGAGGGAAGAGGGAGAGGGAGAGGGAGAGGGAGAGGGAGAGGTAGAGGGGGAGAGAGAGGGAGAGGGAGAGGGAGAGGGAGAGGGAGAGGGAGAGGGAGAGGGAGAGGGAGAGGGAGAGGGAGAGGGAGAGGGAGAGGGAGAGGGAGAGGGAGAGGGAGGGGGAGGGGGAGGGGGAGGGGGAGGGGGAGGGGGAGGGGGAGGGGGAGAGGGAGAGGGAGAGGGAGAGGGAGAGGGAGAGGGAGAGGGAGAGGGAGAGGGAGAGGGAGAGGGAGAGGGAGAGGGAGAGGGAGAGGGAGAGGGAGAGGGAGAGGGAGAGGGAGAGGGAGAGGGAGAGGGAGAGGGAGAGGGAGAGGGAGAGGGAGAGGGAGAGGGAGAGGGAGAGGGAGAGGGAGAGGGAGAGGGAGAGGGAGAGGGAGAGGGAGAGGGAGAGGGAGAGGGAGAGGGAGAGGGAGAGGGAGAGGGAGAGGGAGAGGGAGAGGGAGAGGGAGAGGGAGGGGGAGAGGAAGAGGGAGAGGAAGAGGGAGAGGCAGGGGAGAGGGAGGGGAGAGGGAGGGGGAGAGGAAGAAGGAGAGGGAGAGGGAGAGGGAGAGGGAGAGGGAGAGGGAGAGGGAGAGGGAGAGGGAGAGGGAGAGGGAGAGGGAGAGGGAGAGGGAGAGGGAGAGGGAGAGGGAGAGGGAGAGGGAGAGGGAGAGGAAGAAGGAGAGGGAGAGGTGAGAGAGGGGGAGAGGGAGGAGAAGAGAAAGAGGAGGAGGAAAGTGAGGTGGAGATGGAGATAGAGGGGAAGAGGGCAAGGGAGATGAAGAGAAAGTAAAAAGTGAAAAATGAAAAGTGAAAATAAAGCAATTAGCTCACCAGTGAAAAAAAAGTTTGCCTGAAAAAAAAACCCTTCATCTCTTTCGTGGAATAAAAATACAGCTTCAAACCATTCCTCTTAATTGCGAGATCTACTGGACTGCTACAGACCGACTGGACTTTGTTGAAAAAAAAAGCATCAACCGATCCTCTGGTTGATCCAATGGCACCTACCCTGCTCTGAGAGGAAGTCCTTTTCATTCAGGCTGATTGGCTGAAGGAGTTCCCCCACTGGAGCCTTGATGCTGGCACTGAACTTACGACTCTCCGTACTGTGAGCAAAAAAAAACAAACAACCACAGCGGTCTGCTCTTGAGAAAATACAGTAAACCTTGGCTAGGTCGGCACCCTTACCCTTTGTCGACTTACGGTTTCACTAATGAATGTGTGAAACTGTTTCACGTGCAAGTTCTTTGGTAAACACTCGGACAGAAAATAGCTGTGCCTCAAAAATCACCAGTCCCCTGGATTTTTTTGATTTTTTTTACACTTTTTTTCGGAAGTAATTTCATGATGAGTTACACAAAGGATTTTACTGATTTTTTTCTTCAATGTTTTCTTCTGTGCACCCATTCAGTCACAGCTGTGGATGCAATGACCCCATTCAGCTTGTACACAGTGGGACATTCAGTGCACTCATTCACAGTCACAGCTGTGGACCCAATGACCCTATTCAGCTATACACAGTGGGCCATTCAGTGCACCCATTCACAGTCACAGCTGTGGATGCAATGACCCCATTGAGCTTGTACACAGTGGGCCATTCAGTGCACCCATTCACAGTCACAGCTGTGGACCCAATGACCCCATTCAGCTTGTACACAGTGGGCCATTCAGTGCAGCCATTCACAGTCACAGCTGTGGATGCAATGACCCTATTCACCTTGTACACAATGGGCCATTCTGTGCAGCCATTCACAGTCACAGCTTTGGACCCAATGACCCTATTCAGCTATACACAGTGGGCCATTCAGTGCAGCCATTCACAGTCACAGCTGTGAATACAATGACCCTATTCAGCTTATACACAATGGGCCATTCAGTGCACTCATTCACAGTCACAGCTGTGAATACAATGACCCCATTCAGCTTACACAGTGGGCCATTCAGTGCACCCATTCACCATCACAGCAATGTTCAGCATGTACACAATGGGCAACCCAGTGTACACTGAGCCGTGCCTAAAGAGCTACAAACAGCCAGGGCCCAATTTCATAGAGCTGCTTTAAGCGCCAAAAATTTGCTTAAGCACAAAAAGTCACGATTCATTGAATCACCTTGCCGACCCAAACTTCAGTGCTGTTTCACGCTAAGTAAAGAAGAGTAGAATACAAGTCAAAAGCGACTGAAATCACATCAAAGTGAGGTTTGTAATCCTGTTCACATAAGGAAGACTTTTCCTGCTTAGCAGATTTTCATGCTTACGCAGCTCTATGAAATTGGCCCCTGGTGGCCAAATAAGCCTATGTAACTGTGGCCAAGGCCAATGAGGTTTGGACGGCTGCCTGCTCTTGGGCTCTGGATGAGACAACACAAACACACACACACCCGTACACGCGTATACTTGTGGGGTATTCCCTTTGTTCTTGTGAAATTTCTAGCGACCATCCCTCATATAATATAGTTCTATTTGCGACAAATAAACATACCTCGGAAATTCCTCCTTTTTGAGTTAATTCCAAATAACCAGTTTTGTGAAAACCTTATGGGGTGCCAAAAAAAGTACCCCACAAGGAGCGGTCCCATTGTTCTGAGTACCCAGCCATTGTTCCAGTATCCCACAACCCACCTTATGTACATGTAAGCCCACACACACACACTCCGGCCAGGGGGGAAACTCACCAGATTTCAAAGTTGGCCGGCTGCGTGGTGTCCCCAAAGTCGATGCCCAGCGTGACAGAGACGGACTTGCCCACGCCCAGGTTGTTGACCTCCGGGAACTTGTGGAGCTTCATGCCGGCCGAGAGCTTGCTCTCTCCTGACACGACCACAAAGGAGAGAGAACGTTAATTCCTATATCTCCAGCCTTCCCGAGTCCCTCACTATCTCCTTCTTTCTCTAGCCCTTAAACTTGAGTGGCTTTTCAGCCTCGTTTTGGGCAATTTTGCATACAAAAAAAAATAATAATTAGAGAGAAGAACAAGGAAGGGCAGGGGAAAGTATCAAATTTTGGTTCGTGTGAAAAGCGTACAGAGGTTTCAATTCTTTGGTTGGTTGTAACACTATTCGGACTTCACATTCTCATGTGCTAAGCTATTCTGCTTAGGATGACAAGAGCATACTGAAAAACCCTTCTGAAAAGACCCTTCTGAATAAGCACCTCCCTTTCTCCTTCACAGTCCTCCAATAGGAGTTAGCGCATGAAATCCACTGCCTCAATTCTTCACAATCCTCCAATGTGATTTTGTACACAAAAACCCACCCTGACATAGACTAGTTGACTATCAGGGAAGGCCGCCATCTAAGGACTGGATAGCTCAGATGGGATGAGCGCCGGTGCGCTAATCCAGAGGTCTCGGGTTCTAGTCCCGCTCCAGTCAAAGTTTTCTCTGCCAATTTTTTTTTTTTTAAACCCATTTTCATCAGTCCTTGGCAATTTCCTTCCCAAACCCCTCGCACCAATCTCCGATCATCCCACAGAGGCAAACACTGGACCAGGAAGCCCTGGCCCTTCCCCTGGCCCTTCCCCAGGCCCTTCCCCTGGCCCTTCCCCTGGCCCTTCCCCTGGCCCTTCCCCTGGCTCTTCCCCTGGCCCTTCCCCTGGCCCTTCCCCTGGCCCTTCCCCTGGCCCTTCCCCAGGCCCTTCCCAAGGCCCTTCCCCTGGCCCTTCCCCTGGCCCTTCCCCTGGCCCTTCCCCTGGCCCTTCCCCTGGCCCCTCCCCTGGCCCTTCCCCTGGCCCTTCCCCTGGCCCTTCCCCTGGCCCTTCCCCTGGCCCTTCCCCTTCCCCTGGCCCTTCCCCTGGCCCTTCCCCTGGCCCTTCCCCTGGCCCTTCCCCTGGCCCTTCCCCAGGCCCTTCCCCTGGCCCTTCCCCTGGCCCTTCCCCTGGCCCTTCCCCTGGCCCTTCCCCTGGCCCTTCCCCTGGCCCTTCCCCTGGCCCTTCCCCTGGTCCTTCCCCTGGCCCTTCCCCTCGCCCCTCCCCTGGCCCTTCCCCTGGCCCTTCCCCTTCCCCTGGCCCTTCCCCTGGCCCTTCCCCTTCCCCTGGCCCTTCCCCTGGCCCTTCCCCTGGCCCTTCCCCTGGCCCTTCCCCTGGCCCTTCCCCAGGCCCTTCCCCTGGCCCTTCCCCTGGCCCTTCCCCAGGCCCTTCCCCTGGCCCTTCCCCTGGCCCTTCCCCAGGCCCTTCCCCTGGCCCTTCCCCTGGCCCTTCCCCTGGCCCTTCCCCTTCCCCTGGCCCCTCCCCTGGCCCTTTCCCTGGCCCTTCCCCTGGCCCTTCCCCTGGCCCTTCCCCTGGCCCTTCCCCAGGCCCTTCCCCTGGCCCTTCCCCTGGCCCTTCCCCTTCCCCTGGCTCCTCCCCTGGCCCTTTCCCTGGCCCTTCCCCTTCCCCTTCCCCAGGCCCTTCCCCTGGCCCTTCCCCTGGCCCTTCCCCTGGCCCTTCCCCTGGCTCTTCCCCTGGCCCCTCCCCTGGCCCCTCCCCTGGCCCTTCCCCTGGCCCTTCCCCAGGCCCTTCCCCTGGCCCTTCCCCAGGCCCTTCCCCTGGCCCTTCCCCTGGCCCTTCCCCTGGCTCTTCCCCTGGCCCTTCCCCTGGCCCTTCCCCAGGCCCTTCCCCAGGCCCTTCCCCTGGCCCTTCCCCTGGCCCTTCTCCTGGCCCTTCCCCTGGCCCTTCCCCAGGCCCTTCCCCAGGCCCTTCCCCTGGCCCTTCCCCTGGCCCTTCCCCAGGCCCTTCCCCTGGCCCTTCCCCTGGCCCTTCCCCTGGCCCTTCCCCAGGCCCTTCCCCTGGCCCTTTCCCTGGCCCTTCCCCTGGCTCTTCCCCTGGCCCTTCCCCTGGCCCTTCCCCTGGCCCTTCCCCTGGCCCTTCCCCTGGCCCTTCCCCTGGCTCTTCCCCTGGCCCTTCCCCAGGCCCTTCCCCTGGCCCTTCCCCTGGCCCTTCCCCTGGCCCTTCCCCTGGCCCTTCCCCTTCCCCTGGCCCTTCCCCTGGCCCTTCCCCTGGCCCTTCCCCTGGCCCTTCCCCTTCCCCAGGCCCTTCCCCTGGCCCTTCCCCTGGCCCTTCCCCTTCCCCTTCCCCAGGCCCTTCCCCTGGCTCTTCCCCTGGCCCTTCCCCAGGCCCTTCCCCTGGCCCTTCCCCTGGCCCTTCCCCTGGCCCTTCCCCTGGCCCTTCCCCTGGCCCTTCCCCTGGCCCTTCCCCTGGCCCTTCCCCTGGCCCTTCCCCTTCCCCTTCCCCTGGCCCTTCCCCTGGCCCTTCCCCTGGCCCTTCCCCTGGCCCTTCCCCTTCCCCTTCCCCTTCCCCTGGCCCTTCCCCTGGCCCTTCCCCTGGCCCTTCCCCTTCCCCTTCCCCAGGCCCTTCCCCTGGCTCTTCCCCTGGCCCTTCCCCTGGCCCCTCACTCACCCACTCTGATGGCGGGGATGGGCGCGTCCCCGCTGTTGGTCATGCTGACCTCCACAGAGACCATGGTGGGGGAGTAGAGGCAGGCGTTGCGCGTGAAGCGGTAGGAGGCTGCCAGGCCCTGGGTGTTCATGCGGTTCAGGAGCTCGTAGGTCTGGGTAGGGGTGAACATGGCGCTGCTCACCTGCGGGAAAAAACCCCAAATCAAAACCGTTGACGCCATCAGTAACGTCACCTACAGTAGGCAGTGTTTTTAGTCGGTCCTTAACTATAGTAATATTTCTATATTTTTTAAATTATTATTTTTCTTAAAGCAAAATCGTCCAAAACAAAGCTGAAAAGCCACTAAAGGTTAAGGGCTAGAGAAAGAAGTAGATAGAGAGGGACTCAGGAAGTCTGGAGATAGGAAGTAACATTCCTTCATATGCCTGATGAAGGTTAGCAGTCCTAGCAACCAAAATGTCGCTACCAGAAACACGACATCACGGAGTAGCAGGTTCGAATCCCGCCCGAGCTGCCTGAAAAATTTTCATCAACCATCGGGCAATGCACTGGGCACTCAGTGCTTATTACGTCAAGCAGGGCAAGCCCTCAATGAATCACATTCTCCTTGATGCAAACATCATTTAAATCTATGACTTAAAATGACCAAAATGAAAATCTCAAAAATGTAAAATACCACTATCATTTTCATTTTTTTTTTCACCAGGAATTAACCAAAGGTGATATACAAAAATGTTGCAAACTGCTTACTGACTAAAATTACCAAAATGTAAATCTTAAAACTTAGTGGGCCTGACTTTTCGATCCTAGCAGGACCTTTCTCAAAGGCAGAGAGAAAGGTCCTGCTAGGATCGAAACGAAACTTCAGGCCCACTAAATTTTAGGAAATAACCACTTTGAAATGGTTGTCTCATCAGGTATATTTCTCACTGGCCAAGGCGTATTATCAATCACAGCTGCGTGGCTACAATCAAAGCAATTCAGAGAGTATGCCGTGATGCATTCAGCGTTTTGAGTACTCAGACTTCTGGGCCTAATTTCAAAGAGCCGCTTAAGCGAGAAAATCTGCTCAGCGGGAAAAGTCTTCCTCGTGCAAACAGGTGTACAAAGCACATTGCGATGCCCTTAGAATTGCTTCTGACTTGTAGTCTACTCTTCTGTACTTAGCATGAAACAAAAGTGACGTTTTGGTTGGTAAAGTCATCCTACGAATCTTAACTTTTTGTGCTTGAGCAAAATGTTGGCGCTTAAAAAGTGGCTCTATGAAATGGTTCCCCTGATGGTGCTGCGATTGCTGTCGTTCGACTCACCGCGACTCCTTGGGACTTGTCGCTGATGGAGAGCCCCTGCAGGTCGCTGGCCAGCGAGGGCATCAGCAGACCACCGCCGCCAGCACCAGCACCCTCCGCTAATCCCGCCGCTTGCACTAGGGGAGGACCAACTGGCACGGATCAGACCACCGGGGAAGGCAGACGCGCCCGGATGGAGGCAGGGTAGGGTACCGGCCACACAAAAACAAACAACCCCCCCACACCGGCAGCACAATACAACAGGCATGCGGGGCACCGGTGATGACAATCGGCGGGGATGAGGTGGGTTACCGGTGATGAAAGGCAGGCAAAATGAAAGGAGAGGGAGAGGGGGGACACAGAAACACAGAAAAAAAGGCACAGAGGGTAAAAACTGAACAGCAATGTGGAAGACACTGGCATGAAAACATCAATTGGATGACTAAACAAACTATAGCCAAGTAAACAAAAAAATATTAGTTTCTCATTTTCTCGGTTTTTTTTGACACCGCAATTTATTTTGTTTTTGTTTTATAAAACGATAAAAAGAAGAGATTTTGATTGATTTTCGCTGTTTCCAGCCGTTGAACCTGGCACATGCACAGCCTAAATATCGTACAGTACCTAAAAACGACTGGAAATTAGACTGCCTCTCTTTGGAAAAAAAAAAATGTTTTTGAAAAGGAGAAGAAAAAAAAGGAAGAAGTGCCTGCATCTTCCTCCTTTCAAAAAGTTCGGATGAGAAACTAATACATTTTTCGTACTTGGCCTAACGACAATGATACTTTAGATGACTTGGAGATGACTTGGAGATGACTTTCTAAGCCATAAACTGTTGTGCTCGGATACCAACTAATCGGCAGATGGATACCAGCTTGGGGCAAGTCTTCCTTACAACCCCCCCCCTCAATCTTTCACGAATAGAAAACTGACTTTTTACAAAAGATAATCAACGACAATTACATTCAGCTTTGCAAATACACTGTTCAAAACTTCAAAACTAGACCCAAAAGATTACAAGCAAGTCAACAGCCACAGTTCTCAAAAGCGACTTTTCCTCCACCAATAATAATCAGCATTTCAGTGCATTGACTAAGGAGCAGATTGGAAAATCAAATCTGAGTTGTGTTGTTGGGTTTTGTTTTTTTTGGGGGGGGGGTTCGGGGTGGGGGAGGGGGGAGAGGAAGGCGGAGGAAAAACCGAAGAATGGTACATCAAACTGATATCCATGCAACAGTAGACACAATGTTACCGTACTTTGAACACATGGACACAAATCGGACCAAGTCCACGATCAAGCTGGACCAACATACTACACGGACCAACATACTACACGGAGCATACATATGCTTTCCCACAACGGTGAGTCTCTCAGTTTCTCTCAGAACCACACAAACTCAAAAGAAATCATTCATACATGGTGTCCACAAAAAACAACAACGACCATTTCTCAATTTGTGACTGGCTCTGCCAAAAATGCCCTTAAATCACGCCACATCTTTGTGCGTAACCGGCTGTCTCACCCAATAGGAGTGTTTTTTCTCTCTTAAAATGTTTGATTTCTTGTGTTTTTTTGACAATTTGATACGCTTGATGACCATTCTTTCATAATCTCATAATCAGTTTGAGAAACAGTTAATTTCCATCAATAAAAATACCGGTATAGCACTTTGTGAGCTTCATCTTGCCACTTTAGTCTGCCAGTAAAATGTTTCAATAGCCATTTCTTCATAAGGCGTTTCATTTTTGGTGACAGTTATCCCCACATGAATTTCGATATATCTCAGGTCAGACCTGCATCAAAATGAAGCTTAGTTCATGCTCTTTCTGACTATGCGCTTAAAACATGTTTTTTTTTTTTTTTTTTTTGCAGAGCCATTTGACATTTCAGAAATCCTCTCATTTCCGTTCATTGTTTATTCTCCACCAAAAAAAGCTGCTGGTATGTACGGCCAGATGGGCATTGTCAGAAGTGGACTTACTGTCGTCAAAGTTGAGCAGCTGCATGTCGGACGCACTGTTCTTAGTGGCCTTCTTCGGGGTTCTGCTCTTGGTGGGAGTGGCCTTCGGAGTGGCCTGAACGGTGAGACAACAGATGAAAATGTCAGTCAGAACTGTGGCCTCCATTTTGTTGCTCTCTCGACCGGCCACCAGAATCCCTCCCGAATACCGCCCCCGAGCTGCCGGAATTTTTCATCAGGCATCGGGCAATGCACTGAGCACCCAGCGCTCATCACGTCGAGCAGGACAAACCCTCATTGAATTACATTCACCTCGACGTAAAACATCATGTTATATCTACGGGCACACCAGAGCAAAACTCAAGGCGGCCCAATGGATCTCCTGATGACCCCGCTGTTCAGAATAGACCTGCAATCGAATTGTGGCTTGACTGGAGGCTCCATGTCGGTCTCTGTTATCTAGGGAATGAATCTGAAAAAGTAGCACATAGTTCCACAGGCGGGAACTTGGACTCCATGATGACAGCAAAGTTATTCCATCAAATTCCAATAGGAGCTTTTAAAAAAAAAAAAAAAAAAATATATAAGTTACGATGGGTTTGGTGAAATTGACTACTGGACGCATCACTGGGACCTTTTTTTTCTTATTGAGGGACGGCGGGAGTTTGCAGCAAGCTTGCTCACCTTCTTGACTGGCACGCCGCTGTCCGAGTCGCTGTCATCGCTGCTGGAGCCCTCGGAGGACGAGTCGTCGTCGCTGTCATCGCTGCTGGACGACCCATCCTCGCCGCTGCTGCTGCTGGTGCTGGACTCGTCCTCGTCCTCCGAGGAGCTGCTGGTGCCGTCGCTGTCACTCTCGCTGGTGCTGCTCCCCGAGCCGCTCTCCGAACCGCTGCCAGAGTCCGAGTCATCGCCGCTAGAATCTGGCCAGATTACAAAAAAAAAAAAAAAAAAAACCAGAAAGAAAACCAATTGAGAAAGGTCCTGCTGGGGTCAAAACATCAGGCTCTTCCAAAAAAAGAAAGATTTTTTTTGATATTTTTTTTGGATATTTTATTTTTTTATTTTTTTTGGATATTTTTTTGGATATTTTTTCTTGGTCTTTATTTTTTTAGATACTACAAAATTCCTAGTCAGTCTAAAGAATTGGACTGAGCCAATATCCAGTACAAAGTGGGAGTCTCTAAATTTACTTTTCACTGGCCAAGACCCATTATCAATCACAGCCGTGTCCATACAATCGCCCTATTCAGTGAACCAACTCAATGTTTCGGGCTGTGTGTACTCTGTCGTTTGTCGTCAGGAGACTGACTGAAAGAGAGGTGCTACATGGTGTCACTGCAAAGCTTCCACTTTGCAAACCTTCCCCTTGGTATTTCCACCATGTAAACATTCCCCTTGGTATTTCCACCATGCAAACCTTCCCCTTGGTATTTCCAACATGCAAACCTTCCCCTTGGTATTTCCACCATGCAAACCTTCCCCTTGGTATTTCCACCATGCAAACCTCCCGGTCTTATGATCTGGCCCTATACCTGATCCAGACAGCTCTTCTGCCTCTGAGCTGCTGCTGGAGTAGAAGGACTTGGACTTGCGCACCGGCTTCTTCTTGGATAGAGGACGGTCCTTGTTGACCCACGAATGGATATCCTGGTGGTGGAGTTGACGGGACAAAAGTGAAGAAGAAAGGAAAAGAGACAATATTTGAGCACAAATTTGGATATACACGCTCATACAACGGCTGTCAGAACCAGGGGTTTTGAAAATTGTGGACTGAAGTTTCCCGCAGCAGCAGGGTTGGATTTGACAAACCCTGACAAAGCGTCAAAACAATATAGTCTGTCACAAAGCCTGACCATAAATCAACACCATACGGTCTATCACAAAGCCTGATATTATGACAAAACCATACGGCCAGTCCCATAGTCCGCTTGGCCAATTGTCACGACATCATGGTCATGCATATTCATGTATGCTCTATACTCTGACGTTGGCCAATCAGAGTAAAAAGTGTTCATGAATATGCATAACATCAGCAGGAACGACTTCCAGGAAGAATGCCGTTGCCGGGTGAGTGTACACTTCCTAGAAGGAGACAGTTATGGTTCAAACATTGGTGGACCCAAGCAGCAGTCTGTGCATTTACCTCCACATTGCGCACAGTAGGATCAGGCATCTCCTCCGGGAAGACGGGCAGGTCTATGTAGCCTATGGCCCTGGCATTGATGATGTGAGACAGGGAGCCCAACTGGAACTGATCCCGATCTGAGGCGGTTCAAAGTCAGACACAAAGTCATGCGCAAGAGCACTACAAATTGCTCACTGACTAAAAATTGACTCAAATGCATTCACAGTGAAATCTCGGTAGGTCAAACTCTGATACTTCAAAGCTCCTGTTATCGAGTCAAACAAGGATTCTATTCCCTTCAGTAGTGAAACAACTTCTCCTTACTCAAGACTCTGCTTAACACAAATGATGAGCATGCTCCCTTGAGATTTGACGTGTCAAGATTTTCAGGTATCAAAAAATTGAACCTGGCAGAGCTTTCCTGCTAGGTCCTGCTAGGTTTGAAACGTCAGGCCCTCCTAATTCAAGAAAAAAAAAAAAAAAAATCCCAGTCAGTTTTCCTTTCTGAATATGGATTTCTTTTTCTTTTCTATTTGTCAAACAAATGGAAGGAATAATGGGCAAAACCGACTGGGAACTCATGAAAATTTTTGAGAAATGGCAAAGAAAACTTTGGCTCGACCGGGAATTGATCCCGAGACCTCTGGCTTTGCGTACCAGCGACAGTAGGCTAGGCTAGGGGCCAAGAAAGATGGCTTATCAGGAGAGTGGTTTTGAGGGTCGGCGGGGGGAAGGGAGGTTAATCATCGTTGGGTGGGAAGACCAGAGGATGGAGGAGTGATCTGGGGGGAAAAGGTGCCTGCCTACCCTTGAAGACAGACTTCAGGACGGGTACTGGCTTGGGGCCAAGGAAGCTGCCTTATCAAGAGAAGAGGTTTTTAGGGTCGGAAGGGGGTACGGAGGGTCAATCATCGTTGGATGGGAAGACCAGAGAACGGAGGAGTGATCTGGGGGGAAAAGGGTGCCTGCCTACCCTTGAAGACAGACTCCAGGACGGGTGCTGGCTTGGGGCCCAGGAAGATCTTCTTGGCGTGCTTGCTGAGGGCGCCCCCCTTCTCGCCGGGAAAGATGAGCTGTCGCAGGAAGCGGGCCCGGTCCCTGATGTCGTAGTTCTGGTCGTACTTGGCCAGGTTCAGCACGTACTGGAATAGGAGCTTGGTCTGAAAAGAATAGAGAATAAATTGAGCACTAAACCTACCCGAACCTTTACATTTCCAGGACTGAGTTTAATCTAGGAAGGGTAAGGGCACGAGCAAATGAACTCATAAATTTAAAGGGGCATCCACTTCGTCGATCTGTCGATCCACGGACTGCAATTGTGGTGGATGTTATGGTAGTGGCAATGGGAGGATTGTTTTAAGTTGCCATTCTTGATGTGGTAATGGTTGCTTTTGTTGTGAGCATCATTCCTGTTTAATGCTATTCTTGTTGGTATGGTGACGAATGCTGTGTGATCGGATGTTGCTTATGTTGTTGTTGCTGTTGCTGTTGGTATTGTTGATGTTGGTGTTTCTGTTGTTGGTGTTGTTGTTGTTGTTGTTGTTGTTGTTGTTGTTGTTGTTGTTGTTGATGTTGCTGGTGTTGCTATTGTTGCTGCTGTTGCTGCTGTTGGTGTTGGTGTTGTTGGTGTTGCTGGTGTTGCTATTGTTGCTGCTATTGATGATGTTGTTATTGGTGTCGTTAGTGTTGCTGTTGTTCCTGCTGCTGTTGTTGCTGTTGTTGTTGTGTTTATTGTTGCTGTTGTTGGTGTTGCTGTTGTTCCTGCTGTTGTTGTTGCTATTGTTGTTGTTGTTGTTGTTGTTGTTGCTGTTGTTGTTGTTGTTGTTGTTGCTGGTGTCGTTAGTGTTGCTGTTGTTCCCGCTGTTGTTGTTGCTATTGCTGTTGCTGTTGCCGGTGTTGTTGGTGTTGCTGCTGTTGTTGTGGTTGTTGTTGTTGCTGTCGTTGGTGTTGCTGTTGTTTCCGCTGTTGTTGTTGCTATTGTTGTTGTTGTTGTTGTTGTTGTTGTTGTTGTTGTTGTTGTTGTTGTTGCTGTTGTTGGTGTCGTTAGTGTTGCTGTTGTTCCCGCTGTTGTTGTTGCTATTGCTGTTGTTGTTGCTATTGCTGTTGCTGTTGCCGGTGTTGTTGCTGTAGTGAATACCTGCTTGGAGTTGGTCAGGAAGAGCTTGGCGCCCAGGTTCAAGATCTGCATCTTGACGATGTCCTCCTCATTGGTGAAGTCCTTGGCCATCTTGCGCAGGACGTCCGGCGCAATCTTGGGCACGCGGTCCGAGTACTCGCCGATCAGCCACAGGATACTGGCCCGTGCCATGGGCACCTGGGATGGGCAGGGTACCGGGGACAGATATCCATTAAAAAAAAAAAAAACCAAAATTACGATCTATCGCAAGACGATGAGCGATGCACAGAAACCATACAATGCATCACAACTAACGACGGGTTATCCATCGTAAGTTGAGTTATGATGCATCGTAAGGCTTTGCAAAATCCAGCCTTAGTCACATATACCAAGCCTGTCGCCTAGCCATTTATCAGATGCCACCTGGGACAGATAACCATAAAAAAAAAAAAATTATGATCAATCGCAAGAGGATGAGCGATGCACAGAAACCATACAATGTATCACAACTAACGATGGGTTATACATCGTAAGTTGAGCTACGATGCATTGTAAGGCTTTGTGAAATCCACCACTGGTCACATATATACTAAGCCTAGGTAACCAAGCCAGTCGCCTAGCTATTCATCAGATGCCACCTAGGACAGATATCCATTAAAAAATTATTTTTTAAAAATTACGATCTATCGCAAGACGATGAGTGATGTACAAAAACCATACAATGCATCACAGCTTACGATGGGTTATCCATCGTAAGTTGAGTTACGATGCATCGTAAGGCTTTGCGAAATCCACCACTGGTCACATATATACTATTATTAGGTAAGCCTAAGTAAGGTGACAAGTTGGCCAGGCTCCCTTTCCGTCCTATGGTCGATTTCACAAAAGCCATCTTAACTTATGATCAATTGCAAGACGATGAATGGTGCACAGACTCCATACGGCCTATCGTAACTTACGATGGGTTGTCCGCCGTAACTTGAGTTACGATGCGTCGTAAGGTTCTTCAAAATACGCCGATGGCCTTCCACTTACCGTGATGGCGTCAGCCAGCTTGGCCATGTGCCGGATAATCTCCTTGTGCTCCGTGGGGTTCATCTGCAGGAGTTTCTTGATCACCACCACGCTCTCTGCCACCACAGCCTCTGCAATCAAGCAAGCGAGAGAAGACAATCGCGCAATCAGACAACACTTCCATCATCGAACAAAAAACGCCAGCATTCAACAATCATGCAATCAGACAACACTTCCATCATCGAAAAAAAAACCGGCAGCACTCAACAATCATGAAGACAATCGTGCAATCAGACACACTTCCAACATCGAACAAAAAACGCCAGCACTCAACAATCATGAAGACAATCATGCAATAAGACACACTTCCATCATCGAACAAAAAAACAGCAGCACTCAACAATCATGAAGACAATCGTGCAAACAGACACACTTCCATCATCGAACAAAAAATGCCAGCACTCAACAATCATGAAGACAATCGTGCAATTAGACACACTCCCATCATCGAACAAAAAACGCCAACATTCAACCGAGGCCACTGTGCGCTTTCGTACAAGCTAGGAATTTGCAAACGTACGAGACACTTGATTTTCAATCTGGTATTGCTTTTATTTGATATCAAATTCACCATTTGATTGAGTTGCTGGAATTAACTGCAAACTACAGACACTGTGTTTAAAATAGGATGCAAGTCTGTTCAAGTCATCAGCCACCATCTCCCAGAGGTATTTCTGTTTAATTCCTGGTGCTCCCCTGCAATAAATTGGCTGTGGCTTCAAATACCACGCAAGCCTATGGAAGCCACTAGCCGAATACCTCCCATAGACTTGTGCGTTCACTTGTGGCTGGGGCTTGTAATTGCAGGCGAATCTGTGGACACCTACCGTCTCTGTTGGACATGAGGCCCATTAGTCCGTTCATGCAGGAGTCAGTGACCTCTGAGATGTTGCTGGCACACCGACCAATAGCCTGGATGGTGGCCGCCACAAAGTCCTTGTCCGAGCTGGTCACGTACGTCTGGTGGAAAAAGAAGTAAATACAAAAAAAAATTAAATTTGCAAACTGCTCACTGACTAAAATGACCTGCAATACATCAATCTCAAAAGTTATTGGGCCTGATGCGTCGATCCTAGCAGGACCTTTCTCAAAGGCAAAGGTGGGAAAGTGGCAAAGGTGGTAAAGGCAACATTGGTGGAAAAAGAGAGGATTTGCTACTCTGTTATCCCTGCACAATAACAGTGGAAACCAACCTAAAAGTAATTCCATTTTGTAACCCGATGCTTGTAGTCTCATTGTGCACTGTATGAATGTTACAACGCTTGAACCAAAGAGGGCAGCAGACCACTGCACTATTGGCCAGAGAAATCTCAGGCATAGTACCGTGCTGTGGGTGAGTGTATCTCTCAGCATCGTTGCTGTTGATCGTGTCGGTGTGGTGATAAATAATGTGTAATCAGATGTTGCTAATGTTGTCGTTGCTGTTGCTGTTTTGGGTGTTGCTAGTGCCGTTAATGCTGCTGCTGTTGTTGTTGCTGATGTTGCTGTGGTAGCTGTTGTTGCTGCTGTTGCTGATGTTCATGTTATTACTGCTGTTGTTGTTGCTGCTCTTGTTGTTGCAGTTTTTGCAGTGGTAGCTGTTGTTGCTGCTACTGCTATTGTTGCTGCTGTTGCTACAACTGCTGCTGTTGTTGCTGCTGTTGCTGTTGTTGCAGTTCTTGTTGTTGCTAATATTGCTGGTGTTGCTGTTGTTGCCGTTACTGTTGATCCTGTTGTAGTTATTGACGTTGTTGCTGTTGTTGTTGCAGTTGTAGCTGTTATTGCTGTTATTGCTGGTATTGCTGATGTTGATGTTGTTGTAGTTGTTGCTATTGCTGCTGCTGCCGTGTAAGTGCATGGTATCTAGATTCCAATTCTCCCCCTCACCTGGAGCTCTCTCAGGATGGTGGCGATGCTGGTCTCGCCGGCGATGTTGGTCAGTATCTCCAGCTTGAGGAGGCGGATGTGGGTGGGGTCGCTGGAGCGGACAAAGAAGCTCTTGAGGAAGGGCTCAAACATGCCGCGCCGCTTGGCGCTCATGGTGGCCACGTTGCTCAGGACCACCGACTGCACCTCCCTGGAGGTGCAGAGGATCAAACAAATAAACAAAATCAGTCGGCAGGCGTAGAATCACTTGGTCAACATAGCAATGCTGTCTGTCTGAGCCGAGAGACAACGTGGATGAAGCGTCTTCGGACAATTCCACCACATTGCCTCAACATCCAAGAGGGGGTATGACTGACAACTTGCAGGTTTGCAGGTTTACCGTTTAATCTCTCACGGTCTACTACCTAATCCCTACTCAACCCCCTGCCATTTTCTTTTGATCCCACTCAAACTGATGATTATGAAGCATACATTTTGGCAGTAAATCAACGGGTTTAGGGATAGGTCTGCAGGAAAAAACCCAGACATTTTCAGAAACATCTGTACACAACCAATCGGGTTTCTGTTGCATGATCCTGCAATAACATCACAAATTTACTCATGAATATTGAAAATTATCATTATACAATCCCAGAACGAGTGTGAAAAACAGTTTGACGGTTAGCAATATTGCAAAACAATTATGTAGGACGGATTTAAGTTATAACATGTTTATCGCAGAGACCCTTTTCTGATTTATATGCCAGGCACCAGCGCCAAGATAGTATTCACTACTTCAATGAGGGTTGGCCCTCATTGTCTTGTTGGTAGCCTTATATGCTCAGTGCTTAAGCCTGGTTGCTGGCTTGATATGTAGTAGTCCTTTATTTGTTCTGGCTTTTCCCCGAGTGCTTTCTTTTGTGTCCTGTGCTCTTTTGTGCTAGCCAAGTCAGCATGCACTATTTTTAGTTACATTGCATAAGTTTATTGCATAACACCATGGGGCTGGCCTTAATAAAAGGTGGCTGCACAATTGCTCCACCTTGCTTTTTCCATCGAGGCTCAGTCGTGACCACATCAGGCAGCCCCTTCAAGCCACCTATCCAGCAAGCACACCAGCCCATATCCAGCTGCACGGTCACTGTGGTTGACCAGTTTGGCAGTAGTATACAGCCAATAGGAAAGCCACGGTGACTGCTGCAGCAAGGGTAATTATTTAGTTCTAGGGAACTTACAAGCCGCAAGCTCTTTTTCATTTTTCCTTGGCAAAGTAGCCTTTTTGAATCGGTTTATTTTTGATACGCATTAGTGCATAGACATATCGCAAAGTAAAAACCCTTTTGCGCATTAGATTTGTTGCGCCGGCCAAAGATAAAACCCCAGGCAGCAGGGGCTGGATTCAAGACCGAATGATCTACAACTGGCGTTTGGAAGATCTGGTCGAGGAGTCGGTACCTGTGGCTTCGCAGGAGTCGCACCAGGGGCTTAGCGATGACACCCACTTCGTTCCGCGGGGCCAGGTGATGGTACATCTGAGCGACGGCCATCACAACCTGTGGCGGTGGGAAAATGATAAAATGCCGTCTCAGGAAAATAACGGGGTCGGATGGAGGGGTTTCTGGGGAGCGGCATCGCAAGAGTGGATGCTTGGCTCAGAAAGAGGGAGTGGATGGTGAAGACTACCACCGAGTCTACCTTGAGAATTTCCTTCAGCAGCCCAAGGAAATTGGCTATAAGCCAGGCACTCTGTGCACAACGTCATGACCCAGGAGTTGCCCTATCCATTCCCCATAGACCGATTGCGCGACCACTGTTTACATGTCATCACGTGATAAATAGGTGTTGTTTTTTTTCCATCTGATTTGGTACAGAGCAGAAAAAGTACAAAGAAGAATGTGGGCAATGCGATAGTCTTCTTTGCTCGTTTCCACTCCTGTTCTGCACCGAATGAAATGCAAAAATAACCACTATAAGTCACGTGATGGCATGTGAACATTGGTCGCGCTATTGGTCTATTGCACAGGCCCAATTAGCGGACAGTAAGACACCGTGGTAAAGACGCGTGTTGGCCTGCGGCAATGCAGTGTGTGCACGTGGTACTGAATCTCAATTTTGATTTTGTATGAGGGCTTCGCGGAGAGTCAGCTCCATCAGTGAGTGCCTGGCATATTGCCACACACTTTGGGAGTGTGACATTCCTATCTGCTCGATACATTGTGGGACGTATCAGCAGGGCCCAATTTCATAGAGCCGCTTTAGCGTGAAAATCTGCTAAGCACGAAAACACCTCCTTGTGTAAATAGGATTACCAACGGCACTGCGATGTGATTGCTTTTGACTGGTATTCCGCTCTTCTTTACTTAGCGTGGAAGAATAGTGGAGTTTGGGTTGGCAAGGGGATCCTATAAATCCTGAGTTTTTGTGCTTAAGCAAATTTTGGCACTTAAGCAGCTCTATGAAATTGGCCTTGGTGGCATCTTCAATGTTAGGCCTACTACAGCCGTATCCGGAGAGGTTCTGCAGATTCCTCAGAGAGCGCAAACTCACCGCCGAGTTTCTGCTCTGCAAGAGCGGCTTGACGCTGCGGAGCAGGAGGCGGTGGTCGCCATCCATGACGTAAGGCTTCTTGACCGGCTCCTTGGCCTTCTCCTCGTCGTCCTCCTCCTCCTCGTCCTTGTCACTCTCCGAGCCGTAGAAGGACTTCTCCGTCTCCTCCTGGATCATGTCCTAGAAAGTGACCGTTGCAGGGGGAATGAGTGTGAACAAGTTTTGCAGGTTTTGCAAGGCTCATAAGGACATGGGGGAGATCAGTAGGGAGGGAGGGAGGGAGGCAGGGAGGCAGGGTGGCAGGGAGGGAGGCAGGGAGAGAGGCGGGGAGGGAGGCGGGGAGGGAGGCGGGGAGGGAGGCGGGGAGGGAGGGAGGCAGGGAGGGAGGCAGGGAGGGAGGCAGGGAGGCAGGGAGGGAGGCAGGGAGGTAGGGAGGCAGGGAGGCAGGGAGGCAGGGAGGCAGGGAGGGAGGCATACAGGGAGGGAAGCAGACAGGCAGGGAGGGAGGCAGGGAGGGAGGCAGGGAGGCAGGGAGGCAGTTAAGGGAGGCAGACAGGGAGGGAAGGAGACAGGCAGGGAGGGAGACAGGGAGGCAGGCAGGGAGGCAGACAGGCAGACAGGCAGGTAGGGAAGCAGGGAGGCAGGGAGACAGGGAGGGAGGGAGGCAGGGAGGGAGGCAGGGAGGGAGGCAGGGAGGCAGGGAGGGAGGCAGGCAGGGAGGCAGGGAGGGAGACAGGGAGGCAGGGAGGGAGGCAGGGAGGCAGGCAGGGGTAGAGATGGAGGAAGGCAGGCAGGCAGGAAGGGAGAACAGATAGTCTAGGGGACTCACCGCCTTGTTGGGATCCAGGAACTGGGAGCGTGAGTATCTGGTCAGCATGTTGATGATGACAATCTGGCCCCACTCCTCCACGTCAATGAGGAGGTTGCACAGCTTGCGGAAGTTCTTGTGAATCAGGTCAATGCGGTCTGGGCACACCTCCTCAAAGGCGTTGACGACACTTCCTGCTACGAGCTATACAACAGAGACAGAAATGGAGTGATGTACGAATGAATAAAAGAAACTGATTGATTCTCACAACTGGACCTCTATCAGAATGGAATCAATACAAAAGTGTAGCTTAGTGCTTTAATACTGAAATAAAAACCTGAAATTTCACAAAATCTCACAAATATCCAAGGCCTGATGTTTCGATCCTGGCAGGACCTTTTATCAAAGGCCCCCTTTTTGAGGAGTGTCCTACTACACATGGAATGGAAACACCAGGCCCACTGACGAAGTCACTAAATAACAACACAAAATCTTTGACAATTTTTAGCAAGGCCCTACGAGGACTGAAATGCCAGGCCCTCTGAATCTTTCCGGGGTGGACATCTTATGTCACTAGGCACGCACGCACTCTTGCTAGGTGAATTTGAAGGGCATTGGGACAGACTTAAAGTGATATAAAAAAATGTTGCAAACTGCTTACTGACTAAAATTACACGACCTATGGCTCTATCACGTGCACTACCTGCAACATCATATACCTCATCTCATGTAGAGTTTGTAATGTTCAGTATGTTGGCGAGACCAAAAACACCCTCAAAAAACGTATCTGTGGCCATAGGTCTACAATCAAAACCGGCAAAATGGACACCCCTGTTGGGTATCACTTCAATCTTCCTGATCATTCGATATCAGATATGAGTGTACTGGGCATAGAATCCCTTTGTCACCGTAGTAATGCTGTCCGTCTAAGCCATGAGAAAATGTGGATGAAGCGTCTTCGGTCTATTCAACCACATGGTCTCAACATCCAGGAGTGTGATGACTAACACCATGCAGCTTTCTGATAATCCTTCTTTTGTGTTCAGTCCTTCACACTTCTCTCTTTGATCTTTCCCCCTCTTCTCACTAATCTCTACCCTACTCCTTGCCCTTCCCTTTGATCTCACCCTACCAGCTTTACTCTTTGTCCTTTGTTTCTCATCCGTGTCCTATTCACTCTCTTCCCCCTTCCTTCGTGTACATGTATCTGTGTTGTCCTCGTCACTCTGCCTTTGAAAAAGGTCCTGCTAGGATCGAAATGTCAGGCCCACTAAATTTTATGACATCGGGACAGGGCGGTGAATCCAAGCCGGCTCGGTGTCCAAGGAAAAGGGATTGCACAGAGCTTATAGAAAGAACTACTCGGGAGGCCACTTACGGTGGTCTTGTCGGCAAGGAGCTTCTCAATCACTTCAATCAACTGGTCCTTCTGCTCAGGGTCAAGGCTGGTGGGAAGAAGAAGAAGACATGAATTATTTTTCCAGTAAGATAGTGCAGTCTCGAAATTTAGTGGGCCTGACATTTTGATCCTAGCAGGACCTTTCTCAAAGACAGAGTGCCACTCTGCCTTTGAGAAAGGTCCTGCTAGGATCGAAACGTCAGGCCCACTTAATTTTGAGATTTGCATTTTGGTAATTTTAGTCAGTAAGCAGTTTGCAACATTTGTGTATATCACTTTAAGATAGTGCAGTAATATACACAATTGTTCCAAACTGCTTTCTAACTAAGTTGACCGAAGTGCAAATTTCAAAAGTTAGGAGGGCCTCGTGTTTCGATCCTAGTCGGACGTTTGATATGGGTTGGGGACAGTCTGTCTTATGTGGCCTGAAGTCTTGAACTGGAGATGGCTCTGTTGCAATGAGGCTACGGTATGATTCCCGAGATAGGTCTTCAGTCGAAATGAAAGTCTGGATTGCCAAGTTGGTCTTGGTCCAAGTTTGATCTCAGGTTTCCAAGCAGGTTTACTTCTTTACAGTTGGTGCAAGAAGGAGCCTGATATCTGAGGGAGACAAGAATGGCTACCAACTCCTTGACCACTGAGTTTATTACTACTGTGGTCATTACCAACAGAGCACAGAGTAACAACTGATACTTGTTACTACTTTGGCCTTTACCACTAGAGCATTGAGAGATGGACAGTGTGTACAAATTAGCTCCACCTTTAGCAAGCCCGGGCAGCCATAGCCATAACCATAGCCACTCATTGCCACCCATCCTTAGCCCGTGTCAGGCATGGGGGTCTGCTGGCAGTCTGGTGCCAGACTCACCCGCAAACCCAGGCAGCCATAGCCATAACCGTAGCCACTCACTGCCACCCATCCTTAGCCAGTGTCAGGCATGGGGCTCTGCTGGCAGTCTGGTGCCTGACTCACCTGCAAACCCAGGCAGCCATAGCCATAACCGTAGCCACTCACTGCCGCCCATCCTTAGCCAGTGTCAGGCATGGGGGTCTGCTGGCAGTCTGGTGCCTGACTCACCTGCAAACCCAGGCAGCCATAGCCATAACCGTAGCCACTCACTGCCGCCCATCCTTAGCCAGTGTCAGGCATGGGGTCTGCTGGCAGTCTGGTGCCTGACTCACCTATAGAGTTTGGGGATGGCATGGGCGGCTGTCTTGCGGACGTAGGGCGACATGTCGTTCACACTCTCCTTGATGGCTAGCATCATGATGGGCACAATCATGGGCACACGGATGCTGGACAGTACCCGGAGGGCCGAGGCACGGATCAGCTGGTTAGGGTCCTGAAAGTGCCGAGGAGAGAAAGACGGATTAGAACAAATAGGCCCTTAACGAAACCATGAATCAGGCTCGGGCTCAGGCTTCGTCGTCTCCGGACAAAACCTTACAATCCAGGTCGCGGTTTGTCGCCGAATTTGAAGGTCTGTTGGGTAGACAAGTACAGGGTATTCACTGAGACACTGGGGCCAAACGCTTGTTTCTAGATTCCTGTGATGGGTGGGAGCAATATGACTGAAGCCTAAGCCCGAGCCTAAGCCTTCATTTCATAAACGGCCATAGATCTCACTGGATCATTGTGGCAGCTGCCTTCTTTTCAGAGTGCAAGTACATACACAAGGCCATGAGCATGAATAAGAGTACTTGGCTGTGAGTACATGTAAGTGATCTTTTTTTATGAGTAAAAGTAAGTGCAAAAACTAGGAATTAGCCATTAGTGCAGGTACAAGTACTTGGCCGGTAGTATCAAAAACACTTGGACAGGAATACAAGCATGTGCTCTGTTCTGTTGATGCATACACAAGACCAACTAAATAGTAAGAACCAGAATAACAACATGGTAATTAGTGCAGGCAGTCCTTTTCTACATGTGCAAATATGAGTATCATATGATAACATGATGTCTGCACTAGAAAGCGGGAGGTGCGGGTTCGAATCCCGCCCGAGCTGCCTAAATTTGTCTCATCGGGCATCGGGCAAAGCACTCAGTGTTATCATGTCAAGCAGGGAAAACCCTCATTGAATAACAGATACGAGTACTTGGCTTGTATAAGTACGAGCACAGTGCAAACAATGAAGAGTATGGGTACAAATGGAGGGCCACCAAAAGATCCCAATGGTACTGTCAACGTGACAGCCCGGCTGGGCCCCACAAGACACCAGGCAGGCCCTACGTAACTACTCCTTGGGACGGGTTCGGCGGCTGCGGCCAGAGAATCGGTGGCCGGCAGTTCTGAGGCCGCTATACCTCACCTTGAGCCCCTTCTGGAAGGTGCTGATAGAGAGCAGTGCCAGGTCTTGCTGCTCCTCTGCGTAGCGCACCAGGTAGACGTACACCAACTTCTTGATCTGTAATCCGGCACAAGAGACCCAGTGTCACTTCACTCTCACTAATATCACTGACATCACTGACGTCAGTGATATCACTGACGTCAGTGATATTACTGACGTCTATGATATCATTGGCATCACTGACATCACTTACATGAAAAAAAAGTGTTGTTTTTCAAAAGTTTCTTATTTTGTCCTTGTCACTCTGCCTTTGAGAAAGGTCCTGCTAGGATCGAAACGTCAGGCCCACTAAATTTTGAGATGAAAAAAAAAGTGATATACAAAAATGTTGCAAACTGCTTACTGACTAAAATGACCAAAATGCAAATCTCCAAATTTATTTTTGATCCTAGCAGGGCCTTTCTCAAAGGCAGAGAAAGGTCCTGCTAAGATCGAAATGTCAGGCCCACTAAATTTTGAGATGAAAAAAATAAAAAATGGCAAAGACAAGTGTTGGGGCCATTAAATTTTTTTTTTTTTAAGTTCCCAGTCAGTTTTTTTATTGATTTTTTTGGCTTATATTGAAAAAGCTGCACTCACTTTGTGTGATCCCCGAGCTGCTGCAACCAGGTTTACAACTGATGGTTCGCATCTAAATGAAAGCGGGGGGTGTGAATTGACTAACCTCGATGTTCTTGGAGACGACATTTTTGACGACGGCAGCAAAGAGGTCCGATGCGTCCTTCCCTTTGGCAATCATCTTGAGAGAAATAAAATTGACACTAATCAATTGCACTATGCGATCGTTCCGTGGTCAGGGCCTAGGTCAGGGAGAAGGGAAGCAGTTGAAGGGCGAAAATCTGGTAGCATGAGAGGCCCCCCCACTGGATAGGCAAGACTACCACTACCAGCCATATCTTTTCGGTGCTTGCTGCTTCTGACTCGAAATCAACTGTCGGCTTGAGATGATGTTGGAGCGGATCTTCGGCTGGTCATCTGACTTGTGCGGCCGGAAAAACGGACCAGGTCAGTTTAACCGAGTCGAAAAGTCCAATGTGGACACGAGGTCGTGCATTTGTATGCGGCAGTCAGTAAAGTTTAACCGGTCGTAAAAGGTTAATTTATCTTTAAGTCGATAGTGCGGACTCGGGAAGATTCACTTTTATGGGAATGCTGCCCATGGTCTTGGTAAAAAATAAGTCCAGTGCGGATACAGTATTATACTGTATCTACAGTAGGTTGTGTACTATCCAAAGCTTGGCAGACTGACCCCGGTAATCCTAAAAGCTGACTCCTCCAACTGAGTCACGCAGGGATCCATTTGGTCAGAGGATTAGCCTGGCTTAGGGGGAGGTCGGGGATGGAGGGAGGAGGGTAGGAGATTCGCAGTGGCTGTTGTTATGGCAGTCGTCCATGTGGTTCCCTGACTTCACAGTGTTTGTCAGGATGTTTAGCTCTTGGAACCAGACTATCAGCTAATAGACTGGTTCAACCAGCCTGCAATGCTGACGAAATACAATCAAGTCAGGGAACCACGAGGACGACTGCCGGAACAACAGCCACTGCGTAGGAGATTAGTTGACTCACGCCGATGATCCTCTTCATGGCCTCCAGTTTCAGGTTGTCCTTGCTTCCGTCCAGCATGGACTTCAGATCTTCGTGCCTATCCGATGTGACCCCCCAAAAAACATCATCTAAAGTTATCAATCATTGTTCTCAAAGTCATACAAGCCTGTTGCAGACGTACTGAGTAATATGCAAAAATGGTGAAAACAAATGCTTACTGACTAAAAATGAAAATGTTGAAATATAGTTGGCCCAACGTTTCATTTCTAGCACTAGCAAGTAGCAGGCTGGACCTTTCTCAAAGGCAGAGAAAGGTCCTGCTAGGATCGAAATGGATTGTCAGGCCCACTAAATTTCAAGATTTGCATTTTGGTAATTTTAGTCAGTAAGCAGTTTGCAACATTTTTGTATATCACTGTAAACATTAAAATGTCAAAAATTAGGAGGGCCTGACGTGGCAATCTTAAGTTTAGTGGGTGAAAACTGGGTGAAAACTTAACGTAAAAAATGGTTGCAAACTAACTCACTGATTTCAATTACCAAAATGCAAATCTGAAAAAATGTAGTGTTTATTCGTGGAGGTAAACTAGGTTGATTTCATTTTGTCTTGGACTAGACTCTTGCCTTACTTTGCTCATTGCCATTGGTCTGAGAAGCATTACTGAACCTTCAACCTGATGTCAATGTTGCATATGGAAGAGTATTGACTATTTATAATAATTAATATTGTCTCTGTCAAATTTCATAGGTGATCGAATGATAACCACACATTACTGTACATCTACAATATTCAAAAATATGACCCACCAAAACCCAAGGGGTGACAATTCGAATATCTATCTAGCAAGTAAGTAGCATAGCCCCTCCCACTTTTGCAGAATATGTCGGAAATACAAGCGAACCGGTGCATCGTCCGTCAGGAACCCACCACCATTAACATAATGACCGTGCATGAAAATTCCCAACACGTACTTTTTGTAGTCGGCCGCGAAGAAGCCGCCGCTGGCCGGGTCGCTAGCCACGTCTGGCTCCATGCTGGTGGACGAGGGGGTCTTCTCGTTGGCGTAGGACCGGTTCTCGGCGCTGTGGTGGGCCATGGTGGTGCTGAAATTCTCGTAACCCTGGAGGAAAGGGCCGACACAATCCCGGCACACAGGTCACGCCGACATGCACTGTACATACACAATGTACACACGTTCACACGGTACACACTTACATGTAGATCGAGTACACCCGGTGACGTGAACATACATATTCAACCTCGTACCCTCGCACTTTTCCCAAGATCCCGTGCGCAACCGCAGCCGTGCTCTTTGGCGGACCTGGGAACGACGTACTTGATTCGTCAGCAACTTTGATCCATGTTTTGATTAATAATTATAGATCTATAATTATTTGAAACCCATCAGAATTTAAGGTGTCCATAAGTGCACTCATCGTAATTGCATTGGACAGCAATCTCCTGGTTTTTGCCAATGGAATCTTCGTTAATTGTGGGATTACTGCACCAAATGTTTCTTCCAATTCTATATTAAATCATGGAGGAAAGGCTTCCTCCATGATTAAATTACAGTAGTGATAATTATACAAAAATGTTGCAAACTGCTTACTGACTAAAATTACCAAAAATTAATGCAAATCTCAAAAATTTAGTGGGCCGGATGTTTCGATCCTAGCAGGACCTTTAATTCTCAAAGGCAGAGTGGCTCTGCCATTTGAGAAAGGTCCTGCTAGGATCGAAACGTCAGGCCCACTAAATCTTGAGATTAAATTACGTATAGTAATTCAAAAAACCTCGACCATAATGGTTGAACCATAAAGCTTTCTCTTCAGATGTGAAAGTCCAAATTAAAGAGAGGTGAACTAATTAATTATGGACGTGATTCGAATGATTTCATTTCATTTCACTTTAACACTCATTTGCTCCCAATAATTATTATAATTATGAACTTGCAACTTCAAAAGCAGCCACAAAATAAAGTATTTGAATCTATTGTTTTATTCTCCATTTTATCAATTCGATTTTGTTAGGTTTTGCTTTGATCTCTATACACTCGTGATAATGCGTGCGTGCGTGCCAAAGGTGCAGGTATCCGCTTTAAAGAATATGATGATGTCATTACCGAAACGCGCATGCGCAACAGCGCACACGTCGCCATATTCCCCGTGACAAGTGGTAACCCTCTCGCCGAAAACGAATGAAAACAATTTCGACAAATTCACGGTTTTTGAGAGTACCTCCGACCCGATCGCTTGGCTAGCCGGCCACATAGTTTCCCCAGCACCGACCGGGCATAGTATGACAGATTACGATAGCAACCCTTTCGCTGATCCCGAGGCTGTAAATCCTTTTCAGGTAAGTTCAAGATCAGACGATGCCGTTTGAACGTTCGTTTACGTGTACAACGGCACGCCGGTACAAAGACCGAAAGCATTGTCATTGTAACGTGGGCCCAGTTTGGGGGTTATTTCTTACTCAGAACAGCCCTAGATCAACAGATATAAAGTAATCGTGTACAATTTGTGCTTGGATGTGTGAGACAAACAAATAAACGTAGACTGTAGACTTGCAAAAGTTCATTTTGTAAATTGCTTAGCTTGTGTTACTGTGTTGGGAGTGTTGGGGTTGTAAACCGATGAAGGGGGCGTGGCCACATATGAGTAGGAGGAGCGGTTGGAGCAAATATTAATTAATGTAGCAATTATTTTTATTTAATTATTGTATTGGCTGTATCATTAGCCATAATCCCCTACTTCCTGAGAAGTCTGAAAAAAAATAATTGAATGAGTCCGGAGTGACTTACAATTTTTCAATAAATTTGGCTCTCCTTAAATTTATCAAAATTGTCTTACTAATTTGTAATTGTATAGCCAGGCCTAGTTAATATAAATTTGCCTAGTTAATATAAAAGTGAAATATGGTGTCTATGTGAATATTTTTCTTTGAATTGATAATTTCTTGTGATTCATAGCTGTCTGACATTGATGATATTCCATTTCCGTATCGAGTTATTGTCAAGATTTCAATGGACATTCTTTTGTATGAGTCACAATCATTTGTGTTTGCACTGACTCACATCTGAGCTGTCTGAGACCAGTATGTCCCGGGTATTGAATTTTTGTGAGTTTTAGGGCAAGAAAATTTGCGTCAAACCAGATAAAGAGATCATCATGGCCATTTGGCTGGGCAAGCTAGGCATCGAGACCAAAGCAAATGGGTCCGAATAGTGAATAGTGAATGTGAATCTTATGCCACCGTAAATTGAAGGGTGGGACAAGGCCAATTAAGCTAAGCCAAGGTAAGTCAATTGTGGGACAAGGCGAATAAGAGGAAGAGGTGTTTTGCAGATCGCACCAAGGACAGTTTAAAAAAAAGGCATGTTAAATTCACCCCCTAATGACATTCTTCCTGCAAACGCTATTCTGTCGTTCCCTTACTTTGATTGGCCAATGCGCCAATTGTCATTACATCATGTTTATAATGCATATTCAAGTATGCTGATTGCTCTATACTCTGGCCAATCAGAGTGAAGAATGTTCATGAATATGCATAACATGCATAATGACCTCCAGGACGAATGCCGTTGCAGGGTGAATATACACTTTAGGACTATTAAAATGTGTACTTTTTCAATCCTAACACAATTCTACTTTTGATTGAGTACAGTTAGTTTTAAACATTCCAGCAGTCTGCCCCTTTTTTTTTCTCTCGTGACATTGCATCAGTTGACAAAGGAACAGATTTTGAATTGAGCAACTTGATTCTGGTTTGAGTCAGAGTTCCTTTTTCTTCTGATTTATCGGTAATTGTCTACAATTCACATGACATTATCCAATGCGAAATTCTTGTGTTCCCCAAAATTGTGGGCTGGTGATAAATGGCTGTAATGCTAGTAGTATTCCATTCCCAGCCCAAATGGCCAGAAACAGCCAATTTTGGAAAATGTACAGAAATCCCAGTGAATACTTAGCGTGGCTTTATTAGTAAGACTGAGTTAATGAAGGTGTAAAAGAGAGCAAAGGAGGTTTTTCATCTGAATTTTAACTTGGTGTCCTAATGTTTTGGTCTCTTACATGGCTCACAGCCTCACATACTTGTCAAGTTCTGTCGCATTTTCACAGTCTGTTAGCTCTCATAATCAATTGTGCTACATACTCGGATAATTGTGATCAATGTGGATTAATTAATCATTTCTGCAGTTGTTGTTCATGGCTAAGTTTGGTGGAGGTGCGTTGCTCGAACTTTTCCTACTGGATATTTTGTCTCGAACTCTTGATCGAGAAGCGTCATCAGACTAAGGTCAGGGGACGGGACCGCTTGATGCTTCTAACATTGTAGTGTTTACATTGTGATAGGGACACGCATATTGTATGTAAAGATTGCCGGGGTTAACTAAGCCAAGTTTGGTCGGAGCTGCTCTCTGCCTGGCAGTGACAGAGCCTTAGAATTGGACTTTGACATTTCATTAAACCAGTGTAAACAGTTGACGTTTGCTTTAAAGTATTATGCAGTGTTTAGTATTTCTCACACAACTATTAGGACTAATTAGGTCATTTGGGGTAAAAATAAAAACAAATGAAATTCAATGCCAGATTTTCATGTGTGGAAAGTTTGCGGTGACAATCAATTCATGTACATGTAAGTGGTCTCTTTTGAGTTTTGAGAGTGACTAAAGCACTGAGGAGAAGCAGTTACTCAAGGTTTTGGACAGTGTGTGTTCTGCCCATCATCAGGAGACTGACTCCTGACATGGTGTCACTGTCACCCTTTAGAAACATTCCACGTTGTAGCTACCAATGATGAGAATGTTCAAGTCTTAGTCTAGCACTATTTGGGGGGGGGGGGAAACTGTCACTGCCACTGCCAGGGTAGATTTCACCAAGCCTAAGTGGAAAGTTTACGGTGACACCATGTAAATCATCTCGTTTGAGACAGGTTGTGGCTCAGAAAAGAGCTGGTAACTCAATGTTTCAGGCTGTGTGTACTCTGCCCTTCATCAGGAGACAGCTGGATTCCAACTAGAGAGTACTGGAGCATGGAGAATCTTTCCCCGCACAGCGTGACCACTAGGGCATGCGAAGAGAGGTGGAAGTTCACTGGGGTGTGTCAGTGTGACTGTGTAAGAGTGGATGCAAAGGGCATAGGTGACCCAGGAGGCAGACTAGGTGTTGGATGAAGTGGAGTTGTCCGTGGGTATAGAACTCGAAGACCCATCGGACGGGGAGGTTGCAATGGTGTTGCTGATGTGAAGACTGACATCCCAAGGAACCGTACTGTGTTTGTACCCTCACCCTAAAGGGGGTGCCATGTCTCAATCGTGTCAATGCTGGTGATAAGTTTTCCACTGGATGACATGGCCCTTCTCATGCGAGTGCTTGATGAGCCCAGACTTGTCATAATCACCTAGCCTGGAGATCTACTGTATGGTTACCCAACCTAGGATAGATAACCCGTTGTATATTTGAATAGGTCTATATATGGTCTACTGGATGTGCATTGCTCATTGCCTTGTGATTGATCATAAACTACGATGAGTGTTATGAATTTGATTAAATAAGGTTCAATCTGAGACTTTTAGTCGCGTGGTGATGACGCGCAAACGTGCTAGTAGGTTTGGTAGTTCAGAGTATGGGCACAACACTTTTGCCATCAGGGGCTCAAAGTTCATCCTTGGCAGCTAGCAAATTTGCTGCAGCGGCTGAATCGGTAGCGCCAAGAAAGAAAAGGTTACTGGCTGTTGCCGATGGCTCATTATCGGCCCACGTGGCTTTAACGGCAGTTTGCATCTGAAAGAGTTCTGCCACGTGAGCCCTTCTGGTAACTGGCGAAGCATGCCGACCATTTGAGTTCTCCCCAAGAAATCAATACTCCACTCTGCTCTTCTCTGTCAGACCGGCCAGATAGACGAGTAACAGCTGAAAGGCTTTGCCGACGTAACGACGTTAAATGATTTTTGTTCTGTTTGAAAAGTGCAGGCGATGGGAAAAGTATTGGACATGGTGAGGCAGGTTTTTTGTGTCAGAGAATTAATGTCATTTCCGGGAGGCATTGTGTCTTTGCAATTTATTATCTAATCAAATTGACTATGCTCAATAGACCGATTGCGCGACCACTGTTTAAATTCAATTCAGGATTTGCCCTGCCTGATGTGAGTGCGTGCTCAGTGCTTTGCCCAATGCCTGATGAAAAAAAAATTGGGGCAGCTTGGAGCCTCGGATGGGATTCGAATCCGTGACTTCTGCTTTCTAATGAAGACGTCTCTTAACCACTTGACCACCGAGCTGGTCGAGGTCGTGTTGTGGATTTGAATATTGTATAGCAGCAGTTACCACGTTGCATCATAGATATGACACTTTAATGTTTACGTGTACATGCCATCACGTGACTTATAGTGGGAATTGTTTCATCCCATTTGGCACAGAGCAGAGATGGAAATGTACAAAGAAGAACGTGGACAAGGTGATAGTCTTCTTTGCTCATTTCCACTCCAGTTCTGCACCAAATGAGATGCAAAAGTACCCACTATAAGTCACGCGATGGCATGTGAACATTGATCGCGCAATCGGTCTATTGGAATGCAAATTTCCATTAACAACTCTGCCTCTCAGCTGATTGATACTTCATAAAAGAAAGAAAATCGGTTGACACTCCCGGCCTCACTGAAATTTCAAATTTTGTTTAAATATTAAACTTGCAATGCCCCAAAGAGCCGAGAGGAATGAGTAGAAATATCAGAGTCACTTTGGAGTTCTAGAGTTTGTTTGCATACATTTATCGCATTCATATGAATATGAATTGAGGCGTAAGATATTTAAAAAGAATTGTTCCTAATGGCAAGAGTGTTTATCCCCAAAATGTCAGTCCTCATAAACTTTGAAATACATGTAAATGTTCAGATTAAACTTCAGACTTGATAATAACAGTTTTGGAATTGGTTTCACATCACTGTCATGACTATTTTACAGATCTGCAGCTACGGGTACATTAAAGGGATTATAACATCAAGGCATCTAATGTTGAAGCATTACATGCTATTTAGGCCTATATTAATACAGTGTACTAGGCCCATTACATTAGACCATGCTTTTGACCTTTAGTACGGTACATGTACATACACAATGTATGTACTTCAATGTTGTCACATGACAGGCTTGTACACGTACATGTACAGTACTGTGTACGTGCATGTTCTTCATTTGGTATTTATGTACATTTTTACATGGGGGATATACTGACCGTGTACATGTTGGTTGAATATGTACAGTACATGTACCACTTCTACCACTGAGCCACTCACTGACTGCACACTTACAATGTACAATGTATGCTACATTTGTGTACCTCCATGATGCTACGCACTGTACATGTAGTTATACGTGTATGCATGACATGTACCCTACATTTGTACAGGTACATAGTACATGCTCAAACTAAATATGTTGGATACCAAGTACCGGTACATATACTGTACGTACATTATACATACATGTACATGCACGTACATGTACATGTATACATGTACGTGTGTGTATGTAGTATGTACCTGTATACCGGTATGTAAAATTATAAATTTAGTACAGGTACAGTATGTATTGTATATGTACCGTCCGTATATGTACTTTACATTCACTACATCTGATGATCTTGGCAGATGAAAGCTACATGTACAAGGAGGCTAATGTATTGTATATATGTCATTGTATACTGTACACGTGCACATGTGCATTGAATAATTAACTTCAGCTTGGATGCATGCCTTTTGACAGATAGCGCAGTTAGCCGAAGACAGAATCCTGCCAAGTAAACATTTACACATGGTACAAGTATGATATACTATGACTGTATTCTGTGTGGCAAGCTGTCTTGCAACTACTGTATGCAAGTTACAGTGGAAGTGAGGTACATGTACATGTATGTGGTGTAGTCCTGTTCAACCAAGGAGGTATACATAATGGTTGTTGTACATGTACATTGTACATGCCTAGTGTGCCCATGCTGTGATTTCACGCTTAGTGTGAAAGCCAAAGTTCTACCTGCATGCCCACAATGGTCTACTCAAGCAAATGCTCCCAAAGTCTCCCCCAGTAGAGCATGCAGTGTTTCACTCACCCAGTATCTGGATAGGCTACCCTGCAGCTCACCCATACGGTTGGACAGGCTCAGTCTCACCATGGTGCTTTGCAGTGTCATGATCACCACTCACGTGGTTTGTCTCCACCTACATACATGTACATGTAGCTCGAAGGACAGAACTGGTACCGATCTGATTTTGTCCCCTCTCCAGGAGCACTGCACTAGCATAGTGAGTCCCCAGAAATCACCAATCACTGAACCGATACATTATTGCTGGTATACCTGTAAATAGTCCTAGTCACAGTCAAATCTGCTCAACGTATTATGATGTACATGTAGTGATGTACATGCATGCTAAATAGTCACCACCTAAAAACTCAAACCGCTGTCAGTATGAACAAATGCCTGCGTTCTGATGCCAACATGATAGCTGCATGGGGTTTTTCTTTGGTCGTCGTTTTTTTGTTTACCCCTTTGTTTAATAAATTTTGATATTTCACCAGCTGCGGATTAAACGGGTTGGAATATTCATGCAGTCACAGGTGACTAGTCTTACCAAGCAGACAGCAGTACTTATCATTCGCTAAATGTTCGTGTACATCTGTTAGGGGCATGAAACCTCCACCCATTCAGTTGGCCAAATATGCAATTAGTGTATATATCCGCCAGACGGCGTGGCATGATATGCAGTACGTGCAGTATTATTTGATAATGAGTGCGTGGCATACATGTTATAGGATATTGCTTAATTTACTGGTGCTGTATGTATGTACTGTACAGTAATAGTTTTAAATGAAAAAGTAGCACATTGGTCTGTTTTCTGTTTGGAAAGTGCAGTGAATGGAGAGAAAGGAAAATCCCATTAAAATTACCGCACTAATAACAGGTACTGTAGGTCATGTAATTCATGGCCTAAGAGTTCACCCGAATATTGTCAATCCTCTGTTCCTTCCATCTAAAAAAAACAACCTCTAATTGTTTGCAAAAAAATTGAAAAATATTGGTTTCCATGCATGTTTCCATGTTTTATTGTTTTAATACCTGTTTGCCTTGTATGCTGACAGAGAATCTACAGATAAAAATGTTACATGTTGATATTCAGTACATGTTTTAACAGCATCTAAACCAGCCCAGTTATGGCTTGTTAACTGGCATTGATTAATTGTACTGTACGCTACAGTGACAGTCATACACTACATACACTGTACAAGTGTACAGTACATGTATGCAAGTTGACTGGAGGTTAACTACACATTAGTGCACACTACACATGTATTATGTACAGTATACACATGTACAGTTTCACTTTCAGTATCTACTCAGTAAGAAAGAAAGGCAATACAAATTGGGTCTCTTGTACTGCGCCTGAACTTAAGCAATGTGCAAGAATGTTGCAAATTTATCAATGACTAAAATAACCAGAAAGCGAAATGTTTAATCAAAAATTTAAAATTAAGAGGGCCTGATGTTTCGATCCTAGCAGGAGCTTTGAGAAGGTAGGTCCTGATAGGATTAAGACGTCAGCCCGTCCTATTCCTAATTTGAAAGTGAAACAAATTGTTTCAAATGTTAAGGCACTATGGTCCAAATCCTACATGAATTTACACACACATGTACATACCATGGAGCTACTTATAGCTCCATGCATATACTTAATGTACACCTGTTCATGTGCATACAGTACCTGCATATAAGCAATGATTTATTAACGAATATGTACGTGCATCCCTTGCGTGCATACCACTGTGCATGTATGTACATGCCTTAATCTCCACTGGAGAGTCAAAGTTAAAACCCCAACCTCATTTACATTCCCAATATTTATTTTCATTCTGCCTAATAGGATTCACCTCCCACCTATCCCATGGCCCTGAGGGTCTAGTGTCACCTTACTTTTAATTATGCGCACCCCATACTATATGCATATTGCTATTGATTCTTACTATTTGATTGAACGGACTGGGTTTGGGTTTTGCAAGTTGTTGTTTTTTTGTATTCAAAGCATGTGGACAATTCTGGGGACAAGGTTGTGTGTGCAGAAGGATTGTGCGGTGCAGGTATCGACGTGTATTGGTTAGGGCTGGCAATTAAGAGCAACGGCGAGCAGCAGTTAACCTACAGTACTACTACAGGCCTACCAGTATGGTGTGTCTGAATGCGAGGGTGTGCTGTGCAAATTGCGTGTGTGGTTGGGTAATGGGCCTACCGCACTCAGTTGCGTACGTGGACTGCCGTGGTCTTGTTTCGAATGGGATTAGAATTGATTGGGGAGGTACTGTATGGTGAATTTGCAGTCTGTCGTATGGATATGCACCCTGCTATACACAGTGTGCATGTACATGTACACTGAATGTCAATTCACTGTGGATACGTACATGTATGCAGCTGTGCGTGCAGGTGCAATTTGTGAATGATATCTGGATTATGCACTGCTGCTGTGCACCGAAACATCAGTTTTGGACAAGGCACATTGGGTGTGTCCGTTGCACACTGGACTGTTGTAAGTACAGCAATATAACAGCATATCATGCCATTAGAGTAATTCCATCTTAACATGTACATGTATGTAATTGTGTCCTCCATGACATGTAATACATGTATGTAGAGTTTATACATGTACATTGTACATGTACATTTGTACATTGTAGGATTGACATCTATGGATTAACGTACAGTACAGTGTATACATGTACATGTACATGTACAATTTGCATGTACATGTACATGTACAGTACGTTAGTTACATGTAGCTACATGTAGATTGTTGATTGTACATGTACATGTATGCAAACAATTTTTAACTGATATTTTCAAGGAATGTGTACTGTACTGGTAGGTAGTGCAGTGTAAATGCATTGATGCACATGACTACATGTATATTACACATAATATCATAGATTGTGGGATTATGTTGGCCATGAATTACATGTAGAATACAGCGGGTACACATGTACATGTACGTACATGTACATGTACATGTAGTTCATGTACATGTACGTACATGTACACACATGTACATGCATACTAAAGGTGTATAGTCCATGGATGTGGTGCATTTGGCACACATACATGTACTGTACATGTAATCTGGAAAAGGAGGTTCCAGGAAGGCATGGAGCACACTGCACAGGGTTACTGGATTATTGACTAAATCAGACTTGACATTTGTACAGTTGTACACAATACGTACACTGTACATGTAGGGCTTATACACTGTACATGTACATGTAATATGGTGATATGAATTATAATACGGTGATACAATGCACACAGTAGGCGCTACATGTACCGTACATGTATAATACGGTGATACAATTTATACATTTGTACACAGTACAATGTACATGTACACGTACAATGTATAATACTGTACATGTACATCCACATAATTAGTGTATGCATTGCAATAGCATACTACATGTACATGTACACATGTAAACATACACGTATATTTGCAGTTCATGTACATGTACATGTATACTGTTGCCCAATCTACAGACATACATGTACAGTATGTACATGTACATGTACATGTAGCGTGCAACCAAATCCCCAGGCCCCCGGATTTAAGGCGTAAGCAATTGAAAATTGAAACACTGTATACTTGTACACGTATGTACACACTGTACATGTACACTGTATGTCCTGTGTCAAACTGAGAACCTGCTAGTGCTATGACGATTGATTAGATTCAAGTAAGCACTACATGTACATGTATGCATCAATGGACTGAGTGGAGTACAGTACAGTGGAGTACATGTACAGTGTATGCACAGTACAGTACGTACAGTGTACATATTGTACATGAACCGTACACATACATGTGTACATGTGTAAACATGTCCATGTTATCTACATGGATATGTACACATATAATACGTACAGTCAATAATCATGTATACATGTACAACATGTACATAATTTGTACGTACATGTACATGTACAGTAGAGTACATGTATGCATTGAACATGTATGTGTACACTAAGCATTTTAGCTAGGAATTGGTAAATCAGATTCTCAGACGTCTACTGAATCAACCAAACAAAACACAATAGTGTGTCTCTCAGTATCAGCATGGAGGGTCTCAGCCATCCTGAGTATCTGGCTACTAGTGTGGCTACTGGCTAGGGGATGAATCAATGCATTGATGTTCATGCATGGTGTTACGCTTGAGGTACGTGCACATGTATACCTCAGATTGCAGCAGGACAGTTACACACAGTGCATTTGTGGACACCCAGGCAAGCATAGTGGTGCCATTCTTATATCAGGGGGCGAGGCACTATGTGCAATGGAGAAGGGAGTCTACCGCACAATGCTTGCAGAGGGCATCAAGGTAGCAGACAGGTGTGCCCAGAAATTGGCTTCGATGACTCCATGGTGCCTCTTTGTCAAGTGGAGCCTGCCGCACAACTAGAAAATTCAGCCAGGATCCCCTGAGATCTGGCTGGTGTTCATTCGCACCGCTAAGGAAGCTGAAAGTCTTGAGGTTTTGTTTAAATTTCTGCAATTTTTTTTTTGGGGTGACTGATTGTTCTGCTGATGCCTGTGAAATGAAGTCACACATTGTACATGTACAGGGTATGTACATCCACGAGGTGTTATGTTCCTCAGTCAGACAGTCTTGACGAATTGAACTTGATTTGAGATTTAATTCAAAGAAATCTAGATGGCCTGACGTTTCCATCTTGGCAGGACCTTTCTCAGTCAAAGGCAGAAAGATGGGGTTTAAGTGTGGGGTGTTACATGTACATGTACTTGGGTACATGACTACCTACATAATATGTACGATACAATACTACGTGTAAATTGAATTGCAGTGTAGTTTACATGATATGAGGAGTTGTGGTAAGTGCACATATGTCTAGCTCTGTCTGTATTAATGTGTCTCCAGCGGATGCCATCTGTCAACAATTGTTACACCGCTAATCTTCCCGTCAAACCTGTTTAACCAAGACATCTGTTTTGTGAAGCCAGCACTATCTGTATTTGCCCACTTATATACATACACACATAAGATATTTTAACCAATAGCACGATGCAGTAGCATATTGTTTCACACGCAAAATAATGCATGAAGCGCAGTGTACATGTATCATAAAAAAAAAACTCAGCTGTCATGGCTGTTTGTTTTCTTTGATTCAAGATGTATTTTCCTGTGTAAATTGTTAAAGTGAACCCCATCCCTTTTGATTGTGTTGTAATTCTCCTTTTGTTTTTTTGTTTTGATCTCTTGTGATTTTGATGGTGGATTTTTATTTTTATTATTTGTTTTTGTGTTTCTCCCGTTTTTGTTCCGGCTTTTCTTGAATGTGCCCAGGATCCCTCGGTTCAGCAAGCGACCAGTAATTCCTCCCGTGGCTTGGAGGAATTCAACCCGTTTGAAGAGCGCAACACACAGGTGGTGGATTTGTTTTGTGGTCAATTTTGCTTCCCCCTCCCCTTTTCCCTCCGTTCTAACTAACCCTAACTCCGTTCCCCTTTGGGAGAGCGGATCCATTTCATAGGCCTACTGCATTAATGTCGCTATTGTTCATGGTCATGGTATAGAGCTGCTTAAAGGCCCTAGATACAACATTGGTACAGGACTACAGGTCCAAAGATTGCCACAGTTTGTGTGTTAAACCATTACACATTCCAAAAAAGAAATCCTGCGAAAGGTTTTAGCTCAAATGGTAATCGGAGAAAGTAGAAAAATTCAAAACAACGTCACGGTTTACACACCGTTCTGTAGTGTGATTTTTAGTTTATTACTCGCGAGTAATAAACTATTTGTTGATGTTTGAGTGAAGATTTCTGGAGAAGTACAGCATCCCAGAGTGTAAGATTTCAACATGAGGATTCTATCATGACCATCTACAAACTGTGTAAATTTGAAGAAAATCTGTGAATTCGATGTTTTTTCCATCTTACCAATGTTGTATTAGGCCTTTACAAAAAATGTAAGTGCCAAAATCTGCTTAAGCACAAAAAGTCAGGTTATACAATGATATAGGATCACCTTGCCAACACGAAGTGGAATCACAAGTCAAAAGCAATGGACATCAAATCACAATATGGTTTTTAATCCCGTCTCCACAAGGGAGAAAATGAAAATCTGTTAAGCAAGAATTTCTTTCCCTGGTTGAAACGAGAATGCCAACCATATTTCCCTTGATGCCTGTTGAGTGTTGTCCCTGACTTGTATTCATTTCAATATATTGGTCGCTTCACATGAAATATAAGTGGAACTTTGGCTGGCAACCTGATTCTTTTGAGGAAGATTTTTTCCTGCAAGTAGCAGATTTTAAACGCTTAAGCGGCTCTATGAATTAGGAATGTTCCTGTCTAGCCTTTTGGGAGAAACACCCCGCCTGAATCAAGGCCCCTGTACCTCATCATTTTCTTCCCTCAAAATCCAATGTCTTTTGCTGATTCGGAAAGAGGGGAGGAGACGGTATTGATTCCTGCTTTCATGTGGATCAGGTTTTCCTTAGGGGAAAAAATATCTAGACCACATAGTCTCGCATGTCTGTGGTATGTTGGATGCTGACTAGGTTTAAAACGAAAACTCCAATTTCCTGTTTTAAATTTTAAGTAGCCCTCTCAACTCCTCTCAAACCAACCCAACCCACCCCCTCCTCAAACCACCCCCTGCTCCCTCTCCTCTCCCCCCCCCTCCGTTAGATTAGATTTCAGTAGCATTTTTACGTGCACAAACTGCAAGCATGCATGATTGCTTCTGTGCTGCACCGTGCACTAATCAGTAACCCATCTCCCCCCTTTGCATGGAACAAACAAATTTGCTCTGGTAATGGGGTGGGGAATAACGTATACAGGACCAATTTACCGTGGACACCGGGATTACCATATTGTTTTGATGATTGGTAAACTAAACTCAAATTAATGCCCATGTGCAATAATTTGTGGTGTAATGCTGCTGGTTTGTGCATGATTACTGCTTGTACTTAATTTCTTTTTGTTTTCCACTAAGAAAGTAAATTATATCGAAAACTTAAAGTGATATACAAAAAATGTTGCAAACTGCTTACTGACTGAAATTCCCAAAATGCAAATCTTAATTTGAGTAGGCCTGACATTTCGATCCTAGCAGGACCTTTCTCAAAGGCAGAGTGACAAGGACAAACAAGAAAACTAGTAGAAAACTAGTAACATATATTAAAAATGGTTAGCAGTTGTGACCAGAAACTGAACTGACCTCATTAAAAATTCAAAAGATAAAACCAGATTATGATTTTGCAGTTGTGGGATCTTGAAGGGACGATTCCATTGTGTACCTTTCGTTACACAAAGTATATACCCCCCCCCCCGGTACATGTACAACAACAAATTTCAACTCCCACTAAAACCCACTAAAACCCAACAGTTGACTGCCTGAATTTGTTGGGCCATGTACTGCTAAAACAAGTCGACTGTTTGAATAGGGTGTTGAAATTTGACAGGTCGAGTCATGCTTTTAATAGGGAAAATGCTGAAGGGGTTAGACCACATGAGCCTTAAAGTGGGGGACCCTTCCAAATTGTCAACTGCAGTACCTTTGCCTTTTCATTACTTCTTCACTCAATGCCTTAGAAATACATGTACCGGGTACGTCAGATGCAGATGCAATATCATGGCTTGCACCTTAGTACCCTCTTTCTTCTTTGGTCGTCGGCAAGGCTGTCAGAACAAATTTTCAGCCGGCCAAATTGAATTTTGTCCGTGGGCCAGATCCTCAAAGAAGATGCATAGATTTGAATCACATCGCCTGGCAGTGGCGGTATTAGATGACCTCATGCCATTTGTAGTGACCATTGGCACCTGGGGGGGGGGCTGTTTTTGACTTTGAGCCCATTACACATTTAACTTGAAAGGGTACTACTTTTTGTTTATGCGAGATTTGGTTCGACTCTTGTTCCAGTGAGATTTTCCCTGCTAATTTAAGTTTGGTTAGGGGGCTTCACTGGACAATGAAGTGAGCAGGTTTTCACCGCACCAAGGGCAGGCGGCAACAACCGGACCATTTCCGTGTTATGACCCCCAAATTAGACCTCACAAACTAATGGCCAGTGGATTAAAGCATATGTACGCCGTACATGTGCAATGTACAGTGTAGCACACATTGCATCTGATGAAGCACTAGTTATTGCTATGAAAGCCTATGTACTCCTCCCTACTGGTAGCTGTTACCCACTGTAGCACCAAGGAGCTTAGGGGTTGTTCTCCACTGGAGACCAATAACAAATTTCGCTAACTGACATCACGTACATTTGTCAAGTCGGTTACGTTATACTGTAGTTTGCACATCTCTACGTGTGCACGGTTTAGCCAGAAGAGCTTCTAGGTGTATTCTGGCCACCTTATTTCAATTTAAAAAAAACCCCAACTGCGCCATCCAGCAATGGCGTGTGAAAGTATCACAAGTGAACCAGTCGGACATCCCTATGGGCCCTTTTGTATTAGATCTTGCATCCAATGATATAACAAACCCCTGTCTGAGGCATCGCGCATCCGTTCAATGCAATGTGACTTGCGTGCACGTATGTATAAGATATCCCCCTTATATTAAAATGCATGCGAGTGTATCCCCAGACCTCTGCGGCACCGAGGGAAGGTAGCCAGCCGAGCTGAATTAGCTCGGCGATCCAAGACAAGGCAGGAGACACAAGAGTCAGGCGGTCGCACACTGTAGCAAGGGGGGTGGGGGGATATTGGACGACTCCCTCCTTTCCCCTCCCCCTCCCCTCCTGCCTTCCCTACTGCATGGTGGATTAGTTTGTCCGATCGATTGGCAAATTGGACGTCTAATCCGCCCGTGCAGTGCTGGGCGCACTCTCACTGAGAGGAAGAGTTGGGCCTTTTTCTTTAAAAACAGGAATAGTGATTGCTGCTCTTTATCTTCAGCTCATGACGTGTTTTCTAAGAAACATACAATGTACATGCACATGTGTATGTGTAGATTCACATGTACAAAATGTACATAGCTAATATACGTGTACATTTATGTACATGTATGCCATACATGTAGCCGGTAAGTCATAATGTGTCATGCAATTCTAATCATAATGTACACTGTACATGTGCTACCAATTTAAGGAGAGCACTTAAAGATGGAGTTGGAAGAATGTGCAAGCTTTCATAGCAATATATGTACTTACTGTGGGTAGGCCTATAGTTGGTATAGTTGGTATACACTGTAGTTTATTTTCACATCATCGCCCACAAAATTTAACAATATACATGTAGAACAATCAGTGATGTGAAGGTTCCAGATAAAAAGCCAACGCTTATCAAAACCTGGAGCCTGGGACTTCAAGTAATCAATGGGTTAATACATTTTCGTGCACATGTGGTAATGATAATAATGAAATATAGAATAATCTGTAAGAGGATTGGAGTGATATTCATGATTATGTAATATCCACAATTTTACTCTTAATTCATTGTAAAGAAATAAGGAATGGAATGGGGGAAAGTTAGCAGGAGAAAGAAAAGAAAAGGAAAGAAAATCATTGGTGAAGTTGGTGCTCCAAAAGCTAAATAGTCAGTTTGACTTGCCAACTGGTTAGTGTTATCCTAGAGTACAGTAGATGAGTTGTCATTGTTCATCAGTTAGAATGGATTTAACATGGCTATATTGACACATGTACATGTACTGTATTCATGTATACATGTACATTAGGTACAGGGTACATGTACGGTATGTATGTGTGCACATGGAATCTTGCACACATGTCAACCTTTGTGAATCTATTTACACATACATGGTATATGGGTCTGAGCCATGGTCTCCAGGGACAGCTGCAGACAGGGTAGATTTGCATGACAAAGTACAGACATAAATAATGATCTGCTTCTTGAATGCACATGTACTGTGCAGTGTGTAATCCATCCAGCAGCTTGTGACATTTAGAACTGTGTGCACCAAATGTGAATTTGAGTGGACCCTTGCCTCTGCTGCAAATGCGGATTATTCTGTGATCCTGATTTTGCACACTGTCAACAACTCAACATAATTATACAGTAGTTATGTTTATTAAAATGAGCAAATGAAAGATAACTTGAGAATTTCAGATGATTTTACCAATTTTACCGAGCTTTTGTACAGTACCAATTGACTTAATATGCACAGTGCATTTGTACATGTACATGTACTGTATGCTTTCTTTTACATGTACACATTGTACACAATGTACATGTAGGTGTAAATGAAATTGACATGCAGCGTTACCTCTGTGTTTATGCTAGTCTATGCATACAGTAGATGTACATGTACTTGCATTTCCACCCTGTAGCCTGTACATGTACATGTACAGCATGTACAGCATACATGTATGCAAGTTATTGCTACATATACTTCAGTTTGTTTTGCCATGCACATGTACATGTAGTTTGTGCTAGGGATTACACTGTGCATAAGTTGTATTCTACATAGTTTTGACTTGATTGAAAGTAGCTTTTATAAAATCCGTACATTTACCTAGTTTTTGAATGTTTTATTTTTTATTGACATGAATGCATAATTATGCTGACTGTGTCTTTGATGTGCCTTTCCTCCTGTGTCTGCCGCTTTCAGACAACCACTGCCAAGACCACACCGCCTGTAGCCCAGCCCACGCAGCCAGCCGTGATGAATCCCACCACAGAGCCCTCCCCTCCTGCCTACACGGTGTCCGCCGCCCAGCCGGTTAGTCCACCACACCCACTCCGTCCCCCACTCACTCGCCCAAACCCCACCGGTCCGCTCCCTCCAAGTTGAGCTCCACCTCGGCCGAGATTCAACGCAGTGGCGTGCCCACTCTGCTCCTTTTCACACTACAGTACCCTTTTTGCATGTCAAAACTTATTTTAAAAAAATGACAAAGAAAACTGGACTGGGATTTGGACCCGAGACCTCTGATTTTGCTTACCAGCGCTCTTACAATTCGAGCTATATCCACCCCTTGTACAGTTGTAAATGCTTCCAATTTTTTTGGGGGTCCACATTTTCAACTCGTCTCAACCCACCTCCCAAGTAGGGTTAGTTTTAACAGGGGCTGACGCTGTGTTAAAATCTTGCCAGACCCCATTGGCCCCAGTTACATACCTGCCAATTGTCTCGTGTGCAATGGCCTTTGCTCCGGTGAGTGACTTGACCCTTTCCTTTCCTCTTCCTTCCCCTCCACCCCTCTCCCCCAAACTAGGCTACCAGCCCCGCCCAGGAGGACATCTTGAAGAGACAAGAGGAGCTGGAGAGGAAAGCCGCTGAGCTACAGAGACGAGAGCAGCAGATGCACGCAACACAATACAATAGTAAGCCCTCGGCTGGTACTCATGCATGCACTGATGAGCTAGAAACTGGTATCCATCTTGTGACTGGTATCCAGTTTGTGACTGGTATCCAGTTGGTGACTGGTATCCAGTTGGTGACTGGTATCCAGTTTATGACTGGTATCCAGTTCTCGACTGGTATCCAGTTTGTGACTGGTATCCAGTTGGTGACTGGTATCCAGTTGGTGACTGGTATCCAGTTTATGACTGGTATCCAGTCCTCGACTGGTATCCAGTAAGTCACTAGTATCTTATTTGTGACTGGTTTCCAGTTAGTCATTGGCATCCAATTTGTGACTGGTATTCGGTTCATGACGGGTATTCAATTAGTGATTGGTATCCAATTTGTGACTGGTATCTAGCTCGTGGCTGTTATCCAGCAAGTGAAAGCTATCCAGTTAATGGCTAGTATCCAGTTATTAATTTGTACCATTTAAAGCTTTTTATTGGGCTTTTTATTGGGCACCAGTCAACATTGTTTACCCATAGCCAGACATTGAACAGTGCCAATTTGAAGCTTTTGACTGATAATTATCCGTTATGGCAAACAGTCGGATTGGTGGGCACCGATGATCTTTGACTGGTGCACACTGTATTCTGAGTGACCTTTTAGCTGACACGCCATCCACAAAAATACTGGTATCCGTCTATTGATTCATATTGCGCTAGCGGCAGGTATCTGGCCTGTTTTTTTTTACCGCCGTCAAGCCAAAAGCTCGTCAGTTAAGTCCAGTGAAATCCTCCATTTGATTTTGCAGCCCGGGTCAACAACTGGCCGCCGTTACCCAGCATCTGTCCGGTCCAGCCCTGCTTCTACCAAGACTTTGCTGTGGACATCCCACTGGAGTTTCAGCGCACCGTCAAGATTGGCTACTACATTTGGATCAGTAAGTGTCACTCACGGTGGCCAGCATTGGCAGATAGGCTTGAAAGTAGCTTGCCGTTTAGACCGGGTGTGGGGGGGGGGGGGTAAGGAAGGAATCCCTTGTACGTGACAAGGGATTCCTTCATCTGCCTCTTTTTTTTCTCTCTCCAAATTTTAACTATAAATTTTTTTTTCAATTAAACTCAAACAAATCAATGAAAAACTGACTGGGAAGAATTGGTCGTTTGCATCTGAATGAAAGCAGGGGTGTGATCCCTGGTGATATACAGCAGTTAATGGTATGAATTGCTTCTGACTGGCGCCCCCACCCCGGCAAAGACTAGTTGACTATTTGGAAAGGCCGCCATCTAAGGGCTGGACAGCTCAGACGGGAAGAGCACTGGTTCGCAAAATAGGGTTTTTTTTGCCTCATGAGGAATAACCCACCAAAACACTTTTCCAGTAAACAACGCCTGAAGTCAAAGTATCTTCTCAATTTGATTAAAAAACTTTTTTTTTTGTATTTTCAGAAAGTTAATGTATTGGATGATTTTATGTCCAAAGGATTTTTCCGAAATCCGTCTCTAAATGTTGAAAAAACAAGGATTTTGGGGGAGTGTTTGTGTACTGTTTTCATGAAAATGTAAAGTTCCTGCCTTTTTGGATGGTCGCTTTCAAGGAGTTAGACTGTTGCTGCTATATTGTGTGTGGTGCCAAAATGAACGAGCGAAGTCCTCTTGTACTATTTACAACATCATACGGAAATAAATTTGATATCATTCGAAAGCTAATGGTATACTCTTTCACATCATTAGAAAATCTCAAAATCTCAAAAGTGGGGGTTATTCCTCATTATGCTGTGCCGGGTCACATATGAAGTTATGAATGCATTTGATGGTCAACTGTGTATCCTTTCTTCTGCCTTTGTCTCCCACCTGGCTTTGTTCCCTCCAAGCCTATGGAATCTTGTTGTTCATCAACGCCATCTGTTGCCTGGCGCAGATGTGCGTAAGCTTTACCCTGACCACGGGCCTGGCCTTTGGCATGGCCGCCTTCTTTGTCCCCCTCTTCTCCTGCTGCTCCTTCGTCTGCTGGTACAGGCCGCTGTACCGGGCCATCAGGTAGGACGGACGGGGGTGTCTACCGGGTGCCCTTAGGTGTCTCCGGGCGCTCTGTTGGCCGGTGGGTTGCCTTTGGGGGTATTGCCTTGTGCTTTGAGGGGGTACTACTGTACATGTACATGTAGGTGCATCTTGGTATTCACTAGTCCACCTGTGGGCTGCTGGGTGCCTCTGGGTACCCCTTAGTCCACCTGTGCGCTACTGGATGCCTCTTGGTACTTTCGAGTACTGCTGGGTGCCTCTGGGTACTCCCTACACCACATGTGTGCTACTGGGTGCCTCTGCGTACTCCCTAGTACACCTGTGTGCTACCGGGTGCCTGTGGATACTACCTAGTCCACCTGTGCTACTGGGTGTCACCAGGTGCCTTTAGAGTCACCAGGTGCCCAAGGAAACCCTGCGTTACCCTTTTTGCCAACAGAGCGCCCCAGGAGCCACTGGTTATTGCTGGGTAAGCCATGGTGCCTCAGGGGGCTCCAGGGTGCCACCAGAAGTAACTGGGTGCCTTTGGGTACCCTTGGGTTACCGTTTGGGCTCCAATGTGGACCAGAGGCTCCACCGAGGAGTCTCTGGGTACCACTGGGTACAACTTGACACCACTGGGCATGACAGGTCACCCCTAGGTGCCCCAAAGGCCTCATCCAGCAGTGCCATCATCTTCAGCATCGTTTGCCAGCCCACCTACACTGCTGCCAGCTTCTGCGGTCAATTTGTTTGTAACAGATGTCATTTTGTCACAGCCCATCCGGAAGGGTGCTTCATCCATCACATAATCGGACTCCTCTTTTAAATGTATGGCTATTTCATTACAGAATGTTCCAAGTAGAGTCTTTCTAGTTCCAGAATTTCTACTAGATGTTGGAAAGGCCAAACCCAATAATATGACGGAATGGGTATATTCTAATTGAATTACATTCTCGCCCTATCTTTGGTAGACATTTGGTCACCTCGTACTCTTGCCCCGTGACCAGTTTATCACAGCTGATGTACTTCCCGGTGACTTTTTTTCCCTCAGTCATAGTCCCACTGCAAGATTTAATCGGTGAAAATTTAGACAGTGTGCTGCAAGGGCCGGGAGAAGGTTTTGGAGCAGCTGGAAGAATCGGGCCCAACATTGTTGCATCCCATCCCTAGTCATCCCACCCCGTTGGAAAGTGATTCATTATTTGGCCGGCCATTGACCATAAAACACAGCATTTATTGTGCGCGGCCTCCCATGGCTTCTATCTGTGCCTTCCTCTCCATAGTCTACACAGGCCTGCTGTTGCTTAACCTCATCGTCACCATAAGCTACATGTTCAGTGGTCTGGGCGGTGCGGCAGGACTGTGCCTAGGCCTGTCCGCCCTCTTCCTCTTCTGCCTGCCCCCTTGCTCCTTTGCCTGCTGGTACCGCGCTATCTACAAGGCCTTCAGGTGAGGGCCTCTAGGGATAGGGTGGGCCCACCTGAGAGCAGTGGCCCGTTTAAGGATCCATTCCATCGGAGATTTTATTGATCCCATGCAGGGAAAGGGCCATGCTTTATCTCATCCTGTAGTGTTTGCCCGTGTCTCAGTTTTTGTGTGTGGTAACTTTCTGTGTGTGGCCCATCTGAGAACCATGCCCATCTGAGAACTGTGCCCATCTGAAAACCATGCCCATCTGAAAGCTGCGCCCATCTGAAAACCATGCCCATCTGAGAACTGCGCCCATCTGAAAACCATACCCATCTGAGAACTGTGCCCATCTGAAAACCATACCCATCTGAGAATTGTGCCAAACCAAAAACCATGCCCAACTGAGAACCATTCTTATTCGAGAGCCCATCATCCATGGATCATATCGATCCCAGGATCGCCAGCCCACCCTTCCATTGATGTCCATGCCCAGCCGGAGATGGCATCTGTCCACTGACCGTGACGACCATCTGAGGACAGTGGACCCTCTGAGAATCCTGCCTGCTCGTGGGGATTAACCCAAATTCCCCAGTTGGCCTCATCGCCTCTGCCAGGATTGGTGCGCCAGAACGGATTTCCCAGCTGCCGTGCAACATCCTTCAGTGTACTAACGCACATTGGCCAGTACTGAGATTTTAACGGCTACGGCTGGGGCTGTGCCTCTCACTACAGGCAACAGCATCCCTCCGCTGGCGCCGACGCATAAGCTGCCAATAGAACCTGCAGTCGACTTCACCAAACCCATTGTAACTTACAATCAATTGCAAGACAACGAACACTGCACAGAAAACATACTGTGTGTCACAACTTACGATGCATCGTAAGGCTTTGTGAAATCGACTCCAGCAGCCGTAGCTGTAGCCGTTAAATACCAAATTGGCCCTATCTTCTTCAGCAGGCACAGCGTTTAGGGTTCCATCGGGACTGGGATCAATGTCAAAATCATCTCAAAATCAGCCCAAATCATCTCAAATCATGGACGTTCTCATTCATTGTGTGTGTTTTTGGGTTTTTTTTGTTTCCTTTCCCCGCCCATTTCTCACTTCTCACCTTCCACAGCCTATGTCTGTTTATTGGCCCTCAACTTGGTGGTCTCATTATCGTACATGACCGTCGGGAACTCCAATGGGGGCATCACCTTCGGCCTCTCCATCCTCTTCTTAGTCGTCTGGACGCCCTGCTCCTTCATCTGCTGGTACCGGCCCGTGTACAAGGCCTTCAGGTAAGCTTGAGTGGGCTGGCCCATAGACATGTGTTCAGTGTATACCCTGTGGACGGACAGTAGCGGGCGCCAGACTGAAATGCTATGGAGGCTGCCATCTTTAAAAACAAAAATATAGGTGGAAGTAAAGAGCGGTGTCATGTTCGTATATGTAGAGAAAAGAAGTGTCGCCGTGTAGCGTCCTGGTACCACTGGCAAATTTGAATGCGCGTCACGTCACACGCCATACAAATATACACAGGTATGGCAGTGCTCTTTACTTCCACCTATACTTTGACGCTAGTCGGGTCCCCCATGGCATTACAGTATCCTGACATTGTTTCTAATAGAGACTGACCGTCTACAGGTTTGTATGTCTATGGGCTGGTGGGGCTCCCTCGTGCGGTTGCCTCCTGCAGCATTCTCGTACTGCAGTGCTGCCAGATGGATCTTTTTGTAAGGTTCCCATCCGCCACCCAGACAACTACAACAACAGAGGCAGCTTGAGTCGTTTCATGATAAAGGCTGACGTCCGAGAGTGCCGTAAGACCATGACACATCAAACCAGCGCAGCAGCTTTTTCACTGCCATCTCCGATCACTTCCAAGGAAGGGATGCCCCCACTCGACGTGTGTCTTAGCACTGGTCAGTAGTTGCTGACGTCTGACTGTAGAAGACATCTGCTCAAAAGTCGGGAGTTGCAGGTTCGAATCCCGCCTGAGCTGCCTGGGTTTAACTTTTCAGCAGGCTATCAAACCACTGCATACAGTGTCTAATTGCACGTCGAGTGTGGCCAACCCTCTCTCAAAGTACATTCTTCACAACGCTAAATCATCTTATATCATATCAAGCAACTTCACCTCCAGAAATCAGTTCATAATGTGTGATGTCTTCTCTACTAACACATTTAGAATAGTACATACATGTATGTATGTCATAGATGCTGTACATCTTAAGATGGCCTCCTGTATAGTTAGATAAGATCTTTGTAAGGTAAAGTTTATCACAAAAGCTGTTAAAAGTGATAAATCCTTATGAAAAATGGAACTGAAAGCAAATACTAAATATGATTGGACATTTTTGAGGGTATGACTATTTGATTTTTAAACATTTTATCATAAAATGTAACTCAAGAGCAATGTCTACTCACTACTCACTCAAATGACCTGCAATATGCTAATCTTCAAAGTTACATGGGTTTTTCTTACCAGCTTCCTCAGCAAGAATCTGATCAGATTTAAATAATGCCATGCTCTGTAACTCTTTAACATCGTTTCGTGTTACTATTGGTTCAGTTACAAAATGTCTGTTCCTTCTAAGATCAAAGTTTATGTACTGTACCTCACGCATATAACCGTTTAGTCAAAAACTTACTTAGCCGTTTAAAACAAAAGAATGTGGCATTGTTCCGTGAAGGCCCATTGTCTTTGCCAAGGAGAGTTGTGGTCATTGTTTTGTTTCCTGCTTGCTTCCTCCGTCCCACAGGAGTGATAGTTCGTTCAACTTCTTCTTATTCTTCTTCATCTTTGCCGTGCAATTCCTCTGCACGGTAATACAAGCAATTGGAATTGACCAGTGGGGATCGAGGTAAGAACCACCCCCCCCGTCTCAGTCTGTTAAGTTAAGTATCGCATGCTTTCCCTTTGATCTGATTGGAAACCAACGCGATTGTCCAACCAGCCGTCGATTTCACCAAACCCATCGTAACTTGCGCGCAGGACACTGAGTGATGTACCGAACCTGTACGGCATATCACAACTAACGATGGGTTATCGGTCTCAAGTTGAGTTAGGCTGCGTCGTAAGGCTTTGTGAAATCCAGCCCAGTTTTGTCTCTGTTGGGGGTGCTGGCACCGTTTTGAATTGGTGAGCACCGGTAATAGTGAGCGTGTAAGATGGATGGGTGGTCTTGGTTCTAGTGAGTGACAAGTGCTCTGTCTGTGGTTGGTTGATGGTGGAGTAAGTGAGCTGAGTTGGTTGGTGTCTGGTTGGTAGGATGGTGAGTGGTGAGTGAATGAGAGTGGGCTGAGTGGCATGTGGTTGCATGATAGAGTGTATTACACTAATTACAGTTAGAACTCTGGACCCATTGTCAAGCAAGTACTGTGCCTTATGGAGCATCGACCTACCGGTAGTACATCCACAGTATACCAAACCCAGTTATTGAGCTATGCAGCAACCATGAAGAAATTGGGGATCGCGGACTCTGACCTCTGTCCATGTGGACATATACAAACCCCTGAGCACGTCATTAACGAGTACCCTGTGATGATGAGACCCCCATGTCCACTCACAGATGTCGATGAACCAGAACTGGTCACCGACCTTAGTAACTGCCAATTTGGACTGCTGTGATTGACATACGAAAGAAGAAGATCGATTGAACCCTGATACCACAATGCAAACCGTACTGTACACTGGTAACTTCATGTCGGGTAGGGCAAACCCTCCCGGTCGAATGCTGTATTGTAAGGAATGGTCCTCAGTGAGGGTTCCCTGCTCGACGTGATAAATGTGCTTTGCCCAATGCCTGATACAAAAAAATTCAGGCAGCTCGGGCGGGATTCGAACCCGCGACTCCCGCTTTCTAGTACGGACGTCTTAACCACTTGACCACCGAGCTGGTCGAGGTCGTGTGGTGGATTCAAATAATGTATTATATAATGGTTACTGGAATCCAGCGCACGATCTCGACCACCTCAGTGGTCAAGTGACTAAGACGACTCTACTAGAAAGTGGGAGTCCCGGGTTCAAATCCCGCCCGAGCTGCCTGAAATATTTTTATCAAGCATCAGGCAAAGCACTGAGCACTCAGTGTTTATCGCATCGAGCAGGGCCCAACCCTCATTGAATTACATTCACCTCAAGGCAAACATTATGTCAATGGGACGTGTTGTTGCTCAATCCGTACCTTCCTTCCCCTTGGTGGGTGTAGTGGGTTTTTTAATGGCATTGCGATGCTGACCGGAGGCGACGACGATTCCTCTGCCGCCAAGAAGACAGTTGGCACCATGATGATCCTCATGGGTTTTCTCTGGGCCGCTCTGGCCGTGACTATTGCCGTGTATTTCAAGAAGGTAAAAAAACCAAAAACCAACAAGGCAAAAAGAACGAGTTGTCATGGAAACGGACTCAATCATCCCAGAGCAGCCTCTGACCCATCGCAACGATCCATTGCAACATTTCTTGAAATTTGTTCACAGTGTGGCGCCAGCTTTTTTTTTTTAGCTTCAGATTTCTGATCAGATGCTCTTTAATGGTCCCTCCTATCCAGTGACATCATAAAGACGTTATTTGGGTGGTGGAAAGCGAAAAAAGGGAAGGGTCAATGGGCAGCCATTTGTAATAAATTTGCAGTGACACCATGAAAAAAGTAGACATGGTGTCACTGCAAACCTATTACTCCTGCTATTCTCACCATGAAAAGCTTCAAAGCTCAATTGGGCAGCCCCTTGTTGGGCTATGGAGCCACACTTAAATGATGTCCCTTGGTGGGAAAAGTCCATTCAGGGTGTCTGCCTCTGTACATGTTTTGAGTGTGCACTGTTGTTAGCTGAAGGTCGGACCATCGTGAACCTGAGCCCAGGCTGGTTGAGAGTCGACTGACCGACTGTGGTCTGCCATTTGGAAACTCATCCTCAAGAGCCATGGTTTCTGCTTGGATCCCCCCTAGTGGGCCTGCTTCAGTGGCTATGGCTAAGCATCACACACAGGTCAATGGGCATTAGCTGTAGACACTGGCTCAGCCATTCCCATAAACTGGTGTGATGCAGGAAGCCATAGCCAGTGAATTCAGTCAGGAACCCAGGGTGCATTTCCCTTGAACTCACATTCTTCAATCATTTGCTGTTGCCGTGTAATTTCATTGCAAGCCACATACTTTTTTGGGGGGGCGTAACCTCCATCCAAATCAATCGTCACACATGACAAGCAGCTTCAGGCATAAGCCAGGCTCAGAGGTACATGTATAGTGAAGTACACCCCTAGTTGCTCAGTGGTCCGTCATAGGTCCGGCCCACACTCAAAACTTTAGCACTCAAAACTTGAGCCAGTCAAATGCTGTGATCATTCAGCCCTTTTTGGGGGGTGTTTGTTTGTGATTATTTTCTCCACCTTGTAGCGGCTGGATCAATGGCATCACCGTGATCGGAGGTGCTGATTCGCCTGGTCACTATGCCGTGGGAACCATGATGCTGATCATGGGCCTGCTGTTCTCCATACTCGCTGCTGTCATGGCCGTTTACCTCAAGAAGGTTCATGCTTCCATCCTTCCATTCTCTGTCTGTCTGTCAGTCTGTCTGTCTGTCTGCATGTCTGTCTCAATCTTTTGGTCGGTCGGTCAGTAGGTTTGTCTGTCTGTTATTCTGTCTGCGTATGTCAGTTATACTGTCTGTCTGTCAGTCTTTCGGTCGGTCGGGTAGTAGTTTTGTCTGTCTGTCTGTCTGTCTGGTGGTTGGGCGGTCATTAGCTTGGCCTGTCTGTCATTTGGTCAGTTGGTCAGTAGGTTGGTCTGTCTGTCTGTTGGTTGGGCGGTCATTAGCTTGGCCTGTCTGTTATTTGGTCAATTGGTCAGTAGGTTGGCTGTCTGTCAGTCTTTTGGTCTGTTTGTCAGTAGTTTTGTCTGTCATTCTGTCCGTCTGTCTGTTAGTTGGCTGGTCATAAGGTTGGCCTGTCTGTCATTCGGTCTGTTATTTTGTCTGTCGTTCAGTAGGTTTGTCTATCTGTCAGTCTATTGGTCGGTTGGTCAGTAGGCTGGTTGGTTGGTTGGTCGGATTATCTGTCTTTTTGCCTCCCCGTCTATCTGTCAGTCATTCTGTAACAGTACACTGCATTCCAATGCTATTCAATTAATGGGGAGTCCTACTTAACCAGGATGCATAGCTCTGGCTCAAGTGGTTCAGCCAGATGTTTAGAGCTTGGGACATACAATCCTTCCACTCCATGTTGAGCTGGGCCTTGGCCTCATTGGCTATGGCATACCCCTCTCCTCCAGTCCACCCACCATGTGACACCATGTACATAGCTGCCAACCATTCCTAATTTGGAGCAATCATTCCTCTCTTTTTTTGTAAAAATGTATAGCTTTTTACAAGCTCTTGACAACAGAATCCGATTTTTGGCTTGGAAATACTCATGTATTCCTATGTAGTTTACTCTGTGATTCCTCTTTTTTTTTAAGCAGAAGTATTCATAACTTCATGTGAGATAGGTTGCCAGCTATGAAAGTACATCTCTTTTCAGAGCCACACTCCGTCTCAATAGAGATGGGATAACATGGTTGTCACCTCAATCCTTCAACTTCCACCAACTCGGTACTTCCACCAAATGCAAACCAAATCTTATCCGATCTGTTAACTGGTAACCCCTTGCATCGTCGCTCCTGCGCAGGTTCACTCCCTGTACCGCAGCACGGGCGCCAGTTTCCAGAAGGCCCAGCAGGAGTTCGCCCACGGGGTGGCCTCGAATCCCAACGTGCAGTCGGCCGCCAAGGATGCTGGCCGGGCAGTGGCCACGGGCGCAGCCGACGCCGCCATCAGCGGCACCCTGCAGAACAACCGGATGTAGATGACCACAGGGGCGGGGGACGCTCCCATCGCCGTGGCAATGCCCTTGATCCCTCTTCACCCCACGCCTGAAAAAGGGTCCAGTGATTGCTATCAGCCGACCCCCCACCCAAGTAGGGATGCAGGGAAAGGGATTGGATAAGAGTGGGTTTGGTGGAAATAAAAAAAAAAAAAAAAAAAAAAAAATGAAATTTCGGGGAAGGATTTTTTGAAATGTTTGTAACGCAACAGGGTCGTCCCTAAACGGCGATGGAATTTTCGAGCAGAGGGTAGATGGGTGTTTTCCAGGTGTGTGTTTTTTTTTCTTGAGATGGAATCCTCCCCTCCCCCTAAGTTGAACGTCCCAGTACGGAGAGGACTGCAGCTGACGTCGTGGGATTGGAGATCGGGAACGGACATCGTCATGGCAACCGTTGCCATGGGGACAAGCAGTTTAGCAGTGTCTTTACAGAATGATGTACAGGCGAGGGGGATGCGCCCCAAGTTAGTTGGACAGCAAGGGAAGAAGCGAAAACTACGTAACTGTGGTACTCTTGCCTATTATGTATCACAATAATAAATATCCAATTTGGTTTTTTTTATTTGCTGTCCCGAAACCTGATCCCCATCCCTTCGAACAAAGCTGAATTTGTCCTGAATTTATAGAGAAATTATGTTCACTTTACTAGCATAACATTTTTTGTTGTTCTTAAACTCAATAGCCTACCGTATTGGTCACTCGTTGTTTCAATAAGTACAGACCAATAAATAGAAATTCTTGTATTGCCTGTGATCGAGTTGTGCTAAGATAGTGATTCGGTATCCGTGACAACCAGCGGTAGGCCTATACTGTCTGGGGGTCACTTTAACTTGAAACCAGACCAGATTTTAGTCCATTTATACATGTTGAAGACAAAGCGTTTTCTTTTCTTTCATTCATTCGTAATTTTTTTTTTAAATTCATTGAAATGTTGGCTTATGTGATTGTGCTGTCTGTATAGCTACGACCCCCTCTGTCACTTGAGACTTGAGCACGAGGTTGAACCCCATGGGAGTTGCGACTGCGCATGTGCGCGTCGTACCTCGCGGCGTTGCCCGGATACCACAAACTCGTCCCATTTGACGCGTGCGCACTGATGTCCTACCCGCGCGCGTGACCTCTGTACGCGCATGTGCAGTCACAACTGAACAAAAAGTGTCTCGGAATTCCACGTGATAGCTTAATGGGCAATCCGTGCTAATATTAAAAATAAATCTGTTTGACCAAACTTTAACAGATGTTAGTTGTTTTTTTTCTAATATAGGCCTAGCCTATTTGTAATTACAAAAATAAATAAATAGGGAACGACTTCATATGGTGTAGGGCAGACAATGTAAAGAAATTTCGCGACCCTGACTTTTTTGTTCATTATGTGTCGACATATTTAGTAGGATATTCTGCAGTACTAAAAAAAGAACCTTATGTAACGGTATCGCCTTAAGTATGACCACTTGAAAAGAACCGGGAAAATGTACAGTAAGATATTAATGATTGAAGAAGCGGCTGAGAATGGCTTGGACTCCGGGTGTGGCGCTGGCTAAGGCTCTGGAGCAGGCTCTGGCGCAGACTCAGGCTAAGGTTTAGGCTCAGGGCTCTGTTCCAGGTGCTGGGCTCTTCCCAGGTTCTGACTAAGGCTCTGGCGCAGGCTAAGGTTCTGGCGCAGGCTCAGGCTTTGGTTTAGGCTCAGGGCTCTGGCTCAGGTTATGGGCTCTTCCCAGGCTCTGGCTAAGGCGGTGGCTCTGGCTAAGGCTCTAGGCTTGGGTTCTGGGCTCTTCCTTGGCCTCTTCCTCGGGCTCTGGCTAAGGCTCTGGGCTAAGGCTCTGGGCTAAGGCTCTGAGCTCTTGCTCGTGCTCTCGCTTAGGCTTTGCTTAGGCTCTGGCGCAGGCTTCATCTGTGGGTTCGGCTGCTTCCCCTTTGGCATGGGAATACAGTGAGGCTCTGGCGCTGTATATATCGACGCACGAATGCCCGTGTACTTTGGTGCGAGTGGCAATGACCTTAGCCTTAGCCCCAGCCATAGCCAATGTCCGTGCCTGTGGTGAAATTAGTTTTTCTATAGCTTTGCACAATCCTTGCTCGATATGGTCGAGCGTTCCTCGGAATGATTGTATACCACGCATAGCCTATTTATACATGTATACTAATACATAAATGTGTATATATTCATCGATGGACAAAAAAAGATGTGATGTAAAACCGGTACAGATTTTTGGTTTGTTTTTAGAATAAGTGAAATGTGGGTGTTATATCAACCGGATTCACTCCCATGATATTTTGTTACCCCCACCACAGTCCAAGCTATACTTAGCCCGCTTGTCAAGACAGTGCTGGGTCCAGTTTCTTCGCTCTTTCTTTTTGTATTCAAGAACCCCACCCCCTTTCTTTAAGCTTTCTGTATAACATTCCAGTTTGGGAAAATTGTAAATCTCCCTTTTCTCCTTTCCTTTGTGCTTCTGTCTTGGCCTCCGTCGGATCAGGAAGTGGCCTGCGAGTCTTGGGCTCCCGACACGCCTGAATGGGCGCCTTAGTGACGAAAGCACGCGCCACTATAGCGCCCAAAATTTCTAATAGTTGATTTATTCATGGAGTAATAGTTGACTGTACATTGCGAAAGATTGTGGATCCAAATCTAAACAATGCTGTCGATGCACATTTGTATAGCCCTCGTAAACGACAGCACGAAGATTATAATGCATTTACAACAGAAACTTACGTCTGGTTTTTCATTTGGTTTTTATTTGTTTTTGGTTGTGATTGTTTGGTTTTGTTGTTCGCTTTTACTGTGAAGTCAAGTCATCGTATCCCCCTCTCTCTCCCTCTCTTTGTACGGTAACATTTCCGTTTAGCAAGACCAGTGCGTGTAACTATAAGGTCGTGTCCGAATCTAATGGCTGCGGCTAGAAGTAACACGCACCCCTACCGGGAACTGGCTGCAGGTGCTTGTTGACGACTTCCATAGACTACGTACTTTCAAGCCGTAGCCCGTAGATTCGGACGCAGCCTGAGATTCAAAGACGACTGCACCAGCTTATGTGATGAAATACCTTCTATTTGTAATATAGGCCTACAGTAAACTTTGGCTAAGTCGGCATCCTCGAAACCGCCATTTTTGTGACAATTTCCGCCGATGCCAAGATGCACTGCAAGTCGTCATTTTACCGATTTACACATAATAGGCCTACGTGTGAACACGTGGGCTACGTAGGCATGTCGTCAATCATGTTTACAATACTAGCATTACCCTTTTTTTCACCAGGAATGTACACGAAGAGGCTTGTTCTGAATTTTGGATCTCATTTACAGCCTATCAGAAAGGGAATGGCCTCGGTCGTATGTTTTCTGCCTCTAAAGAGTCTGTGGCTATAAAAACCCAATGATTATCGGTTCGTAAGCTAGCTTCCAATATAAGTTGTATACAACGCAACTGACGCCGTAACGCGCCACGGTAGCGCGCAGTCGACTCCAAAAGCGTGTCATTGTGCCTTGCGTGAATTGGAACGAGGTGGCGGTTGGGCCGTGGGGAACGAGGCTGACCAAGCCATTGCATTGCGAGTGCTCAAAATGGCGGACGGCGATCGGCCTGTTCGGTGGAAATCCGCCAGAAGTTCTCAACCAGGGTAAATGGATCCGAACCGTGTATCTTCGTGCGAAGCCGTGTAACCATATCTCCAGTGGGTGAAATTGTATACATACGTGTCGTTTCTCACGGGGGAAAGGGGAGGTGTATATACTGTAAGCCCTTCTTAATAATAATTATGTATGCAAATTGTATGTATCGAACTGAAAGCGAGGCTATGGGCGCTAGATTTCCAAGATTTAATTGTTGTTTCCCGCTACTTCGGATCTTTTTTTGAAATATTCTACGACAAAACCGAACGTTTTCTTAGTAACCACGGTAAGGTCCCTTGAATTTACCGCCATCTTGGAACTATAGCGCCCATAGCCTTGCTTTCAGTTCGAGGCATACAATGTGCATAAATATTTACAAAGGCCTAGATCACGGTACCTTCCTGTTGTATTAAACTCGGATGAAGATTGCGTCCGTTACCAGTTTGACAATGGAAACAATTTACAGTTCGGAGTTGAACGTGGCTGTACCAGGTTGCTCTGAAAACGAAACCGACCGTCTAATGCGGTGTTCGTTGCAGGTCATACCAGGTCGTGATGTTGTTAATTTCAATTTGATTGTCGGCACGAATTTAGGATCAGAACCGACCAGACGTCTGCTAGTGTTAAATATACAACGTATAGATGGTGTTCCCTAGTAGGAGAGAACGCGATGACTCGGAGCCAAAATATTTTATTTAAGAAAAAAAAGCAATAACGGCCGTGTTTAAGCACGGCTGTGTTTGTATGTGTTGCATTGTCGGAGTAGGTGTCGAATTTAAGTAGATGCGGTTGTTGGGTGTTCACTATCGGTCGAGCTTGGCTGTAAAATACACACACCATTCAAGTATAGTTCGGATAGCGGTGTCGCAAATTGCTTAGCTCTACAGACCATAGACTTCCTTCGTTCTCGATTATTTTTGATGAGATGCTAATTTACTTTTCTGGATGGAAGGGGAGAAAGTATTCACTCGAATGTTGTAAACTAGTGTCACAACCCCTTCGTAAGCTATAGTCATTAATGTTTGAACACCCCTCCCATGTCTACCACGCGGGCGATTGGGTTTCACCATTCTGTGTGGAATGTAAAACAAATATATAAACCAGGGGGACACTGATACCAATGATGTAAGGTGATACCAATGCGCTGTAATGTATACATGTATTATTACAAATAATTATAATAATGATTCTCGATTGTTTATGATACATGACTAAAGTAAATGCGTCCTGTAAGATATTGTCAAAGTTGGTTTCCATCAATGTGAGAACAGATAAACCAAACTAACGTGCGACTGTATGATCGTTGCCTTTATGCTGGTCTCTTTGTACATGCTGTTGCCATGGCAAGCGGTAAAGTGGGAAATGTTGGGCCCTTTTCCAAAACCTGGCTTAGGCTCAGGCTCCGGCTTTGCCTCTGGTTCTTTCATCCATTTTAAGGACAGAACAATTCTTACACTACAGAACATTGCGAAAACCGCGAGTTTTTTTTGCCTTTTTCTACTTTCTCTGACTACCATTTGAGCTAAAATTTTAACCTTCGCAGGATTCCTTTTTGGGAACCAGCCACAACACCCAAACCTCGCACTTTCAACACCTTTGTTTTCGAACAAATGATTGAAAGAACACGGTCATTTTTTTCAGCAACCATTGACCTACATTATGTATGGACGGTCGCCAGCTTCCAGTAGATTTACATTTTATTCAAATTTTTATTTACATACTCATCAATGTAATTAAAAAACAGCATGACAGAGTAGAATACAGAGAGGTTGATAGACTCGGTGAAGCTTGCCAGCAAAAGTAATAATAATGATAAACTATACGAGAAAGAAGGTTGTTCAGGGAAACCGAGGCTTATAGGAACAACCTTAGGACAGACAATACAGACAGAAGACAAAACCAGAACAAAGTAAACGAACGTAGCAGCTGATCAGCTTATATATAAATTAATAATGAAAAACTATTGCAAACTGAATGAAAACCAATGACGCCAATAGAAAAATGAGGAAACCAATAGAGGGAAAGCTATTGGTGAGGTAGCTGTGCTACATAATGGGAGAGAATGCTCTTTTGTATACGAGCTTTTGAAACGAGCCACACCCACGACTGGCTTTAGATTTGGTCGTCGATGGCACTCCATGCGAGGACTGTATACTAGCGAAGTGTTTTCATGGAATAACACAGCCGGCAACAGCTTCCCCCTGAAAATACCGTTTATACATTCTACCATTATCAACGAAGCCACAACACCCAAAACTCGCACGTTCCGAAACACCTTTCTTTCACGACAAATCAATGACAGAACACGTTTCGTTTGTTAGCAACCATTGCCCTCCATTTTGTAGGTACGGGCGGCTGTCAGCTTCCATTCAATCAAACACAGCTTACAACAGCTTTCGCCTAAAAATACCTTCTACACATTCAACGTATCTTTTTTGTGTGTTTTTAACATCGCTGAGTATTCTTGTGGTCGTTCTACATTTTATTAGATAGGCCTACTTTGTATATTATATTAATTTACTATGACGACTGATCATAGTTTGCAGAAACTGCTGCTGTGGCATAGCCGAAGAAAGGTCGAGTGGTATCCCGCGAAAACACTGGTTCCACGCCACAACAATGATAGTATCATTCGATTCTTTCCAGGGAGCCTGTGATTCCATATTGAACGTGCTATATTAGGTTTTCGTACTGGACAAATTATGAATATAATACTTCCGTACCGTAGGCTGTCGGCGTTATGTCTGCGCTTCTTACTGGTATGTACATCAACATAACTATGCAATTATGGCGGACATGATGAATTAGAAGCGCACGAAAAGACGATGAAAAAAACCCAGTCGAGTCTGCCTTCACTGTGCACAGATGAAAACCGACACGGATGAAAAGGGATTTTTTTTGTAATGCAGTGAGGGTTTAGCCTACTCTCATTTTGGCCTCGGCATTACCACACCATTTAATTTGAATTTGAATGTTTGGAATCATTAATGACATCGGAAAAAATCATACTGATGCACACTGTCGTATATGGTGTTTCAACGATCGTGCACAATGGACCTAGGAGATTCACTGGCAGCTCTTGAACTGTAAACAGCTTTCGTGGCCAGAATGCACTGCAAAGGTAGAGTACACGTGCAGTGATCACGTGGAATAATGTACTATAATTGCAAACATCGGTGAAGTACGGAACCCCTAAAGGGATATTCGTTGAAAAAAATATTTCGTGCGCTCGAAATGATTTCGTGGCCACGAAAATAGTTATTTCGTGCGCTCGAAATGAATCGTGCTCACGAATGTCCCCATAGGAGCTCCGTAGTGAAGCTCGCCCAAACGCCCCCTCCCAACACCCAAACGCATTATACTCATGCATACACCGAGGCCAGCGTAGTTTGGATGGATCGAAACACAACCTGTACCATTACAATGCAGAGATATGGAGCGTGGTTATTGTACGCAAAATACTGATGATTTTTGCTTAGGTCAACCTCTTCATGGACCAACGCACTTTATAGTCCCTGCTCTCTCTTGATGCCCCCCTTCCTCCCGTTTCGGTGATTCTGTCCAAAGTTTGGTATTTTGTTTCTACTTAATATACAGTTGATCAACATGAGCGACTCGGAGCGTTCTCGGCCCTCGTGGCGATGGATGGTACTCCTCTCCAAGGCGTTCATCTCGTTCTTCGGCCTGGGACTTTTCAAGGCCATGGGGGTGTTCATCCCGTGCTTCGTGCAGGAACTAGACACCACCGTGTCGGCCGTGGGGACCGTGGCCAGCGTTTACGGCGGCCTGTGCTCCGTGCTCGGTGAGTTCATCCCCGTTCGTTGTGACCAATTCCCCCCTCCCCCCTTTTCACCACGAGAGTTACACGGTCTATTGCACGATTACTGCAGCTGCTAATCTGCTGATTAATGTGGCAACTTGCGTCAAAAAGGGCCTTTTTGTACTGATTGTTATTGCTTTGTTCTTATTAGGCTGAAAAGAGTCTTTGTTTAGAATGTTTTTCTAAAACCACATGAACCAATTTAAAATAACGTGTAGTTCATATTTTATGGACGTGAACACATACTCCGACGCATGCAAAAAGGGAGATAATCTTCCCGGCCCACACGAAACGTAGATTTTTAGACATTTTTCAAGTGTATTTTGACGGGCTTTTTCTCATACTCATGCAATTGAAACTTACACATACATGTATATGGAGCTAATACAGTGAATTTCAACATCCCGAGGGAACCCAATTGATACATTAAACTTGTCTCGAGATACGGCGCGATACATGTCAAAAAGGGCATTTTTCCGGGCATTTTCCGCATGGTTTATCTGTGTTTTCAGCCTCAGTCACTAAGTTTACGCAACAAATCGATATATTAAGTAGTAAAAAGGGGGAAGATCAAAGGAAAAGAGTCAAGATGATAAATGGGGGAGTGGAGACAAAATAAGGATTATTGGTAAACATGCAAGATGTAATATCTTTCCCCTCCTGGATGTTGAGGCCATGTTGTGAAATTTTCCGAAGATGCTTCATCCACTTACTGATTCTAGTATGCCCAGTACACTCATAACGCCCAGGGAGATTGAAGTGACACCCAACTGGAGTGTGCAATTCACCTATATGGCCGGACTTTTTAGAGACTCTGTGTTTTAGTTTCGCCAAATTCTACAGGAGAGGAGGCATAATTGTTTGAGGTTGTGCAGGTAATAGTGCCATAGGTCTTGTGGGTTATGCCAGGAGATTTTCCATTGAAAGAGTCTGTTTCCTGGACATGTGTCTTTCAAGCAATTGCATTTCGACGTACACTTAAAAAGTACCATGTTTGATAGTTGAAGTGTCCAAATGGGGAACCTCTGCTCGGACGATTAAAATCACTCAGGTTTAATACGGGGGTGCCTGAAAGCCAACACTGGCATGTCTGGTATAGCAATCGCCAGACGATCCCATGTGTGGAGAATGTGATCACATTCAGCAGTGTTCAACATTACTGTTAGATTAGCAGACGGTGATAAACGTGTCAACGGCAAATACATACATCACATGCATTATCGGGGTGTGATTGTTCGTGCGGCTGAGCATTGACTTTTCGTGCTTGGCAAAGGTTCGTGCTTGATGATACTGGCCCAAGGCCATTTGCTCATGCCTTTGCACTTCTTCTAGAGAAAAAAAACCAAGTAAACAAGTGGGCAATCTACCTCGACAATAAGCAAAGAATCAACAAGTAAACAGACACTGACTGACTGACTGACTGACTGACTGAATGACTGACTGACTGACTGACTGACTGACTGACTGACTGACTGACTGACTGACTGACTGACTGGCAGACAGACAGACAGACAGACAGACAGACAGACAGACAGACAGATACAGACAGACAGAAACAACACACCCCAAAGCTCACTTTATTTAGGAAAGATGTCTACTCTGGCATGCAATAGCGTAACAAGCAACAAAACGCTGGGGCAGGCCATCCATGCATGCATCTGGCCTACACACCACAGCATGTCATTATTTTTTTCATTCTCTCCATGCCAATTTTCTGTGCAGTTTGGAACTCTGTCCTTGATGTATAGCCGGTGGAATTCAATACGACATTCATGCCTCGCCACAAAAGAAAACTCCGGAGGGGGTATTATTTTCTTTATACTTTAGAACACAATACATATGCATGCGCAGTGAGCTCTCTTTCAAAAGAGCCCGGCACGTACTCTAATCAGATTCTGTTCATTCGTTTCATTTTTTGTTGGTATGCAGCTCCTTTTGCCAGTGCCATGACGTTCCTCGGCCCTAGGCAGCTTGTCGTCGTTGGGGGCGCTGTGATGGGCCTGGCCACCATAGCAGCGGCAACCTCGCCGTCTATCGGCTGGCTTGCTGTCTGGCTCTCTCTCGCAAGTAAGAAGTCCTCCGGTCGCTTCATGTGGCCTTCCCCCCCCATAAAAATCGGCTCAGGCTCAGGCTCAGGCTCCGGCTTAATTTGTCTCCTCACAAGGCATTGAAAATGTAGGGCAATTGGCTTCATGGGGGAAGGGGGGAAGACACTGTTTGGAGAAGATTCCCGAGCTTCAACATCTACAAAGAAATACAGCGTAATGCGGGTTCACGTTCACTCCCCATGCAACGAGGGCGCCCTATAGTGTTGCCCTGCCCTGGGCTTTCCAAAATGGCGACTTCCATGAACTTAACGCTCTGGCGTCTGTAAGTTATTTTTTGTCATCTGTGTGTGGCGTAATGTACGTTCAATATTTATGAGCGAGCAGCAGAGCCCATTCTTGCGTATGATTATGTGGAGACACTTCGGAAAGTTTACATTGTGAACCATACCATGCAAATCTTCAGATCTCGTTTCATCTCGTTCTCTTATACGTGTAGGCATGGGCGAGACTTTCGTCATGGTATCCTCCCTCAAGCCGCTGATGGACTACTTCCCCGAATCCTTCGCCACGTGCATCGGCCTGTGCTTTGCCCTGGGCACGGTGGGCATGATGACCCTGCCCCCGCTTTCCGAGTGGCTCCTGGAGCTGTTCGGCTGGAGGGCCGCCCTCTGCCTCCTTGGCGCACTCACCCTGAACGTCATGGCCTGCGGGGCGCTGCTCCGCCCCGCGTCCGCCGGGCCGAGGTACCGAGCGCTGCCGCAGAAGCAGGGGCGGAGAAGCAGCGGGGAGCCGCCGGGGGAGACGGCCGGGGAAGACCGCGGGCGGTGCTCGGCGAGGCTGGCCTCGCTGATGCGAGACCGCCTGGACGCCTCGCTCCTCGCCGACGAGCCGGCGTTCCTCCTCCACCTGGCGGCGTCCTTCCTGGTGGGGGCCGTCTACGACGGCTGGCAGCTCTTCCTGGTGCCGCGGGCCCAGTGGCTGGGCTACGGCAGCCAGGAGGCCTCCTTCCTCTCCACCTTCGGCGGGCTGGGCTCGCTGGCGGGACGCGTGGCCAACGGCCTACTGGCCGACGCCGGCCTGGTCTCGCCGACGACCCAGATGGCGCTGGCCTCCTGCCTGGTGGCCGTGTCCAGCCTCCTGGACCCCGTGGCCTCGGGCTCCTTCGCCTCTCTGGCCGCTCTGGCCGTGCTGACGGGGCTGGGTATCGGCTTCACCTACCCCCTGACCATCGTCCTCGTGCGGGAGATCGTCCCGGAGGAAGACCGGCAGATGGCAGCCTTCGGCTGGCTCTATCTCTTCCTGGGCTGCGGTCAGATTTTCGGCGGCTATCTGTCGGGTACGTATTTGAAAGTCTAAGTGGTAGGTCTACGTGAAATTGGAGAAACAGTACGAATGTGTCAACAAGTACTTACTGAAATCAATTCAGTAACTGTATATAAAATTAAGTCGTCGTGCGATGTTTCCCAAGACATATCAACGCGTGGGACGTATTGCTGACGTAAGAAGATAGAACCAAACTACTAAATGACTTACCAACCAACCCAAAGAACCAACCAAACCAACCAACCACCCAATTAAACAACCAAACAATCAATATTCAACCAACAGACTGACCAATATACAATCCAACCAATGAACGAATCAATGTTGTGGAAAGTTTGTGGTTACACCATGTCTAGTCATCTCTTTTTGAGGAGGAGACGGGCTGAGTATACGCTGCACGAAACGTTTAGTTACCGGCTCTTTTCAGAGCCACCCCCTCGAATGAGATGGTACTGCGCCTCCATGATCCACCACACAAAGCTTCAAGTCTTATCAAGAAACCAGCGAGCCAACAAACTACTGAATAAAACAACCAACCAACAAAACTGGCGACCAACTCAACTCCCCAATGACCGTATGTGGCATTATCAGCCGGCCGACCTCATTGTCGTGCCTGCTAACGGCACGCTCTGCTCACACGTATATGACCGTGTCTTCCGAATGCAGGTTGGTTGTACGACGCGAGCAGAGACTACGAGTTGGTGTTCGTAGTGTACGGAGGCCTGTCCATTGCGGTAGTGCCATTTGTCCTGTCAACGAGACTTGCTAAACTTTGTGGCTCCCAGACCCAGACGTGACCGCTGGACTGTTGTGCTACACAGATCGCCATTAAAGGAACATCGTGTAAGCTCAAAATTCGAAAGAATTATACGTCCCAGGAAAAACTGCGTGGAAATAATGAGAGCTATTTAGTCTTTAACTTTTAACCTGGATTTGAAGTCTCAACGTTACTTTCACTCTTGATAATAGATAGACCTTCCAATTAAATTGATTTGGCCATAACTTATTCAATTTTAATTCATTCAATCTTTAGAATGTTTACAATTTGAAAATTTGCTTTCTGTTCGTTTTGTCACTATAAGGAATTTCTACCATTTGCTAATAACTTTATGTCAATCTTAGTTTAATTACATGCATTTAACAACATAAAGTTACATAGATGTGAGCACGAGGCTCCCTGGTGGAATGGTTAGGCGTTCGTCTGCAATGCAGAAGGTTGCTGGCTCGTTAGGCTTTGTGAAATCCACCAAAGGGGTCTGACTGCCATACGTGGGGGCCATTTCACGGCATTTCACGGACTATTAATCAATAAGACAGTATTACAGAATTTCATCAGTATTATCGTTTAATACTTCATACTGAATAAAGTTACAAGGGCTGGTACGTGTCAACTATGTCTACAAACACTAAACAAAATAACAAGGGGCACTTTAGAATCTTTACCGCGACTTCGTTGTTTTGGTCACACCTAATTATTTTGTGAAAACGCCACCCAGCGACCCCTGTAATCCGTTGGTAGAGGGCGCTATAAATGATCCGTAATCTTCAAGCATCGTTGGCCGATCTAGAAGCAAAATTCTGTCTTTGTTTATCTTCTTGATCTGTCTCTGCCTCTGCCTCAGCTTCTGCCTCTGCCTCTGCCTTTTCCTCTGTCTCTGCCTCTGCCTCTGCCTCTGCCTCTGCCTCTGCCTCTTTCACTGTCTCTTTCACTGTCTCTGTCTCGATCACTGTCTCTGTCTCTGTCTATATCATTTATATCTAAACCTTTCCCTGTCCCTTTCTCTCTCGCTGTCTGTCGGGTATCTCACTATATACCTGCATATCTCTCTCGGTATCTCCTCCCTGGTATCAACGCATTCTCTATTATGAAAAGTCCATGTCAAAAAGCTACCAGAAGTAGGTCAGCGGTCAAGGCTACGGGTAAAGGTAAGGGCCTGGTAGGTAGGCAACGGGCCGACCTAGCAACAGCGAGTAGGAGTGGCTTCTCAACGTTTTTTTTTCGTTCGTGACCTCCGCGTGAACTTCAGCCCCCCGACCGCCTCTTCCCGGAAACCAATTCGACACCTACCCCCCCCCCCCCAAAAAAAAAGTTAATGAAGTTCAATCGAAAGGGATTTCGATATTAAAATAGGGGAACCCAGCTCAAGTTTGAAGAAACTAAAATAAAAAACTCGCCGGAAATTTGCTTATAATCGCACCGGCATAACAGCCATATACCAGTACGTTTCGATCCGCGAACCTCGTTCAGTTTCGGAGTTTCGAAGAAAGGAGCGAAGGGAATGGTGTGTCACGCAGACGGCCCGTGTATGTGGTGAGCTGCCTGTAATGCCAGCGGATATCGGCGGTACATTGCGAGACCGGCTATGACTGAGCCTTTGCCCCCGACCCATTCAGTCGGCCCGTCCGAGCGTGAACTATAAGTGTACAAAGCCGGGCGCTGTCGGGCAGAACTAATGGCCGGGTATAGGGTTCTTTCCTACACGAAACATCCCTTCTCTACCTCTCCGTCTGCCCTCCCTGACACTCTCTGACTCTCTGGCTATGTCTTTGTCGCTGTCTGTATTATGTCCCTGTCCCCCTCTCTGTCTCTGTATCTGTCATTGATTATGTCTGTATCGGTCTCTGTCATTGTGTCTGTCTGTGTCTATATCTGTCTCTGTTTTTGTCTCTGTCTATGTCCATGTCTGTCTGTCCCTGTCCCTCTCTCTCTATGTCATTTTACCTCTCTCTGTCTCTGTCCGTATCTGTCATTGTCTCTGTCTCTGTCGATGTCTATGTCCCTTTCCCTCTCCCTGTCTCTGTCTCTGTATATGTCATCGTCTATGTCTCTGTGTCTCTTTACATGGCGGCAGACTCACGTACTCCAAGGAGTTTCTCTCTCTCTCTCCATCTCCCCCTGCCTCTGTCTGTCTGTCTGTCTGTCTCCGTTTCCCCGCCTGTCTGTCCACCTCTTTCTCTCTTCTCTTCCCCCCCCCCGTGTCCAACTGCTCTCTCTGTTCTCTTTGTCGTTCGACCCTCGGGGAGAGGAGGGCCAGGACACGATCAGGCTTGGCCCTCAGGGTTGAACCCGCAGCCCCGGAGCTCAGTACGACCAGACACCGCTCGTACCCGCGCCCTCATCACGGGCCCGCGGGGGGCTCACGGCCGCCGAGCCGGCCAGGGGTCGCCTCTGAACATGGGCCCCGCGGTGTCCTCATATCCCTCCCTCCCTCCCCCCTCCCCCTCCCTGATCCCCGACGAATCGGAAGGCAGCACCGACCGCAGCTATAGTCCTCAAGGAGCCCCCTCTCCCGCCCACCTCGTCCGGTCCTTGTCCGTAGCCCCAAGATGTTTACGGATTTATTTCATGGGGGCAGAACAATACTGACGGCGAACTTAACCTCACCCCGGGCCTAGCGCGGCCGGCAGACGGCGTGGTGCGGCCCAGACCGGCCAGCGACGGCCGGGGCCGGGGCCGGGGGAGCTAGGGGACCCGATGTCTGCCCTTCACTCCGTCCCGTTCACTCAGCTTCCTCACAATACCGAGGTGGTTTTTTTTCTTCTTCTTCCTCATCCCCCCCCCTTTATCCTAATCTCACTCCTCGTCCGTCGCTCGAGGGGTTTTCGCCGAAATAATCTGAGGTGTGTATCGCGGCAGAATAATCACATGTGCCCCGCCCCTGTCGTCAATAAAACCTCGATCTCTTACACCAAGGAGGTTTTTTTTCCCACAAGACGCCATTTATTTACCAATTTCATACCAACTGCTATTGCTAACTTCTTTCAGTACCAAGTACAACCCAGCCACTATTAAGGTTCCTTCTCTATAAGTCAGGCACGTATAATCTTTTACACTTTGTATACATTTGGTCTTTCCAAGCTTTTGTATTGATAAATATCCAAAACAAATACGAGTTTACCCCCGTAGGCTCTCGTGAAATAGTAACTGAGGCTGTTCCCCGGCACAACGCCCTCTGCCGTCCAGATCGAGCAAGTCTCCAGTGCGTTCGAAGCGGAAAGTTCAGTGCGAAAAAATTAACGCGCACATGACGCAGTGATAGTGATCTTGAAAGACACGCGTGTTATGTGCCAGCTACACGCTCGCCTATATACGCACAGAAGCTGGAGCAGGGGACCAGACGACAGCGACGTGTCCATGCCAACACTCTCCTTCCCAGGGTCGTGAACCCTCGGATCGTTTCCACACCAACGCCCTCCACTGCGCAGGACCGACTGAGACTACGGTCTGCTAATTGGATTGTCAACCGCTATCCTTGGAGGGTAGATTTTTTTGAGAAAAACAGCGAATTGTTCGACTAACAGCAGCGCAGTGAGCATGTCCTCGGGGAAGGAAAAGAACTCGAGGGGAGAAAGGAAGAAAGAGTTGTGTGTGGGGGTGGGGAGGATGGGGTAGGGAGGGTGGGGAGGGGGGAACAGTGGTATGATACCATATGTAGCCGGAGCCCATTAAGGCAATGGAACATGCAAACTTAAGCAATGATGGATGCAAACTTGTCAAATCAGCGCCCGTTAGTCTTCGGCGAGCCTGCCCCTGCCCCTCGCACAGACCCACTTCCAGGAAGGCAGACAGCAGGCGTGAATACAGTGGGTAGGGTGGTGGGGAGGCAATAGTTAACCATGGAGGAACGGTTTAACCAATACTTTGATAAGCATCGGCAACAAAATATCTACCGGTAACACTTTTTGTCCCAAAGCGCAACTTTGTAATTGTGTCGGGGTCAAAATTAATCTCAAGCTTCTAACAATTTCTGATAAAATTGAAGATATGCTAAAAAGTGTCGTGCAAATTCTTCACTTACACTCATTGTGTTTTTGAGTGCATACGCAAAATAGTAGGCTTCGTGATGTGAGGGGAAACATATACCCGATGGGGGCCATCCAGACGTAGTACGAATAGCCGTGAAAATAGCGCAAAATAGTATAACTATCATCGTCAAGGAATAGCCGTGTAAATAGCCTGGATGGCCTTGAAAATAGCGCAAATGCTCCAAATACGAAATCGCCGGATTATGCTCAGGCTCAAGCTCTGATCCCCCGTCGTACAAAACATGGGTAAGATAAATAACACTGGAAGCCCCATACCGTGACTAAGCATTCGTTTCCTTGGGCCGTTTTTCCATGACTTGACATACGTACAAGTATACAAGGCACGGAACGGGAGGCCTTTGCCCTCGATTTTGCTGATCGAACTCGGTTTTGAAAACTGGATTCCAAGCTTTAACTTTCAAGCTTTCAAGGTCCTTTTTCCAAAACTCGGCTTAGGCTCAGGCTCCGGTTTTGTCTCCAGTTCTTCCATCCATTTTTAAGTTCAAGGCATGAGAACGGGAGGCATTTGGCTTCGTTTTTTTAATGGCATACTACGTTTTGAAAAAGAAACCCAACAAAGAATTTGTTCTGTGATTTCAGCTTTTGGATAACAGAGACGAAGCCGGAGCCAAAGCCTAAGCCGGGTTTGGGAAAAGTGCCCAAGCTTCAAATAAGAACCCTAACCTGTGAATCTAAAGCCGGATAGAGGGGTGGGAGAGTTTACCCTAAAGGGTATAAACACGGTGCCATTTTCACGGGTGCCGTGTACACTCCTTGACCGGTGCTGTGCCATGCGGTCAATGGGGACTGGGAGCTCCAAATCACGGCGCGCCGTCCCGCTATCTCGCGGTGCCCGTCAGTTCGTTCGGCGCGCTCTCCACAGTAGCCCGGTAACTTCCCAAAACAAAACAACAAAATCCCCAGCCCATATCACCGGTCTATTGAATTTGTTCAGGGAGTAGGCTGTCGAACATAGGAGCAGTTTCCTTCTTTTTTTTATAATTTCTTTTTTAGGAAGGGCTGTTGTTAGCACACCAGTTGTCAATCATACAGAGGTCAACGCACGCGTTTATATAGCTACTGTCTATAGGCCCTGAAACACCGGAGATATCGTCAGCACTCCATATCGGCGCTATCTGGTATCCAGGGGGATCTTGGACGAGACAGACAATTATTGGTAGTGTGTAGTAGCCGCAATCAGTCTATAGCATTATAGCTGCCATATTTATTAGGTTTTTTTTGTATTCTCTGTTCGTATATACACCTTTGCCTTGTTTGCCGTCCCATATTCTCACCGTGACACCGTGACATCGTGTGTATTTTGTGGTGGCCTGTCGAGGCAAATAATTTCAACTAAATTTGAAGAAAAAAAAACACTTCTCGCAGACCCTTTACCACCCACAGCCTCGACTGAAAGTCGTGGGAGTGAAAAGGAAATCTATCGAAAGACTAATTTCCGCATTTAAGGTTTCTGTTGCTGAGTTACCGGTTGTGTCACATTAATGCTGATTGGAAACATGCTTTTTAATTCTATAGGATTTTTGGTGGTATAATTTCGCCCGGTTTTGCACGAATGTGAATACTTTTCACTGAGTCCATCACCAATGTGGTTGACTTCGTACGATGCTATACAAGGCCCAATGAGAGAGAGTGAGAGTGAGACAGAGAAAGATAAAACAAGAGAGGGGGGAGAGGGAGAAAGAAGGTAAAAGAGAGGGGGAGAGGGAGAGAGAGGGGGGAAAGAGAGGGGGAGATGGAGAGAGAGAGAGGGGAACGAGAGGGGGAGAAGGAGAGAGCGAGGGGAAAGAAAGGAGAGAGAGGGAGAGAGAGAGGGGGAAAGAGAGGGGATAGAGAGAGAGAGAGAGAGAGAGAGGCCGTACCGATAGGCCTCTCGTGGATGAAAACTCATCGTGTGCGGCAACTTGAGCTACGTGCTGAGCCAAAAAACACAGCAACTGCCCAATGAAAGCGCACGCCCTATTCACGTGGTTGCCAAAATCAAACAGAATAGATATTGGTCTCACGGCCTCGAGAGGCAGAAATCTCACCAAAAGTTCAGCGCACACGGTGAGCTATACGTGCTGAGCTAACGGCGGCCACGAGAGACTTTTTGCTCAGCAGATAGCTCTCGTGTGCGGCGGCCTTAAGTTCAAATGTTCCTGCGACCAGTACAGCCCGGACGGACGGTACCACGATATAGGCTGACCTTTGAAGCTCGCCAAAATAAGCGAAGTGTTGATGTTTTCTTCTAACTTCGGTGTTCATTGTGAGAGCACATATAATAATTTGCCTTCAAAACCACCGCCGGTTTGTTGTGCATCAGGAAATGTGCGGAGCGCATGATGTAAAATGAGTCGGATACGACCGGACGGGTTGGGAATAGTAAAAGGCTAACAATAATGAATGGAGAACGAAAAGGGAATGAAATAAATTGCGAGTGATATGCGGTTCCGATAAGCGATTCTATTGATGCACCTTTTCAAACGTCAAAGCAATCATTTATGGGCACGCCATACTTTGAAGAACAGGGTTTTGTTCTAGTCTGCAGTTTAGCTCAGGCCCGTCATCCATCAAGTTTTTCTCAAGGTTCCCGAGGTTGTTTATTGGCGAGTGCGTCCCTTGTATCTCTCTCTCTCTCTAAAGAAGATCAAGGGACAGAGGACGATTCTGCCGAAAAGTCCTCTCTTAACTTGTCGTTTCTTGAACACTGCTACATTACAAACATCGTGTGTGAAAGAAATGTGACAATGTGAGTTACATATTTATTATAATAGACGAAGTCTGAGAAAATGAAATGAATGGATCAATACCACACTACAAGTCATTTCCTGCACTGCACAAATCTATGGGTATTGGGCTGCAGCGGCTATACGAAGGGGCTTCCCGTAGACTCGTGTGTTAAGTTGAGCCGTAGCACGATGACCAAACAAGGGACGCGGTCCGGTTTGGGTGGGGAAAAGCACACAGGTCTATGGAAATCGGCAGTAGCCGCTATCCAAGCAGCTTCCATAGACCCGTATGCATTCTGAAGCCACAGACAACGAAACGGTGCCGACGAAGACCGCGAAGCCACAGTTGCCAAAGCTGTAAACACGAAGCAGTTTTACGACGCGTTGAGTTTGTCCCTCGTTGAAACGCCCATCGTCGAAATCCCCCCCTCAGAAAAAAAATGAAAATAAAAATGGCCATTTCACAACAACATGACTGTAGCAAGTTGCCAGATCGAGGCTAAATTCGTTCCGTCATTACTCTTGTGCCTTTCTTTTGCTTCGTTCCAACCCTGCTCGGTCCCGGAGTCTACCGGCTTTCCTCTCCGTCAGCTCCGTATCAAAGGGCAAACCGCCAATTCTTGCCAGAGACGCCCGCTTCCTAAAGACTAACCGGGCACCCACCGTGTTTTTTTGAGGGGGGCCGGGGTATTTATTTGTGTCATTGTGGGACAAGTCGAAGCGATGCCGAATGGAGATAGGATTCAGTCCCATTGCCCCAACCCCGCTCACCCCCTCCACGATCGGCACCCAGTGATTGATAGTGTTTACAACGCCAGTACCGATCGTCACTGAAGAAGAAAAAAACCACCACCCTCCAAATCACACTCACACCTTCACTTGCAAAACCCTAACAATTCACCCTTCTCCTTCTCTTCTATACCCTACGAGGATTCTTCTTTGGAGAAAGAAAAATGGCATTTCTCGACCTGGCTGCATTCCTTTGCTAGTAGATAGGCATCTGAGATGAAGACTTGCAAACAAAGTTGACGCCAGAGAGAAAGAGAACGAGTTGGTGAAATGGAGGAGAATTATTGTCGATTGGATGTAGGGAGGAAGGGGACAGCAGGGTGGACGTGATGGATGCCCGTGACGTTGGGCAGATGTCGACGGCGATGGGAACCGAAGGGCCCCGATTGTCGCGGGTTGTTTCCCTTGTTCGCTCCGCATATTTACCTGGCTGCTTGGTTGGCGGGTTGCCTGGTGGCGGGGATGTTCGGAGGGCTAGCTGACTGAGGGTATTTTTTTGTTGGTTGATGCCCTGCCAACCCCTGCCTGCCTGCCTGCCTGCCTGCCCTGCCTGACTGCCTGCCTGCCCTGCCTGACTGCCCTGCCAACCCTGCCTGCCTGCCAACCCTGCCTGTCTGCCCTGCCTGCCTGCCTGCCTGTCTGCCTGCCCTGTCTGCCTGCCCTGTCTGCCTGCCCTGTCTGCCCTGCCTGCCTGCCCTGCCTGTCTGCCTGTCTGCCTGCCTGCCTGCCCTGTCTGCCCTGCCTGCCTGCCCTGCCTGCCTGCCTGCCTGCCTGCCTGCCCTGCCTTGTGTGCCTGCCTGTCTGCCCTGCCATGCCTGCCTGCCCTGCCAACACTGCCTGCCTGCCCTGTCTGCCCTGTCTGCCTGCCCTGTCTGCCCTGCCTGCCTGCCCTGCCTGTCTGCCTGCCTGCCTGCCCTGCCCTGCCTGCCTGCCTGCCCTGCCAACCCTGCCTGCCTGCCCTGTCTGCCCTGTCTGCCCTGCCCTGCCTGCCCGCCCTGCCCTGCCCGCCCTGCCCTGCCTGCCTGCCTGCCCTGTCCTGCCAACCCTGCCTGCCTGCCCTGTCTGCCCTGCCTGCCCGCCCTGCCCTGCATGCCTGTCTGCCCGTCTGCCTGTCTGCCCTCCTGCCTATACCTGCCCGCCCGCCTGCCTGCCTGCCCGCCTGCCTGCCCCTTCCCTGCCCTGCCCTGCCCTGCCCTGCCAATGCATGCCTGACTGCCTGCCTGCCTGCCACTGGCTTGCCTTCCTGGCCACTCCCACGTATTTCCCGTGTTTTTCGCTCATTAGCCCATTCCCTATACAAGATCATTTCCGCTTATTTGTGCTGACATCCCAAACAAAAATCAGTATACGGCACTGGTTGGGGAGACTGGTGATTCTCTCGACATTTCAAAACCCAAACAATATAAACGGGCTCAGTCGGACCAAGAAAAAAGGACCAACATATAATGGGACGGAAGTGGAATCCCCGACGCAGATGAATAGACCTACCTTGATCTGTCAACTCCCAGTTATGAAATGATCGATTGAGAGTGGTTAAAAGTATTAAAAGTTAAATTGCCGTTACATACCTCTTTTGGTTATATGATTATGGCAGAAAGAGTAGTTCATGATCTGAAGTTGGGTTTTTACATTGGAACAATGGTGGGAAAGCAGAGGAGCAAGTACACAAGCAAGCAAGCAAGCAAGCAGTCATTCGGGCAAGTGAGAAGGGCAAGAAAGCAGAGGAGCAAGTACACAAGCAAGCCAAAAATGTGTAGCAAACAAGAAGAAAAGTATGCAAGTAAGCTAGCAAAGAAGCGTATATGCAAGCACGCAAGCAATCAAGCAATCAAGCAATCAAGCAATCAAGCAATCAAGCAATCAAGCAATCACTAATTGCTTGATTCAAGCATTAAAAACATGCAATAAAACACGTAAACAAGCAAACCTGAATGCAAGTCAGCATGCAAGCCAGCAAACATGCAAGTAGAAAAGCAAGCAAGCGCACAAATAGCAATTAATGCAAGCGAGCATAGCATAGCAAGCATAGGCCTATAATAAGCAATCAAGCATACAAGCATGCATGCTGGCAAGCTAGCATGCAAGCTTACAAACCAGCATTAAAGATAACAAGCAAGCAAGGGAGCTGCGAAGGAAACAAGCGAGCTAACAGTAAAGCAATCACCCAAACATGCGAGCAGGGGAGCTAGCAAGCAAACATTTCAGGCATAGTGGGTTTTCATGCTTAATTAAAGACAGCCCTGTGATTCGAAAATGCTAACGAGCGGCCGGCAAACTATAGATGGGTGAACGACAAAAACATTGACGAAGAATAAGACACAAACATTATTACACAGTCAGCGCGCAGCCTATACTCGTTAATGGCACAAGTATTATGCGCACGCAAACGCGCCCCTTTTAACCAGTCTGAGAAACCCATCTCTTCACTCACGGGCCAACATGGCTTGGTAAGTAGACGCCTGACATTTAACTCTGTGTAAAAAGTCTAATTTCTACGTTTTTTCACTCTTAACTTTGTGTAAATCGAAGTGAAAATTATGTCCACGTATTGAGAGTAAAGTGTAGCGTTTCATTTCTTAAGTTGCTTTTGACCTTATCGCAGGAAGTCCGTACAAATGCTACTATTAATTCTTCACGAAAAGGGTTAAACTATATTGACATACTAAAGTTGTCGCTGCCGGCAATTTCGGTAGTCTTTATTTTCAAATCATAGTTGAAGCAAATTTTGCATTTCTTTGTGTTTGGTACTTGCTGTGTTCTTGCAGTATGACGTCATGCATGGGGTGTTTACGGACGTATACCCTAAATCCGTTCACATGCTCGTCTGGTTCTGGCTGTGTGTGGTGGAACCGCATCCATTTTTCTATACGGAGACTGGGTACCGGCCTCCGATGCGTGTATGGTATGTACATCATGATTGGGTCTTTTGCTTGGCCACTGGGCTGATCGGCCAATTACGTGTAGCGTTTCAAGAACGGATAAGGGATCCATCTAACCATTTATTAAGTTATTTCTGGAAGAATCAAGCATTTTGGGTGCTCTGGACACACAAACTTGACTCAAACAGGAAAGAATAGCACAGCTATCTTCCTGCCCATAAGTGAATATATTTATACGATCGCTATAGCTTTAGAACATAAATTAGTGTAGTTCTATGTACCCATCGTCCCATGCACGAGGCACGTCTCAAATCGCTTGAATCACTGCAAGACAAATTTATGAAACGGAACATAACAGTGAAATCTTATCTCTTGTTTGAAATTGGGGCGCCTATAAAACAATTTGGTTTTCAAATTACAGTTGCACTAGGCATGTAGCTCTTTGCGTAGGCCTGTGCATACGTCAACAGACCATATAGCTTATGAAATTAATAAATGGGACGTCTGTTTGAAGAGGCTGCGCGTTGACTGAAAACTTTTTGAGCGCAGTTTTAAGAGGAGCTTCTGCGCTCCTTTGGGAAGTTTTTTTTTTCATTTTGCGGCCGCCCCTTACGGCAACCCCCCGCCCAATCCGTGGCCTGCGGTAACCTCCGCTGTCGGCCCTCAGAGGTGGGACTCGCCGGTGACAGTTGAAACAGTGGCGTCACCAGAGCTTCCAACCAATCAGAGGGGGGCGAGCACGCCCGATAACGACGGCCGTGTGGGAACCCACGCTGCGTCCGGACGGCCGTACGTGGGGGACACGCAGCGTGGCGTGTGACGCGGCGCGGCGTTGCGTTCCTGTATGGCTCGCCGGCCCATGTCACTGCACGGCATGATGAACACTGCTTGCTATGGCTGCTACATGTACATGTACATGTATACACACTACACTCCAACCAATAGCTGTCTAGCACACACTGTAGGCATTGCCCCGCGTGTGTGTGTACAAACCGGCCCCGGGTTATACAGCGTGTACATTACGCAAGATGTCGAATGCAAAGTTCGGCATACATACATATAGGCAGCCGTACACCTTGACTGTGTCACTTGGCCTTAGGACGAGATCGCGTACGCACGCACGTTGCACGCTTACGAAGCGCTCCATACAAATCAGTGCATAGTCTTCGATACTGTGAAATAAACTGTAGATAAACTCGCCAACACACTTTGCTGTCTTTTTTTGGGGTGTTTGTTTTAGATTTAGAGAGAGTGAGAAAGCGCCAAGAATGCAGAGCGGCAAAGGAGGCGTCAACACGATCCCCAGCAAGGCCATGGGCAGCCAGCTGTTCCCGCCGCCGCCCTGCCCGCCGGCCGGGCTGAGCGGCGGCCCGCCGCCCATGATCGACTGGCTGGGCGAGCCGGGACCCGGCCATGCCGCCGCCGGTCCGGGGCCCGGGCCCGTGGCGGCCCCGCCGCCGGCCACGGCCGGCGAGTCGCTGCCGGAGTTCGGCGCCCGCATCATGGAGACGGTCAACGCCGGCTTCCTGTCCCTCTCGCTGGCCGTGGGCAAGGAGACGGGCCTCTTCTCCGTGCTGGCCGGCTTCGAGGGACAGCCCAAGACGTCGGCCGAGATCGCCCAGGAGGCAGGGCTCAAGGAGAGGTGAGTGCTGTAGCAGTGAGACACCGTACAAATGCCGAATGATTTTGGTGTTTTTTTTTGCCGTCGGTGTATCTAATCAATGAGATTTTTCTACTACCCTCCATGACTGTAGTTGATATTTCATGCTCATTTTGTTTCGCCGTGGGAAGAGGTGGAGAAGTTCTAGGCGGTTTCACTTCGGTGTGAATGTGATTCAGTGATGGGCCTCTTGAGCAAGGATCCACTGCCCCAACCAACGTGTAGTTAGCACGGTGCTCTCATTGTCGGTGTCACCGTGAAGTAAATACAAAAACTGTTGCAAACTCCTCACTGACTGAAATGACCTGCAAATACATACATCTCAAAAGATAGAGGGCCTGAGGTTTCATTCCTAGCAGGACCTTTCTCAAAGGCAAAGTCTTTGCCTTTGAGGTCCTCTAACTTTTGACGTGAGAGAACCAAACTCATTTTGAGGTATGGGGAAGGGTATTGACAGGTTGGGCGGTAGCGATTTATTTAGTTTGCCCTAGCCCGATTAATTTTAGTTATGCTAAGCACTGAAACTTTATAATTATGTAAGAGACTTTAAACATGTATGGGGGAAGGGTGCAGGGGGGTTCCAAGGGACCCGTTTGCATCGGCTGCTGAAGTGGTCTGTTCGAAAATGGTGGGACGTTTTCCCCCACACACATCACACGCGGGGAGCGGAGGCTTGCATTTTGAAAGTACTGATTGATTGGCCCATATCCACAATGCAAACCACTTCACGGTGATATTAACGAACACTTCCCGGGCTATTGGAAGAGGCTGCATGGAGGGATTTTACGGGGCATTCCTTGTTACTCGTCTGGTACGGTGACACCTTCACCTAATTGCGCGAGGCACGACAGAGCTGACTTATCAGTGCCTGCTGATTTGGCTAAATAATAACGGCTCGCACTGCTCGATCGAACGGGAAATGTGTATCACCAATCTGATGTATCCATTCAGCCCGCGGTGTGGGTAATTACGCGCGACAGGGGTGTTCCCGGGACTCGCGTTGGGTGACAACCCCCGCAGTTTTGTTGTTGAGCTGTGGGCCATTCCCACGGCGTTGCCGAGCGTGTGATACGGTAATGTACAATGTGTCAGAACGTGCCTCTAGCTTATGAAATCGGAGATCGTGCATGTCTTTTGGTTCCCCAAATGGGACTGGCTTTTAATTTGGTTCTATTTTTGAGGGAATTCTTGTCAAATTCCTAACTACCTCGTCCTTTCGTCAATAGTAGAGGGGTGGTTTTTCCCCCCGTGATCTAAACATTATGTCGACCCTTGGTCCTCTTGTCTATTCCCGTGCTTCATCTAGCCCAGCGCAACCCCCCCCCCTCTCTCTCCCGCTATCTTTTAACCTCGAATCTCGCGGTCAAATACACCCTTCAAACTAGATTAGCGCAGTATCCATTATTACGGTTATAATTAGTCCGAGATACAAAACTGTGGTATAGCGACTGATGATACCACAGAGTGCATGTGTAAGACACTCAGCGTGTCAGTGTGTTTATGTTTACCGTTACCAAGGCAGGCTTGGCCTGTGCGGTGCGATGTTGAAACTGGTGTGATCTGGTCGGACACAAAGGTGTTGGTATCACTGGAATGGTACTCGGGCACCTCCCTGTGTTTTTGTTTTGTGTTTCAAAGAGCTCGACCGAAGGTGGATGTCGGGAGGTCACCTATGCCTCTGGACTCCACGTGTCGAGCGCTGGCTTTAGATGCGTTGCCCAGATCGGCGTCAACGCCAAAGGTCGCCTCGGTCCGTTGATAATCCGGTCGCCGGACAAATAGTGCTGTCCCAGCCTGGTCCACATACTTAGTCCACGAAAAAATCCCTTTGAGGATCAGGCTCGGCCTCAGACTGCCTGAAAATACAGGCTGTGGCTTGTCACTGAATTTGAAGACTTCTGTTCCCGCCCAGTATACTGAAGAGTTTGAGTGTGGCCAATAAGGCATGTTCATCCTTACATGTGACTTTATAGCGAACGAGAAAAATGATCCCTAGGCACGAGCAATGAGCCTTCATTTCTCAAACTAGCCTACCTATGATAACTGCAATCTTCACTTTGACATTTTGTCAAGGTGGGGGTAGGGATGAGGGGGGGGGGGAGTGTCAGCCGGATAGCTGAACCTGGCATAGTAAAAAAAAAATGTGTAGGTGCGCTGAGTTCCGGAACAACAAGCGGTATATTTTCGGAATCCCGTTGCGAATAATAACATAGATTCTGACGGGGCTGACAATGGATTGATCGATGGCCGCGTTCCGACGTGCAACATAATGTAATCCTTGGTGGTCGCCGCCGCTGTATGTAGGGTCTGCGGGTTCACGCCGATAAGCTCTTGATCTGTTCGTGTTATGTGCGGCTATACGGGACAACAAGGTGTGCAATCCGGACTCTTATACCATTCCCCCTCGTCCTCCTTCTCCTTCTCCTCCTCCTACTCGTTCTCCTCGTCCTTCTCTTCCTCCTCGTTCTCCTCGTCCTCCTCGTCCTCCTTCTCTTTCTCTTCCTCCATCCTCCTCTTTCTCCTCTTTCTCTTCCTCCCTTCCCCTTCTCTTTTTTCTCCTCCTACTCCTCCTCCCCTTCTCCTCCCCATTCTCCCCTCCTCCCCACCCTCCGTCTTCTCTCCTTCTCTCCTGTTTCTCCTCCTATTCCTCCTCCTCCTCCTCCTCCCCTTCTTCTCTCCTGTTTCTCCTCCTACTCCTCCTCTTCCTCCCCTTCTACCCTTCTCCTCCCCCTTTTCCTCTCCTTCCCCTCCTCCTTCTCCTCCTCCTCCCATTCTCTCCTGTTTCAACTCCTCCTACTCCTCCTCCTATACTCCTCCTCCCCCTCCTCATCCTTCCTTTCCCCCTTTTCCTCTCCTTCCTCCCCCTTCTCCTCCTCCACTTCGTCTCTCCTGTTTCAACTCCTACTCCTTCTCCCCTCCTCATCCTCCTCCCCTTCTCCCCTTCTTCTCCTTCTCCCCCTCCTCCTCCTCCCCCTTCCCCTTCTCATCCTTCTCCCCTTTCCCTTCTCCCCTCCTTCTCCTTCCCTTTTCTCCTCCTACCCCCTCCCCTTCTCCTTTCTCTACGTCTTCTTCTGCACTTTCCTCTGCTGCTTCTTCTTCTTAAACCCCCTGTCATGCTGCAAACCGCTCCCCAGGTTAGACAGCCAAATCCACTAAAAAAAGCCCAGAAAAAAACCCACCCCGTAAACAGCAAGCACATTGTATTATACGGCCTGACGTCTGTCGACATGACGGATGACCAAGCCTCTCGGTGTGGGGTTAGTGATGGAGGTAGAGATTCCCTTAAAAAACAACAACATCCCTCTACACCCCCTACAGCCGATTGTGGACAATTTACCACTTGCCTGTCGGCCCCCCTCTCTCTCTCTTCAGAGTAAGCTGTACCACTTGTTAACACAATAGCCTAAAGAGCCCGTACACAAATCATTTTGCTGTTGTTGCAGAGAAAGAAAATCATATTAATATCAGCTCGAAAGCTTTTGAGTTGATTTTACGAAAATCCGGACTGAAAAGGGATCTTCGTGTGCATCCTCCAGCGATGTTGACATTGATGGAACGAATGGCTCGGATTACAAACTCCATAGACAAAATAAATGAACAAACAAGTAGTCCTAACTACAAACAGCCAGGTAAACATCTAATCAAGCTGACCGTAAATTTTCTAACAGGAAGTTTTCAGTTTTGCTTCGGTCGGATCTCACATTATCTACCTTTATTGTATAATTATGTAGGGATATGCGGCTGCATGTAGCAAATAAATGGCAGTGGAGGTAGGCTACCTTAGTAATCATAAAAAGACCACTGTGACTGTTTTCTCTGAAGAAAACAATTCATCGTTACTTCCAAGGTCAATATTCACCCCCGCCCCCATCCCGGTAGAGCTTTTGTAAGCGCAACTACAGCCATGCCGGTGGCTGTGCACCGCAGTCGGGGGACGTGTCCTCGGCAGTCCTGCGCGCCCGAACCACGGCAGGGCCCTTCCGACTCGTACCGGTACACGCTCCGGCGGAGTCTTCCCTATTCGTTGATGTCTTTCCCCCGCTGGGCAAAAACCCTCACATTTCCACGGCCTCTCTCTAGTTAACCCCCCCCCTCCCCCATCCCCTCCCCGTAAAAAAACCGCGAGTCTAGACTCTATCCATCTCTAGGCTATAGATTAACACATTCCTTTCGTACAAAGCTCGGGCGCTGGTTTCCGATATTGGATTTGGGTCCAGCTATGCCTCGCTGCTCACATCCGATCTCATTTGGGTCGCTTTGACAGAAAATCCCCCAAAACTCGCTGTACACGAGGACGGCTTTGCCTTGCAAGTTTGTAATTTTCATCTTACTGCGACGGTCTTTTGGCAGGCTCGGAATAACACGTGCGATAGCCTTGAAAAAAAGCAATCGTCAATCCAAAAGAAATTGCCCAAAGTTGCCGACTTAAACATCCCCAAACAAACACCCCCCCCCCCAAAAAAAAAAAAGAGAGAGAGAGAGCAGAGGAAAGAGAGAGAGAGAGAGAAAGAGAACAGTTTTCTATCATCCATCCTCACGTGCGATCTCCCTCCCCTTTACGACAAAAGAGGTCTAACCTTCCCCCCTACCGGCTCAGAGAAAGCGATTTCCGCCGGACAAATTGTGCGAGCGCCCCGTACCCGAGGCCTTTAACCAGCCCCGGCAACGCATCATCGCCCAAGCGCATAGTTGTCAACAAATTATTGTTATTCTCCTTTCTCATGCCCTTCATTGAGAGAGTCGAGCGGCCTCGAGATATGCAACTCGGCATTTCTTTTTTTTAGGACTCGTACATGAGAGGCCCAAAAAAACCTGTTTAATGATGTGGTATTCTCCCCTCACCGTGTGACAGAAATTCATGTGTATTTTTTTTATACATGTAAAAAAAAAAATTGAGACATCCTGTTAGTTGTGACGGTTGTTCTTTGTCAAGCAAAGATATTGCGTTGAATACGGTATATATGGACCAAATATGTTTTATCGGTGCTTGTGTGCAAAATGCATTATGCAGACCCTCGCGTTAGTTCTGTGTGGTATAGGGTATGGTGTCTAGTTGGCGCAACACGCACTTGGAGCAGGTTTAAGTGGAAATTGTTCGCCTACCGTGCCGAGGTTGTACCATGTACCGTTAGCATTTAGCCTTGACAAGGGGTTAAGAAATGACAACCTCGTTCAGGGGTGTCAATTAAACAACATGGGGTGTCTGAGAGGTACTTATTATAGGACCTGGCGTTTCGATCTCAGCATAGTATGATCTCAGCAGGACCTTTCTCAAGGGCAGAACCTTATTTTCGTGCGGTACCGGTATCATGTACAAATTATATAACCTTTGAGAAAGGTCCTGTTAGGATCGAAACGTCCACTTCAAAGTGTAAATTAAACACCTCGTCGTTCTTTGTGATAGTCAAAAATGGATACAACATACAGTACATTTAACAGCGTGTGTAATTCTTTGAACTGGTCGTCAGCACGTTTTGTGTTATAAGTATAATGTCACGAACGTTTTATATTATTCATATAAGCCTAACACAAAACCGCATTATTCTCAATTAAACTCCAAAGTATAGGCATATAAGCATTATATTTGGTGTAAGGATGCATGCAAATTTCACACTGCGTATAGTGTTGCGCAAAACTCCATAGCAAATATCCATGGCAATTTAACACCGTGCGTTCTTTCTATGGTAGTTGACCACGTATGCATCTGCCACACGGTGTTCATATGACTACGCAACGCGCAGTATACACTACGTGATGAAGTATCTTGCAAAAAGGGCACAACTAAAAGGAAAATTAAGAAAAAAAGTATCCCGCAAAACCGCTTCTTGTCCTCGGTTATAATCAAAACAGGTGTTCTAATCTCCTCGTCATAAGATTACTTCAGGACGCAAATGCATTTTTCAAATTCCTGATGATACACCTTCTTTGTCAAGACCAATCAAGTGGTTCGTCATCATATACGCCCAAAGGGCCCTTTCAAACCAAATCGCACAAACACTCTATTAATATACAGCCGGATTATGTTGAAATTAACTCCGGTGATTTTCAAAACTTTCATTCTAACTCACCTTTTTTTACGTCATCGAAATACCGAGAAAGCTCTTTGGTGCAATTAAAAAGAACCGAAATAGCCCCACGCCCCCTTTGTGTTATTCCAGTCATTGTGGCTTCGCTATATGGTCGTCTCTTTCAAAGTTTTATTATATACTGTATTTTACAGCGGGCTTGGGGTTTTTCCCTGGCTGTTCAGACGAGGAATTGTTTTCCTTTCTCAACCCCCCAAAACATCGCCGGGAGTTACAGCTTGCCCGTACCGTGCTCAACGCCTTCCGCCCCCATCCCCACCCCTCTCGATTCACGTCGCTGTAGTGTCCCGGAAGGCAAATAAGGTTTAGAAATAGACCGACTTTAACTGTGGTACACACAAGAAAAACGAGGACCAACCCCCCCCCCCCCCAAGCCAACACAAAACCAACACACATGGGAGGTGACCCTTTCCTTCCAGCCATTTTTTCCTCAGCCACAATTGTTGGAGCGATTTTAGTTGGTCACGAACGGACATCCGATCTGCGGAGAATGGTTTCCGCGCTAGTCATAGATACCCTTATAAGACACGGCAGACCGCTTCGCTCAGACAACAATAGGAAGTCGACGCAAGGGAATGGGTGGCTGACTGACTATGCGGTCGTCAGCTGGGACGATTTCGATGAAGAAAAAAACCCCGTGATGGTGTCGAGTTTGAATGGATTCTGCCCTTGAGAACGATCCCGCTATGAGGATCGAAACGTCAGGCCATCTACTCTTGACTCTTGAGATATGCATTTTGGTAATTTAAGCAGTTTGCAACATTTGTGTGTATAATAGGTCTTATTTCCTTTGTGAATGATTGTCACAATTTCCCCTTGAAGTAAAAACCATTTCTCATTCTGTCTAAAACTCTTTTTCAAAACTTCGTTTCCATCCTAGCAGGACCTTTCTCAAAGGCCTCCCAAAAACTCATTCTGTGTCTAGTAAAACCTCCCCAGACTTTTTGTGAGCATTTCAACGCCCTTTACTTCCGCAGTTTTAACTTTCAATCGCCGAGTGCCATTTTATCGCTTTCATGCTCATTCACCGTATGATAAACGTCTGCGGGTCCTTTTTCTTACGAACACGATCGATTTTAAGTTCTGGGAGATTTCTCTCGACAATCCTGCGCCATTTATTGTTCGGCCTGAGCCGCTTAGTACTCCTCTTTATAAGTCCACTCTCTCCCGTTTTGTCGATCAATCGTGCTCTAAGGGAGAGCTTTCTTTCCTCTCCTGTTCGCGAGACAGTGTCCGTGCGGTTCTTAATCTCATCCTCAAGTGTCTAGGCCGCTTAGAAGGGGATTTATTTGCTTACTTTTCTTCTTCTTTTTCTTCTTCTTCTCCTTACTGATTCTTCTTCTTCGTCGTCGTCTTTTTTTTTTCGAGATGAGAAGAGGATTTGCCGGAGCAAGGCCCTCGTACGATTAAACACTGTCCTACGAGCCACGCAGGCTCTTCTGTCAAATCGTCTTTCCTCTGATCCGCCTATAGTGCATGGGTGAATACCGGAAGCTCTCATTGTCTACTCCAGGTCGAGAAGGGGGTACCTTCGGTCTGGAGTATCTTGTCACATCGGACACCCTTTTTCCCACCCCTTCCTCCCCCCTGGGGGTGTAGGTACAAACACCGCAAGGGAGGGTGGAAGATAATATTATAATTATACCTATAATGTGTGCATATATTATTTACGATACCGTGTCTGATCAATGGTGTTTATAGGCCCACCTCCGGTCTTTACAAATTGGGGACCTCCAGGGGCCGGTGGGTGCTTTCAAGAAAAAAAGATCCCGACATCGCTCGACGGGAACCAAAATGAAATGAAAATAGAACCGAGAAATGACCGTGCATGTAGGGGAAGCAAGATGCTTCGCGGACTCATATACTTATTTAAAAAAAAAAAGAGACTGAAAAAGGGGGGTTAGAAGGGGTGACGATTCGGTCCTAGCAGGACCATTCACAGGGGTGGGCATCGTTCCAATTTGGGGGGAGGGGAGGTCACAGGACCTGGCGTTACGTTCAGTCCCTAGCAGTCAAAAGACAGGGACCCGGGAGATTATAACTAATAGTTGTGCCTTTAGGATCATCCTGTAGTCAGTATTCTTTCTCTGTCAGCCCATTCTCGCGTTATTTGTATTAACACCTATGATGTTATCCCATTTTGATGTAGAAATTTCGTGAGGGAAAGCAGGCAAATGTGGTAATCTCCCATCGAGAAAGGTCTCGCTATAGGATCAAAACGCCAGTACCTCTTTTTCCTCTTCCAATATGTGTGTGTGTGTTTATGGTTACTCTATATAGCCAGTATAAGCAGCTTACAGCAAATCTCTTTTTTGTAGCTAACAACTTGTACTACGTCGGTGGTTTTAAGTTGTAAAGGAAAAGGAAAGGCGCTTTTAAATAAATCTTGCTTGAACCCGGACACACCCCCAAGACCCGTTCAACCGCGTAGCAGCGCTTTGCCACTTGAGCTATCAATCATCACCCTTATTGAGCAGGTATTCCCCCTGAATTATTGTCAACCCTCTTTGATTTTCTTTGCATGGGTAGGGATGCCAGTCAGAGGCAACTAAACCGTTTACTGCTGAATCTCTCTCTCTCTCCCTCCCTCCCTCTCTCTTTCCCCTCCACCTCTTACTCTCTCTCTCTCCCTCCCTCCACCTCTCTCTCGCCTCTCTCTCACTCCCTCTCTCTTTCTCTCCCTCTCTCCCAACCTCTCTCTCTCTCCGCGTCTCTCTTTTTCTCCCTATCTCTCCACCTCTCTCTCTCCATATCTCTCTCCACATCTCTCTCCACCTCTCCCTCCACGTCTCTCTCCACCTCTCTATCTCCAGCTCTCTCCCCTCTCTCTCTCTCTCTCTCTCTCTCTCTCTCTCTCTCTCTCTCTCTCTCTCTCTCTCTCTCTCCCTATCAACCATTTTCATCTCAACTACAAAAAGCGTGAGGTTGTAAACTCTGATTTGGCAGTTCGCTGATCACAAAAAGTGGATGCAGCTTTATTTTGAAAACAAACCAAGAATTGCAGAGAACCGACAGGTATACACACGAAAGTGATGCATGGAGAATAATTTCCCCCTTGATTCATTTGATTTTTTTTCGCTCTGAAAATGGAGTGACCCCTGTCGTTCTGACAGCTCAATCGTCAGCCTCGCAGCATGCGCCACACGGTCGGTCTGGCTATAGGCTGTAGCCTACCCTGACGAATGGATCCCGCGGGACGTCAGGGTCGATTGAGACCGGGGGAAACTGACTCGAACGAAATGGGACAGGGTTTGCCGTGGCGGCAGGCACGGGCCTTGACACTGATCGATGTGTGCTCTACCGTGCAGCCGAGCGGAGAGGCGGGCCTGGCTTGCCCTGCCGGGGGGTTGAAGCGGTCACCGGCTCGCCGGGGCCGGCGCAGCGTCACGCTCTCGGCGGGGGCTCCCGCCGTCCTCCGCGCCGAGCCGTCGGTAGGAGGGTCAGCGCGGAGCGCGCGGTGGGCGCGCCCCGGCGAAAACGCCCGGGACGCACCCGGGTGGACCAGGGTTTCTGGGCACCGCCTCACCGTGGCGGTCAGAACTTTAGAAATCGGTCTCTGGGCTCGATTGCTGGCTGCGACCGCGCAGTTCTGTGCCGAGGCTCTCGCCCGGAAACGGCAATCTAAGACCGGCTTAACCCTATACCTATATGCGACTGCGGTCTTTTTTGTTAAGGGGGTTTTATCTGATCCGTTCCTGTGGCTCCAGTTAAGTTGTCGGTTAGCCAAAGTTATACAAAGGATTGTCAATTGATTGGAAATGACATCTATCATGAACCCGCTGCGACTGCTCTAGTTGCCGTATCGCTGACTCCCTGCCCGTCTATCAGTGTTTCTATGTCACTGTTTCTGCATCTGTCTGTCTCTGTGTCCGCCGCTGTCACTGTCTCCTTTTCTGTATCCCTCTCTCTCTCTGTCTCTGTCTCTTTCTCTCTGCCCCGTCTCTGTTTCTGTTCCTCTCTGTCTATCTGTCTTTATCTATCTCTCCACCCCTCTCTCTCCACCCCTCTCTCTCCACCCCTATCTCTCCGCCTCTCTCTCCACTTCTCTCTCCCATCTCTCCTCTATATCTCTCTATCTCTCTCTATCTATATATACCCTCCCCTATTCGATACCTCTCTCTATCTCTCTCCCTCCCCCTCCCCTCCCTCTCTCTCTCCCACTCTCTCTCCCTCTCTCTCTCTCTCTACCCCCCCTCTCTCTCTCTCCACCTCTCTCTCTCCCTCTCTCTCCTCTCCCCCTCTCCCTCTCTCCACCCCTCTCTCCACCTCTCTATCTATCAACCATTTTCTTCTCAACATCTGGCCCTGTCTCTTTCTCTCCCTCCGTCCGTCCCTCTCCGCCTCAGTCTTTCCCTCTATCTCCTGTCTCCTTCTCTCTTTCTGTCTCTCCCCCTTCGAGGTTACCTCTATCTCCTGTCTCCTTCTCTCGTTCTGTCTCTCCCCCTTCGAAGTTCCCTTTATCTCCTGTCTCCTTCTCTCTGTCTGTCCCCCCCCCTCCGAAGTTCCCTCTGCCCCTGTCTCTGCCCTATCATAGTATAGCTCTCCCTGTATACCCCAACTCAAAGGGTGTCAATGTCCACTACATCAAACGTGTAGACACAAAAAAAGAAGAAGGAAGGAATCAATGAGCCAAACAAACAAATAAACGGGAAAAGAAGGGAACACCGGCACTCCTTTAACAAGACGTCGATTAATCAATCAAGGTGCCCCGGACAATCCGTGCCTGGAAGATTGAAACGTCGACCCCTGATGATTGATCGATTCCGCTTCACGGAGCGAGCGGACGAGTTGTGGCGGGGATGGATCAATCTATATACCCGCAAAACAACCGCAGCGTTGGGAACCACAAACAATTCTCGCTTGAGATCCCATAAAAAAAAGGGGTTGAGGGTTTCGCGTGAAGATGCGAGAGCCCGATTTTGGGACCAGTTGGAAACTGGTGTGGCTTTGGCAAGAAAGATTAGAGGGGGAGAAGGGAGCAGAAGAAAAAGAGGGATAGTCTATAGATGTCCAGTTTGAAGGAATGGTTGGTGGACCAAGGCATTAATTAATGGGCACTTGGGCAGGCTACAGATCTGGGAAATAAGGTTACCAAGAGAGACTTCAAGACGTCAAGAGACTCCAAGGGATGTTGCACCCATAGAGAGTGATTCTTGGCCTGTCCCTTTTGAAGCCTGTTCCCCCCTCTCTCTCTCTCTCTCTTTCTCCCTCTCTCTCTCTCTCTCTCTCTCTCTCTCTCTCTCTCTCTCCCTCTCTCCCTATCTCCACCTCTTTCTCCCTCGCTCCCCTTTCTCTCCACCTCTTCTTCCTCTCTCCCCATCTATATATCTCCCTTCCCCTCTCTCCCTCTTTCTCCACTCTCTCCCTCCCTCTCCCTCCCCATCTCCACCTGTTTATCTCCCTCTTTCTCTCAACTCTCCCTCTCCATCCCTATCCCTCTCCCTCTGTCTTCCCACCTCTCTCTCTCTCTCTGAACAGCTCTGAACATCCTTCTTTCTCCCTCCCCCTCTCCTTTTTTCTCTCTCTCTCCCCACCCTCTCTCTCTCCCTCCCCTCCCTCTCCCTCCCTCCCCCTCTCTCTTTCTCTCCCCTCTTTCTCTCTCTCCCCTCTCCCTCTATCCCCCTCTGTCTCTCCCTCCCTCTCCTAACCTCGCGTTTCCTCGCGGGATGTTCATCCATCCGAACGGGAGACCCTTCTCCCTCATCGGGGGAAGAGAGGGAGGGGAGAGGAGAGCTCTTATCCCCGGCCCGCATTACCATAACCGAATCGCTCGGGCAACCGAGACGAGGCCTAATTCGATAAGGCGGAGTTTGCGACACTTGTGTCGCTGCATGGGCCAGGTACTCAAAATGTTGTGGGGCGATTACGGCACGGCGCTCGGCTAATGTACGCCCCTGATTCCATAAAGACATTCTCGTCGGGTTAATGGGGGGGATGGTGGTGATGGTGAAGACCCGAGGTCCGGCCGAGCAAGAGGAAAGGCAGAAGAATCTGAGCTAATGCTCAGAGGGCCTAATAGACTAAGGATGTCTTAAGCGGCTTAGCTTGGTGTGTGTGTGTGTGTGTGTGTGTAAGCTCGTTAGTGCATTTTTTGTTTGCCTGACATTTCTTGACAATGCGGGGAGAGGTCAAATGATACCTTTGATGCAATGTTAACATCACCGGAAAGCTTTAGCTCGCATGAGTCAAGGGAATGTCGAGTCGGCTACCGACGTGCCGAACGGCCGACTGGCCGGCCGCTTGACCGGCCGACTGACTGATCGACCATCTCTACCATCCAACCAGCCAACCAACCAAACCTATTATACCCGACTAGCCATGCCAACCGACAAAATGTATGCACTTAACCAGCTAACCTACCGACCAGATCAACCATACATCCTACCAACTAAACAAACAAACAAACAAACACCCCTATAGACCTAAAACAAGTCAGCTAAGTATCCAATCAAATTATTACTAAAGGCCCTATACACCATTGGTGAAGGTCAACAGACTGCCACACTTTGTCTTTTAAACCATTAAACATTCCCAAAAAGAAATCCTGCGAAGATTTTAGCTCAAAATAAATGATAATCTGCGAAAGTAGGAAAAAAGGCAAAAAACCGTCACGATTTTCGCAGGGTTCTGTAGTGTAAGAAATAGATTAGGCCTATTACTCGCGAGTAAAAAAATTAAAATATTTGTCGATGTTTGAGTGAAGATTTCTCCAGAATTATAGCGTCCCAGACCGTAAGATTTCAACACGAGGATTCTATCATGACCATCTACAAACTGGGTAAATTGGAGGGAAATCTGTGGACAGCGATCCCTTCCGATATTCCCAATGTTGTATTGGGCTTTTAACCAGCCCTCAAACCTAAACACCCTCTCCAACTACCGCGATAACCTTCTGTAGTCAGCAATTTGGATTCGGAAAAAATCCTGTAGCATAGCAGATTTCAACAGTCAACATTTCAAGGGAAAACATTTCCTCTGTTAGAAATGGAACTAACAAAATCTCCACAAGACATACATCACAGAAAACCAAGGAGACCGAGGACCACAAACCCTGGCCACTTGCAAGACGGATTGTGATCAACGACTCTCGCATTGCACACCCTACCCTTTTCCGTGATCTCGAGCGCCTCTCGCTTAATCACCACTAAATCCCTACCCACGCACCCCGAGCCCAAACGCTCCCATCCGCGGCCTTGACTAAAAAAAAAAATGTCCCAGATTTGTTCGAACCCGCGGCCACCCCCGTGTCATATCAATTCGCACGATTGCTTCATCTTGTTGTTGTTTGGTTTGTTTTGCTCTCCACACGGTTTGTCTACCGACCGTGAAAATAGCCGGTTTCCCCTCCACCCCTCATTCATTCTCCGCATGCAGAGGGCTAGGGGCGCGTCTCTATTGGCGTCGCTCTCCACGGAGTTCGCGGCCGGTCGGGTGTGCCCGTGTACCAGTTGCCCGTCTCGCACGGCCGAACCTTTCCGGCCGAGTGGGGTCGGGGAGAAAGGGAAGGCAAGGGGCTGGATGGATTGATGGATGGATGGATGGATGGATATCATTATTTTGTCTGGGCAGATGCGCGCACCACTAGGCACTGCGTTCATCCGTTACTTCCGGTAATGGTTTTGCTCTTGAATTCAATGCCCAATACAACATTGGGAAGATCGGGAAACATCGATGTCCACAGATTTCCTTCTAATTTACAAAGTTTGTATAGATGGTCATGATATAATCATAGAATCCTGTGTTGAAATCTTACGGTCTGGGATGCTGTACTTCCCGAGAAATTTTCACTCAAACATCGACAAATAGTTTATTACTCGCGAGTAATAAACTGTTGCATAGGGCCTTTAACTCCATTATTCTACAGAGCAGCCTTTTTAATTCCTCCTCGCCAGTCAGTAGCATGCGGGTGAATCCACCCAAATCACCGTGGTAAAAAAGGGACTTGCTAACTGATTTGGATCTGGCTTTGGGGGGAGTCGTATTCGAGCATATTTTTTTTTACATACACTGTTGCAACTGGTGTTGATTTGAAATGATTTCTTCAAAATCACAGTCAATAACATTGCTTTGTTCTTGTGCGTGCACTGGGCCTGTATACACCCGTCCGAGAAACGATGTTTTAAAAATGCTCCCATTTCAGCCACATACACTTTCCAGGGTAGGACCGTATTTCCCTTACATATTTGTCCTAACACGTCAATTTGCGACTAATTCTTACCCATCACAAAATTCCCGTTTTTGAGTTATTTGCAATTACCAGTTTCGTGAGAAACCTTGTGGAGACCTACAGTACTCATTATACCATTTCTCTGTTGAGACCTATTCAACCTATTGGACTAGGTCTCCACAAGGTACTATAGATTCGCTCCTACACGTCCCCGGGGGATTGGTTTTACACCATACACGTTCCCAACTCATCCCGGATTTGAAAGTCAGGAGGGAGGGGGTGAAAAAAATCCTCTCCGAAGTTGTTCTTCCTTGGCCTTCCTCCTGACGAGGTCCCTTGCATTCACTCTATACCAACCAACTGCCTGTACAGTAACTCCCTACTTACACACAGTCACACTGCATGGCCCGACGTCGAATATTACACAGCCTACAATTTAGTTGATCCGATTCGGGAGGGGTGGGGGTGGTGGAATTAGAAGAAGAAAAAAAAAAACCCGCTTGGCCGCGAGGCCTCTACCGCGCTCCCGAAGGAAATCAAATTTTACCACATTACGCAAATGTTACGCAGACTGGCATCCGGCGCAGCGTATTATATCTCGCGGGCCTGTGCACCGCTGTCGGCCTGTCAGTGAGGACTAAGTCAAAATAATAATATCAGAAGAGGGTGGGGGAGATTTGAGCTGAAGAAAATAAACTAACCCAAAATACTGCCCCAAAGCGGTATACTGAGATATCTTCTGGTTATTTGTTGTGTGTTTCTTGTATACGCGTCGAGAACGGTTGGAGTGCCCGCCTCTCTCTCTCCCTCTCTCTGCCTCCCTCCCTCTCTCTATCCCTCTCTCCCTCTATCACCCTCTCCCCGTATCTCCACCTCTCTCTCTCCCCCTCTCTCTATCCCTCTCTCTCTTCCCCTCTCCCCCCTCTCTCTCCCTCTCTCTCCCCCTCTCTCTCCCTCTCTCTCCCCCTCTCTCCCTCCCTCTCCCTCCCCCTCTCTCCCCCTCACTCTCCCTCTCTTCCTCCCCCTCTCCCTCCCCCCTCTCTCTCTCTCTCTCCCTCCCCCTCTCTCTCTATCGCTAGCGTCTTTGTGCGTGCGGACTGCGCGGCTTGGGGATTTTGCAAGACTGTTTAAGCCAATTAATATGCCCTTGAACTTGTCATAAACAGCTCCCCCCTCTGGCTTAGCCTAATCTGCTTAGATCGAACACTTTGTGCGGCGGAGAAAGGAGAGAGAGAGAGAGAGGGGGGGGGGGGGGGTAGAGAGGGGGGAAGCAGTTCGGGCCTTGAGATGTGGTGGCGGGAGCTACCAATGAATGGACAAGATTTGTTTTCTTCTCTCTCTTCACCCTCCCCTTCAAACTTTTCTCTCTCCCTTTCTTTATTTTTTATACATTATTTCCCCCCTCCTTTTCAGTCTCCCCCCAACTTGCCTTCTACCGCGGTTGTAAGCCCCGGCATGGCCCTAGGCTCTTTTCTCATTAATATACGCACTGGGGAGGAGAGGGAGGGAGAGGTTGGGTTTGGTGGTGGTGCGGCCAGGTTATACCTTCGCCAATTGGCGAGTCTGTTTAATACCGCTATCAATCTTTCTCTCTCTCTTGCTTCATACTTTCTCCTTCCTATATACCCCTCTCTTTCGATAACACACAACCGAGTGCCATGTTTGAAACCGTTTCCTTGCTCTAACCGACAGCAACTGTGTGCTGTCCGAAGCGCGCTTGATCTTCCAATCGGTAACTTTTCTTGCCAGCTTTCGAGCTCACATTTTTTTAGTGTTGAGGGCTTGACGCCCCTCTCGCACTATTATAGCTCTCTGTTCATCTATGTGTCTCTCTCTGTCTCTTTGCCTCTATCTCTCTCTGTCTCGTGGTTTCTGTGTCTTTCGGTCTGTCTTCCTCTATCTGACTCTCCCCCTCTCTGTCTCTATGTCTCTGCGTCTGACTTTGTCTCCCTGTGTCTCCTCTGTCTTTCCCTGTCTGTCTGTCTGTGTGTCTGAATGTCTGCCTGTCTGTCTGTCTGTCTGATTGTCTGTCTATCTCTCTGTATTTCTCTGCCCCTCTCTGTCTCTTAATTTATCTCATTCTCTCTCTGACTCTGACTCTCCCCTCTCTGTCTCTATGTCTCTGCGTCTCACTGTTTCTCCCCTGTCCCCCCTCTTCCCGTTTCTGTCTGTCTGTCTGTCTGTCTGTCTGTCCGTCTATATCTTTGTATCTCTCTGCTGCCACCTGTCTCTGATTTTCTATCATTCTCTTTCTCTCTGTATCTCTGCCTCTCTGCCTCTCTGTCTCTCCCCGAGTCCCGTGTCTCTCCCTGTCTGTCTGTCTGTCTGTCTATCTGTCTGTCTGTATTTCTCTTCCCCTGTCTGTCTCTTACTTTATCTCATTCTCTCTCTGTATCTCTGCAGCCTCTCTGCCTCGCACTGTCTGTCCCCTGTCTCCTCTCTCTTTCCATGTCTGCCTGTTTGTCCGTGTGTCCGTCTGTCTGTCTCTGTATTTCTCTTCCCCTGTCTGTCTCTTACTTTATCTCATTCTCTCTCTGTATCTCTGCAGCCTCTCTGCCTCGCACTGTCTGTCCCCTGTCTCCTCTCTCTTTCCATGTCTGCCTGTTTGTCTGTGTGTCCGTCTGTCTGTCTCTGTATTTCTCTTCCCCTATCTGCCTCTTACTTTATCACATTCTCTCTCTGTATCTCTGCAGCCTCTCTGCCTCGCACTGTCTGTCCCCTGTCTCCTCTCTCTTTCCATGTCTGCCTGTTTGTCTGTGTGTCCGTCTGTCTGTCTCTGTATTTCTCTTCCCCTATCTGCCTCTTACTTTATCACATTCTCTCTCTGTATCTCTGCAGCCTCTCTGCCTCGCACTGTCTGTCCCCTGTCTCCTCTCTCTTTCCATGTCTGCCTGTTTGTCTGTGTGTCCGTCTGTCTGTCTCTGTATTTCTCTTCCCCTATCTGTCTCTTACTTTATCTCATTCTCTCTCTGTATCTCTGCAGCCTCTCTGCCTCGCACTGTCTGTCCCCTGTCTCCTCTCTCTTTCCATGTCTGCCTGTTTGTCTGTGTGTCCGTCTGTCTGTCTCTGTATTTCTCTTCCCCTATCTGTCTCTTACTTTATCTCATTCTCTCTCTGTATCTCTGTAGCCTCTCTGCCTCGCAATGTCTGTCCCCTGTCTCCTCTCTCTTTCCATGTCTGCCTGTTTGTCTGTGTGTCCGTCTGTCTGTCTCTGTATTTCTCTTCCCCTATCTGTCTCTTACTTTATCTCATTCTCTCTCTGTATCTCTGCAGCCTCTCTGCCTCGCACTGTCTGTCCCCTGTCTCCTCTCTCTTTCCATGTCTGCCTGTTTGTCTGTGTGTCCGTCTGTCTGTCTCTGTATTTCTCTTCCCCTATCTGCCTCTTACTTTATCACATTCTCTCTCTGTATCTCTGCAGCCTCTCTGCGTCTCACTGTCTTTCCCCGAGTCTCATGTCTCTCCCTGTCTGTCTGTCTGTCTGTCTGTCTATATGTCTGTCTGTCTTTCTCTGTATTTCTCTGCCCCTATCTGTCTCTTAATTTATCTCATTACCTCTCTGTATCTCTGCAGCCTCTCTGCCTCTCACTGTCTCTCCCCGAGGCTTATGTCTCTCCCTGTCTGTCTGTTTGTCTCTCTCTTCTCTCATTCTCTCTCTGTGTATCTCTGCTGCCTCTCGCTGTCTCTTTCCCCGTGTCTCCTTTCTCTTTCTGTCTGTCTGTATATATCTGTCTGCCTGTCTCCCTGTATTTGTATGCTCCTCTCTGTCTCTTACTGATCTTTGATCTGTATACATCTTTGCCTCTCTGTCTCTCCGTTCTTTCCTTGTCTGTGTACATATCTACCCGTCTCGAGCTCAATTTGCCTCTCACTCTCTCTCTCCGTCTCTCTCTCGATCTCTGTCTGTCTGTAACTCTCTGCTTCTCCGTCTTTGCTGGCCGTGCACCATCAACTAAAGACGGGAAGGAAATCTAAATAGGGAGAAAAGTGTCGCACAATGCCCCCGCCAGAGAAAAAAGGCCAGCGTCGGGGGAGTGGAGAATAAGTCTTTCTCGCGCGCTGGAAGAGATTGAAGGGGAAAAAAAACCCTTTTAAGCCCTGCCCGAGGGCTCTGAAAGCAAACCGGGACGATTTTGTTTTCATCGGTGCGAGCGAGGTCTGCCCAGACCCAAACCTTGTGCCCCCCCTTGCCTCACCGGTGCAGAAGTTGTTTTTGTATATTACTTTGAAGTAGTTGGCCTTGGCTTTGGTCCGGGAATCTGGGCCAGGTAGTCAGGAAGGCTCTTTTCTCTTTTTGTATGGAAAAGAGAAAGATGAAAAGGGAAACCTTAGACAAATAACAATTGCTAGGAGGAAGGCTCGCCCACAAGGGGGTGGGTGGGAGAGGAGGGTGGTAGGCAGAGTTACAAATTGGGGGAGGGCGTTCAATGCTCTGGGGAGGGGGAAGGCGAAGGCAGAGGGAAGGGGGTGGGAGTTGGGTTGGATCGACAGGGGGTACCCTATGCGAAGTGGCGGTTCCGACGCCGTCGTGTACAGCACTCATCCATCGCTCACTCCGTCTATAGACACCCACCCATACACACTTAGAATACCCCGAGGAGGCTGTCTGGCACGGCACTGGATAAACCAAGTCCTCCATTCAATCTGTTAGATTTTGGGGTGAGGAGGGGAAATGCCATTCCTGTAATCTCTTACTTGGAATGATGTGGCGTTCATTCAAGTCAGGCACTCCCTCCCCTGATTCTCTTCCTCCTCGTTTCCCTCGTCCTACGTCTCTATACTCACCTCTATTCTCTCTGCTCCTCCCCAACTCCAATTCCTCCTCCTTATTTTTCCTCCTCTACCTCAACTTCCTCTTTCTCCTACCTAAAACCCCCCTCCGCCACCTCTTCTTCCCTTCTTCTCCCCCCTCTTCCGTATTCAACATCTCCTCCCTCCTCCTCGTCTCTTCTCTTCCACTTCTCTTTTTAGCTTTTCCGCACGCTTCAGCAAATAAGTTTGATTTCAATTTTGCAGTATATCTTAGTTGGGAAAAGGTGTATCCAAAAATTGCCCTATTTGATCTTGACATCATCTCATGAATATTAATGAGGTCATGAACTTTTCAGATTTTCATATTCAATTGCGCTTATTTGGCCAACAGAGCGAGATTTTTTTTAATTTTTTCGTTAATATCTATTGGCGATGTAGTTTACAAACACCCTCCGGGGCCAAAATGCCATGACGCAATTGTGACGATATCAAAATGCGTGATTTTATAGCACATATTTGCCATGGGACAATCTTCTCGAAATTTGGTTGGCGGTTAGCTATTGGGCTAGACATTCTAAATCCTGAGTTTGGAAGCAATTGACTATTGTTCAGAATTATTATGATTTTTTGAAAAATATAACGAAGACCCATACACTTTGTGCACAAAATGTGCACGTGCGTTTTGGGGTAGGAATGGAGGTTACGGGTTCAAACCCCGTCGATGTCATTTTTTTTTTAATAGAACCAGATGCGGAAAAGCTCCTTCTTCTTCTTCTTTTTCTTGTCGGAAAAATCCCATAGACAAAGCACAGGGGTTATTAGCAAAAGTTGAAGTTCGTTTGGTTTCAGTTTTGCACTATATCTTAGTTGGGAAGAGGTGTATCCAAAAATTCTCATGAATATTTATGAGGTCATAAACTTTTCAGATTTTAACATTCAATTGAGCGCATTTGGCCAACGAGCGAGATTCTTTTTATTTTTTCATTGATATCTATTGCAGATATGGTTTAGAAACACCCTCTGGGGCCAAAATGTCATTACGCAATCATGACGTCATCAAAATACGTGATTTTAAAGCACATATTTGCCAATGGTCAATCTTCTCGAAATTTGGTGGGCATTTAGCTATTGTGCTAGACATTCAAAATCCTGAGTTTTGATTCAATTGACCATTGTTCAGAATTATTATGATTTTTTGAATATCATACATAGACTTTGTGCACAAAATATGCACGTGCGTTTTGGGATAGGAATGGAGGGTACGGGTTCGAAACACAGAGTTGCCCCCTTCATGAATTCAATCAAAATGATGCTAAAAGGGGCCTACACCCAATATATAGTAAAACTCTGTTTTTTTTCCATTTGTTTGTGCTCGAGTTGTCACGTGACGGCCCTTGAAAGGGCCAACCTGGCATGTGCAATCATGCCACGATCTTAGTTCCCACAGGATCAATATTTGGCATATATCTATTCTAAGTTGGGAAACGGTGTATCCAAAAATTGCCATAATTATGATGATGATATCATGTCATGAATATTAATGAGGTAATAAAAAACCCGATAATAAATCAATGGTTATCTCCCTTGTTGTGCTGTTACTAGCATGTGAGAGGAGTTTCAGGGACCAAGGTTTGATGACCTTTCTCATGTCATGTGACCCTTCCTTCCGGTCCAGACCGGAAGTACTGTAGTAATTATATGTGCTACCGGTTTTCAGATTTTCAAGTTGGACTTTCTTCGGGTGAAAAAAAGGAAAAGCTACACGTTCTGTTACAACAGACGTATGTTTCTAGTTCTTTTTCCTCCTCTTCCTGATATATCATCTTCTTCCTCCACTTCCTTCTCGTTTTCCTGCTCTTCATCCTCATTTCCCCCAAACTCCTTCTCCTTTTCTTCCTCCTCCTACTCCTACTACGTCCTGCTCCTACTCCTACTCCTCCTCCTCCTCCTCCCCCTCCTCTTCCTCCTACTCCTCTTCCTACTCCTACTCCTACTCCTACTCTTACTCCTACTCCTCCTAGTTCTCCTATACTCCTCCTACTCCTCCTCCTCCTACCCCTACTCCTACTCCTACTCCTACTCCTCCTACTTCTCCTATACCCCTCCTCCTCCTCCTCCTCCTCCTCCTCCTTCTCCTTCTCCTTCTCCTCCTCTTCGTCTCCCTCCCCTCCTCGTCCGCCACCTCTTCTTTCCCCTCCCCCTTACCCCCATCACCACCCCCGCCTCTGGTCCTATAGGTCACTACCAGTCATCCCAATCCGTTACATCACTGGCCTTGGTGTAGAATTACCACTGTTATAAAAGAGGGGGGTACATGCAAGCTTATTGTTGTCGAGAGAGAAAAAAAAGTGGTAGCCTTGAATGAACTTGCCGTGACCTCGTAAAATTTGAAGAGGAAATCAAAATAAAACTCTGACCGGGCACCAGGGTATTAAGCCTCTGGGGTCTCTCTCTTTCTCTCTTTCTCTTGCTCCCACCCTTTCTTGTTTTGCTCTCCCTCTCTCCCCCTCTCTCTCTCTCCCTCTCTCTTTCTCGTCGAAAGTTCCCTTACAAAAACAGAAAGCCGCCCACAAACAAGTTTGACCTTGTTCGCCGTGCGATCATCCCTCGGGCCCCGTGGCCTACGAAACCGTTCCCGATTTGGAGTCGAGCTTCCAATGTCGTCCGATGCTGGTGAAAAAAAGCAACCTTTCCCCTCGACGCTGTGTCGGTATTGTCATACCAAGTCTATTGGAACGTATACCATTTTAAAGAAGTCTAGTAATGTGTCCGAATTCATTGGCTTAAAGGCCCAATACAACATTGGGAAGATCGGGAAAACATCGATGTCCACAGATTTCCTTCTAATGTACACAGTTTGTAAATGGTCATGATAGAATCGTCATGTTGAAATCTTACGGTCTGGGATGCTGTACTTCTCGAGAAATCTAAGAAGAACCAGCCTGATCTAATCATCAACTGGTACTCGCGCACTCGAGTGCGTTTGGAGACCTCAAGTCCACCAGCGGTGAGCAGGGGGGTTCACCACACGTGCCAAGCTCCAGGCTTGCGACCTACCTAGTATGACCCACCCGTACGCGTGTGAGGCGGGTTTTACCGCCAAAGATGGCCCCCTCCCTCTTAGATGGCACACAGATGCGACGAGGAACTCATGCTAGAAAATAGACACAAGAGGGCGCGCTTTTCCCAAAGGAACCTCGGGGTGTCCTTTGCCGTGTTTTCGTACGTCATTTTGATTCCCCGAGCCAGCTGAATCCTTCTGTCACACTTCCAGCTTAGAATGCATACCCAAATAGATACTATAGGCCTGTGCGCCCACCCATCGGACCGCCAGGCTACCCTGGGAGCTTTCCCGACACTTGAGGGCGCCCCACAACTGCAACTCCCGGCATGCATCGGCATTACCGACTGATCAGTGACGATTTGTCCCCTTCCAAAAAAATGTCCTAAAAAATGTCCTCAGCTTTGCAAAACTCTCAGACAACTTGCGCTCCGCTGGCCTGCTAACGAGTCTCGAGTACGACCTCTCCCTCTGAATACCCAACAGTGTATCTCTTCCTGCCCCAAGTAGTATTATTTTTTTCGTTCACTCTGTTCTATAGGCCCACCAGACCGTCACATGTTTTTTTTCTTTTTTCCTACGTGCATTGAAACCATTGCAACAGTTTTCACGGTCATGTCGACAATGAAGCCGTGGGGTTGGTTAAACATCCAAATCAGCCATGTTGCGTTGGTGGCTGGTTGGGAGAGGTGAGGCAGGGGAATGTTCAAGAATTACAAAAAAAAAAAATCAATGACAAGTTATCTATCCAAAAACTTATGCAAACTGCTCACTGACTAAAATTAATGACCTACATGCAATACATAAATCTCAGAATTTAGAGGATTTTGCCTTTGAGAAAGGTCCTGCTAGAATCGAAACGTCAGTGACAAGGTTTTTTGTTTTATTTTAAACCTAGTGGAATAGAGCGACCAAAAAGAGACATGTCCACTTCAAGCTTAATCCAATTTTCTTTGAGTCAGTGAACACTTTCTCTCTCTCTTTTTTTTTTTTTTTTTGGGGGGGGTTGATGATCGCATTAAATGAAGGCCCGGTCGTGCATTTTGTTAAATCACTAGCGTCGGAAACGCAGGAATAAAGAAAAGGAGAGGGTGGATTTCGGAAGGATTTATGGTTGAAAGAAGGAAAAAAATACCCCCAATTGAAAACGACCTGCCTAAGGTTAAAAGAAGAAAAAAAAGTGTTGAAAATATTCCCGGAATGAGGGCCTAAAGGCGAAAATTCGTCGGATACTTTGATGACGCCTAAGGCTAACAGTTTATATTCCCTCTTTTGTGAACTACTACTTTTTGCCTCCCTTTTTTTCCTCCATCCTTTTCCAAACGCGCCATCGAATCAGTCCGACTATAGATTTTCGGTAAACAACTTCCCCGATGTCATATCTATCAAATGCAGGGCCTACAATGTGTATAAATTATATGTGTGCCTATTTGACACTCCATTGGCGAAGCAATGGAAATGTAACCGATGAAGTTCCACTTGGTTTTCTTTACATGCATGTATACCGGTGGAGAGGGAAATAAATAAAGAATAAAAAAAAAATTGTACGGGCCCCCCCAGAAGAGAAGAAAGCGAGGTAGCTGTGCCTGTACCCACGTCTGTCTCTCCCGTGCAAAATCCCTTCGTCATCGTGGAAAAAAAATCCCCCATGCAAATATGCCATTGTGCTGGAAATTGTCGTTCCGTTCTACCCCGTTGATCTCCTTCCGGTGGGAAGCCAACGACCGTATCGTTTTTCGATTGTGTATTGGAGAGGGAGACATGGTGGGGAGAGAGAGAGAGAGACAGACACACAGACAGGTATAGGCAGGCACAAAAAGGGTATGAAAATAAGGGGGGAAACGATAGATCAAGTTTTGGCCATGACTGGTATAGTTTGTTTTGTTGTGGGCTTGTTTGTGTGTGTTGAGTTGCAGTGGGGGGCGGTGATGTAAGCCACGATAAAGTTCCCAACAGCGCGCTGAGCGACACCCCCTTCCCCCCTCCTCTCCCCCTATACCGTCACCACCGCCGATGACCCCCGTCGGAGATGACCGGCCGCGGCACGGTCACTGTCGTGGGGCGGCCGGTCTCGTCAGCACGGCGTGCCAATTACTCCGCGGCCCCGCTCGGCGAACAATCGCCGTCCGGGTGACTTCACGACGCTTCATTACCTCGCATCAACACTGCGCTTTTCCTCCTTTCTCTCTCTCTCTCTATTTCTTGGTCATTATTTTTCCCCTTGACATTCTGTCTCTCTCAGTCTCTGCCTTTTTATTTCCAATGGATTGTTATTTCTGGGACTTTTTTCCCCTTCTCCCTCTCCCCCCTCTCTCTCTCCCCCTCAAAACCTCCAGCAGGTGTTCGAGCCCTTTTCAAATAAAAAAAATTCGCCCGTCAAGCGCACGGTTGACTTATTTTGATGCGGTCAAGTTTAGGTTTAAAGTAGATGAGCTCCGTACCATACAATGAGAAACCGGCCCATAAAGCCAGGATTAGCGTTAATGAAGTGTTGTTTCTGTAAATATACGGTGGGCTTTTCGTTCGCTCCTCTCCCTTCTCATCCGACCGCGCTGGCCAATAGATCGCTTCAGTTATAAATCGAGAATTACGCACGCTTGCCGGAACAGCAACGGGGAGCCCCGTCGAAATATTCTTTGCCGGAGAAAGTAAAAAAAAAAAGCGGGGAAGAAAAAACACGTTGTGGCATTGGCTATAGAACCCCACGATAGAACCCGTGATGAAGGAATGTATGCGATTATCAACGAGCGGTGAGACTTGTATCTGAGTCACTGAGTCCGAGGAATCATTATGACCCGAGCGATCGAGTTCACCTCCGAGTCCTGAGAAATACAAAGTGGGATTCATGTCTGCCGAATGTGTGTCTTTAAGTGCGGCAGAGGAGAACAAAAATCGCAAGGAAGAAATGAAGAGTTCATTTGCTAAAGCAGATACCAACTCACCGTGTCAATTGAGAATACTTTTTCTGTTTGAGTTAAAAAAAACAACCACAAAGCTCAGTATAACTAAACACATGCAGGTTTATAATAGGCTCATTTCACAGTTAACAAAATAATAGATGTCTCTGTGGTTTGTAATCCTGTTTACACCAGGAAGACTTCTGCTTAGCGGGTTTTCATGACGCTTAAAGCCCTCTACACAACATTGGTCGAGATCAAAGAATAGCATCCATACGTTGTCTGAACCAACATGCATGAAATAGCACACCTGTGAACATTTAAGCTCAATCCGCCAACCGAGTCTCGAGAAATTTGTGAAAACTGCTTCATTTGTTTCGCGAAAATGCAGCATTCAACGCCGTACTGTTCCGAAAAATTGTTTAGATCTCGGTGAGACGTAAACTATTTCTTTTACTCATTTCTCCCAAAATACAACATTTTAGGCACAAATATTTCAGTGAGAGGTTTCTGCTATAACCATCTTCAAACTGTATTTGTTTCATGTAAATCTGTGAACATTTCTGTTTTTTCGATCTTACCAATGTTGTGTAGGGCTTTAAGCGGCTCTGTGGGATTGGGCACGGAGTTACCAATTATGAATTTTGCCCGTTGTGGTTTGTTTCCTATACCAAACGTTTTTACAGCGTTGTGTCTTGTGAGGCGTTCGGCCTCCTCGCGGTAAAAGTGTGAAGACGATCGTCATCGAGTTTTCGGACCTCCATGCAATATCCCTCTAAAGAAAGACATTGAATCCACTTCGGAAGGTTTTCTCGGTCAAGTTCTTTCCCGCTCCCCATCCTATTCTAAAACAAAATCATCCACTTTCAAGATCTAATTCTATTCCAGTGTTTATTTAGAATGGGTATTATTATATATACACACACACGGCCAAGTGCACCGTGTTGACTTAGAAATGGGAAATAATATTAAGCTGTCCTTGTACTTCTAGCGGGCCTTCCACTATAGGGAAGGGGCCGACAGATATACTTGCCACGTTTTAAACGTTTCCAAAAATATACCAAATTACAGACAGGGAAGAGAGGAGAATGACCGCTTAGGAAATTCAGCTGACCGGGGAAAATGGAGAGAGAGAGAGAGAGAGAGCGAGACCCCCCCCTAAAAGAAAGTCGGCATCTAATCTGTCTGTGTTTGCCGACGACTTCAACACGGTTTTTCTCGGCGGTTTCATCTTACACATCTTACCCGATCGATCGGAGCTCCGGAGCCCTTGCCCAGGCCCGCGATACCGGCAACTGTCTCTCGGGTTTTTTTTTGGAAAACGAGGAAATAGGACCTATCCAAAGACAGAGGCTGGGTTCTTTTTTTGGCCGCGAAATGTATACTTCCCGCTTTTTAGCGGACTCCGGGCCGGTCGATTGAACCGTACTCAAGTGAATTAACCACGGCCAAATTCGTTGCAGCGTGCACGCTCAGTCTGCGTGAACCCCCCCCCCCCCCCAAAAAAAAAAAAAAAAAAAAAAAAAATTAAATGGGGATGGGGGGGGGGGGTTGGGGAGGGATGAATACAATTTGTAATAGATCTTTGGACTTGTAATACGGGCTGCCTTCGCTTCTCAAGGTCTCATCTGGTGCACTCCTATCAGGACAAGTATTATTCGGTGGCCAGTGTTAACCAACCCAGCTCTACTCCCCCTTCAATTCGCCCGGCCTGTGTCGTCGATATCGGCTTACGCGGGGCCCGAGTTCAAGACCGCGGCAGTTAAACCGAGCGAAAGACGATTTTTCTCTTTTTTTGCGGTCGACTGTTTTTCAATTCGTTATTCGTTTCTTTCGTGTGTATAACCATGTTGCTATAACACACCCGGTATTGTGTTGGGTTGGAGTGGGTTTTTTTCCACTGGTTTTCCATGCAGGGAAGAAAGTCGGCTTCGTTTCAGGTTTAAAAAAAAAAAAAATTTTAAGAGGAAGATGGGGACAGGACCCCACACTGTGGGGGGGGGGGGGGGGGGTCTCCCGGGGCCGAGCAGAAATCTGGGCTGCATGGCTGCCATTCTCGGTGAACTCGAGCACAGATACTATTGAACTCTACAGAGCGTAAAGTTTGTTGCTAAGAAGTCACATCAGCCGTGATTGCATCAACACATACAGCAGGGACACCACGGCACATTATCGAGGCCGTGCCGAGTGTCTCGACGCTCGTCGTTGCTTTCTCGTCGAATGGGGGCGCTGTTGTACGAGTAGATCTTCAGGGGGCATGATCACACACATTAAGAGCTATAAAGAAGAGGGATGAATCTGAAAAGAATTAGTGAGTGATAACTCCACGTTCCGGCCAGTATGGTCTGGCCGTCACCAGGAGAATCGAAAAGTGGAGGAAGGAGGTATAAATATGTGCGAGAAGAGGGAGAGTGAGAGAGGATGAGACAGAGACGGACAGACAGACCGAGACAGAGAGATGGACAGCTTGCGTCATTGTCGAACAAAGGAGAGAATGTTTTACCATCACGACTCCTTGTCATCAGCATGGGAAACCCGTTTACACGTCGACGCTACGAATAAATTATACACGTGCTGGGCAATTTCTTTTCAAAGCGTCTCCACATTAATGAGGCAGTACATGGGGGGGGGGGGGAGTGTACGACCACACCTTTCGCGCGATTCCTAATGGAATTATAGATGATCGAGCGAGGGGGGGGGGGGGTAAGGTCAGGCACCACACGTTTCAAGACTATAACCATGCCTAATTCGGCGTGCCACGAGCCCCCTACGAGTCCCGGACAACACACGTCGCTAATCGAATCAGTCGATGAAGACAGTTGGAAGGTCGGTGAGGTTTGAGCCCTGTACTGGCCATCTCTGATCTGTACATTGGCACTGTGTACTCATAGCTTCGAACGATCGCCTGCTCGGATAAAATAGATAAAAAACACAGGTGGGATTCGAGCCCGTAGCTTGCTCGGATCGGAGGTCAAGTTGGTCTAAGACTTCTGCATCAGGAAGCGTGAGTCGCGGGTTCGATTCCCTCCAGAGCTTTTTTGTTTGTTTTAATGCAAGCAGGGAATCGGGACAAGCATTGAGTATAAGCCTACTGTGCTAATTGCACGTACGTCCAGTAGGACAATCCCTCAGCTCATTGAATGACAATCACAGCGACGTAAAATCGGGGAATATCTGTGACATTGTTGCGGGCAATGTATACAAAGTCATTAGTATCATAAACGCTGTAAAGTGCTCACTGCCATCAATATGATCCACATCATACCAACCTCATACATTTTCAGGAGCAGACGTTTAAATCCTGACATTTCCTTGGACAGTCTGACGGCTGATCCCTTCTTTATCCATCCTCTTCCATCCCTATCGTATTACAGTTCTTCTCCCCTTTAATACTATCTGATTTGTTTCATTCTATATTTTGGTCATTTTTTTTTTTTTTCAAAAAAAGGTCCTGCTGGGATCGAATCGCCAGGCCCTCAACATCTTCTGAGATTTACATTTTTATCATTTGAGTCGGCTTTACTTTAATAAATCTCTCTATTTATTTATTTATTTATTTTTCCTCTTTCATTCTAAATGCGGGTAAATCATAGTTTTTAATAATTATTACCTTGTGTATGATATTTCATTCTGTCGTTTGTAATTTTTTAGAGATTTCATTTTGTTCTTTCCAGTCGCAGCCTAGAAAACTGCTATTACAGTTTCCAACCAATTTTGTCTACCGCTCATTGTCCATTAGTTTTTGTAACGATTTTGGCCTCTGTGTCTGGTTGCTCCGTGTTCAGGTATGTGCGTGAGTGGCTGGGAGCTATGACCACCGGACGGATCGTCAACTTGGACGCCAGCAAGAAGCGGTTCTTCCTGCCGCCCCACCGGGCCATCTTCCTGACCACGCCCGGCCTGGGCTACGAGCTAACCATCCTGGCCGCCGCACTGCCCATGCAGGGCAAGGTCTTCAACTACATCGTGGACAGCTTCAAGCTGGACGGGCCCCGAGGTATGCGGTAGAGAGAGAGAGGGAGGAGGGAGGAGGGAGGAGGGAGAGCGAGGGGGAGAGAGATACAGATGAGAGAGAGAAGAGAGAGAGTGTGATAGAGAGAGAGATAGACAGAGAGGGGTGATAGATAGACATGATAGATAGATAGATAGATAGAGAGAACCAGAGGGAGAGAGAGAAGAGAGAGAGGGGGAGGAGGGAGAGCGAAGGGTAGAGAGATACAGCTGAGAGAGAGAAGAGAGAGAGAGTGTGATAGAGAGAGAAAGACAGAGAGGGGTGAGAGATAGACAGAGATAGATAGATAGAGAGAACCAGAGGGAGAGAGAGAAGAGAGAGAGAGAGAGGGAGGAGGGAGAGCGAGGGGGAGAGAGATACAGCTGAGAGAGAGAAGAGAGAGTGTGATAGAGAGAGATAGACAGAGAGGGGTTGAGAGATAGACAGAGATAGATAGATAGAGAGAACCAGGGGGAGAGAGAAGAGAGAGAGAGAGAGAGAGGGGAGGAGGGAGAGCGGGGGGGGGGAGATACAGATGAGAGAGAGAAGAGAGAGTGTGATAGAGAGAGAGATAGACAGAGAGGGGTGAGAGATAGACAGAGATAGATAGATAGAGAGAACCAGAGGGAGAGAGAGAAGAGAGAGAGAGAGAGAGGGGGGGGTGAGAGATAGACAGAGAGAGAGAGATGGGAGATAGCCAGAGAGTGTGAAAGAGCAGGAGAGTGTGAGAGAGAGAGAGATAGACAGAGAGGGGGTGAGAGATAGACAGAGATAGATAGATAGAGAGAACCAGAGGGAGAGAGAGAAGAAAGAGAGAGAGAGTGGGGGTGAGAGATAGACAGAGAGAGATGGGAGATAGCCAGGGAGTGTGAAAGAGCAGGAGAGTGTGAGAGAGAGAGAGATAGACAGAGAGGGGGTGAGAGATAGACAGAGATAGATAGATAGAGAGAACCAGAGGGAGAGAGAGAAGAAAGAGAGAGGGGGGTGAGAGATAGACACAGAGAGAGATGGGAGATAGTCAGGGAGTGTGAAAGAGCAGGAGAGTGTGAGAGAGAAAGAGGGAGGGAGAGTGGGAGTGGAGAGAGATATAAATGAGGCGGAGAGGGAGGGGGATACAGGAAGAGAGATAGAGATTGAGACACAGAGAGGTGGATAGACAGAGAAATAAATATACAGAGATGGGGCAGAGAAAGGGAGACACAGGAAGAGAGGTAGAGATAGATTTAGAGAGACAAAGAGAGCTACGGCTATATGGAGAGATACAGAATATAGAGAGATACAAGGAGTGAGAGAAAAGTGGACTGAGAGAGGTGAAGAGAGAGAGATACAAGAGAGAAAGAGACAAGGAGATGAGAGGGGAGGGCAGAGAGACGGAATAGAGAGACCCGGAGAGTGTGAGAGAAAGGTGGACAGGGAGAGGTGGAGAGAGAGGGGGCAAAGAGAGAGAGAGAGAGGGGTGCATGTATAGACAGATAGACAGGAGTGAGAGAGACGTCGTTCCCCATGTCTGTCCATCCCCCTCCGGCCAGAGAGACGCTACGGGAATGTGGTGTCGAGTGCAATTCCGATTCTTGACGTGGCCTGCATTACGTGCCTTCCTTGGCATTCTTACAAGATTCTCGACCGCTTTCTTGTTCATGTTTGTGTGTGGCCTCATCATCCAGGTGTGTCGTACGAGCACTTCAGCGATTTCCACCACTTCATGAACGCCTGCTCGCTCATCTGGTGGGATCGGCACCTCATAGCCACCTTCATCCCGTCCATACCGGACCTGAAGGACTCGCTCGGTGAGTGCGCCTTCAATGTCGGACAGCTATACGGCGTGCATGAATAATGTAACACGCCCACTGCATTTTGAAGCTGAATTTACAGCGTTGCATGCATATGGTACGACACATGCGTACGGTACGACACTAATGTACGGTACGACACATGCGTACGGTACGACACATGCGTACGGTACGACACTAATGTACGGTACGACACATGCGTACGGTACGACACATGCGTACGGTACGACACATGCGCACGGTACGACACATGTAGATGCGTACGGTATGACGCATTCGACGGTACGACGGTGACTATAAAGCTACTCAGGGTTAAGGGCTAAGGAAAGAAGGAGATAGGGAGGGACTCAGGAAGGCTGATTAACATTGGTAACTGTAGGGAATTTGGGACGGTGGGGAAATTGGGACAATACTCATTATGAGAGGGCTGGGTATACCACCCTCAATAGTTTACACAATAATCGTGAGTATGTGCTTAGCAAAGAAGCAGATTGAGAGGGACTCGGGAAGGCTGGAGATAGGAATTGACATTGGGTAACTGTAGGGAAATTGGGACGGTATGGAAATTGGGACAAATTATGAGAGGCTCGGTATACCGCCCTCAATAGTTTACAAATCGTGAGTATGTGCTTTAGTGTCCCAATTTCCTTACAGCTATACACCTGGCCTTCCTCTTAAAAGGGGCAAGATCGTAGGCTGGAGGGGAAATCATGAACCAGGAAGGGAATTCCAGAGAGAGAGAGAGAGAGAGGCTGAACCAGGGACTCATGGGCGGAGGTGTTTTGCTCGTTTTTCTTGCCGCAGAGTCGGGGATCTCGGTGCTGGACCTGGGCTGCGGCGAGGGCGGCGCCAGCCTGATCCTGGGCGAGGCCTTCCCGCGCTCGCACATCCACGGCGTGGACATCTGCGGCCGCGCCGTGGAGGTGGCCAGCGCCGCGGCCGACGGCAAGCGCCTGGCCAACGTCCGCTTCACCGAGATGGACGCCCACGACCTGCCCGACGACTGGGCCGGCCGCTTCGACTACGTGCTGGCCTGGGACAGCCTGCACGACATGGCCCGTCCCGGCCGCATCCTGGAGCGGGTGCGCGCCGTGCTGGCCCCCGGCGGCCTCATGTCCGTGCTGGAGGTGAACGCCCGCTCCGAGATCGCCGACAACATGGACATGCCGTTCGCCACCACCTTCTACACCAACAGCATGTTCCACTGCATGAGCGTGCAGCTGCACGCTGGCGGCGAGGGGCTGGGCAACATGTGGGGCCGGGAGCGGGCCGAGGCCACGCTCAAGGAGGGCGGCTTCCGCGTGGAGACATTCCCGTCTCCCTTCGAGGGCTCCTTCAACTGCCACTTCCTCTGCCGGCCGGACCGCGAATGACCCCTCCTCTCCCTTCCCATTCCCTTCCCTCCCCTAACATCATCCCGTACCCCCTGTAAAACCCTCCGACCTTCCTATCGGTCGAGGATTAACCCGGAGCAGCGATTGTATCAATGGCACGAACACTCGGGGTGCATGCAATAATTATACACGATCATTCTTAGCTGCAGCAGCCGGGCTGCGTTTTAGGTAATTGACTGTGCACAGTTATACTCTGCGCTGTGACGCCCTGTGCGATGACGTCACCACGCCGCCATCTTGAAGGTGGAACCACGACGGTGCAACGGCACAAAACACAGAAGGCGCCGGATTGGAACCTTCTGACGCTGAGGGCGCCCCGCATGAATGACGTCATTGGCCTCAGGTCCGTTAAGAGTTAATGCATTCACTACGCTATTATCTTCGAAGCAACGGAGGGCGGGCAGTGTGCACAGACAAGGCGATAGAGGGCGCCCTCTGATAACAATGACGTCAGCACATTTTGTGCACAAGGTCTGTAATGGCGTCTGTCCGTCTGCATAACATGCAATATCTGAGTACCACAGCGGTGTTTGTCAAACACTGTACTATCTGCGTGCAAGGTCACGTTCTGCCCCCCCCCCGGGTCCATTAGTTCGAGTGTATAAGGGTCGACCCACCGCAGACTCCCACCGAACTACCGCATGCAGTAACCCACGCACTCGAACGACTGGACACCAATGGGCAGTAAGGAACATGGAACCCCAAGGTCCCGAGGCTGGTTTCCAAAAGTAAAGGTCGGCCAGAGAAGTCCAAACAATGGTCGATGCAGCCTGTGTTATAAGACTATGGAGTGCGTACCAGTGCGCATCCCCCCGACCTTATCCGAAAGTGTGTCTGTCAGCGCCACCTCTGACTGGCCCGAAGAGACGCATTATATGAACGCTTCCGACCAACCAGACTGTTCTGTTCAAATCTCTTTTTTGTCTGCTATTTTTCAACCCTACGAGATCCCGATCGAACCGTTTACATTGGCCTGGATAGTGTTACGGGTATAGCCTGAATTGTAATCACTTGTTAGGGTTTATTTATTTGTAATGATTATCTAGAGGTGTGATTATTTAGTTTTTTGGTCACGATGACGTCCATGACAAGGCGCAGATTTCTGTGTGTTTTGTCCTTGGTATGATATTGTATCGTGAGAGGCAGAATCGGAACCGAGAAGACTGTGGCTACGAAGTAGAAGGTTTTCGGTGACACCACGTAACGCATCTCTTCTGAGACGGAGAGTGTGGCTCTGAATGGAGCTACACTGCGTGAGTTACATTGGTGTCAACGCAAAAACTTTTTCCTCTTGGTACTTCCACTATGCAAACCTCCACATATTAGCTATGGGGCTACGGCTACTTCTGTTGACACCGGTAAAAGTACGTCTGCCGGTCGTACATACACACACGAGCCGCAGACGTAGCCGTTGCCCGTAGCGTGGGTCAGACCAATTCGTACCAAACCGAGGCTGGCGACTTGCATTGCGTACCAGCATGCTCACAGGCATTTCAGGAGTGATCAGGGAACTGCCAATTATAATCAAACGCGGCATTGGCAGCATTTTAAAAGAGGTTTTCCAACCAGTGGGCTTAGTCCTATTCATGATACGAACTGGTTTGAAAGCTCTGTGGTGTAGAAACCTGACTTTTGGTATAGCTTGGTATGGTTTTACCGAGCTCAACCAAGAGTCCTCAATGCCTGCGCAATATAATGGAAGGCCATTAGCTTACTTTTGTTGGTAAATGGCTAGTAAATGGCATACAATTAACTGGCAGTGGTGGTCCTTTGTCAAGGTCGCATCCGAATTAATTTGCTGCGGGTGGATACAACGCAGCTAGCCGATAGGTAGCGGGTTCCATAGACTCGTGTGCAATCTGAAGCCATTGCCACTGAGGTCGTCCGGGTGGGGAGTGTATACTTACAGTATTGTACCCCCTATTCAATTGGCACAGCCTTCCCTGCGCGACCGAGTATGGCTGTAATAAGCCAGGCACTCCGTGCATGACGTCACCGGTGGTGCTAACTCTCTGTGAGGCCCCTGTACAAACCGAGTGTGGCTATTACCCAGGTACTCCGTGCATGACGTCACCGATGGTGCCGACTCTCGGTGAACGTGAAGCCCACGTACGGACACAGTATTCTTTCCATCGGTGTGTTACCGGTGCTAATCGGACCTCCGCAACTGACACGGAGTGTCCTGGGTCGTGACGTCATGCACGTATCGAGTGCCTGGTCTGTAGCCACACACTCCCGTTCGACCACTAGCAATGAGCACCAATACCACCGCCATATAAGACACCAGAGTGTTCGGCCTTTTCATGGGCACGGTTTGATTAACGCTGCTTTGACTAGAAGGAAACAAAGATGGCTGCTATAAACATGACTCAAGTCTATCGGGTTTGGGAATGATAATTCGACATAACACTTTGTAGGTTTCTAAAATGATAATACTCTCCACTTTAATGTACATATGTTGGTCTAGAAAAATTGTATACCGAAGGGATAGTTTTGTACAATGCTGTATGAGGATTTTTACTTCTTCTTTCTCTCTCTCTCATCTCTCTCTCTCCCTCTCCCTCTCTGAGTGACTGAGGCTGGATCATTGTAAATAGAGAAACATGTTTCTATTCTTAATGGAGTACTTTCTTTGTATGAATAATACATTATAATATTTGTTGAATTTGTTCTGAAAGTATTGTGGCAAGTATTACAACCAATAAATTTACGGAAACTTGAATGGTATAATTGTCGCCGTACTGTGTTTCTCGTTGGGTTTGTTGTAGGATAAAGTACTTCGTGTTACGGAATTCGTGTGCAGATGCCTCTCGGGTTTTACGGGAGAACTCGAAATGGTAGCACGAAGCTTAATGATTCGGATTCACTTTGGCAAAATGTGATTTTGAAATCCAAATTGGAAAAAAATTGGCAAAGAAAACTTTGACTGGACCGGGACTTGAACCCGAGACCTGTGAATTAACGTACCAGTGCTCTTCCATCTTAGCTATCCGCCAGCCCTTAGATGGTGGCCTTCCCTAATAGTCAACAAGTCTTTGCCAGGGTGGGTCGCTAATCAGATGCATTCAACCATTAACATTAACATTATATCTCCAGGGATCATTCCCCCGCTTTCATTCAGATGAAAATAACCAATAAATTGTGAAGCCGAGATATTGCAGTGCCTGTTTGTCCTCCAAGGCAGGCCTATAGTTTCTCAAGGATCACACGAGACACTCTAATACATAATTATATACCCGTCTTCCAATAGCCTTTGTTTTTTTCTCATCAAATTCATGTAACAACTGTGGGTCATTCAAAGGTCGGGCTGGGGCGGTCTGTTCTTTGCACGCGAACCTCGTTCTCAGCGCTCGAACCCACACGAACACGACCCAAGAACGCTGCATGCACTCGGAACGGGATCACACACAACCTTTCCTACAGTGTTTTGTTCACGAACAACCGAGAACGCGAGCGCCTACCGAACTCGACCAATATTTGTTCCGTGCCCACGCAAAGGCACTGTATTCAGCACAGAACAACAATCATGGTTGCCAGACTATGTTAGCACCGGGCATGTGATGTTCGCGAGGGCGGCCGCCTTCTCGACACCGGCCACTCTGTCCAGGCTGAGATCGTACAGGCCCTTCCTGTGGTACTTGGCCACGTTCTTCAGGTGCGACTCGATGGCAGTCCGGCAGCCCGTCGGCATCTCTCGGCCGGCACACCAGGTCCCCTCCTCCGGGCGCCGATGGTGGTGGTGGGTCCAAGCATGGAGCGAGTACAGCTGCTGCAGGGTGTGCTCCCGGAAAGCGGCGCACGTAGCCGACGCCTCGGTGCCGACGACGAAGCGCGCCACCAGGCAGTAGCCGATCCGGAAGGGGCTGGTGACGGGACCGGGATGGCCCGGCCCGTCGGTAACCGGCCGCTGGTGCCCGACCACGGCCACGGCAACCGCCGGGAGTGTCTCCCTGGGCTGGATGTAGTGGCCCAGCTCCACGTGCTCCCGGTTGTAGTCGCCCAGGGACTGGTCGGCGCCCGGCTCTATGTGCCAGTCGTAGCGGGAGTGTTCGTGGTAGAAGGCGTACGTGAGGAGGATTCCCGCGGGACTGGCGTCGTAGGAGCCGTGGATCTTCATGAACGCGTCCTCCAGTCGAGTCACCTGTGTCATAGATTTGATGAAACGCATGATAGGTGATTTCCCTCTCATATAATGTATATATATAATACAGGGTGTGATGTTTAGATCCTAGTATAGGACCGTCTTAAAGTCAGATAAGGGGTTTTCGTCATCAATTTTTGTTAGCGAAGTTCAATGCATCGCAATGAGGGTTTGCCCTATACTCGACCAATGATTAGAACTATACTGCTACCTTTTTTTATAGGGTCTCTTAAAAAATGAGGTATAGATCTGAAAAGAACCTGAGTGTTAACCGAGTTATCACCTCTTCTTTAAGAGACCTTATACATGGTGTCACAGCAAACCCTGCTATATCTATAGGCCTAATTATGTCTGGTGTCATCAACGATTCAACTGCTGCGAAACTGGCAATAATGGGTAAAGAGCGCCACCACAAGTCCATGATGCCACGATTCCGTGCCAGTCAAGATTGCAGTCGGTTACCAATGGTGAGTTCAATTGTTTGTCTCCTTGATTCTTTCTAGATTTATAACCCCATTATGAGGTTTTCAATCGGATTCTAGAATCATAAACGAAGCTTTAGGGAATCGGTGATATTGTCAAATTGTATTAGTTCGGTAAAATCACCAAGAATAGGAAAGTGTCGGAAATAGAGGAAATGCTCCGTGTTGAATTACAGCATTTTTCAAAATATTGTTCAAAAGTTCGCAGTCGTTTTTTCCTTAAAAAACACACAATTATAATTAGTTAAAAAGCTGCATTCACTTTGAGTAATCGCCAAACTGATGTAGCCAGGTTTAAAACAATTGAATGTTTGGATCTGAATGAAAACGGGGCGTGATCCCTGGAGATAATTTTAGGGTATTTTCTTAAACACTTCTGACTGGCGCCCTCACCCGGCAAAGACTTGGTGACTATTAATTTGCGATCGGGAAGGCCGCTATCTAAGGGCTGGATAGCTCAGATGGTAAGAGTGATAGTACGCAAAACCAGAGGTCTCTGCGGCGGGTGCAAATCCAGCTTCAGACGAAGTTTTCATTGGTTTTTTAAATTGTTCTTTTTTTGAGACAAACAAATAAAAACAAGTTGACTAGTCAAGACGAGTTGACTACTTGCGGAGGCCACCATCTAAGAGCTGAATAGCTTAGATGGTAAGAGCGATGGTACACAATACCAGGTCTCGGGTGCAAATCCCGCTTCAGATGAAGTTTCATTTTTTTAATTGTTCTTTGTTTGAGACAAACAAATAAAAAAACTAGTTGACTATAATTATAGTCAGGAGGAGTTGACTATTTGCGGAAGCCACCATCTAAGGGCTGAAAAGCTTAGGTGGTAAGAGCGCTGGTACACAAAACCAGAGGTCTCGGGTGCAAATCCCAGTCCAGTCGAAGTGGAATGATCCTTTGGAACGATCGAATCAGAAAAGATCCAGTCCTCCGGCCGGGAGTTAAATTCTGCTCAACTGTTATTTGTATTTATTCACATGCGTGACTCGCGGTTTGTTTTTAATCTACCTCCTTTAAGTAGTATTAATTTACTGTGTTATGTAATCACTTATTGCGAGTTATTCAAAGAATGTTTTGGCATTTTGCACATCCATCGCACAGTATCGATTCCGAATTACCGAAAATAATCGATTATTCGGAATCGAAATTTATTTTAGTATCGATTCCGAATAACCGAAAAAATCGATTATTCGGAATCGAAAAAAATTTCAGTATCGATTCCGAATAACCGAAAAAATCGACTATTCGGAATCGAAAAAAATTTCGGTACAAAACCTTTTTCGTTATCGATTTCGAAAATCTAATATGTTCGGCCAAATGAAAAGCTTTTGCTTATGTCGATGGACTGATTACTGTAGGTGCTTTACTCACGTTACGGTATCGGAGAATGTGCTTCCGGCAATTCCTCACCGTGTCTGTCCAGAGGAAGGCAGGGAAGAAGTCGGCGCGCGCCACCAGCTTCTCCCCGATGGCTGCGAACGTGCCCTGGTCCACTCCGTAGTCGCCCCGGTCCAGCCTGGCGAACCCATACACTTTGATCCTGTTCCCGCTGAAGATATTGTCGGGCGTGACGGGCATGGTGAACATGACGTCCGAGTCCACCCAGGCCATGACCGGTGTATCCACATGAAGGTCCAGCTGGTAGGAGCTCCATCGCTGTCGGAGCTGGCGGCCCCGGCGCGACGGGCCCCGGCGCTTCTTCCACCGCTCGTCGCTCAGCGCGCCGAGCGCGGCCGGCACCCGCTGGTGCTTGACGGTGACGTCGACCCCGAGAGCGCCCTCGCTCGACTTGAGGCGATCGGCAACCCGGCGGTCCCGCGCCGACTCCGGGTCCACGATCAGCGTGACGCCGCCGAACCGGCGCGGCCAGAACACCGCGGCGGAACGGAGCAGGGCGCAGTACAGGCGCTCCGCCGCGCCGGGGTCGGAGGTGAGGTAGAGGACGAGGGTCACGGTGTGATGGCCGGTGACGAGCGTCCGATCAGGCCAGCTGATCCTGTTCGGCCGCGGCCTACTCTGGTGGTGGGGCCGCTCAGGTCTTGTCGGCCGAGCGGGCGGCGCCTTCTGGCGAGCCGCTGATGACTCCGGGTGCGTCACCGGCAACGGACGGGGCGGGCCCGAGGGCCGGAGGATGTCCGTGAGTTCCTTGGACATTAGGCGGTCGATGACCCGCCGCCGGGAAATCAGCACGCCCATGAGGAAGATGAAGGCCGCTGCCACCAAGGGGCGCACATTCGTCATGATGCCTCGCTCTATAGAATGGTGAAACAAAATCGTCCGTGAGATTTGTATCAGATGCAGTCTCAACGAGGAAAGATCGAGTGTGGGGTCCGTTGGGAATGCCGGCAGATAAAAGACTTGAAGGTTTGCACGATGGAATCACAGTGTGGACAGTTTGCAGTGACACCGTTTACATGTAGGGCTATAGCACTGCACTCTACGTTGAATTATAGAGGGTTTTCAATCACATGGTTTTTGCCGGTCAGCGTTCAATTCACGCGGAACGCGCGCACCTTCGAGTCATCAAATGTCCAATGGGAACACTCAGATTCGATATTTGCATGCGCTTACGCGGATTTGGACCACTTCTGGGGACATGCTAATTATAGCCCTTGGCGGTCAAGTGACGTCATGTGAAATAAAATATAGGCCTCACTCAATGAGCTGACACACTTCCTCCGGTCCGTCCACAGCTGGCCTATCAGGAGTCGGTATCGCCTGTCAGTCAAGACGGGCTCCGAAAGTCCACGTGGCCATACGGACAACAGTGCACAGTCCCGAATAGTGTTATGAAAGAGTTCGAACATATCGACCTCTTTTTCCAGTGAACGCCCATTAAGTTATCGCTTTTGAAATTTAGCCGGATCTGAGAGGAGCCGGTAACTTCACATGCACATAATAGGACCGTTGTAAAGATATGAACCCGATGTGTCACGTCTTGAATCGCATCTTCTCTGACCAACCCGTCTTCCCTCGCCCAGCGAAACTCGACAGACTCGAGCCTTGTATGAATGCAATTCGAGCGCTTCCAAATGCGCGCTACATGTACCCGGTACTTCCTATTTTTTTTCTCGTAACCTCATCTTGCGTACTTTGGACGTCGTAAATCGCCATGTTTCCATCGTAAATTTCATTGGAAAGCCAAACAAAGATGGCAGGGCAAGATCGATTGGTATATTGGCTCGGGCATGTATACGCACCACTGAGTGTCATCGCTGTATTGGTGTTCGGTCCCCAAATCCTAGATTGGATGATTCATTTTAAAACGTTTGTTTGAGACGGTTGGTATAGAAAAGCGCTGGTAAAGTGTCAACCAGTTGCCATGGTTGCGCCGAGTTGACTTCGGTCTGACGTATTGACCATTGACAGCGAATATCTACCAACATTTTTCACAGGATGTCAAAGATAAGAATCTGATTTTCGAGTTTTCTCGACAGAAACGGATTATATCCCAAAGCATGCAACAGGCCCAAATCCATTTGGCGCCACGAGGCCACACACGTGTAAAATCTTGCGCAATTTGTGACGCACTAGAAGGCTTACATAGTAGTAGAGCGGATGTGGACAAACTGCAAACAGCATGAATTTGTGCGATAAATCATACTACCTGGCTTGTAGTTTCCCTTAATAAAAATTATCGACTCTATTCAGAATGAGAAGAGAGGATTATATTCCGCATCGGTGACATGGGACTACTGTTTACAGAGAGGCGACAGTAAGCCGTGAGCGTTTGGATTTCGGCGGGAAATAATGTCCCGAATCAATTCCAAACAGATGTGGATGCGTAGTTTTCGGTCACCCGTGAAGCTCGTCATTTCCTTTTGTGCATCTGGTTTAAGATTTCCTGTCGCTGGTGGCCGGCACCTTCAGATGAAATAGCGTCATGAAACCTCACGGGCTTAGGCTTCGGTCACATTCTTACGGTTACCCGTTATAATATCACAGTCATCTTGAAAAAAAACCCCAAGCGTTTGGCCCCAAGTTTCTTGGTGAATACTCTATACCCATCAAGCCGACAAACCTTCAAAATCGGAACCAAACCACGACCCGGATTCAGTCATGTTTGGTCAGACGGAGACGAAGACTGACCCCGAGCCTATAGCCTTCATTTCGAAAACGGCCTATCATTCGATGAAAAAAACATACATCTACCTCAAAATTAACTCGTCTTCGCGTTACTTGCGCCTGCTATTGGATAGACTTCAATCATCAGCTTTAAAACGGCTTTGACAGACTCGTCTTGGTGTACTTCTCGTGGTACACGAGTTATTCAAACCATTTTTAATCGCAGATATTGTCAGATATTTTTCATTTGAAACACGACGCGAGTATGCCTATTGCTAACAGTAATGTCATTCGAGAAAACTGCCCAAAAAAAGACAGACTCGTATTGGTGTATTGCTCGTGGTACACGAGTTAATCAAACCATTTTTATCTCAACGATTTGGTTTGACTTTTACGTTTGAAACACGACGCGAGTATAATAATATAAAGTAATGCAATATCGAGAAAACTGCCCCGAAATAAATTGTGAAAAGTGGGACTCGACCTTGGTGTCTTGGAACTCGGACTCGATTAAAGACGTGACTCGGATCATCCTGGATTTTCTAGGCCTCGAATCAAGGCCAATTCCTATATCGCAGTGACTGGTATATATAGGAACATTGCTATAGCGGTTTAACCACACGCAAAAACATGCACACATCTGCCGTCGGAACTATGAACATTATACCGAGTACGGCGGTGTATAACGACCACGGCCGCCTTCCGCCCGCGCCGTGCACTTTCCGATGTACGCCATCCAAGGTCAAATCTAATCCCGCCGCTAATTTGGCAGATTTGCTCAATAATGGGGTCCAGCCGAGTGTGTAATTACATATTTTGGTTTGCGTTGTCGGTCCGGATGGGATCCGACTGTCAGTCGATTCGGAGCAATCGCCGTGAGACTGTGCACGTGTCTGGGTGTGGATTATTTCTTTCAGTGATGAGAATTTTATGGGTATTATACCTGTCAGACTGGAAAGCATACTAATTGGACAAGATTTCTTTACAATGGGCAAAGGGAACGGTTCCTACGTAATGACGGGGCTCCCCTAATGAAGTCAGACTAGCATACAAAGCAACGGCGGGGATGACGGGACGCGGGAAGATAATTTCTAGAAGGTTCATACTCTCTTTAAAAACATAAATAATAATGTAAATGAGTAGCGAATAATCCACTCGCACAAAGAGTGAAATTTCCTCAAGAAAAGCCAAAACCGATCAAAAAGAGTGAAAACCACTGCAAGAGGTGTGGAATCCACTAAGAATGGAGTCAAACACCTCTCCATAGAGGAGCCATAATTATATGGAGGACAACTCCTTTTCGAGATGTCATCCATATGGCTCCTTACAAGCTGGGGTGGGATCTTTTACAGTGTTTGGCACTCTTTCTGGACGATTTTGGCTTTTTGGAGCGATTTTCACTCTTTGAGAGAGTGAATTAATCACTCTGTTTTATTTAGAGAGTATAAAGAACGGCGGTGGACGACGGGACGGGAAGATCATCTCTAGCAAGTTCATAATTATCTCAAAATTTATTGGGGCCTGATGTTTCTATCCTAGCAGGACCTTTCTCTAAGGCAGAGTGACAAGGACAAAACAGATACAAGAAGGAAGGGGGGAGAGAGTGAGTAGGACACGGATGACAAACAAATTTAGGGAAGGTGCTATGGGGTGAGATCAAAGGGAAGGGTAGGGAGTAGGGTATAGGGATTGCTGAGAAGAGGGGGAAAGAGAGAAGTGTGGAGGAGTGACCACAAAGTTCATATCGCATTAAAAAATAGGCCTAGTATTAAGTTTTCGTTTATGAAACTTGGCCTGCAAATATCCCTTGGATTCCTTTAACGGACTATTCGGCAAACTTCTGAGTTCGGAGTACATTTTCCATTCATAATGTTTTGAGGGAAAGTGTGGGCAACCCATACCTGTGTCTGGAATTTGTTATGTACGACCACTAGCATTTAATAAACACCGGAGTGACTGAGCTGAGGTGAAAGATATGATTTGCAAAATAATTTTCCCCTAAAATAATTTGAAGTTGACGACGCTGAAATTCGGCCAGGAAATAGGTCTTGGGCTCCCCCAACGACCACTGGAAAAGTTACTGAATACTCTGTTCAATTTTTTTTAGTCAAATGAATCGATCCTACAGTATCTTGAGTGGCAAGTTGATAGTTCTTCTCAGAAGTTTGAGTTCTTCTCAGAACCACACGCACTCCGTGTGGAGATTATTTGTATATACCGAGTTCCACCTCAAACAGTTCTTGACCTAAAATAGTAATTCTTCATTACTATTCAAATTCAGCTCTAAATCTAACTAATTTGATGAACACGCCGAAAAAGAAACCCTACCTGTCTGTCCGCAGATTAGAAGCGAAAAACTGACTCGGTCCATCCGTCGACGCTTAGCTCAGTCGAAATGGTGAGATCACAATGCTCGCGTAAAATTTCAATGGAAAATTGATTTTTCGTTCGATCACGCGCGCCAAGGTATGTAGCCAGGGTAGATGAGACCGGCGATGATAGCGGATTCTACGGAGGCCCGGAGGGCCCCGGCGACTTTATTAATTTTTTTCTGGCACAATTTGTACATCCCTAGGATTAACATTAAAACTAGGCCACTACCCATGGCCATGGGGGAAGCATTTAAGTAGAGCGACCTGTTTACATTGTATTCTCCGATATTGTGTTTATACTCATTGCCAACGTTTGAATGCCTCATGTAGGTCTGCATCTCGATGTGTCTTCATGTAACCCCCGTATATTCATCCGAATAAAATTTAATAATAATGCACATTCTCTTTGAGCATGAGGCAATACGATTGTTTATAATGTTTCTAATAACCAGGCAAATCAACATTAATTCACATGCATCATGCGATTGTTTCTGTGTTCAATGAGATTACACTGTGCGGGTGCATGCACTTTGGCATAATTATTTTGGACAGACAGGACGACAGTCTGTCTGAAACAAAAACAGTGTTTTAATTATAAAGGAAACACCGTTTACGCCAGATGTGAAAGTTGGGGGGAATCAAAGAGGCAGTCAGCCATTGACATCAAGCCAGTCATTTCATTAATCACTCCACAGTGCGCCTATAGGCCTACCTATAGCAGTCATTAAATTACCTCGGATTATTGTCGATGCCAAATATATCAAACCGTACCGGTGCTTGGATTTTCCCCCAAAAATATAATTAGAAACGATGCTCTTATCTCGTGTTTTGTGTTATTATTAATTCGACCCCCAAATGCATTGGCAGTCTACACACAAAATTAATCATTTTTAGAATTTCTGCGGAAACACATTTCCCAAGTTTTGATAGTTGTCTCCAATCACATTATTTGTACTGGTCAGGCATACTCCGCCTAGTAGGCCTATTATGAAAATGATAAAGTAGTCCAGTAAACCGCACTGAAAGCTACGGTAAGCGACTGTAATAGTTTCACCCACACGATCAGAACGTGCAATATGCATAGTTCCATTTTAGGCTTATACCTATTTTTATAATTATGTCAATGTATTGACACTTAAAATGAATTTGAATCGTGTGGTGCTGTGGCGAATCCCACAATAATGGCGGGACATTCCTGATCATAGTGGCAGGTCATCTTGGTGATGGACAGATGGATGCATGGATTGTGGATGAGTTTATAGAGATGCTGTAGGCCTGCACAGTTTCCCTGTGTGGCATTAATTCTTGCTTATATCTGTCCGTGTCCGCTAAAATAGGGTCCAGTGGTTGAAAAAAAAACCTATAGGGCCTAGGCCTACACAGATTTGTTCTAAGTGGTAATATTATTTTAATAAGATGGTGACGTGAGTTCAGATCAATTGGGACTTTTGTCAGTGCCCACCGCATGAGGGCGCGCTCTAAGAAATAGTTTGAATTGAGCTTTCAATTTTTACAGATTTGTTTACGTATTGTTCGATTAACTTCCCGGACCTTGGTCCCCCGTGACCCTGCATAGAGTTTCACGTTTGGTAAGTTATTATAGACGTCATATATTGACTCGATCGAAGGTCATATAATTATAGCCAAGTGAGCAGATGGGTTTGATGCATTATCTCAGTGCCTGAAGCAACAGCAAACCACCAATTTGTAACCGTGCACGAAAATGGGTACGCGGTATTCGATGTGCATTGGCCCACTCTTTGGGTGGGACCACCAGGTCTTCACAGTAAAGGATTAGATAAATTGTTTCAATTACCGGCAATACCAGTCGGCAAACAGAAATTAATGTAAAATGCTGCATCGATTAACGAACGGTAAATCATCTACAATGCATGCGCATTGTAACACCAACCAGGCTTTGATTTTGCATGACTCGTTGCTGCAACATAAAATGAAGGAGTAGGCTCAAACTCAGGCTTCGTGTACGTCTAACAAAACCTGAAAATCCAGATTGTGGTTAGTTTAAAATTGGAAGGTTTGTTGGCTTAATTGGTACGGGTATTCCTCACGAAATTGGGGCCAAATGCTTGTTTTCAGATGCCTGTGATATTATAACGATAAAGACGATTATAAAGATAAATATTAATATGGTCGAAGCCTGAACCCAAGACTAAGCCTTCATTTCGAAAACGGCCAAAAGTCTGTTTACAAGTCTGTTTACAAGTATGTGCATAGACACGTGCGCTAGACAGGGTCAGCAGTGCACTGTGTGTGGGTTTTTTTTTTGCAACCGTCTTTACTCTTTGCCTTCAGAAAATGTCTGCATCACTGGTTTGTTCCCTGCACTCACGTAGACAGGTCGAAGAGTACTGCAGGCAGTTACTCACCCTGTCTAAGGAATACGAGTGGATCACTCAGTCCTATGTTGTGGTGAGAAACTTGGCGAATAGCCCTTACGCCTACGGCCTTAGGAATAGTCCGAGTAACTTGGACCCGACAAGCCACCTTTTTTTTATGGAAATTTGGAATGTGGAGGGTCGGGTGACTGCCAACAGCCTACAAGCTACAGTCACCCGACTTTGCTTTGTATTGTTTGTTTTTCAGGGAGCTTGTACTAGCTAGACAAGCCATGCTTTTTACGGCTCCCCCAATATCAATAATATATCCTTGCCTCTGTAACTTAGTGTTATTAATTGTTTACTTACTTGAGGTATATTGTAAGTTGTAAACCTTAAACCATTCATTATGTGAAACTGCAATTATTGATATTGAAATAAAGTCAAGTCAAGTCAAGTCAAGCCAAGTCAAATAACAAGAACAAAAAATGAAAATTGAAGCTGATCTGCTTATAAATTTATTACGCAGTGGCTATTGAGTATTGTTACGGCAGTCGTCCGTGTGGTTCCCTCACTTGAAAGTATTTGTGAGTATCACAGGCACGTTGAACCAGACTATTAGTTGATAGTCTGGTTCCAAGAGCTAAACATCCTGACAAGTATTGTTAAGTCAAGGAACCACATGGACGACTGGCGTAAACACAGCCACTGTGTAGAATTTATTACGCAGTGGCTGTTGTTACAGCAGTCGTCCGTGTGGTTCCCTGACTTCACAGTATTTGTCAGGATGTTTATAGCTCTTGGAACCAGACTATCAGCTAATAGACTGGTTCAACCAGCCTGCAATGCTGACGAAATACAATCAAGTCAGGGAACCACACGGACGACTGCCGTAACAACAGCCACTGCGAATTTATTAATGTTGGATCCCTTTTTTGGACAGGAGTTCTTCGTCAAGGACCATTGGGCTCGGCTTCCCACCTCCTGGCAGGTCAGCCTCGACTCCCTGACCCCTCCAGAGGTCGCCGGGGTTCTTCTCACCGACCCGCGACACCAGACTGCCCAAACGAGGTGAACTGCATGGGCACTTGGAATAAAATCCCGACCCACAACTATTGTTCTCAGTTTAAGCAACCTTCCCAAAGCACTGGACTTAAATACATTACGCAATCGCAAAATCAACCGTTTTAGTTGCCCTTTAAAGTACGGGTAAAAGTCTTCCGAGATGGTGGTTACTTTTCCCCATTTCAAGCTTGTTGGTAACATCCCGTAAGATTTACCCATTTGAAAATTTAACCATCTTCTTGGTTAGATTGGTTAAGTCTAGTGCCTAATGGAAACGTGGCTTAGTTACATTTTGAAAAGGTTGGTTTCCGCTGACGCTGTGCAAGGATAACAACAGTGTAACATGCAGCAGTGATTAGTGTTAACCTTTTTTTGTTTGTTTATATGCAGCAGATGCAGGCACCTTCGGGTCCAGCCCTTGTCGCTGCTGGCCTTCAGGGCAGCCACCCATGCCCTGGCCCTTCGTCGCACCGCCGTGCCGCCGGCACGCTTGCACCCGCCGAGTGGCCGGAACCCCGACCTGGCCCACTGCTATCGCAGCCACGTCAAACCCAAGAAGCAGCACGAGATAGAGCGACTGGCTGAGGTGCGTGCGTGCGGTCGACACTAAACAAAACGGGCTCAATCTTTCCACCCAGAAATCCTCCAGTTCTTAACCAATTACGGGCAGGGGCCTCCGAGTGCCTGTGGTGTTGCTATGCGCCGGACCCTCCGAATCTGGACACCACTATTCAAGTTTTCAAAACGAGTTCAAAACATTCTACACCTTGAGACTGATATAATGTGCGGGTGAGGGAGGCAAATGGCCTGGGGCCAGTTTCATAGAGCCGCTTAAGCGCCAAAATGTGCTTAAGCGCAAAAACTCATGAACCACAAGATCCCCTTGCCTACCAAAACTTCACTTTTGTTTCACGCTAAGTAAAGAAGAGTGGAATACAAGTCAAAAGCAATGGACATCACATCGCAGGGCAGCTTGTTATCCTTGCTAACACGAGGAAGACTTTTCCTGCTGAGCAGATTTTCACGCTTAAGCGGCTCTATGAAATTGGGCCCTGGTTTGCTTTCTTTTAGTCGCTTTCTGTTGAAGAGTGGCACAGCAACAACAGACTGTCCTCTAAAAGCATTCAATCATCCAACCCTAGTACGTTTTACAGACTCTGCCCAGTGCCCACCATTGCATGCCGTAAACGTCATCTACGTTTTGGTCGCAGGTCATCCACAGCACGTGCCGGGCTGCGGACTGTGAGCGGGTGGTGGACATCGGGTCCGGCCAGGGCCACCTGTCCCGCCTCCTGTCCTTCGGCTACGGCCTGAGGGTGACCAGCGTCGAGGCGGTGGACTGTCATGTGACCGGGGCGGCCCGGTTTGACCGCGAGGTCAAGACCTACATGGAAAGGGTAGGTGGCTCAACAGTGGTGCATATGGCACTGCCGGTCACTTCTCTCACCAGTGGAGCGTACGATTTGCTCCACTCCTGTCAAGTTCTGGAAAAAAGTCAAACAAACAAAGGAAAAAGTGACTGGGAACTTGGGACCAAATTGAAAAATTGGCAAAGAAAACTTCAACTGGACCGGGACTTGATCCCGCGACTCTGGATTAATGTACCAGTGCTCTTCCATCTGAGATATCTAGCCCTTAGATGGTGGCTTGGTGCTGTCTCTAAAGCATATCACATTCCTCTCGCAGACTTTCTCCTACATTTTTGTCAAGGTTTGTATTTTCCAGGTCATTTTAGTCTGCAAGTAGTTTCAAACATATTTGAGGTAATCTTTGTGGCTCAGAATCTGTAATAATCCATTTCTGTGGCTCTGAAGTATCATTTAGTATCAATTGGTTCAATGAAGGATGTATCTGCTTAGTTATAAAGTCAAGGTTATACCCTGTCTTTAAAAATTGCACGGGAAAAGGAAACTGATTGCTTGATAAAATTGTTAAAAGCACAGCGAGTCGTCAGCACTACCTGTCAGCATCCCACATAGATCTGTTGCAACTGCTCCGTCAACCGAGTTACCCTTTTTCAGAATGTCTTAGATGGGATGGTCCTTTATTCCTTGATCACCAGTTCACTTGGTCAGTATGCGTGATTATCTTTAAAAAAATCCCCCTCAGAAAAACCGGACAGACCCGGTGGACATCTCCCCGCCGCACCACGTCGTCTGCACCGTCAACCCGTCCATCTCCGTGGAGGAGTTTCTCGCCGTGGTCAGTGCCCGCGCCGACTCAGAGCGGGGCCGCCCCTCGTTCTCAGCTGGGCCGAGGGAGGAGCGCGGTCGGCCGCGAGAGCGCAGGGCGAAGAAACCAAAGCTGGGCCCCGCGGAAGGCGGGGACTCGGGCGTGGGAGGTGAGGAGAGTCCCCCAAACCAGTCGAGAGAATCCGAGGGGAACTGCAGCCGTCCAGATAGGACTGCGCGCAATCCTCCCGATCCGTCGGGTACAGGAATGGACGTTTCCGATCAGGCCGACACTGACAGCCACGGGTCTGGTGTCGACGGGTCTGTTCGGAACCAGAATCGTCTATCGTGTGGAGCTTTAAGAGATTCTAATCGGGACGGCAGCTGCGGTTCTGGCGTGTGCTGTCGTCGCGGCGGAGCGGCATCGGGTCGGGAGGCAGCCGAGGATAGGTTCTTGATTGCCGGCCTGCACACCTGCGGGGACCTGGGGCCAACCATGCTGCGGACGTTTGCCGCCTGCGGCCCGGCGGCGGCAGGCCTGGCCTCGGTGGCCTGCTGCTACATGCGGATGGCCTTCTGCGACAAGTCCCCGGAGCCCCGCCGCCAACTCAAACCGCCCTCGAGCAACCTGCCTTCGAGCAACCTGACCTCAAGCAACCTGCCCTCAAGCAACCTGCCCTCAAGCAACCTGCCCTTGAGCAACCTGCCCTCAAGCAACCTGCCCTCAAGCAACCTGCCCTCAAGCAACCTGCCCTCGAGCAACCTGCCCTCGAGCAACCTGCCCTCAAGCAACCTGCCTTCGAGCAACCTACCCTCAAGCAACCTGCCCTCAAGCAACCTGCCCTCAAGCAACCCACCCTCAAGCAACCCACCCTCAAGCAACCCGCCCTCAAGAAACCTGCCCTCAAGCAACTTACCCTCAAGCAACTTACCCTCAAGCAACCTGCCCTCAAGCAACCTGCCCTCAAGCAACCTGCCCTCAAGCAACCTGCCCTCAAGCAACCTGCCTTCAAGCAACCTGCCCTCAAGCAACCTGCCTTCAAGCAACCTGCCCTCAAGCAACTTGCCCTCAAGCAACTTACCCTCGAGCAACCTGCCCTCAAGCAACCTGCCCTCAAGCAACCTGCCTTCAAGCAACCTGCCCTCAAGCAACCTGCCCTCAAGCAACCTGCCCTCAAGCAACCTACCCTCAAGCAACCTGCCCTCAAGCAACCTGCCCTCAAGCAACCCGCCCCAAAACAACCTGCCCTCAAGCAACCTGCCCTCAAGCAACCTGCCCTCAAGTAACCTGCCCTCGAGCAACCTGCCCTCAAGCAACCCGCCCCAAAACAACCCGCCCCAAAACAACCCACCCTCAATCAGCCCACAATCCGAGGCCAACAGTGGGCAGGCAGGGCTGACTAACCCCGGCATACCCGATTCAGACACCTCGCCGGTAGGGCATCTCGGCACCGGAGGTGTCCCCGACGTTTCTCCAGCCCAGGATCAGACGGCCACAGGGTTGGAGCCGGGGTTCCCCATGAGCGCCTGGGTGCGGTCTCTCTGTGGAGAGGGAGGCTCGCCTCTGACCTTTGAACCTCTAGAGCTGGCCTGCCATTTTCTGGACGGCTACCGGAAGAGATTGCAAGGTGAGCTTCCAAGAAAAAAATTCCAATTTTTTGTTTTCTCAGCATTTAGATGTGAGAGTGTTAACCATAATCCCTTACTCTCTTTGAAGTCCCTTCAGTCGAATCAGTAGTTCTCCTCTCCGGTGCATCTGAGGTCTGGGCTGGATTTCACAAAGCCTTGCGATGCATCGTAACTCAACTCAAGTGTTTATAGGCTAAATAAGACTGAAGGCTTTGCATGGTGGGTTAATCAATATAGGAAGGAGATTCTCCTGATGACGGCCAGAGCATACTGGTCGAAACGTCAAGTTACCACTCAGGTTCTTTTCAGAACCACACCTCTTCTTATACATGGTGTCACTGCAAACCTTCCTATTGTTTACAGGCTGTGTTATGGTTTCTGTGCATCGCTTATCGTGTTGCAATTGATCGTAAGTTACGATGAGTTTCCGGAAATCGACCACTGGTCAAAGCAGATCTAAGACTCGGCATTTTGTAGACAGTAGGACACCTTGTATTCTTAGCTGCCTGCTCATTTACATCAAAGGTTGGATCAGATTCCACATGCCTGTGCAGCTTGTGTCAGGAAGCAGTTTCCAACAAATCTTAGTCTGAGAATTTGGCGTGACCTTTTTGTTTCGTGTGACTGTCGCAGAGAATGACCCCAGTCTCCTGACGCAAGGCTACCGAGCGGTCCTGGAGGTTCTTATCCAGGAGCAGGACCTGGGCCTGACCAAGAGCCCAGAGGGGGCCAGGAAGATACGCAAGGCTGTCGGCAGCGTCAGGAGACCCCACCTCTTGGACTTTGAAGAGTGAGTTGATTGCCAAAGCACAGTCCACTTGTACCTTGGTGTTGCTGGACACAACTTAGACAATTCTGTCTTCTCTCTTCTCTCCTCTCTTCTCCCTCCTCTCCTCTCTTCCCCTCTCTTCTCTCTCCTCTCCTCTCTCTCTCTTCTCTCTCTTCCCCTCTCTTCTCTCTCCTCTCCTCCCTCCTCTCTCCTCTCTCCTCTCTCCTCCCTCTCTCCTCTCTTCTCCCTCCTCTCCTCTCTTTTCTCCTCTCTCCTCTCCTCTCTTCCCCTCTCTTCTCTCTCCTCTCCTCTCTCTCTCTTCTCTCTCTTCCCCTCTCCTCTCCTCCCTCCTCCCTCCTCTCTCCTCTCTCCTCCCTCTCTCCTCTCTTCTCCCTCCTCTCCTCTCTTTTCTCCTCTCTCCTCTCCTCTCTTCCCCTCTCTTCTCTCTCCTCTCCTCCCTCTCTCCTCTCTTCTCTCCTCTCTTCTCCTCTCTTCTCTCCTCTCTTCCCCTCTCTTCTCTCTCCTCTCCTCCCTCCTCTCTCCTCTCTTCTCCCTCCTCTCCTCTCTTCTCTCCTCTCTCCTCTCTTCTCTCTCCTCTCCTCCCTCCTCTCTCCTCTCTTCTCCCCCTTCTCTCCTCTCTCTTCTCCCTCCTCTCTCCTCTCTTCTATTCTCTCTCCTCTCCTCCCTCCTCTCTCCCTTCCCCTCTCCTTTCTCCTCTCTCCTCCCTTCTCTCTTCTTTCTTGTAGCTCTCTAAAAACAAATTCAAGGGCCCGACATTGCAATCTCTGCAGGATCATTCTCAAAGGCCAAATATTGGATCTGTGCCCACTCTGAAAAATCTTAATTCTAGCCATAAGCCGAAAACCTGTACGTGGCTACGTGCACACATATATATAATACATTGGAACCCTAAAACCCTATCATAACCGCGGAACCCCAAACACAGGTACGCCTGTACCGTTCTGGGCAAGCTGGGCCTTGCTGGGGACAGAGGCAGGATTCGAACCATCAAGGAGATTCTCTTGCCCCGATGGCACCGGCTTGTCACCTACCACTGCATCAGGCAGCTACTGGCCCCCGTAGTGGAGAGCCTTGTCCTGGCAGACCGGGCTCTCTTCCTCCTAGAGAAAGGTGAGTCTAAGATGACTATGGCAAATGAACACAGCAATGCAAGACTTCTGGAAATTTCTGGATTTCCGGAAATAGCGTGATTTTTTTGTTTTTGTTTTTTGTAATAACTTTTTTTTTAAAATTCATTTTATGTGAAACTGGTATCTCAAACTGCTCAATTTTATCTGTTAAAACCCTAAAAACTGAAGGGCCCCTTCACCCCTGCCATGAACCTCGCAGTTACATCCCTGTCACCCAGTCACGTACATCCCTGTAAATGTAAATGAGTTTGGAAATCTAGATTTCACAACCACATTTATGTTGGAGTAATAGGTTTGCGACGGTGACACCATGGAAAATTCTTCACTCAAACATATTTCTTAAATTCGTACACTACAGAACGGTGCCAAACCTGTGACGTTTTTCTGCCTTTTTCGACTTCAGATTACGACTTGATCTAAAACCTTTCTTTTTTGGAATGTTTAATAGGTTGACACACAAACTGTGACAATCTTTTGACCTTTACCGATGTTGTATTTAAAACTAGGGTCTGCAGTCACTTTTGTCAGACAGAGGTGACTGCCACTGAACAAATTCTAGTCTAGCCCTTTATATTCCCCAAAGGATTGTCTGAAATGAAAGTGAAATCCTCCTCCGTCTGTTGTCTGCCATCATTGCAGGAATTGAGAGCAAGCTAGTGCCCGTCTTCGATCCCCTTCTCTCGCCGCGCAATCTGGTTCTGCTGGCCACGAGAGGGAAGACGAGATGACAGGACGTGTGAGGTCAACAGCTTTTGTAAGCATTAACCATGATGTACCAATGTCATGACATTGGTTATTGATATGCCATCTATCTTATTGAGTCACGACACTACCCCCATCCAACATCCACCCATGTGTCCCAAGGTGTAGAACGGAGAGGTATCGGGAACAGCTTATTCCCTCGTTCTGCCTCCATCTGGAATTCCCTTCCTGGTTCTTGCTTTTCCCCCCGCCTACGATCTTGCCCTTTTTAAAAGGAAGGTCAATTCCTATCTCCAGCCTTTCTGAGTCCCTCTAAATCTCCTTCCCTCAGCCCTTAACCTTGAGTGGCTTTTTAGCCTCGTGTTGGCCAAATTTTCATACAAAAATCCTAGAACAAGGGGTCATGGCTTCAAGACCGCCAAGTGTGCACGAATCTTCAAGCTCGGCAGAGCAGACAAGAAGATGCTCCACGGTTTGTACTTTCCCACCTCATGTGCTATGCCAAGGCATTTATAACCTTATGGAGGGTCATAATTCAAAACAAATAGAAATAAATGATTCCTCACGCTGTCAAGGATTTGTTTCTGTATTTCTATCAAATTTTTTTTGGTCTGCTGAACATGAATGACCAGTCTCATTGAAGCCTTTCAACACATGGCCAATGATAATACATATTTTATCATCATCACATAAATGCATGAATTACTTGCTTGTCTCTGCCCACTTTGTGTATACTTTGAAAGCCCACTCTCAATAAGGGTGGTGAGGGTGAGCTCCTCCTGAGATAAACACAGGTGCATCAATGATCTCAGTCTTTGAACTGTGACACTAAGACAATTCAGACAAGAGAGTGGGCTATTGCCTGGTTTACGACGCAACTTGATGAGTTGCTCGTCCACCAATAATTGTCGCAATCCAGTCTCCGGTTGCCATCGTCCAAGACAAGCATTTGTGGAAATCACCTCTGCTATTGTCCTATCAAGGATGGTCCAGATTAAACTTCGCAAACAGCAAGAGGACACTTGACAGCTGAGAAGGAACTTCCAGCAAAGAGCTGCTCGATAGCCCGCCGCAACAAGAATGAAAGATACCGGCGGCCCAAGTGTGGCCCAAAGTGGCTTCAATTCATGAAAGTGTTATCAACCCTCCAACACCCAGACAGACAGACAGGACATTCTGGTACTCGTTCTACGATGTTGAGATGATTGCTGCGTCTTACCACTGCACCGTACACCGATGTACCGGGAAGTTGATAAAACACGGCCACGGTTATAACATGGCGTTTAGCATCGAGGAGAATGTAATTCAATGAGGTTTTGCCCTTTCTCGACGTAATTAACACTGAGTGCTCAGTGCTTTGCCCGATTTCTGATGCTTGATAAAAAAAAATTCAGGCAGCTCGGGCGGATGATTCGAACCCGCGACTCCTGCTTCCTAGCGCAGACGTCTACACTGCCAGTGTTCACGGCAAAAAAAAAAAGATCAAGAGTCTCAGAGAAGCGCAAAGTCCATTTTCTGACTGATTCGCCGGCGCTATGTCTCCGCGGCAACCGTCTCCATGGCGACAGTCTCCCCGGGGACGGCGGCGGGCGGGGCAGGGACGCCGAGGAGATCCGCGGCCGAGGGCTCCTTTTCCTGCTGCTGCTGCTGCTGCTGCTGGTCCTGCCCGGTGTCGGCTGGCTGCGACGCCGCCAGCACCGTGTCCAGCATGCCCCGGACCTCCTCCAGCGTCCTGTGGAACTGCAGCTCCTGCTCCAGGGTGATCTTCAGCCGCCGGAAGTGGCTGATGAGATCCTCCGACTCGCCGATGACCGGAGTGTAAATGTCTGCGGCAAAATGAGGTTACCAAGACCATAAGGTTACCAAGACCATAAGGTTACCAAGACCATAAGGTTACCAGTATCATAAGGTTACCAAGACCATAAGGTTACCAGCATCATAAGTTTACCAAGACCATAAGGTTACCAAGACCATAAGGTTACCAGCATCATAAGGTTACCACGACCATAAGGTTACCAGCATCATAAGTTTACCAAGACCATAAGATTACCAAGACCATAAGGTTACCAGCATCATAAGGTTACCACGACCATAAGGTTACCAGCATCATAAGGTTACCAAGGCCATAAGGTTACCAAGACCATAAGGTTACCAAGACCATAAGGTTACCAGCATCATAAGGTTACCAAGACCATAAGGTTACCAGCATCATAAGTTTACCAGCATCATAAGGTTATTAAGGCCATAAGGTTACCAAGACTATAAGGTTACCAAGACCATAAGAATACCAGCATCATAAGGTTACCAACACTACAAGGTTACCAGCATCATAAGGTTACCAAGACCATGACCACCAACTGAATTGTGTTCGTTTTATGCTGTTAATTTTGCTCCACCTTTTTCTTTTTATTGCAACTCGCTTCAAGCATAATGCTTTTCACCTGACTGAGCTCACTATTTTTAGTCAGGCGTCACTTTCTTCATTTTTTTTTTTTTTTTTTGTTTTTTGCCTATCTTGGCCTACTCCCTTCCTCACCTAGCAGCATGTTTGTGATGTCGATGATGGTGGCGGCAAAGTTGGGGTTGGTTATGTGCTTCTTGAGGAAGGCCGTCATGATGATCAGCCACTTCTCGTCTCGGCCGGCCAGAACCTTCCTGACCACGCCCCGCCGGATCAACTCCTGGAGGATGCTGACGGTCACCTCTGGCGTCTTGATGCGCACTCGGCCCTGGATCAGGACGCAATTTTGCGCACGTTAGGGCTTTGGTCTGTGTTTCTCCCCTTATTTCAGTAAAACGCTGCGGCACAGACTCTGGTCCTGGGCCGCAGCAAAAAACCCAACTTGAGAAAATGTGGGGGCTATGCTGATGCAGTGCAGATGATAGCCTGTGATTGCTGGATGTCAGAGCAGACCATGCAACACCTTACTGAGATGACCAATTCTTGAGAATGTGTGCGGCCCGGACGATCTGGCGACTGCTAATGAGAGGGCTCTTCACTGTGCTCAAATTTCATACCAGCTGCCCGAGTGGGTTTTTGTTTTCCCAACAGGCAATCAGGCAAAGCATGGAGCACATAGAGCTGCAGATTAGACTGGTTTGCTGTCTGTACGAGGCAAAAGTAGGTGAACCACGGAGCTAACTACACGTTGGGTTGGGCAAACCCTCATTAACTTTGCTCTTGGATCACTAAAACTGTAAAAGATCCACTTCTGCTTTCTCTGTTGCCACCACGAATCACGGTCGCCTGTATCTCTCGCTTGTCCCATTGCTCGACGGCATGCAATGGTTCCAGGGACGACTGAAACTGGAACCAGAGGCATTTTGACAATGGTGCACCGCCGACTATACAAGGGCCAGCACCCTGCTTCAATTGCAGATTTAAAATACAGGGTAATCCCAAGGTTGAAGGTTTGAATCCCGTTTCACTGCAAACCATAAGGGCCCTAGTGCTCAGTCAAGAGCACACTTGCGATCTAATCCCGAGGTCGAGGGGTTGGCATACAGCCTCATTTCCTGGAATAATTGTCGACGAGTCGAGCAATTTCAGAAGCCGTTTCTCTCACCTTCAATGCCGCATCTAGCGCCTTGGAGTGCTCAAAATGCTTCAGCATGGTGTCGTACTTCTGCAGATACTCCCTGGGGTTCTTGTGCACCACGAGATCGCCCTGAGCAAGATCAAAGTTGAAAGAGCGCGGTTACACTGCGAGGATGATTGTCAACGGAAAGACTAGGGCGATAGTCCAGAGTGCTTTATACTTAACCTGGAGCATTTTTAGATACAAAGACGGCAACCTGCAAGAGAGGTTAACAACTGGACCTTGAGGCTTGAAATACAAATAGCGAGTAAAAAAAAATTAAGAATTGTAAGAATGGCAAGGTTAAGAAATACCTGAACACTTTCAACATTAAAGTGAATACTATTCCTTAGTACTACCTATTTGTCTTGTTTATATGGTTCAGGGATGTAAGTGACTGACAAAGTCTTTTCCTGAAAATCACTGAAGGTCAATACATTGTGCGACTGTGAGTGACCGCTCACATGACTGAGAGATGCGACTGCAAGTGAGCGCTTTAATACGCGACCGAGAGATTCACAGCAGGGGTGCAGGCACCTCAAGTTTTTAGGGTTTCAACAGATAAAAATGAACAGTTTAAGATACCTGTTTGACATGAAATAGAAAAAAAAATCACACCATTTCCGGAAATCCAGAAATTTCCGGAAATCCGGAAATTTCCGGAGGTCTTACATCCCTGATGGTTAAAGAAAAATGACAAGATTCTAAGCAGTTGGTCCAACATTTGACTGTTGGGGCTCATGTAATATGTGGCAATGCACAGGACCAGCGAGGTCTTGAACCCTACCTCCTGGGCTGTGTAGACTGTATGGCCTCGGTCGTAGTAGCGGTGCGACACCCGACTACGCTTTCGCCTCCGCTTGATTTCTTCCGCCTTCTTGTCCTCCACTTGGCGGTGGCGGATGGACAGCAGGCCAGAGGACATGCCCACAACTATCGTCTCGTCCGTCGGCTAATGAACAGAATAATGTGCATCAACGGGTTACACCAATTACGAATTAGATTGAAACTCCTAACATTGAAACACTTCATCAGCCTTGGCCTATAGACGTATAAACACATTCCACATCATCACAGAAATTTTGAAGATGGACTCAAAAACACCTTGTCTAGGCTGATCCACGTATTCATATTCATAGATCACACATACGGATTATCACAAATAGCTTCAAGATGGAAAGGGTTTTTGCTTGTCACAGGTATGTTTTAATAGTAAATAATACCGGCCAAGTGAGGGAGCCCTTCACCAAATGTACACTCTGCGTGCTCAGATTGACAAGGAGCTGAACAAGAGCCCTCGGTCGTCAACCATAGGGATGGCTGCACAAAGACTGTGCTGCTATTGACTGATCAAGGCTCGTGCCTGCAATACCTACCGAGACCCCCATGGATAGAATCGGCGCTGGATAATCCAAGCTGGCCACCAGTTTATAGCTGGCGATGTCGTAGACCTTTACGTGCCTGTAGTAGAGAGAGGGAGAGAGGGGGAAGAGAGAAAGGAGAGAAGCATTGGCTTCAGTTTCGGCTAAAAGTATTTAACAGGAAACTTGTGACAGATTCTTAGATAATACCCTGCACTAAAAAAGAGAGAATTAAATCTTTGAATTAAAGTAAATTAAAAAAAAACTGTTGCAAACTGCTCACTGACTAAAATGACCTGCAATACATCAATCTCAAAAGTTAGAGGGCCTGACGTTTCAATCCTAGCAGGACCTTTCTCAAAGGCAAAGAGTAAAAGCAAAAAATTTTGCAAACTGCTCACTGACTTAAATGACCTGCACTACATCAATCTCAAAAGTTTGAGGGCCTGACGTTTCGATCCTAGCAGGACCTTTCTCAAAGGCAAAGAGTTCAGTGACAAAAGGCACCGCCTGCATTTTGACATTTCATTGGACGGGGGAAAAAAAACCTATAAAGCCCGAGCCCTGATGCGGGGAAAATGTTGTTAGAAGGGGAGCGTGTTGGCTCAATTTGGCATCTCACCTGTCAATGGATCCCGTGAGTAGCCGGTTCCGTGCACCGTTGAAGCACATACACGTGATGGTCTTGTGGTGATTGCTGACGGCTGCCAGAAGTTTGCCACCGGCAAGGGCATCCCAGACCTTGACGTAGTTCCCACCTTGACAACGGAAGGGGGGAACAACCGGAACGAGAGAAGGTCAGCTGAGAAAGGCTGCAGTGTGGTCATGCCAATCAGTGCTCATTCAGAGGATTAAAAATTTGAATGGAAAGTCCATATTTCCTTGGTCTTGCTCTCTCTCTTATCTCTCTGTCTCATATTCTCTTCTCTTCTCTTCTCTTCTCTTCTCTTCTCTTCTCTTCTCTTCCCTTCCCTTCCCTTCCCTTCCCTTCCCTTCCCCTCCCATTCCCTTCCCATTCCCATCCCTTGTCTTGCCTCCCCTCCCCTCGCCTCCCTTTCCCTTCCCTTCCCTCCCCTTCCCTTCCCCTCCCATTCCCTTCCCATTCCCATCCCTTGTCTTGCCTCCCCTCCCCTCCCCTCGCCTCCCTTCCCTTCCCTTCTCTTCCGTTCCCTTCCCTTCCTTTCCGTTCCGTTCCCTTCCCGTCCCTTCCCTTCCCTTCTCTTCCCTTCCCTTCCCTTCCCTTCCCTTCCCTTCCCTTCCCTTCCCTTCCCTTCCCTTCCCTTCCCGTCCCTTCTCTTCCCTTCCCGTCCCTTCCCTTCCCTTCCCTTCCCTTCCCTTCCCTTCCCTTCCCTTCCCTTCCCTTCCCTTCCCTTCCCTTCCCTTCCCTTCCCTTCCCTTCCCTTCCCTTCCCTTCCCTTCCCTTCCCTTCCCTTCCCTTCCCTTCCCTTCCCTTCCCTTCCCTTCCCTTCCCTTCCCTTCCCTTCCCTTCCCTTCCCTTCCCTTCCCTTCCCTTCCCTTCCCTGCCATTCCTCCTTACCTGCAGACAGGAACATTCCACCGCCTGGGAACATGAGGACACTCTCCACAGGGTGGCCGTGGTTTAATGTCATCACGCTGGCCTCCGTCCTCAGGTCAAAGAGCTTCACTGTGTGGTCGTAGGAACCTGTGACGAGACATGCATGATGTACCACGGAGCCACAATTACTGCTTGGATGCAGCTCAGCATACTACATGTAGTTAATGGAAAATAATCCGGCAGAGTCTCTGCAACAGACAATGACTTTGACATTGACTCAAACTACCAAATGCCTAGACTACATAATTTACCTACTGCACCTGCAATGTATCAGGCAGTATTGTAGTCAGTCAAGAACTTTATGTCAGAGACCGAGTCCAAGACCAAGACCAGCCCTTCCGGAACGGAGACTCTAATAGACTGAGACTGACTTAAAAAAAAAAGTCTTGAGAAGTTGAGAGGGTCTTGAGACTGAGATACAGGTCTCGAGATCTCCAACAACTGGTGCCTGGTCTGACATATGGGAGCTTGTCGCCCGGACTCGCTGCAGCACTCTGGCGGCCTGTGGGTCGCAGGGCGAGAAGAAAAAATTGGGGGGCAGCGTGATCGTAAAAAAAAACCCGATGGATACTGACCCGTCAGCCAGATGTCCTTGCTGGCTGCGCTGACCGTTCCGCACCGGACGTAGTCCGTGTGCTCCTCGTAGCGTCTGGTCTCCGTCTCGGTGGGAATGTCCCAGCACCGCACCGTCTTGTCGTCGGAGCAGGACATGACGCGGGGGCTGTCTGTGCCGAACCTGGTCTCGTGCACGGGACTGGAGCAGAGACGCAAAAGTGCTCATCAGGATTGACTCCCTGATTACTGACTGACTGCCAAAGCAGGGGGGGAATGTGAACTGTAATTGTCTTGAGTGATAAAGCGAACTTATATGAGCCATGATTTCAGACTCCCTTCCTTTTTTTCTGTTTATTGGCAACCGATTAAAACTGATCGGTCATTATGATGGTTCATTTTAGTAGTATACCATGTATCTTAATTATTCTTTGTCATTTTTGTAAGATCAGAAAAATGAGCAGGGCCTGAGGTTTTAATTCCAGCAGGACGTTCCTCAAAGACAAAACCAAATGGGACACGGATGACGGACAAAACAACAGAGAATAGCTGGTAAGCCTGGGAGGGTGGGATCAAGGGAAGGGCAGTTTTTGTGCATATTACTCTACTTCCGTCAATCGTTACAAGTTCGCACGACAACCTTAACGAGTGGAAGGTTTGTGGTGACACCACGTAGCACTTCTCTTTCAGAGCCACACTCCTTCTTGAAAGACAAGTGCTCACCGCAAACCTTGCACTTAGTATGTCCACCATGCAAACCTTCAAGTCTTATCCAGCCTTATAGAGATAAAAAAAAAGAAAAAAAAAAGACAGGAATCTGAGGTCGGCCTTTGGAGAAACATACCCATTGTGTCCCTTGAATATTCTCAGCACGGCCCTCCCGCTGACGTCAAACAGTCGCACCTGGCCCTCCTCGCCCCCGGCAACCAGCAGCTTCCCATCGGCACGGTAACGGCCGCTGTAGGCCTTGTCCTGGAAGCGAGAGATGGTCTTCTCCACCTGGTTGGTCTCCCGGTCGAAGATTTGGACCTGGAAGGGGGGGTGGTCAAAAAAAGAGAAGCGATTGTGTCAGGCCAAAACGACGGTGCCGAACACCGTGATCTTTCGGAGAGAACGGCGAATTCCGGAGAACAAAAATTCTTCTCCTCAGATCCATGCTATCTTCTAAAAAAATAAGTTCCTGCTAACTTTTGAGATTCATGTATTGCAGGTCATTTTAGTCAGTGAGCAGTTTTTCAACAGGTTTTTTGTATTTACTCTTTGCCTTTCAGAAAGGTCCTGCTAGGATCAAAATGTCAGGCCCTCTATCTTTTCAGATTTATGTATTGCATGTTATTTCAGTCGGTGAGCAGTTTTTATTTACTTCAAAAGAGATTACACATGGTGGTAGCTAAGATTAAGAAGAGCATTCCACATTGCGATCCCACCCTGCTGACATCCAAAAGTTGTATAATGGGTAGGGAGGCCACCATCTAAGGGCTGGATAGCTCAGATGGGAAGAGCACTGGTACGCAGAACCAGAGGTATCGGGTTCAACAGTCGCGGTCCAGACCATTTTTTTCTTCGCCAATTTTTTCAGTTTTATAATGCAGTCAATCCTGAAACTGAAAGTTTGGCGCCCCGTACGTGCAGCGGCATGAATACTCACTCGGGTGGAACTTGTAACGGCAAACTGATGGGGCGTACATGGCTTGAAATCCACACAGGTGACTGCTCCAAACTCCTTCACTATGACCGGAAACTACACAAGATGCGAGTATTACGAGGGAAAGGAAAACGACAAAGCAGAACACTTGAAAAACAAACAGTTTTATGCATTGGAATAAAAAAATAATGATCAGTTTTAAAACAGAAACCTTAGTTATTTCCCAAAAAATTAAGAAGTAAAATTTAAAAGTCAAGATTAACCTTTCTCATGAAAATATCTGCGAACGTCAGGCCCTCTAACTTCTGAGATTTATGTATTGCAGGTCATTTAAAAAATTTAGTCAGAGGGCAGTTTGCAAAAGTTGTTTTATTTATTATTATTTTATTTATACTAATAAAGTAAAAAACAAAATTGTAATAATAAATAATAATTAATATTAAAATTTATTAAATAATACAAATTAATAATAATATACAATGAATTACAATAACAATTAATACAGAATAAAATAGCACTGCAACTAGCAATGTCTTTACCTAACTTAGTCTTTACAAAGTAAGTACGGCTGAAGTAGTGAAGTACAATTCGTACACCCATTTACTACTTGTAAAGTAATTACATGTACATCAATGTTATCGTAATTTGTACTTGTAGTTTGTACTGTACTGTACTGTAGTGTAGACTGGTGTACATGATGTAGTTTGTAGTTGTACACGTACACGTCACATGCATCAGCCGACAGGGGATGCCGCCGCGCCGTAAACACATCATCATGATAAATTATTGTCATTGATCAAGTTTAGTCACCGATTTCATACCCATTCGCTAGCTTCTAATAATCCCTTTTACAGAGCTTCAGTTTACTAACCTCAAAGTTTTTCCAGTATTTCGTTTCGTTGGACACTTCGGTGTCCCCACGTGGGAAAGTTTTGATCACGACTTTTTTGTAATCGGACGCCATTTTGGAGTGATAACCTTCGACCCACGCACTGATCTCTACACGAACAGTGGCATTTGTACACAAACAGAGTACGAAGAGAACGAGGTTGACTGGGGCATTTAAAGCCTTGCAATGGTTGTATGGTGTGTGTGCGATAGGGAGAAAGACGCACATACGAATAGCCCAACCATAATAAAAAACCATGCCGGTCAGTGCGTAGTATTAAAGTGGTCGTGGTTGATGACACTTCTCATTGTAATGAAATAATAACCAATGTGCCACCATAGAGTTCGCCACAATTTATAGTTGACATTTCAGCCAATGTTGCCTGTATTGATTGTGCACCAATATAATTGAAGCTGCTGTGTGGTTGGCCCATTTAACTAGATTATGGGTCTCAATCATAATACGTATATCTATAACGTGCGACTGAAAAGAGTCTATGACATACTATAGAGCTTTCCTAGATGTGGCTTCGGCTTTGGCTGTATTTATTACATCCATTTTTTTATATAAAGCACATGCTTGCGGCTTTTTTTCTCTCAAGAAATTAAACCATTTAAAACAAGAAAAAGAAGATAAAACATCAAGAAATGTCAATAACTTCTGTTGTGTGACCCAGGCGAAGTCTTAGCCATAGACGAAGCCGACCCTTCTTCAGGTCACATCAGGTCACATTGACCCAGAGTTAAAACGATTGCGCCCTCACTGTGCCCACGAGTCCAAGCGACCGAGGTCCCTTGATCTGTGATCTTTCTCAGTCTCAAGACTCTTTAACCCCCCCTCCCAATGGCAATGGAGACGAGTGTAGACGTCGAGTACCCAATTTCGTACTCGGTCGACGACATGACACAGCAGCAGCAGCAGCAGCAGCAACAACAGCAACAGCAACAACCACAGCAGCAAGAGGTTTGCTACGACTCGTCGTCCAATGGACAGCAGGATCAACAAAGCAGGTGAAGTTTCTGCTCGAGTAACTTGGACCCAGACCGGCGTTTTAATAGCAAGCGTCCAAAATCGTCGGTCGCGAGTCCAGAACTAAGAAATAAAGCTGAAAAAGTGTCTCAAACAGACTAAATAAATTGTAAATAACAGTTGTATTACTTTTTAGGCAGTTGATATTCAACTGGCAACGACATTCATCCTGGGCTGGAGTGGAGGTACCCCCCAGAACTGTGGGGTTCTTCGTCTACGTGAGTACGTCGTCCGCTGCTCTCCCGACCGGAACCCCACAGATAACTATGCTTTTTATCCATAGGCTTCTGTGTAACGTTCACTAGTGCTGTGGCATAGGGATCAGCAGGTTCAGCATAACTCATAAAATACTGCTGCATTCGGCCCAAGATTTCTAGCAAAATGTGGTTTTCATACCACACACCTTATTTTAGATAATAATAATAATAACAATAATAATACGCCACCCAAAACAGCCAAAATCGTACAAGTTGGTATCGCTGCCATTGACTGACGTCTATGCGCGTTGTGTGATTGGCAACAATCTTTTTTTCTTTTTTTTTCGTTCACAGCTCCAACCAGCATCAGCAGCGTGCCCACCGCGGCGGGCTGAAGGGCAGCCGCTCGCGCATCCGGTTCCACCCTTACAAGGGCATCGGCACCCGCACCTACGCCAACTCCGTCTTTGTTAGCAACATCCCCTACGAGCTGAGCGAGGAGGGCTTCAAGGAGCTCTTTGAGAAGGAAGGTGGGGACCTGTCCTAAGGCTGCCAACCCTGGGGTTCGGATGCAAAGTGGTTGAAAGTGTAATCTGCAAAATTAAAACATTTGCACACTCTTTTAAGATGATATACAAAAATGTTGCAAACTGCTTACTGACTAAAATTACCAAAATGTAAATCTTAAAATTTAGTGGGCCTGACGTTTCGATCCTAGCAGGACCTTTCTCAAAGGTCTGCCTTTGAGAAAGGTCCTGCTAGGATCGAAACGTCAGGCACACTAAATTTTAAGACTCTTTTAAGATGATATACAAAAATGTTGCAAACTGCTTACTGACTAAAATTACCAAGAAAGGCAAGATGCAAATCATAAAATTTAATGGGCCCAACGTTTTGATCCTAGCAGGACCTTTCTCAAAGGCAGAGTGACAAGGACAAAACAGATACATGTACACAAAGGAAGGGGGAAGAGAGTGAATACTGAATATAACACGGATGAGAAACAAAGGACAAAGATTAAAGCTGGTAGGGAGAGATCAAAGGGAAGGGCAAGGAGTAGGGTAGGGATTAGTGAGAAGAGGGGGAAAGATCAAAGAGAGAAGTGTGAAGGAGTGAACACAAAAGAAGGATTATCAGAAAGCTGCATGGTGTTAGTCATTACCCTCCTGGATGTTGAGACCATGTGGTTGAATAGTCCGAAGACGCTTCATCCACATTTTCTCACGGCTAAAACGGACAGCATTACTAGTACTACGGTGACCAAGGGATTCTATGCCCAGTACACTCATATCTGATATCAAATGATCAGGGAGATTGAAGTGATACCCAACAGGGGTGTCCATTTTACCGGTGTTGATTGTTTACCTATGGCCATAGATACTCTGTTAAGATATCGATACCCACAAAGCCATGTTTATTTATTTATTTATTTCTATTTTTTAACCTGGGTAACCCATTCACACAAAGGTGGTCTCCCAAAGGGCCCTGACTTACAGAAATAAAACTCACTAACACTTAACAGTAGTACATGTACAATCAAACAACAGACAATTATAAAAAATAATCATAAAAATAATGATAAAGCAAACTAGAAAACAAACATGTTTCTTGCCTGTTTGGTTGGTTGCCTGGATTTTCAAAATTTTTCTGTTTTGGAAAAATGCAGTAAAAAACACTTAAAAAGTCCACAGATTAACCACTTGGCGCCTGACTTTTTTTCCAGTGAGTCATTTTCAAAACTCACTAAAAAAAAATCAAGGCAGTCAAATCCTCAAGATGGTCGGCCCTAACGTGGTGAAGAAAGTGGGTGAAATTCCACTGCCTGACTGACGACCGTTGGGCTGTGGGACATGCCAATGTCTCCTGTGGCGGTGCGCTATCCCTCGATCATCCACAGAAAAGGTCACACAATAGCCTTCACTCCAGGCTGTCAAAATTTCGAGCATACGGTTTGCAGTGGGTGGAATTCCACTTCCTGACCGACGACCGTTGGGCTGTGGGACATGCCAGCAAAAATTTGATTTAGTTAGTTTGTTTGTTCTCTCTGCCTTTGAGAAAGGTCCTGCTAGGATCGAAACGTCAGGCCCACTAAATTTTAAGATTTGGTTTGTTCTTACTTATTTCTTTCCTCTGTAGTCGGTAAAGTCCTTTTCTGCGAGATCTTCCCAGAGCCAGGAGGTTTGTCTACGGTAAGGCATTGATTTGTGATTAGTCTCAATCCGGTGTAACTGTACTTCAGTGAGGGTTTGCTCTGCTTGACGTGATGAGCACTGTTTAGTGTTCTGTGCTTTGCCAGATTCCTAATTAAAACATTTCAGGCAGCTCGGGCGTGATTCGAACCCGCAACTCCCGCTTTCTAGTGCAGATGTTCGTAACGACTTGACCACCAAGCTGGTTGAGGTTGTTTAGTGGATTCGAATATTGTATAACTAGCGACGCGTAGTCCCGCGTCATAGCATCATGTTATATCTAGATAAGGTGTACAATTCATGCTGCCTCTGGTTCTGTGCAAAGTGCTCATTTTCCCATCCATAAAATTGGCTGTACCGTAATCATACCTCTGTTTTGTGATGCTGTGGAATTTAACTGTCTTTTTTTTTTTGGGGGGGGGGGGCATTGCTAGGATTTTTCTTTCATAATATTTGCCCACCATGAGAATTGTGATGTTTTACTTCCTTTATTCTGCCTTTTAGAAAAGTCCCTTTTGGATAAAACCGAAAGGCCCTCTAAAGGTGTTGACATGTTAAATGTTGTTAATTCAAGTCAATAATCAGTTTGCAACACTTTTGTATCACTTCTCCTATTTACATATCCTTCTTCTGTCTGTCAATTTTTTCTCACGTTCTGCCTCAACCAATCGACCGATTGCCTCAACTGATGTATACGGCAACTATACATTACAGGGATGTGGGTAAGCAAGTGATCTGATTGATGTTCAAGGTTTGCTTTGAAAAAAGAAAAGAGGAGATTTTTTGTTTTACCTGATTTTGAAATATGATTCATTTATTGAAAATTCATCAAATGATGTCACAAGTGAGTAATTCATTCTCGTAACTAAGTCTTGTCACAAGTGAGTTACTCATTCCTTGCCTCCCTGACAGGGTCATCGAGTTTGAGAATCCCTCGGACGTGGACAATGCCATCTACAAGATGAAAAAGTACCAGATCCAAGGCAGAGGACTCGTCGTCCGAGACGTGAGTGCTTACTGATCAGCGAGAAAGATTCACATCGTTACCGAACTACTCTCGGCCTCCAAAACGGCCACCTCATTCCTGCATTGTCGCGTTTTTAGGGGAACAATTATTAGCAAAAGATTTCCAGGGTTTCCTCTGCCTTATTCAACTCTGAGGTGGCTCAAATCAACGCTTTGATTAGTATTGCACCAATTAGTATATCCACCATGCAAACTTTCACATCTAATCTGCTTTTATTGCAAGGAAGAAAGGAATTTAGTATGTATAGAATAAAATTGGATCGGCCTGAAGTTTCGAGCCTAGCAGGACCCTTCTCAAAGGCAGGACACTCTGCCTTTGGTTCTTGGTCCTTGGTCCTTGTCACGTTGCCTTTGAGAAAGGTCCTGCTAGGATCAAAACGTCAGGCCCATTAAGTTTTGAGATTTGAAACAGTTTGCTACATATTTGTATATCAGAATAAAATTGGAGATTTTTTGTTTATTTTTGGGAAAGTTAAGCGGTTGACACCATGTAAGTCATTGATTTTGAGAAGGAGTGTGGGTCTGAAAAAGAGCCGGTAACTCAACGTTTCAGACATCTACGCTAACTGTCATCAGGACTCGGGAGGATGACATGCGCTTATCTGAGTATTTGTTTCCACTTACAGGACCGGAATCTCAACTTCAGCTCGCGATACAGACAGCCTCCCGCCGTGCAGCCTACACAGTCCATTGTCAATCGGGAGCTCTTGTGTCGACTCAACATCCAACCGGATGATGTGTCAGAAACAGTCCACATAGCTAACGTGAGCATCGCTTTCGCACCAGCGATAGGAACTTTATACTTCAGACTGGACAAGAGAGACAGAAGGGCCTGATCTGAGCTAGTCAGTACTTAACAAGACCACCATCTAAGGGCTGGATAGGTCCAGTCCAAGTTTTTTTGCCATTTTTAAAAATTGTTATACTATATGTTCCCAGTAAGTTTTTCCTTTATTTGTTTGACGTAAATTGAAAAAGCTGCATCCACTTGGTTGTGATCCCCAAGCTGCTATAGCCAGGTTTACAAAAATTGCTTGTTTTGCATCTGAATGAAAACGGGGAAGTTTGCCTGGAAACCCCCGATTCACCTACTTTCACATCAAGTTCACTCAAAATCGAAGACAAGCAAACAATGACATCAATGTTTTCCGATCTTCCCAATGTTGTAATGGGCCTTTAAGTCCGTAGCAAGTCTCCTAATTTTTTGTTTCTTCATTTTTGTTCTGAAGCTCTCGGAGGAAGTGGACTTGCGGAAGCTCAAGGATGTCTTCTCTCTGGGCGGACTGGTCATGAACCTTGAGATCCTCAAGGACGAGCAGGGCAAGAGCCTGGGCCTTGCCACGGTCACGTTCTCGTCCCCGGAAGAAGCCGTCAATGCCATCTGTATCCTTGCTGAATGTGTAGACCAGCAATACGATAATCACTGCAGCACTTGGGCAATGAAACGACCTGTTTCGATTTATGTGATGGATGAAACATGACAAAATTTGGAATCGTTGTAAACTTAACATTAGTTTTCAAAGGTAACATGACTAGTTGACTATTAGGGAAGGCCACCATCTAAGGGTTGGATGGTTCAGATAGAAGAGCACTGGTACGTTAATCCAGAGGTCTCGGGTTCAAGTCCTGGTTTAGTCAAAGTTGTCTTTGCCAATCTTTCAAATTGATGCAGAATTTTGGGTGAAGATTTTGTATCGTGGCCTTTCAGCATTGAGAGTGGTGTATTCAGCAGTGGTGGATGTACTGTAGCAGTCTCGAAGCAGACAAATTCCTGAACATAATTGTCCAGCCATGTTTGATAACCGGCCCCTCTTTGAAATGAAAATGAGCGTTCGGATGGTAAGCTATATTCTCTGCCTTTTGTCAAATTTTCTCAAAACATTTTAAAAATGTATCCCATTCAGTTCTTCCTTTTTTGGGATTTCATATGCCTACCCATTTTCAAACCATCTGTGCTGTATTATTTTGGATTAATATCGTCGTTAACCTTTTTTCGCTTTGTGAATAGGACAAGGCCAAGAAACGGTCGCAGGAGCCAGAGAAGCAGACAGAGTTACCATGTAAGTGAAAATAAGACTTGAAGGTTTACGGTGACACCATGTAGCACTTCTCTTTCGAGAATGAGTGTGGCTCTGAAAAGAGCCGGTAACTCAGATAAGACTTGAAGTCTTAAGGACACATCGAATTTAAGGAGCCCATGTAACCCTATTCATATGTGTTTCTCAATAAATTTAGTGAGCCTGACGTTTCGATCCTAGCAAGACCTTTCTCAAAGGCAGAGAGCCTTTGAGAAAGGTCTTTGAAAAAGGTCTTACTAGGATTGAAACGTCAGGCCCACTAAAATTTTGAGATTTGCATTTTGGTAAATGTAGTCAGTAAGGAGTTTGCACCATTTTTGTTGTATATTACTGTTTCTCAATATGACGTACACCGAAGATACGGTGCTTTTGTGGTCACCCGATGATATTGTTTATTGACATGAAACTCATGAGAACTGTGGGGTTTCTTTTTGGTGTTTTGGTTTTTTTTGTTGGATTTTTATACTTCTCTTCATTGGCTTCCCATGCACCATTGTATTACATTTAAAGTTCTTCTTCTGATATACACAGATCTCCATGGTCTTGCCAGCTGATTATCTCTCAGAATTGATTTCCTTACATTGTTCTACTTCTTTGAGATCACTTCAATCATCATCAACCTTCCAATTAACTCTTGGACCGTGTATGTGTACTAGATACGGCAATCAAGCTTTTTCAGCAATTGCCCCTACCCTTTGGAACAGACTACCAGTGCATATTCATAACACCCACTCCCTTGACCAGTTTTTTCTTGCTGAAAACACACCTTTTTAATTCATAATTAAATTCCACACAGGATCAGTTGTGTGTCGGTCGAGGGAGTTGCACACCGTCTTATTCCTTGTGTGTTTGACCTCATTTGTTAGCATTGTGTTATAGATGTTTTTAACCATCTTCTAATTTGTAATACAATGGTGCACCTTATAAATATAATGTGTTATTATTTTCGACTGCAGCCGGGCTAGGGAGCGTCGGGCACAACCTGCTGACCAAGGGCCCGCAAGGAGGCGGCGTGGGTGCGGGCATGGGCATGGGCCCCTATGGGGCCATGGGCGGGGCCATGGGCGGGGCCATGGGCGGGGCCATGGGCATGGGCGGCATGGGCAACAGGGGCATGGGCGGGGGATACGGCGGAGACCTCGGCGGCGGAATGGGAGGCAACTTTGACCGTCAGATGGGAGGTAAGAGCCCCTCCCCACTGACTGCACTTTTCAGGTCTTCAAATACTGGAGATGGGCCTGAGGTTTCCATCCTAACAGGACCTCTCTCAAAGGCCTTTTAGAAAGACCTTGTCGAAATGACATTGGTTGTCATAGATTTTCAACATAGATTTTCAACATAGATTTTCAACATAGATTTTCAACATAGATTTTCAACATCAATTTTCAACATAGATTTTCAGCATAGATTTTCAGCATAGATTTTCAACATAGATTTTCAGCATAGGATTTCAACATAGATTTTCAACATAAATTTTTATCATAGATTTTCAACATAGATTTTCAACATAGATTTTCAACATAGATTTTTCATTCTGGTCATTTCAATTATGGTAGTAAGCAGTTTCCGATAACTAAAACTGGGTGGTTTAATTCCTCAATTACTGCCTTTGAGCAAGGTCCTGCTAGGATCGAAACATCAGGCCTGCTGCATTTTTGAGAAGCCCTTTCCTTCAAGAAAAACATTCAACAATGTTGTCAACTGGTTTAAGTGAGCAGAATGCAGATCTTAGGGGGCTGATGTTTTGATAGCAGCTGATCGAAAAGTTTGGCCCACTAGGGTTTTTTTTTTTTCTTCATTTGAAGTGTTTCGGTCAGTTTGCAACAATTTGATTGAGTTTTTGACCGAGCCTTTCCTACCTTTGGTCTTCCTGCCAGGCATGGGTCGCGGCTTTGACATGGGCTCTGGCTACCCCTCGGACAACTCCATGGGCTATGGGGGAGGCTACGGCGGCGGCCCCATGCGGACGTACGGCTACGGCTCACAAGCGGCCTCTGACCCCTCTGGTGGAAGCCAGGTCTTCGTCCGTAACGTGAGTACAACGATTGCCCCTCTCTTGACTCCACTCTGTAAAATCAAACACGCTTGTGGTAATTTCACGTTTCAGGATTAGGGGTTAGGGTTAATAATAATTATGTGTTTAATATGTTTAACAATTTTTAATTTTTTTTTTCACTTGGGAGCTGCAAGGATCCATTTATTACTTTCCATTTAATTTCCATTTCAAATAATTTGAATTTTGCATCATTTTGGTAATTTCAGTCAGGAATGTTTTTGTATATCATGTTAAATAATCCAAGTTGTACATAAAAAAAAGATCAATGAAAATAAGTGAAAATTATTCAGCAAGTTGGGCGTCTACATTAGAAAGGTTTCACATAAAAGTCAGTTTCACATAAAAGTCAATTTAAAAATATAGTAAAACTCAACGTCGTGACTCCCTGAATGGAGGGTAAGGAAAAGTAACACATTTAAAAATTGCCCTATGCCCCCCCCCCAATTTTTTTTTTTTAACTCATAAAAAATAAGGATGCACACAAGTTATTAACAAGTTATTAATGTTTGTCCTCTGTCTATTATTAATGTTTGTCCTCTGTCTAGTATGTAGTTTGTAATGGATTTGTTAATTCCGTCACTTTTGAATGTCCCCACTTGTCAAGCCAACCACTTAATCCCCCACCAGCTTACCACATTTTCTTTTTTTTTACATGGATTAAGTATGCTGGTGAAGAAAAGAAGTAAATAAGTCTTGAAAGCACAGTATTTACAGTTTTGTTACATTTGTTCGTTGGCTTTTTTTATATCCAGCTTGCCCCAGAGGTCTCCTGGGAAGATCTGAAGGACACTTTCAAGAAAATTGGTGAGTATCTGCTAAAAACCGGAAAAAAAAAAGTAATTAATTTTGGCTTGAAAAATACGTATGTAGTCCTATTTAGTTTGCTCTGTGATTCTCGGTAGTCCAGTGGTTAAGATGTCCGTACTAGAATTCGGGAGTCGCGGGTTCGAATCCCGCGCGAGCTGCCTGGAATATTTTTTATCAGGCACCGGGCAAAGCACTGAGCACTCAGTGTTTACCACAACGTCGAGTAAGGGCAAAACCTCTTTGAATTACATTCTCCTCGACGCAAACATCATGTTATACATGTATCTATGATGCAACGCGGTACCCGCCGCTATACATTATTCGAATCCACCACACGACCTCGACCAGCTCGGTGGTCCAGTGGTTAAGACGTCCGTACTAGAATTCGGGAGTCGCGGGTTCGAATCCCGCCCGAGCTGCCTGGAATATTTTTTATCAGGCACCGGGCAAAGCACTGAGCACTCAGTGTTTACCACAACGTCGAGTAAGGGCAAAACCTCTTTGAATCTGTGATTCTGCTTTTTTAGCAGAGGTATTCCTAATTTCCTTTCCGATAGGTTGGCAGCTACTGATGAGTGGAACTAGCCAGGAAGATGTGAGTGGGCCAGGACTTGAACCCAAGACCTCTGGAATGACATGCTTGTGCTCTTAGCCACAGGTTTCGGGTTCAAGTCCCGGTCCACTCAGAATTTCTTGGCTATTTGTTAGAAATGTTCCAGAAAGGTTTCCCTCTTCATCGTGGTTTAGAATTAGATAGGACACTCTTTAAAAAAATCCATGTTCTTCCCTCGTTCAACCTCTCTCTGAAATTCCCTTCCTGGTTCATGTTTGCCCCTGCCTATGATCTTGCCCTTTTAAAGGGGAATGTCAATTCCTATCTCCAGCCTTCCTGAATCCCTCTCTATCTCAAGCCTTCCTGAGTCCCTCTCTATCTCAAGCCTCCCTTAGTCCCTCTCTATCTCAAGCCTTCCTGAGTCCCTCTCTATCTCTAGCCTTCCTGAGTCCCTCTCTATCTCAAGCCTTCCTGAGTCCCTCTCTATCTCAAGCCTTCCTGAGTCCCTCTCTATCTCAAGCCTTCCTGAGTCCCTCTCTATCTCAAGCCTTCCTTAGTCCCTCTCTATCTCAAGCCTTCCTTAGTCCCTCTCTATCTCAAGCCTTCCTGAGTCCCTCTCTATCTCCAGCCGTCCTGAGTCCCTCTGTATCTCAAGCCTTCCTGAGTCCCTCTCTATCTCAAGCCTCCCTTAGTCCCTCTCTATCTCAAGCCGTCCTGAGTCCCTCTCTATCTCAAGCCTTCCTGGGTCCCTCTCTATCTCCAGCCGTCCTGAGTCCCTCTCTATCTCAAGCCGTCCTGAGTCCCTCTCTATCTCAAGCCTTCCTGAGTCCCTCTCTATCTCAAGCCTTCCTGAGTCCCTCTCTATCTCAAGCCTTCCTGAGTCCCTCTCTATCTCTAGCCATCCTGAGTCCCTCTCTATCTCAAGCCTTCCTGAGTCCCTCTCTATCTCAAGCCTTCCTGAGTCCCTCTCTATCTCAAGCCTCCCTTAGTCCCTCTCTATCTCAAGCCTTCCTGAGTCCCTCTCTATCTCTAGCCTTCCTGAGTCCCTCTCTATCTCAAGCCTTCCTGAGTCCCTCTCTATCTCAAGCCTTCCTGAGTCCCTCTCTATCTCAAGCCTTCCTGAGTCCCTCTCTATCTCAAGCCTTCCTTAGTCCCTCTCTATCTCAAGCCTTCCTTAGTCCCTCTCTATCTCAAGCCTTCCTGAGTCCCTCTCTATCTCCAGCCGTCCTGAGTCCCTCTCTATCTCAAGCCTTCCTGAGTCCCTCTCTATCTCAAGCCTCCCTTAGTCCCTCTCTATCTCAAGCCGTCCTGAGTCCCTCTCTATCTCAAGCCTTCCTGGGTCCCTCTCTATCTCCAGCCGTCCTGAGTCCCTCTCTATCTCAAGCCGTCCTGAGTCCCTCTCTATCTCAAGCCTTCCTGAGTCCCTCTCTATCTCAAGCCTTCCTGAGTCCCTCTCTATCTCAAGCCTTCCTGAGTCCCTCTCTATCTCTAGCCATCCTGAGTCCCTCTCTATCTCAAGCCTTCCTGAGTCCCTCTCTATCTCAAGCCTTCCTGAGTCCCTCTCTATCTCAAGCCTTCCTGAGTCCCTCTCTATCTCTAGCCATCCTGAGTCCTCATCTATCTCAAGCCTTCCTGAGTCCCTCTCTATCTCAAGCCTTCCTGAGTCCCTCTCTATCTCTAGCCATCCTGAGTCCCTCTCTATCTGAAGCCTTCCTGAGTCCCTCTCTATCTCAAGCCTTCCTTAGTCCCTCTCTATCTCAAGCCTTCCTGAATCCCTCTCTATCTCAAGCCTTCCTGAGTCCCTCTCTATCTCAAGCCTTCCTGAGTCCCTCTCTATCTCAAGCCTTCCTGAGTCCCTCTCTATCTCAAGCCTTCCTGAGTCCCTCTCTATCTCAAGCCTTCCTGAGTCCCTCTCTATCTCCAGCCTTCCTGAATCCCTCTCTATCTCAAGCCTTCCTGAGTCCCTCTCTATCTCTAGCCTTCCTGAGTCCCTCTCTATCTCAAGCCTTCCTGAGTCCCTCTCTATCTCAAGCCTTCCTGAGTCCCTCTCTATCTCCAGCCTTCCTGAATCCCTCTCTATCTCAAGCCTTCCTGAGTCCCTCTCTATCTCAAGCCTTCCTGAGTCCCTCTCTATCTCCAGTCATCCTGAGTCCTCCTCTATCTCCAGCCATCCTGAGTCCCTCTCTATCTCCAGCCATCCTGAGTCCTCCTCTATCTCCAGCCTTCCTGAGTCCCTCTCTATCTCAAGCCTTCCTGGGTCCCTCTCTTTCTCCTTCTTTCCGTAGCCTTTAACCTTGAGTGGGTTTATAGCCTTGTTTTGGGCAATGTTGCTTACCAATAATTTAAGAAATGTTGGGAATACAGCAGTAGAGACAAATTTTTTTTTTTGCCGGAATGAATTTAGGGCGTGTCTACTATGCCGATGTGAAGACGGACAACGACGGGAAGTCCAAAGGCTTTGGGACGGTGAAGTTCCACAATCCTCACCATGCCCAGCAAGCAATTTGTATCCTTTGAAATGCCATAAGATTGAGTCTTTTTCGAGCACTTCTGTTTTTGTAACACCATAGGAAATAGTGATCTCAAAATGTGATTGATTTGGTCTTTCCACGGCAATGTGTCACGTTTTCAACTTTTTGAATTTGTTGTTCACTCGGTTCTGTGTTCAAGTTGGTCAGATGTTCTGTTCTAGAAAGAAGAAGTTGCATTTTCAAATACTAAAAATTGTGTGAGTAGGCCTACTACTAGTAAATGCGATTTAAGGAAACTATCAATAATTGAGAAATTCATTTCCAATACAGTATGAAGCAGACTGAGTTACAATGTAAGTGAAAATAAGACTGAAGAGTTTGCATGGTGGAAATACTAAGTGGAAGGTTTGCAGTTACACCATGTAACACATATCTCGTTTGAGACTGAGTCTGGCTCTGAAAAGAGTTGGCAACTCCACGTTTCGGGCAGTGTGTACTCAGTCCGTTGTCAGGAGACGATGTCAAAGATGTGTTAGTACATGGTGTCACTGCAAACCTTCCACTTGGTACATCCAAACTTTCTAATTTGATCTAATACACTTCGAGGTTTAAAAGTTGACTCGTGGATCGGACTTGCGACTCAACATTTGTGACTCGTCACTCTGTATTTTGTTACTCAAATGCAAGTCTGGAAATCTGTAGTTGTTGTTTTTTTCCTTAAATTCTTTTTCTGTCAGTGCTTCTGAATGGGGCCAACCTGAAGGGTCGCAACATTGGAGTCAGCATGGGTCGTTTCTAGGTTCTGGGCCCAAAACAGGTCTTGGGTCTTGGTTTCTTACATATATGAGGTTTCCATGTCAAGTCAAAGTTTGGTTTTGTTTTTTTAAAGAGAAAAAAGGCGTACAGATCAATTTGTCTTTTAGGTCTTATTTGTTTTTAGTGGAGAAATTTCATGGAATTGGTCTTTTTACTGTTTTTTTTTCGAAAGTGCCGTGTGATCAGTTTCTCTTGGCACAGACTCCAGTGTGCGGTAATGTCATCTTGGTTTCACGTCTGCTTTTGGGAACTAGTCGGCAACAAAGTCAAAGCTGCATAGAATAACACACACTGAAATAACGCACTACCCATCACTGTGGGGATCGTCAACTGCACATTTCTATAGGCTTTGACAATCAGACGTGGCTTTTTAAAATTGCGCTGTGCTTTGTAAATGGCTTTTGCTCTGCGCTTACAATATGATTTTTTGTGGTCCTTAAAAACTATGGTTTTAAGAAAGGGAGGGTTTCGGGGGGGGGGGGGTTCTGGTTTTGTCGAGGTTTGGAGAGCAAGGCTTGGTTCCTTTGAGAATGTTTTTTATCGCAGATTGGTTATTTTATTTTATGCCTCTGAAGAAAGCGAGTATGATCGGACGATTGTCTTGTTAAAAAAAAGTTCAGTAATTTTGTCGTCAAGTGGTTCAGTCATATACATGAGTTTATCCAGAATTGTAGGAAGTTTGTCTTGTTGAAATACCGGTTTTTAGTCAGTGTCCCAATGGTATACAGTCTCTTAGTTTTTGTGGTACAAGTATATACACTAATAAGACTTGAGGCTTTGCATGATGGGTGAAACAATATCGGAGGGTTTGTGGTGACACCGTGTATAAGGTCTCTTTAGGAAGAGGTATGGTTTTGAAAAGAACCCGAGTGATAACTCAACGTTCCGGCCAGTATGCTCTGGAACGTCGAGTTATCACTCGGGTTCTTTTCAGAGACATACCTCTTCCTAAAGAGATCTTATACATAGTGTCATCGCAAACCCTCCTATATTACACCAACATCACTGTGATCAATTAAAAAATCACCAACAAACAAATTGCTCCAAAATTGATTAGTTTCGGTTTGATGGGATTGATGAAAAAAAATCAAGAAGAATAATTATTCAAAAATTGATTACTTTCAAATCAAGAAACACAATTGCTTAAAAAGAAACAATTACTTTGTTAGGAAAAGAACAGTGCTTGTTGCTGCTTGAGATAGTTTAACATTGGCTGGTCAGTGGTTCTTGCAGAGAATTAAAAGGGAAAAAAGGTGTTCTTGGCAGAGAGTAAAGAATTCGCGGTCTGGTTGTGTGTTTTTACAAAACTCTTTGTCAGCCGGTCGTGTGTGAGTTTAGAACTGATGAAATAAGGGAATATGCTATTTCAGTGTTCATAACTTCCTATTCATTTCAGTCCTATTGAGTCATTCTACATGAAGTGTTATTGGCCCCCCAAAAAAATTAAGCCTGTGATTTTCAGTCTAGTTGGCATTGTGTCTGGTTCAAGAAACTTGGTCTGGAATCCTTTCTGGCAGTTACCATTTTCAGGTTAAACCACAGACAGTGCCAGTCTAATTTCCACGTCATTTTTTCAAGTGTGTCGTTGAACAGTTTTTTTCCATTCTACTTTTCATTTGCATCAAGTCTGATTTCTGTCACAACTCCTTTTTTTTTTAGGTGGAGAGATCCTAAGGCAGTGATTGCTGGCAAAACTAATTTTTGGTCATACTATTCAATGTGTCAGTGAAGAGTGTGTTCCCTTTTAAAATTGTGTTTGCAGCCTTCATTCTGTCAGACCCTTTTTAAGGGCAGAGGGTCACAATAGTGTCTTATTTGGTAAAGGAGGCAGTGAACAGAGGGGGGTTGTATGAGAGGGTCAAAGGTGAAGTTCAGAGGTGAAGGGTCACATGGAGCCAAGAAGTAATCGAATCACTGACTGCCTTGTGCAGCAGCTGGCCTAGTGCCAGCTTGGGTAAGTATGCAGTGCATGGAAGGGTCAGAGGTCAAAGGGGGAAAAGGTCATGCCACATGTGCCACTGGACAGGACCTGACAGAGTTCTCCCCACGGGGCCAAGGATAACTGGAGCCCTTTCTGTCAGTCTATTGGTAAGTACAGTACAGGAAAGGTAAGCAGCCGTTTATCCATTCAGATGTCAGAATCCAATTAGAAAAGCTGTTTTTGGATGAGCTAGAAGCAGTGTGAGCCTATGTAATACAGATTTCTGTCCAGCCGGCTATCAGCATTCAGATTTTTTTGTTTGTTATTCAGATGGAAATTTAAATTTGTTTTCAGTGCTTTTTGGGATTTTTTTAACATAAATTAAATTCATCTCTATAACCTCAAATTAAAGTTTACACTCCTAGAATTTATTATTCTAATCAGCAAAGACCACATAGAAATGTTAATTTGTTTAAATATTGTAGATGTATTGCAGACTGTACCGTACATGTACTGTGTATCTACATGTACATTCGTTTGTTTGATATTGTTAATAACTGTAGCGAGCCATGACAGCTTTGCAGAACCACTTACCGGTAATTGAAATGGCATGTGATTTGCTTTTTTACTCACGGATCTGGTTATTGAGAAAGATCTCCAAATCTGCATCCACTAACTGCTGTAGCCAGATTTACAACCAATTTGTGTTTGTATATGACCGGAAAAATGGGGGTGTGATCCCTGGAGGTATTACGGCAGTTAATGGTTGAATTGCGTCTGACTGGCTCCACCCCAGACAAAGACTAGTTGACTATTTGGGAGGGTCACCATCAAAGGGCTGGATAGCTCAGATGGTAAGAGCGCTGGTCTCTATCTCTATCTGCATGTTCTGTCCGTATTTTTTCCATGCAGGGAAATGGGCAATATCTAGACAATCTCAGGGGCCACTCAAAATTATTATTATTATTATTTTTATTTTTTTAACTTTTTTTCCACATTTTTTTAGCCTACCCACCCATCCCCTAATTTTGATTAAAAAAAAGGGATTTTTTTTCCTCTAGCAAATTATATGCATTTGATATAAATTCAAATTCATGTACAGTATTTATATTTGGAAAGCTGGCGCTGTGCTAGCAATATGTAATATGGCAAGCTAGATCGATAATTGTTTCTGGATTTTAATATGAAAAGTGAATTTCGATTTTCAATTTAATTTCCTTGACCCACCCACCATTTTGAAAAAAAATGTCGAAAAAGAAAAATAAAAAAATTAAAAATTGAAATTTTGAGTGGCCCTTAAGCATGCAAAACTATGAGGAAAATCGGAACCGAAAAAGAAATACTCCATGACAAACAATGTACGAAATAAAAAGAAACACAAAACAGGGCATCCTTTGGGTTTGTTGTCTATTTAATACATCACAATTCATTTTGTTTTTCCCTCGCAAAGTACAAAAAAAAATGAAAAAAAAAAAATTCAAATTTGCCGCTAGAGGGAAATAAATATTCTAACTATTCCCATCGCTGTACGGTTACGGTTGGGTATATTCTTGTTAATAGCTAATAAAGTTGTACAGGGCTTGGATTATTGACGGGACTATCCATTGTTAAAAAGATTCTTAATTTAATAACCACTGTATCAGTTACAACCATTGCATGGTTTAATCCACGCTATTTCGGTTTGTTTTTTTATAATATCCCCAACCCAATCCCATTTTTTTTTTTTTTTTTTTTTTTAATAACCTGCTGATAAGATTTCACTTGGTCGTTAATTTGTTAAGCCTTTCAAACGTTTACCCTGGCACTGCCAAAGTCATCTGTAAGCGGGCTTTTTTCCCCCGTTAATCCTTGTTTAACTACGGTACACGCTACTCATATTCTAATGGCTACTTTCCTATTTGACGGATGTCTCATTCTTATGGATCAACAGCCTGATGCCTACACATTCTAAGTAGTCGTAGTCTCATACCGAAACATGTCCTATTGACTAAACTTTCTAATACTTTCTTTCTTCCTAATGCAGTTATACTGTACCGACGATCCGTCTCAAAATTATATACAGGTTGGCCAAAAAAAAAAAAAAAAAAAATCAAAAGTGACGAGATTTAAATGACACGGTGTCTCCTGTACAAATTTCACAGAAAAAAGTGTTAAGAATAAGAAACACTTTACCAATACTGTAGAGTAGATTTGCTGCTTGATACATGTCAAATACAGTCAGGTAGGAATTACAATAATTTTTGAACCCAATATTCATTCGGAAATTAAAACAAATTCATTTACCAATTTAGTAGAAATCTTCCCTCCATTGTTTTTCATTTGTTTCAATCCAAAAGCCACTTCAAAATAAAGACAAAACAAATCATGCTCTGTTGAAACTTGTCTGCTTTTGTGTAACTTTTTTTCCCTTCAGTTTTCATCGACGTCTCTTACTCTCTTGACTTTGTTTTCCCCACCTCCCGGGAGTTCTCTTCAACAGTATTTGTTGCTGGGCAAAACCACGGCCAAGTACCAGTTACAAGCACCCAGTATGTACATGTACGACTATTTTCTTTGGCCGGTAACCTGCTTCTGCTTCAAGTGCTTTCAGCCAAGCCCATTTCTTTTCTACAGCCAGCTGCTGCGTGACTCTGGCTTCTGACCTAGCGAGCAATTCTTACAAAACCTCTGGATTTTTTTTACACCTCGTCTTTCTATTTTAAAAAGAAAAAAGCTTGCTCGAAGCACTTTTGTGGCTGTTTCAATCCTTAACCAAATAAACTGGTGATCATTCAAATCCAGCGTCATTTCAATTGACTATTATTGAAAAAATTCTCTTAAAATTAAGACACATAAAATCTGCATGAACCGCAAAATGCACTTGTTTGCAATTGCAAAAAGCAATCATTCACAAATGATGTTTCTGACACAAAACAATTCATCAAGTTTGTTTGGAAACATCTACTGGCACATTGCCAATCAGAAATAACCATGAGGAAATTTAAAGCCATGCGATGTGCTTATCAGACGGTTGGGTTTGTGAGGACAAACCTTTTTTGACTACCAAGTTGAATGGGTGCTTTGAAGATTAACCAAGCCTAGCACAATTAGGTCATTCACTTGAATGTGCAGTTTTACAGCACCACTTCTAATGTCTCTTGCATTTCTTAAAATTTAGTGGGCCTGACGTTTCGATCCTAGCAGGACCTTTCTCAAAGGCAGAGAAAGGTCCTGCTAGGATCGAAACGTCAGGCCCACTAAATTTTAAGATTTAGATTTTGGTAATTTTAGTCAGTAAGCAGTTTGCAACATTTTTGTATATCACCTTAAGTCTCTTGCATTTGAGACAAGAGATTTAACCGAGCAGAGGTCAACTTTAATCATTGTCCAGGGGGGGCCCAATGGCGGCTAAGACCAGCCTTGGGCCGGCTGAAAGCACAGCCTATAATGTGCACTGTCCATTTACACTTTGGGAAGAGCTCGCGGAAATTTGAATTTCATCAAAACTCATGGAAACAGTCAGTCACAAGACGTTGTGCGATGCACAAAAACCATAGGTTCTATCCCGAACTTATGAAGGGTTATACAATATACATTGTAAGTTGAGATACGATGTGTGGTAAGGTTTTGTGAAATGCACCCCTGATGACCATAGCTGCCAACCATTCCTATTTTGGAGGAATCATTCCTCTTTCTTGGTAAAAATGTATCACTTTTTACAAGCTCTTGACAACAGATTTCGATTTTTGGCTTGGAAATGCACATGTATTCCTATGTAGTTTGCTCTGTGATTCCTCTTTGTTAGCAGAAGTATTCCTAATTTTCCTTTGAGATAGGTTGGCAGCTAATGCATCATTTTTCGGGTAGAAATACAAGTACAATATACTGGTTAGCAGGCAGGGCAGGGCAGGGCAGGGCAGGGGCTGATGAGACACAGTGAAGTTAATGTGAGCTCAGATCATCTGGGCATCGCACGTTCACATACATGTGTATATAGGGTATACACTCTTAGCACCACCAGTGAGTAGTGAGTTTCAACACGGGATTCCTCCTAAGGGGGCTACCATCAACACAGCAATTACACTCTGCTGCAGAACCTCTGCTGAGCTAAGTGTAAAATGGCGGCTCAGGTATAAGGCAGTTTTAAGTCACACAAACGTAACGATCCCTTTTTTTGTACTGAGTTCAAATGCTGAATAAAAAAAAAAAAAATGCAAATTCAATGTATTTTCGGTACTTTTGTTTTTGTTTTTCTTTAAAGCAGTGTCCGTTTAAAGAGAGCAAAATAACATGAGAAATCGCGCCGAGACACGCTGCTGGGGAGTGGGGCTTGGGGGCAGACCTAGCTGGCCGAGTTTCTCTCCCTGGCGTTCAGCTCCGAGCGAAGCTCCTCCTGCAGCGAGGTCACCAGCTGGAAGCAGTCGTCCTGCTCCGCCTTGCGCCGCGTGTAGTACAGGATGTAGGCCTTGCAGCGGAACACGGCCGACTCGTGCACCGGGGAGACCGTGGTGTCGTTGAAGCAGAACCACTGACCTGCAGGGTACCGGGACACATGCGTCAGAGCACTGGGATGGGGGGGGGGAACTGAGAGGGTGTCTGGGAGCCAGACCTATCGGCTGATCGGGAAACGGCTCCAGTCTATCTTGATTGACCAACAGTTATGAAGAATGTGTATTGGAATTTGGAACAAGTTACTCTGTGCACCCTTTCTTACAAATGCAAAATGTTTTGGGGGTTGTGCAAATTTTGGAGAGGATTGAGAGGGTGTCTGGGGGCCAGACCTATCAGGAAACGGCTCCTGTCTATCTTGATAGACCAACAGTTATGAAGAATGTGTATTGAAAAAAACGTAACTCTATGCACCCTTTCCTACAAATGCAACATGTTTGAGGGGTTTTGAAAATTTCTCAATGTTTTTATTTTCTGTAAAACTCGCTTACCATCATTCTTGGCAAAGGCAACATAGTGACCACACCCAGCACTGAAAAAAGAAGAAGAAAACAATGTAATCAGAATGGACATGTAGTCAGTGCCTTCAATTTGTAGTTAGCAAAGTGTTCAAATACATGTGATGCCATTTTTGAATCAATCAGGCAGCACAGCCTAGCCTGGCCCTGCAATCCTCAACCAGAAAACCAAGTCCTGCCCATGCCACCTTAACAAGTCGAGCCCAGCTCAGCTGAGCCCACCCATACCCGGTCAAACCCTGTCTACCCAAACCCAGCCATGCCTAACCCTGCCAGACCCAGCCCAGCACAGCCCAGCCCTAATCACCACAGCCAACCAAGCCCAACCTAGCCAGGCCAGCAATGCACATCTCAGCCCTGCCATTGCCAGTTCAACCCAGTCCAGCCCTACCCTTTCCAGCCCTACCCTGCCCAGCCCTACCCTTCCCAGCCCTACCCTGCCCAGCCCTGCCCTGCCCTACCCAGCCCTACCCTTCCCAGCCCTACCCTGCCCAGCCCTGCCCAGCCCAGCCCTACCCTACCAAGCCCTACCCTGCCCAGCCCTACCCTTCCCAGCCCTGCCCAGCCCTACCCTTCCCAGCCCTGCCCAGCCCTACCCTGCCCTGCCCAGCCCTACCCTGCCCAGCCCTACCCTACCCTGCCCTGCCCAGCCCTACCCTGCCCAGCCCTACCCTGCCCAGCCCTACCCTGCCCAGCCCTGCCCTGCCCTACCCTGCCCAGCTCTACCCTTCCCAGCCCTACCCTGCCCAGCCCTACCCTGCCCAGCCGTGCCCAGCCCTACCCTACCAAGCCCTACCCTGCCCAGCCCTACCCTGCCCAGCCCTGCCCAGCACTACCCTACCCTGCCCTACCCTTCCCAGCCCTACATTTCCCAGCCCTGCCCAGCCCTGCCCAGCCCTACCCTGCCCAGCCCTACCCTGCCCTGCCCAGCCCTACCCTGCCCAGCCCTACCCTGCCCAGCCCTACCCTGCCCAGCCCAGCCATTGCAGGCTCAAGCCCAGTCCTGCCCAACTCGGCCAAGCCAAGCACAACTCCCCAAGCTCAGCCCAGCTATTGCCAGCCCAGCATCCAGCCCAGCGCAGCCAAGCCCAGCCAAGCCCAGCTAACCCAAGCCCAACACAGCCCAGCCTAGCCAAGCCCAGCTGACCCAAGCCCAGCGCAGCCCAGCCTAGCCAAGCCCAGCTAACCCAAGCCCAGCACAGCCCAGCCTAGCCAAGCCCAGCTAACCCAAGCCCAGCACAGCCCAGCCTAGCCAAGCCCAGCTGACCCAAGCCCAGCACAGCCCAGCCTAGCCAAGCCCAGCTAACCCAAGCCCAGCGCAGCCCAGCCTAGCAAAGCCCAGCTAACCCAAGCCCAACGCAGCCCAGCCAAGCCATCCAGCTAGTCGGTCAGTCAAACAAATCTAGAAACAGCCTCTGTCTTACCCTGATCCCTGATGAATAACAACAGCTTTGAGGTCGTATACTGTACTCTCCGTGTCTGGTAATTCCTGAGAACAAAAATCATTTGATGTTAATTCTACCACTGTAGACAAATTTTCACTCAAGGAATTCAAAGCACCCTTCCCTTTTCAAAAGAAACTACACATTGTGTCCATATCTGTGAAAATCAAAATGTATGTTATTTGAATGAGTACTCACCTCTGGTTTGAGTATGTATGGTCTAAGATCCAGACCCCTAAGAGGAAACTCTACGAACACGTCAATCTTGCTCCGTAGAAACCCTGTCCATTGGAATCGCTTGATATGCATGCACAGAACCTATGGACAGGACAGCGGAATCTCAATGCTTAACAGAGGATTTTGTGTATGCAACAACGGACAAAAACACCGGTCGTTCATTGAGGTCGACGACCTAAATTTCAACAGGGACCACAAAATCAGACAAAACCCCTAGAAATATTTTCACTGATGCAGGTTTGGGCGAGGTATACTTTTCAACCCCTAACAGTGTTGCTTGACCTCCTTTGCTAAAATTAATTTGAAAAACGCAGGCGACAACAGATTTGTTTTCTTTCTTTTCATTCCAGACAGGGAAGCAATTCATGCATGAACGTAGTGAATAATTTTTTGGCTTACGTAAGCAAGAAATAATATTGCCTGTGAAATACGCTTACATTAAAGGGCCTATACAACATTGGTAAAGGTTTAAAAGATTGCCAAAGTTTGTGTGTTAAACCTTTAAACATTCCAAAAGAGCAATACTGAGAAGGTTTTAGCTCAAATGGTAATCTGAGAAAGTAGAAAAATGCGAAAAACGGTTTAAGCACTAGTCTGTATTGTAAGAAATAGTTTATTACTCGTGAGTAATAAATTAGTTGTCGATGTTTGAGTGAAGATTTCTCGAGAAGTACAGCATCCCAGACCGTAAGATTTCAACATGAGGATTCTTTCTCGACCATCTACAAACTGTAAATTAGAAGGAAATCTGTGTTTTCAGATCTTCCCAATGTTGTAGTGGGCCTTTAAGCAGCTCTATGATATTGGCCCCTGTGCAAGATCAAGTGGGATTTTGCTGATGGAGACAGAACTGCCCTTCTTTGGTCTGCTTCACTTTTGTCCTTTCCGATCTTCCCAATGTTGTATTGGGCTTTTAAACGCGGTACTTTGCCTCCGTGAGCGCCGATTCTACGCTTAGGGTATTAAGCAGAGCTATGACATTGGGGCTTTAATGGAAGCGTGGCTGGTGTGGGAATGGGGATGAGGTTGGGGAGGGGGACTCACATTAGGCAACTTGCGGAACCAGAATTTCTTGGTGGAGGGCTGCTTCTTCTTGCAGTTGGTGCACATGTAGTGCTCCGACTCCGCCAACTCCTCCACCTCTGTGAAGCTCTGTAGACAGTCTGCGGGGAAATCAGGAACGAGAAATTGCCGACGATCCAGAATCTGTCCATGCCCAGCCCCTCGACAGTTTCGCGACAAACTTCCCTTACCCTTACAGGTTAGCCACTGTGTTTCCTTCAGAACATCTTCCAATCTTTGTCTATTTAAGAGGCCTGACATTTAGAACCCATTTTATTGTTGTCAAAGGCAGCGAGCTGTTTGCAGCGCTCTGATTCTGCATTTGAAAAAGGTCTTTGGCAAACCACACCATATGTTCTGGCTTGGGCTCATTTTTTTTGCTCATTTTTCTGAAGTTTCCTTCCAGTATGTACCAAAGTACAGGCTACCTACTTAGTGTGCCGAAAGTGCATATGTGACCCGGCACAACGACATGAGGAATATCCCCCCAAAACACTTTTTGAGTAAACGACGCCTGAAGCTAAAGTATCTTCACAATTCGATTGCAAATAAAAATAAAAAAGATATATTTTAGGAAAAATTAAGTATTAGAGGATATTATAATTTGATATCATTTAAAAGCTAATGGTATACTCTTTCACATCATTAGAAAATCTCAAAATCTCAAAAGTGGGGGTTATTCCTAATTATGCTGTGCCGGGTCACATATTCTGATTTGCTCTACAATTGAGCCGGGACGTCGTAGCAAGCGAGAAACTGAGCCGGGACACGAGGTCAAGCCTTAGTCCTCCTTCCCACGAGGTATTGGAACATTTTAACGTAGCCAGAGTACCAGGGATGCCCCGAAACTGCAACTCACCTTGAACTTGACATACTCGGGAACCGTCTTTTGACTTGCTTCTGGATCTGAACCGAAGGGGGATGTCTAACGAAACATCTGCAAAAAAAAAAAAAAAAAACCTATTAACAGGAATGCAACTCTCCAATAAAAGAAAAAAATGCAGAAACAGTACAGGGGATTTCGCAGACCACGACCGTTCCCGCACCCAAGCTTCCATCCTGTTTGGAAGCAATTTCATTCTGCATTGCACTGCACTGCACTGCACCGAGTATCAAATTACACACGGAGATTTGGTCACATGTTACATAACGCAGTAAATGACTGCTCTGACCCTCACAACAGTCCCAGATTTGAGCGGTACGGTGACTCGCAAATTATCGGGCACGCGCAGATCCGTGTTCGGCTCGAAATACCGTACTAGATCTCTCCCTTCGTAAAAAAATCCTGAAAGCTCACTATTGTCCGCACGGTCGATCCACACACAAGTGAATATGGCACGGGCTGAACAAACACTCACCAAGGAATGGATCAATCTTCTTGTAGAAGCTCTCACACACAACACAGTGGACCTGGCTGAGCAGTAGGCCACCAAACATGAAGGTTACTATAGTACTGGTGCCGTTGGTCAGGCGGCGTGGGTTTCCCGGCCATAGAGTGCCCTGCAGCTCGGTGTGAAGCCGGTCTAGAAGGTAGCGCATGAACTCGTGGGCATCCTGCTGCTGGTAACCTCTGTGAACGGATCCAATCGCTCGTGTGAAAGAACTTTACAAACCTACACAGATTCATCCCGAGTTGTACAGTATACAGTGCAACAGTTGTGGTGTAGTATAGGTACATACAAACGGCAGATCACACCCATCCTTGACCAAGTGGTTCTCTGTTGGTAGTCTCTGACTGTTTAATGCTTTCTGACAATGCCATGCACTGTGGGTACCCCTACCCATAATACATGAAATGTTGCTGCCAACAGCTGCCAACCTATCTTAAAATAAATTAGGAATACTTCTAGGAATACTCTCTGCCTTTGACAAAGGTCCTGCTAGGATCGAAACGTCAGGCCCACTAAATTTTAAGCTTTACATTTTGGTAATTTTAGTCAGTAAGCAGTTTGCAACATTTTTGTATATCACCCTAGGAATACTTCTGCTAAAAAAAGAGGAGTCATAGTGCAAACTACATAGGACTACATGTAAATTTCCAAGCCAAAAATCAGAATCTGTTGTCAAGAGCTTGTAAAAATTGATACATTTTTACAACAAAAGAGGAATGATTCCTCCAAAATAGGAATGGTTGGCAGCTATGTATCTGTATCTCCACATGATGGGCCATACGGTTTGTGCATCACTCCACGTCTCGCAAACCGACTGTGAGTCAAAGATGAACCTACCTGAACCTGGGAAAGATTTTCCACATGACCGAGAAGAGGGAATCTGGCGATATGGCTGACTGCCCTCCTTGCCATAGAGCACAAAGTGTCTTGCGCACCTCCTCCACCAAGGACCTGAGACAGAATGTACAAGCGGCGTTACCTTGGCAAGGACCAGATATGCGTTTCCACTTTGCCTTTGAGAAAGATCCTGCTAGGATCGAAACGTCAGGCCCTCCTAACTTTTTTGATTGATGTATTGCAGGTCATTTTAGTCAGTGAGCAGTTTTTTTTATTCACTTGTATTACTGGTAAGTTTCTTACACATCGTCGTGCTTGAGGTTTCGTGTGTTGTAGATTCGCTTTCCGGCCGACTTGCCGTTCCGCAGCTCCACTGCCGGGAGATCTTTGAAGTAGCAGCAGAACTGATGTATGTTACTGCAAAGGGAAAGGAACACAGTGATAGGTGATTACCTGACAGCTATAAGAAAGAGCTTTGAAGGTTTGCACATTGAGAATAGCGGGATAAGTGAAAGGTTTGGCGATAACTTTGATGTTCCTGCCTTCACCCTTTCACTAGTTCACTGAGCCACTCTCCACATCAGGATCCCTCTCCACACTACATAAGCCCTACTCCCACTTAGAATCCACCTGCCGATTTCAAGAAACTTCAAATGTGGTGTACGCAACATTTTGTTGCGTAACTTACACAACATTTTGCTGCCTTTGTTAGGATATTGCTGAAAAGAGCCATTGTGCTGCAAGACTTGTGCAACATTTGTAAGTTGTGTAACTTACGCAAATTTTCTTGAAATCGGCTGCAGCATCAGAAACGTAAAGTTCCTGCGGTTCTTTTCAGAACCACACACACTCGCAAAAGAGAACTTTGCATGGTGTCACCGCAAACCTTATAACGTATTCCAATAAGAAAGAGCTTTTAGATAAGACTTGACGGTTTGCGTGGTAGAAGTGCCAAGTAGAAGGTTTGCGGTGACACCATGTAACACGTCTCTTTTGAGAAGGAGCGTGTGGCTCTGAAAAGAGCCGGTAACTCAACGCTTCGGGCAGCGTGTACTCCGAGAAATGGGGAAAAACTGGACCCCTTATATTGGGTCACCTTTACCTTAGAGACTGTAGTACTGCATTCATGAAACACGTGTTCCCTAGGTTACGTAGACCTGGGATGGTCGACTTCACCTAGGATTCCAAAGAAAAAAAATGCGTTGGCAATTAATTCATAATAATATCCTTCAAGTGACAGGTAAGCTCAGTTTTGTGTTGACATGTAAATGTACATTATTTAATTTTCTAAGAAAAAGGTGTTTCTCTGTTTTTCATGCACACGTAATTAAGGCTGGTTCCAAAAATCATATTATATCTATGATGCAACGCAGTACCAGCTGCTATACAGATTCAAGTCCGCCACACGACCTCGACCAGCTCAGTGGTGAAGTGGTTAAGACGCCTGCTCTAGAAATCAGCAGTCGCTTGTTCGAATCCCTCCCAAGCTGCCTGTATTTCATCTCGGCAGGCAAATCGGGCAAAGCACTGGGCACACAAGTGCTTTAGTATGTCGAGAAGGGCAAAGCCCTCAATGAACGGCTCCAAAATAAACGCCCTTGGCAACATAAACGCCCCTGGCAACAGTCACTGCTGTAGCCACGGCCATGTTTCATGAGCCGGCCACACTCACATTGTTGGTAGCTAGTTTCTTCTTTGGTGGACCCTCCTCGTCGCTATCACTGGCGTGATCTTTACTATTTTTTAGCCGCTTGTTGTCATATTGAGCACTGCCACAGAGGAAGAAAGGTAAAAAGCACACACTTGAGATTCTAAAAGTATAGTGTGACTACTGGCTCCTGGACTGGCATCCTGACTCCTGTGATGTAATTAATTATACCGAGGCACATCGGTCAGATGGGCCCAGTCTATAATGGAAAGCTTGTGAGCTAGAAATCTGGGCCCTTTTTCAAAAACCCGGCTTAGGCTAAGGCTCCGGCTTTGTCTTTCTTTAAAGTACATGGCATGGAAATGGGTGGCCTTGCTAGTTTACGTATAATCCCTCTTTTGTGTTCACTCCCCCACACTTCTCTCTTTCAGCTTTTCTCTTTGATGTTTCCCCCTTCCACTACCTAATCCCTACCATAGCCCCTGCCCTTCCCTTCGATCTCACCCTACCTACTTTCCCCTTTGTCCTCTGTCTGTCATCCATGTCCCAGTTACTCATCCCAACCAATTTATTTTTGTCCCTGTCATTCTGCCTTTGAGAAAGGAAGGTCCCGCTAGGATCAAAACATCGCGCCCTCCAAATTTTGATATCCTTCTTTTGGTCATTTTAGTCAGTAAGCAGTTTGCACTATGTTTGCATTTTACTTTTGTAATGGATGGGACGGCTTTTGTAGATAGGTAATCAGCTATGACATCACATTACACACTAGTCTATGGGATCAGCTGGTTCTGCCCGTCTGTAGCGCTGGATGTCAGTCGCTCACCTTGCTATTTCTTGTAATACCTGCCGGATCTGTTGCACCGCCCCAGACTTGGTGTCGTTGACCGCAGTCTCGTCACACTCGTAACTTCACGACAACAACAACGAAAAATAGAAACCCACGATGATTACAAAACCCGTCAAACAGACTACGGCACTCTTACAGGCAGCAGCAATGCATTAGCACGCCAGATAATATCAGAGGGGAAAGTTGAAAGGAGAGAAGAAGAGGGGAATGTCCGTGGAAGGATACAAAAAAATCAGAGATTGAACGGGGCTGAATCTAAAAAAGACTTTGCACGGTGGGTGAAACAATATAGGAAGGTTTGCGATGACACCGTGTATAAGGTCTCTTTAGGAATGGTTCTGAAAAGAACCCGAGTGATAACTTCACGTTCCGGGCACATTTCTCCTGGTGCCAGCCAGAGCATACTGGCCGGAACCATTCCTCTTCCTAAAGAGACCTCATACACGGTGTCACCGCAAACCCTCCTGTAGGGCTGAATCTGTTGCATGCAAGGCGCCTTGCATAGGAAAGAAAATCTTGGAAGAAGTAGACAATGACCTCAGAATTGTCAGAATTGGCAGCAACCCCCCCCCCCAAAAAAAAATGTCAAGGGCCACAGAAACTTACATCATTAATGCACACTTAAGCCACAAAGTGATAATTGGATTATAAGTATACATATCAGGGAATGAACCCAAATCTATATCCAGTTTTGACAAAACAACTTTGCCATCCAACTTTGCAAAGTATCTTTGCGACTGCATTTTCTACAAAGATGTTCGGAACCTTGATACATACCAGAAGACACTCAAGTTGTCACAATTGATACAAGCACTGTGGTGGAACTCTTCAAAGTGCTTCTTGGCATGGCCATTGACGTACCTGTCAGAGAAAACAATTGGATTGTTTTTTTTATACTGCATAGTCTGCATTATTCTGATTTTAAACCACGTGATTTTTAGTCGTGTAGGAAGTTGCAATGACGAGCCAAACTTGTCAAAATTAAAAGCAAACCTTTACTTTTTTAATTGTTTTTCAAAAGTTCCCAGTCAGTTTTTCCTTGTTTTGTTTGATTTTTAAAATTAAAAGCAGTGTGATTATTATTAGAATTTGCTAAGCATCTACATGTACACAGGATGTGATATTGTATGTAAGCAGAACAAAATAATTCTCAATCATGAAAGTTCTAAATCACATTATCGCAATGCATTATAAAGCTACACACATTAAAAAAGAAAAGATCTATTTCTTTCTACTCCTGGTTCTATTAACTTCAAAAAGCGATTATGGTTGTGGAAATCGGAAGACTCGGACACTTTTTAGGGTCAACGACTCAACGTATTAGCATCCTTGTTTCCTAATTTTTCATATATATGTTAATTAGGTTGACAGGCAGATTACACACTGCCTGAACCGTGGAGTTACCGGCTCTTTTCAGAGCTGCACTCCATCCCAAAAGACATGCATTATGTGGTGTCACCATCAAACCTTCCACTTCCGTCACGAAAATCGTCAATAGCTAAAGTCTGTAAAGAGCTGCCCCATACCTTCCACAGGTTATGATGCCACATGACAGGCACATCCACGGGCTCTTGCTGGATCTGCAAACTGTGGGGAGTCGAGAGAAGAGAACGACAAGGCCTATGTGTTACTCGGGGAGGCTTGCCGTGCATATTCTAACTACACCGGCCCAGAACTTTGTCGGGCCATTTCAGACAGTCTTTCCGCTGCATATGATAAAAATTACATGCAAGGTGGCCAGCCTCGTCATAGCTTCAGTGCGCTGACCCAGGCATATTTTCATTTTCTAAACTTCAAAAGTTACACTTACAGTTACGCTAGTCCGAGTAACTTGGACCCGACAAGTCACCCTTTTTTTATCGAATTTTGAAATTTTGAGAATCGGGTGACAGTCACCCGACTCACAAAATTTCAAAATTTGCTAATAGCAAGTGCCTCTCACCTGCGCACACCCAGTTGGTGCAGGTCTCCCCGTTATTGGTCTTCCTGGTGACCGGCACCGCCGACACGCCGGCGGTGACGCTGCTGGCCAGGTGAGGGCACTCCATGGAGGGGGACTAGAAACTCTCTAGGCTGCCTATGCCCTGGACCAACCACCCCTCACCCCCTCCTTCCTCCTCGATCCTCCTCCGACCCTAGTCAGATCCTCGCACTCCGAAGCAAACGGGCTGACGAAGATCGAAGGCGCCTAAGCTAGGCCGGCGTTGGCCCTGGCCATGCACATCTGTCCCGGTCTTGTTGTAGAGAGAGAGGGGGAGGGGGCGATCGGGAGGGAGAGCCGGCCGGCTGGTGGTGCGAGATCGCGATCGGTGGGGAAGACCGTTGGCCGCCGCTGCACTGTGTGATGGGGCTAGGCTGGAAATTCTTCCGGTTGGTGCTGGCACTGGCAGCTGCAAGTGTGTACACACTACACGCACACACACAAACAAATGCAATGGCCTGCTATGACCTCAGCATGCACTGCGCAATGCAACACACTCAGTACGTAACACAGCGGCAAGGCAAGGGAGCTCCATCCGTTACGTACACCGCACACGCAGATGTCTATCGGGGCCTCGCCGGGTCTCGATTTTCAGAGGCGATTCTGCAAGGGTTCCCGCCTCCGTTCGGCGCATCGGCGACCAGATCCCGGACGAACGATGTCTCGACTACCTGCACGTCGGTCGGGACGGCGATCGGGCCCGCGGTGGTCCGCACTGCAGAGGAAACGCAAACATAAAGTTGCGCCGATTCGCCAACTTCGGTACTTTTGACAACGCGCATGAATCTCGACGTTGGGGGCGCTATACGTATTTTGCGGAGGAATCCGCCAATAATGGGCTTTCACTAGTTACGACTACGTCTTTGTTGGCCGTGTATCGCTATTTGAAACAAACAATATTGAGCGCCTTCTCTTTTCACGAGCGGCTACGACTCTGGCTCGATCCGCCACGCACTGGATTATAGTTTGTTGTCGCCTTTTTCTAAGGTTGAAGCTTTCTTGTTCGAAACAAATATCAAAAACCATATAAGAAGAACATGTATTTGAATATAAAACCTGTATATCACTCATTCCATTCCAAATTTCATTAATAAACAAGTAACGGCCTGAAAAAAGACTTTTAAAACAAATTCATGGTAGAAATAGTGCCCAATCTGTTTGTTATATTCTCGTTGGATTTTGAATTTGCATATCCCTCAATACAACTTTCCGTTATCTGAATGATTGAAACCAAAGCCATGCAAAAACCGATCTTTGTTTATCCATGGTTTAATTATCGTGCTATAAGCAAACTTTTGTCATGATCAACTGCTATTTCTGAATGAGATTTGAAGGTTTTCATGGTGAGAAGCAGGAGTAATAGGTTTGCGGTGACACCATGTAAAATTCTCTCTTGTGAGTATGTGTGGTTCTGAAAAGAACCGGAGGAACTCGACGTTTCGAACAGTGTCTACTCTGTTCGTCTTCAGGGTGAATGGTACCGTTCAAAGTTACTTCTGGAATCAAGGCTAGACAGACTGCAGCGCCACCTTGTGGCCAGTTTTGTGCAGGGTCGGCTTTGACCTGCAAAACACCAGACGTATGGTAACCTACCAGACTGAACCTGGCCCTAAATTTGGGCCTGAATTTCGGCTGGCCGGAATTTCATTGCACGTAAACTGCTACGGTGTCCCATTCATGACACACTATATTTGAATTGTGTTTTTGCTTGTTTAAAAATAATAATAAGAACAAGACTTAATTGCAACGTTATGATAGCATTATATAACACATATAAACCTGAAATGTATCATTTATTTTTTCAAAATAGCTTAATTTTTGATACAAAAGTGAATTTACTGCAATGTACTTGGAATGAAACTTATCTGGAAAACTAAAAATTTGGAAAAGTAACTGTACCCTCGGCATTTGACTAAAATATATTAAATTAGGTATCATCTGAAAGAGTACGGAATTCTACACAGGGTATTGCTTACCTTGACTTTCATAGTGCAGCCGATCTTCCAGCCTGACAAATTTAACATTGACCAAAATACACTTTCGGTCAAAAACGCATTATACACTTCTAGACATTTTCTTGACAACTGAAAATACTTCTCATTTGGAAAAGTAACTGTACCCTCGGTATTTGACTAAAAACCATGGAATTAGGTATCATCTGAAAGAGTACAAAATTCTACAGAGGCTATTGCTTACCCCGACGTTCATAGTCCAGCCGATCTTCCAGCCTGACAAATTTAACATTGACCAAAATACACTTTCGGTCAAAAACGCATTATACGCTTCTAGTTATTTTCTTGACAACTCAAAATACACCTCATTTGGAAAAGTAACTGTACCCTCGGCATTTGACTAAAAACCTTTAGGTATCATCTGAAAGAGTACGAGATTCTACAGAGGCTATTGCTTACCCCGACGTTCATAGTCCAGCCGATCTTCCAGCCTGACAAATTTAACATTGACCAAAATACACTTTCGGCCAAATTTTTGGAAGATCGGCTGGACTATGAAAGTCGGGGTCTGTAGAATATTGTAGAAAATGACTCGAAGCGTATAATGAGATTTTGACCGAAAGTGAATTTTGGTCAATGTTAAATTTGTCAGGCTGGAAGATTTGCTCGAGTATGAACGTCGGGGTAAGCAATAGCCTCTGTAGAATTTTGTACTCTTTCAGATGATACCTAATTTAATATATTTTAGTCAAAGCCGAGGGTACAGTAACTTTTCCAAATGAGGAGTATTTGGGGTTGTCAAGAAAATGACTAGAAGTGTATAATGAGTATTTGACCAAAAGTGCATTTTGGTCAATGTTAAATTTGTCAGGCTGGAAGATTTGCTCGAGTATGAACGTCGGGGTAAGCAATACCCTGTGTAGAATTTTGTACTCTTTCAGATGATATACCTAATTTAATATATTTTAGTCAAATGCCGAGGGTACAGTTACTTTTCCAAATTTTTAGTTTTCCAGATAAGTTTCATTCCAAGTACATTGCAGTAGATTCACTTTTGTATCAAAAATTAAGCTTTTTTAAAATAAATAAATGATACATTTCAGTTGTATATGTGTTATATAATGCTATCATAACGTTGGAAGCAAGTCGTGTTCTTATTGTTATTTTTAAATGAGCAAAAACTCAATTCAAATATATTGTGTCAAGCATGGGACACCGTAGCAGTTTCCGTGCAGTGGAATTCCGGCCAGCCGAAATTCAGGCCCAAATTTAGGGCCAGGATCAGTTTGGTAGCCTACACTACGACTACGAGAGAAGCTTCAGCCACTTTATATTAAGACTATTTCCACGTGCATTGTTCCCTAAAGGCCACCGTCGATTAGTCGGATTCCCTGCCTTCGCGTTTTATTGCGCACAAAAAATTCTGATGTAAATGGACTTCAGACGAATCCAAGTATCCAATACGAGTCCCCGTTATATCGCAGGAACAACGGAGGCGCCTTCTGTCATCCAATGAGATTCTTCGTTTCGTGAACAGCGGGAATGTTGTTCTCATGGATTGACGGATCAAACAAAACACATCGCGCATGTGGGGAAGAGAACATTTCTGCTGAAAATACCAAGCTACGAATAACGATACCGTAGAAACCTTGCTGCCTGGTCTCGCAAAAATGTCACATTCAAAATCGAAAGAATTTTTATCGTCCAGTGACTCTGACTCTGATGCAGAATGCCAGGTAAAATTTCGTTAATTGAATATTTTCTTCGTGTTTCCCCGTTTTTAGTAAACTGAGCAGTGAGTAGAGTAGGTCCTAGTCCGAGTAACTTGGACCCGACAAGTCACCCTAAATTTCGATAAAAAAGATGACTTGTTGGGTCCAAGTTACTCGGACTAAGTAGGGCCTAGTTTAATTAGTACTCCATGACGGTCATGATGTCCATGACCATGTTAAAATCTAGTCCGAGTAACTTGGACCCGACAAGTCAGCCTTTTTTATCGATAAAACTAGTCCGAGTAACTTGGACCCGACAAGTCACCCTTTTTTTATCGAATTTTGAAATTTTGAGTTTCGGGTGACTGTAGGGTCCAAGAAAATCAGTGTCCCAAATCTGATTATATGTACAAACCGCTAAAAACCATTTCGACGGCCCGACACAAACCCCCAGATTTACCGCCGAAAACACCCGTATCACCGTCCTGCCCATTTTTGGATTCAGTGAGAATCAAGGATTCTAATAACTGGTCATTTGCTTTACTCACGTTTTGGAAAAAAGGCAAAAAATACCATCAGTTGATCGAGAAGGTGTTTCGTTTCGCCCGTGCGACAGCCAAAACAAGGAGGCGGCCATCTTTTTTCTATAAATAGCATTCTGACAGTTCCGTGTGCGCAGTGGGTCTGCAACCGTTGAGCCCGCGACTGTTTCATGAACGGCGCAAAGTATGCAGGATACATTCATGAAACAGTCGCGGGCTCAACAGTTGCAGACCCACTGCGCACACGGAACTGTCAGAATGCTATTTATAGAAAAAAGATGGCCGCCTCCTTGTTTTGGCTGTCGCACGGGCGAAACGAAACACCTTCTCGATCAACTGATGGTATTTTTTGCCTTTTTTCCAAAACGTGAGTAAAGCAAATGACCAGTATTAGAATCCTTGATTCTCACTGAATCAAAAATTGGGCACGTAGGACGGTGATACGGGTGTTTTCGGCAGTAAATCTTGGGGTTTGTGTCGGGCGGTCGAAATGGTTTTTGGCGGTTTGTACATATAATCAGCTTTAGGACACTGATTTTCTTGGACCCTACAGTCACCCGAAACTCAAAATTTCAAAATTCGATAAAAAAGGGTGACTTGTCGGGTCCAAGTTACTCGGACTACGATAAAACAGGGTGACTTGTCGGGTCCTAGTGTCAAGATCAAGAACTGCAAAATCTAATGAGCAAGCTGCATAAAAATCCAAAAAATAGGGCTCTTCAAAAGCAAATTCGTAAGAAGAGAAAAATTTTAAAAGATCAATATCTTCATGAAAAAGCCGTTGCTATAAACACTGCAGCAGAGGCAAGACAGGTTGAGAAGGAATTCCAACTTGCTAAGACCCAATCTATGCACTCTATGACCTCAAAAATCACCATCTCAAAAGAAAAGTTAACAAAGCATTTCAAAGAGCACTTCTCTGAAAAGGTTATTGACATACCACCTGAGTTAGAACATCCAAATAGTTATGATTATTTGTTTGATACACAGGTTGAAGTAAACGAAGATCCGCCTAACCTTGATGACATTGCTGAAAACATTTAAGAATAATAAATCTGCTGGTACAGATAATCTTCATTGTGAAGGGATGAAGTACCATAGTAGCAAAAATCTTCTTGTATATATTTAACCATGCTGACTTCTCTTGTCTGGTCTCTAGTGGCTGTCCCAGAGTCTTGGCTTGCTATGAAGGTAGTTTGCCTCTACATAAAGGGTTTGAAGTCTCTAGCAGAAAACTACCGGGCACTGTCTATTGGATCAAATCTTAGTAAAATGGTCCCTCGTGTAATTTTAAACAGGTTGCAGGAAACCTATGAGCTGAACATTTCTGAATCCCAGTTTGGTTTTAGAAAAGGTCGGTCAACAGTGGATGCAATCTTTGTCATCAAGAATGTTATTCAAAAGCATGCTGGGCCTCTTGTTTTAGTCTTTGTTGACTTAACAGCGGCGTATGATCATTTCCCTAGAGATTTTTTGTTTCGGGTTTTAGAACTACGCACCGGTGCCAAACTTCTTGTGTACATTCTCAGAAAATTATATGATAGTACAACTGCATGTATTGCTGGGACTAAATTAAAGTTTGATATTTTATCTGGCTGTAGACAGGGAGGCCTAGAAAGTCTAACATTGTTTAACTTCTATTTTGATTTTGTCCTGAAAGTGTGTGCAGAGGCTATTGACAGAAAATATCCAGGTGGATGGGGTGTCTCCTTTGATTACCGTATTCCTAGCGAATGCACGAACAGGGAACAAAGGAAAACCAAGAAAATGAATGGAGTTGAAATAGTGCGGTGGCTCTTGTATGCCGATGATTTGGTTTTATTTTGTATGAGCATTGCTGAGGCACAGGGAATTATGAATATAATGAACACCACTTGTAAACGTGTTGGCTTAACAATTTCTTTCAAAAAAACTAAAGTGATGCAATTTAATACATCTACGAGTGACATAAATCTTGTCATTGATGGTACTGAACTTGGAAATGTGTCTGAATTTTGCTACCTTGGCCACACCATCTTCAATGATGGTAGAAATTCCACTGACCAAAGAATTGCTAAGGCTACAGCTAAATTTTATGAACTCAAGGGGGTCCTTTGTGACAGGGAAGTACATATGCCCATTCGGACTAAAATACTTGAAGCATGTGTTCGTCCTAGACTAGCATATGCTACCCAATGCTGGAGGCCAAGGGAGAAAGAAATAAAAAGGCTTGAAAGTTATTGGTATGGTTTTCTAAGGCGAATGATCAAGGATGGATTCCGCAGGAAACCATCACTAGTAGAAGGCGAAATTAATCATGCCCTTTTCTTTGCTAATATTGATCTAGAGCGCATAACAAAAAGTCAACCACTACGGGATTATATCAATGTTCAGTATCTGAAATACATAGCTCATATATGTCGTAGGGAAAATACAAATTTGACCAAGCTTAGTTTATTTTTTATCCCTAGAGTCCCATACTATCGAGATCCCTGGATAGGTATCTCAGGACTACTGGGTGATCTTTCTATTGAGCAGATTAAAAGAGAAACACAGTCGAAGACTGGTTTCACCAGGCTCCTACCTAGGAGTCCTGACTCATATGAAGCCTAAAGCTTTAAAATGAGGACCTAAACTGTACTGTAAGTTACTCGGAGTCGGACTAGTTGAAACTATGCCGTCCGTCCCTAATCCTTCCTCCATGAAGTTGAACTACTGTACACTGACTACCTAAGGCTAAGGCTTTCAAAGCACAATACGTACAAAAGTCGTACATACTGGAATTGCTAAATTAAAATTAGTTATAATACAGGTACTTAAACTGAAGTACTTAAAGACTAAACTTAAAGACTATGGTATCTTAGTTACACAGTTACAGTTACAACAATACTACAAGTTTAGTTAAACTACACAACGTTGTTATTAAAGATTGAAAAGCAGAAATGTTCACAGATTTACATGAAACTATGCAGTTTGAAGATGGTTATACTTATTAGTAGTAGAAACCTAGCACTGAAATATTTCTGCCTGAAATGCTGTATTTTGGGAGAAAAAATTGAGTAATTGTAATACTAAGAGAAATATTTTACGGCTCACTGAGATCTAAACTATTTTTCGGAACAGTACAGCGTTGAATGTTCCATTTTCGCGAAACAAAACAGTTTTCACGATTTTCTTGAGACTCGGTTTGCGGATTGAGCTGAAATTTCACAGCTGTGCTATTTCATGCATATGTTGGATCCGACAATGTATGGATGCTATTCTTTGACCTCGACCAATGTTGTGTAGGGGCTTTGAAGCATATTATTAATCTTAAAGTAGTCAGTAGACAGTACTGCTACAACTTACAAGTGCTAGACCTGTGTTAGGCTAATGTCCTTTTTTGCTTGTTCTTGATAAAACCAAAACCACGGACGACATTGCAGCCGAAGAAGAAGAAGATGAAGGAGAAGCACGTTGAAAAGCCAAAACCGGACAAGAAGAAGTCCAAATCAGAGGATGGGCCTGAAGACCACATGTACCCGGTGAGTGCCGGGCTGGAATTTCACTGGACTTTGTTTTTAGGAAGTGTAAATTCACCCGGAACAGCATTCTTCCTGTAGCAGTGTAGGTCGTTCGTGCTGATGCTATGCATATTCATGAACACTCTCTACTCTGATTGGCCAACGCCAAAGTATAGAGTATCCATACACAGGAGCATACGTAAGTATAAGTGCATAAGTGCCTTTGGACATGGAAATACTAATGGTTGCAGGAAATTTTGAAATGGCGGCCGCGTTTGTTTTTGCTTTTTGATTCGGCCTAATGTGGCTCTGCTGTATTATCTGTGATAGCTTTCTTGGCAGGATTTTTTTTTAAACGGCAGGCTATTGGCAGCCATCTTGAAAACAAATAAAAAAAGAAGGAGTAAAAAGCCCTTCTTCCTCATTTTTAAAAACCCAGACGAGAAACGTGTTTTTTGTTGTTTGATTCTTCTTCTGCGATAGATTTCTCGACAGCGGTTCGTCAACGTGAGAGAATTCCGGGGCAAGGTGCTGGTTGACATCAGGGAGTACTACACAGACAACGCGGGCGACCTGAAACCGGGCAAGAAAGGTGGGTTTTTGCTTACCTGGAGCTATCCTCACACACAAACAAGATAGCGGGGGGCATGAGGTTTAGATCCTAGCAGGACCTCTGTCAAAGGGGTATTCGTCATCTCAGTCAATAAGCAGTCTGCTACATGTTTGTATATTACTCTGCCTTTGAGAAAGGTCCTGCTAGGATCGAAACGTCAGGTCCACTAAATTTTGAGATTTGCATTTTTGGTAATTTTAGTCCGTAAGCAGTTTGCAACATTTTTGTATGTCACTTTATCATCTGTTTGTTTTGATGTTTTGATCCTAGCAGGACCTTTCTCAAAGGCTTCTAAAAGGTCCTGCGCAAATCAAAACGTCAGGCCCTCCTACATTTTTAACATTTGCTTTTTGTTCAGTAAGCAGTTTGCAACATTTGTACATAATATTATTGCTATATTGATGTAAGTGCTTTTTTTTTTACCACGTTTTGGGCAGAGGTTCTTTCATTTTTTTTTAATGACAGACAAAAGAAGAAATGGCATTGTTTGGATAGCTTGAAAAACCTTTCCAGACAATGGCCTCATTGTTTTGTTGTTACAGTACTCAAGAGGTTCTGAAATTGCGAGCCTAGAAGGACCTTTTTCATGTTATCATTGACATGGAGGGTTTTCCTTGTTTTTTTGTCCAAAAAGTAGTTCAACATTGCAACCCTGTTCCTGCCCTTCATTCTGTTCCATGCAAGTTTCACCGCAGATATGTTATGGTGCCCTCTGTTGACAAGAATCTACCAACATCCATATCGTCAGCACCAGAGTGTGGGCATTTGCTTTTTGGTTTCATAAAAAAAAAAAAAATTGTTATGTTGTAGTTTATTTGCCTTTTCTATTTGCTTTTCTTTTGTGGTGGGCCCAGGCATCAGCCTCACGGTGGAGCAGTGGGAGAAGCTGAAAGACTTCATGGAAGAAATCAACGAGAGTGTCCAAGCATTAAGCTAGGAATTTAAGAAACACAAAAAAAGTATAGAGCTTCGAAAACAATACCAAACAGATCAAAACGAAAATAGCCCAAACAAAAACAGAAAACCCAAGCAAACATTAACCCAGTTATAAACAGCAAAGAAAGTTTTGACATGATTGCAGATTTCTGGTTACTGAGCTATCTAGCCCCATTGATTAGTGGGTGGCTTTCCCAATGGGTCGAATTTTTCTGCTGGGCTCCAAAATGTGGCGGGCCTGACGCTTTGATCTCGGCAGGACCCCTTCTCTTTCTGCCCTTGGAGGGGAAGGTCCTGCCAGGATCGAAAACACGTCTGGCTCCGCGGCTGCATCTTTTGAGAATTGCACTTTAGGTCGTGTGTGTCAGAGACGGTTCAGTCGACGCGACTTTGGCCCTGGTTGAGGGCGCCATTCAGAAGGAGTGTTCTCTCCATTGACATAATGATATCCTATTGAATGGACGATAGCGGGCGCCATACTGAAATGCCATGGAGGCTGCCATATTTACCAAAAATATGGGCGGAAGTAAAGGGCGCCACCATGTTCGATGGAAAAGGACGTTGGCCTACGTGCATGAGCGTCACCTCCTAGGTCATGCAGTCGCTGGCGAATTGGAATGCGTGTAACATCACAATCCATACAAATTATGGCGGTGCTTTTTACCTCCGCCCATACTTTGACGTTAGTCGGTGCCACCGTTGCATTACAGTATCCTGAGTCCTGACTTTGTTTCTAATAGACGCTGGTCCTCTACAGGTTATAATAATTTATGGCTCTTTCCTTTTTGTGTCAGACCAATTCATAGGCCGTTTACGAAATGAAGGCTTAGACTTGGGCTTCGATCACATTTCTATGTCACAGGCATCTACGAACAAGTATTCCCCTCAGTTTCTTGCTGAGTACTCTGTACTTAACAAGTCAGCAAACCTATCAAATTCGGTGATAAACTGCAACCTGCATTTTAAAGACGAAGCCTGAGCCCGGGCCCGAGTCTGATCAATGGATTCGTGAAAGGGTAATTGTGTTGACTAGACGTGACAGGAGAGGCGAGTTTTATGCATATACTTAATCCAATGCCCAGACGTCCGAGGTGCCAGAATCTCTATTTTTTTTTTTTAATGATTTTTTTTTTTTTTACATTTTATTTGCTTTTGCGTTCGTGATGTTTTAGCAGGTTTTTTGTCTTCTGAGGGGGATGGTTGATTAAAAAAAACCAAAAAACTCAGCAACAGCTGATTATTCACCGGAATTGACTAGACAGGCCTATTAACAATAGATAGACCTGACGTTTTGATCCTAGCTAGAACGAGTTTTATAGGTTTCTACAGCTGTTCAGTTGCCCGGACTCGGATGTTCCAGGAGCTACCGCATAATGGATCCCACGTCCCCTGCGCTTTAATGAGAGGACGAATTATTGTTAGGGCAAATGGTGAAATTTTTCATCGTTTTCCAACCTCTCCCGCCGATGGTAGCCGCACGGTGCATTCAGTACCGGTTGGTGGAGTCCTTCCGGGAAACTGGTTAACACAGATTTTATTTTGGATAAACGAAGAGGCCGAGGTTCGCTTCAGACGCCCTTTCCCGTTTTCAAGATCCGGATCCTCCTTATAACGGTTGGCGTTCCCACTACACCCTTGATCCACCGATTGGGGGATCTGATCCAGCAATTTTGCCAAAAGGTGGATCAAGATCCCGATCCGCCTTGTAACGGTTAGCGTTCCCACTACACCTTTGATCCACAAATTGGGGGATTTGATCCAGCAATTTGGCAAAAGGTGGATCAAGATCCCGATCCACCTATAACGGTTAGCGTTCCCACTACACCCTTGATCCACCAATTGGGGGATCTGATCCAGCAATTTGGCAAAAAGGTGGATCAAGATCCCCCAATTGGTGGATCTAGTGGGAACGGGGTCTTGGTCGGGACTCAAGCTCCTATACTCGCCTCCTCGTCAGGACGTAGTCTGTGCAAGTACAAGGGGCGTGTTTAGGATGTTGTATACTGTACACAAAACAGAAACACCATCGCATTATAGGACGTGCTAAGGATGTTTCCTTACACTGTGTTTCAACGTGCACGTGCACATTATCACAGTGCTTTAGACTCATTCCCTATCCAATAATGTGACCCATATGGAACCGTAGCATGGCACATACATGTGTAGTACATGTATACATCAATGCCCTGAAATCGATTGAGTAAAATAATTATCGGTTAGACACCACAGCCCCACAAAAGTCCAGGGGAAAACCCTGCCTCGTATTGACATTCAAGGTGAGTCGCGGCAGTTGGTAACATTTATTGTATCCATCGTTTTTGTTTTTATTAATTGATAAAGTTCCGTTTTCGTCCCCTCCTCGCGAAATGTATAGGCCTAAATCTCGTTTGACAATTTAGATAAATAAAATATCGTATCTTGAAGAATATACCGAGTCGAAGTAGGCTTATAATTATTCTTATACAATTTGTTTAGGATGGTCGTTTTGAACTGACCGAGTTTTGAATAAAAGGAAAACGAAATTTATTTACGATGGCAATTCTGTCTTTTCGCGTATGTTCTGTTATGTTCGAAGTTAGAGCCTATTCAATGCACGCACCGTGCATACAGTATCTATAATTATTGTATAATAGGTATGCACGGTTAAAGAGTAATGGTAATGGTTACTCCTGTCGAATATAAATTAGAATGGCAGTTGGCCGTGTGATTCGCGTAGAGTCGTGCAACTCGTAGCAATTACGAATCGAGAGGATCTGACGTTTCAGAGCCGGAGCCTCCCCTGCTTTGAGGAAGTTCCCGCGAGGATCGGAACGTCGGGGCTTCTACGTCGTCGGACTAGACGTGTTGCCCAATGAAGTCGGTGAACACCACGTGGCAGCAATCTGGTTTGCATCAACGACTTCTGCCTGGTCTTGTCACTATATTGACCATTGCATCGGGCCTTCCAAATAGTTGAGTTTTGCATTTTGGTAATCGGAGTCAGTAAGGCAGTTTGCAACCTTGTTTGTCTTAATTCTTAAGTCTTTGTTCTTCATTTTCTATTAGCCTACTCAGGCCTAAAGGCCCAATACGACATTGGGAAGATCGGAAAACATCGATGTCCACATATTTCCTTCGAATTTACACAGTTTGTAGGTGGTCATGATAGAATCCTCATGTTGAAATCTTACGGTCTGGGATGCTGTACTTCTCGAGC
>OX465108.1:17136534-17189034 GCA_949987565.1 Luidia sarsii | reverse complement strand
GGGGGGGGGCTGCCGTGTAGACGGCTCGCGTTTATTGTTGGTATAAATCGGGCACTTTAACTTGCGCCCGTCCATCACTACGGGCGAATTTGCACCGAATGTCTATACACACGCGCAGACTTCCACAGTGCGGATCAACGAATCGACTGCCTGCAACGCATCATCAGGAGTTTTCAGGACCATTTTGCAAGTGCATTAGATGCCGTAAACCGTGCTGCTCCGCCTTCCAAAGGGCTGTCATTTCTTGCTATGGTACATGTAGTATAGGCAGGCATCCTTCGATCCCTCGTGCATGGCGGGGTGGGGGGGGGTTGTGGATTTGAGGCCACGGGGTTCCCCGTTCATCAGGAGCAGCGTCTGCTCTTGCCGTGAAGCCCTGCACATCAGGAAGAAGAGAGGCTGCAGTCTATGCTGCATGCACTGAATGCCTGTGAACGCGGAGGCCGGCTGTATACAGTCTTGTATTCGAGTCGCCCCCAAAAAATATCGCGTCCAAACTCCTGGCCACATCTCTCGAGTCCGAGTTCGAGAACCGAGTCACCAAGGTCGAGTCCCGAGTCCGACTCACGGGTCACCTTTGAATTTGATACCTTGTTGGAAACATTTTTTGTCCATTTTTGACTATTTTCCCTCCAATCACGTTTGAGTAAAAGGCCTATAATTATATACTCGCACAGAAAGGTGACCAGAAGTAAAGCGTACATTTCGTAGAGCCACTTTACCGCCGAACTTTGCCCAAGCTCGACCAGCCACGCCTGATGAAAACGGCTTGTCAGCCAAGGTTCGACTTTTATAATTCCATATTTTGAAAGGGGATCTGTGGTCGATGTAGTAACGTTATACGCGCACGATCAATTCAATCGCAAGAGGATGAGCGATGCACAGACACCATACGGCCAATCACAAATTACGCTGGGTGATCGATCGTATAAGCAGAGTTACTATGGGTCGTTAAAGGCCGCGTGAAATCCAGCCCAGTTGCAATCAGCATCAAGTGAAAGACGCTTGGCTATCGGTTTAGCCCAGGATAAAGTTTTGACGCTTCGCGATGGGGGGGGGGGGGGGATAGGCGTTGCGTATCTCGCACGAAACGACCCCTTCCTTCGGTACACTGAACAGGAGGAGCGGGCAATATCATTAGCCATCAGTTGGAGGGAGCCGACGTTGCCTCCTCCGAGTTTTGCAGCCGGCTCCCGACCCTTGTCGGTGATAATGTCAGGCCGCACGCGGCGGTGTCTCTCTTCTACTGTGGAGGCTTAATCCGGACCATCATCGGCTTATAGGAGCGCGCGGTTGTCAAAGTGACACCCCCTGCCACTCGTCGGAGCTGGAAGATGATGAAGCAGAGATATTGGGAGAGAGATGGAGGGGGAGAGAGAGGGAGGGAGAGATAGAGAGATGGGGAGGGGAGAGAGAGAGGGAGGAAGGGAGAGAGATATGCAGGGGGAGAGATGGAGGGGGAGATATGGAGGGAGAGAGATAGCTTGGGAGACAGAGAAAGAGAGAGGGAAAGGGAGAGGGAGAGAGAAAGAGAGGAGAGAGAGATGGAGGGGAGAGAGGGGAATGGAGAGAGATAGAAAGGAAAAGAGAGAGAGATAGCAAGGAAAAGAGAGAGAGAGAGTGAGCGATAACGAATTTGAGAGAGAGAGAGAGGGCAACAGACGAAGAAGAGAGAGAGGTGGAGAGCGCCAAGGGAGATACATTGTACATAGGGCAGTAGAGATAGGTGTATAAGGGAAAAAGAGATTGAGAGGGTGGGGAAGAGGGGAGAGAGACGGCGACAAGTGGAATGAGGGAGAGACAAAGAGAGACGGAGAGAGATACGAAGAGAGACAGAGAGAGAGGTAGAGAAAGAGACGGACAGAGAGATACGGAGAGGGGTGGAGAGAGGGGAGAGACGGAGAGATATGGAGAGCTAGAGACGGGGAGAGGTCGAGATCAGAGGGAGAGAGATCATGGAGAAACAAACTGACAGACTGACATACATACAGACAGGCAGACAGACAGCCCGGCAGACAGGCAGACAGACACACAGCACCGTGTTTAGAATCGGAGGTAATCGCGCCACGCCGGGCCGAATAGGGGAGATTGCCGAGAGGAAATTGACTGTAAATGAACGGATGAAAGACGGGCGACTTAACCCAACCCGTTTAAAACCGTGATAATCGGGATAGCGAGAGGTCGCCCCGCACCACAGAACTGGAGAACTCATTCCAAGCCACACCGAGGTCGACCTGTCGCTCCTATACATCGTATGGTGTTCCCCTTATTGGCAGCGCACACGTCCATTATTAGATTAATTCCATCAATAATTGATAATGGTTAATATTTGAAGGCGGGGAGCTGGAGGATCGCGAGGTTTAATATTGATATCAGCCTGGTGGTGTTTTAACGACAAACGTCGAGCCTTCTCCACCTTTTGCCGGTTAGGAAGCAACGCCGGTGTGCCCTTCACCGTGCACGGTGCATGGGACCGGTGCGCAACCTTGAGCTTCAGCGACCGCCAACTGCTGTGTGGTTTTTAGATAATCTCTAAAACCGCTTAGCCACTCGGCTTCACATATAAGATTGTCACCCTCGATTTACTTTGCCACGCTCTGAACAGAATCCACCCACCAACCAACTCACCAACCCACCAACCAACTCACCAACCCACCAACTCACCAACCCACCAACCAACCCACCAACTCACCAACCCACCAACCAACCAACTCAACAAACCACCAACCCACCAACCAACCCACCAACCAACTCACCAACCCACCAACCAACTCACAAACTCACAAACTCACCAACCCACCAACTCACCAACCCACCAACCAACCCACCAACTCACCAACCCACCAACCAACCAACTCAACAAACCACCAACTCACCAACCAACCCACCAACCCACCAACCAGCTCACCAACCCACCAACCAACCCACCAACCCACCAACTCACCAACCCACCAACCAACTCACCAACCAACTCACCAACCCACCAACCAACCCACCAACCCACCAACCCACCAACCCACCAACAAACTCACCAACCCACCAACCCACCAACTCACCAACCCACCAACCAACTCACCAACCCACCAACCAACCCACCAACCCACCAACCAACTCACCAACCCACCAACCAACCCACCAACCCACCAACCCACCAACCCACCAACCCACCAACCCACCAACCCACCAACCCACCAACCCACCAACCCACCAACTCACCAACCAACTCACCAACCAACTCACCAACCAACTCACCAACCCACCAACCAACCCACCAACCCACCAACCCACCAACCAACTCACCAACCCACCAACCAACCCACCAACCCACCAACCCACCAACCCACCAACCCACCAACCCACCAACCCACCAACCCACCAACCCACCAACCCACCAACCCACCAACTCACCAACCAACTCACCAACCAACTCACCAAACAACTCACCAACCCACCAACCAACCCACCAACCCACCAACCCACCAACCCACCAACCCACCAACCCACCAACCCACCAACCCACCAACTCACCAACCCACCAACCCACCAACCAACTCACCAACCCACCAACCAACCCACCAACCCACCAACCCACCAACCCACCAACCCACCAACCCACCAACCCACCAACCCACCAACCCACCAACCCACCAACCCACCAACCCACCAACTCACCAACCCACCAACCCACCAACCAACTCACCAACCCACCAACCAACCCACCAACCCACCAACCCACCAACCCACCAACCCACCAACCCACCAACCCACCAACCCACCAACCCACCAACCCACCAACCCACCAACCCACCAACCCACCAACCCACCAACCCACCAACCCACCAACCCACCAACCCACCAACCCACCAACCCACCAACCCACCAACTCACCAACCCACCAACCAACTCACCAACCCACCAACCAACCCACCAACCCACCAACCAACTCACCAACCCACCAACCAACCCACCAACCCACCAACCCACCAACCCACCAACCCACCAACCCACCAACTCACCAACCCACCAACCAACCCACCAACCCACCAACCCACCAACCCACCAACCCACCAACCCACCAACCCACCAACCCACCAACCCACCAACTCCCCAACCAACTCACCAACCTACCAACCAACTCACCAACCCACCAACCAACCCACCAACCCACCAACCCACCAACCCACCAACCCACCAACCCACCAACCCACCAACTCACCAACCCACCAACCCACCAACCAACAAACTCACCAACCCACCAACCAACCCACCAACCCACCAACCAACCCACCAACCCACCAACCAACCCACCAACCAGCTCACCAACCCACCAACCAACCCACCAACCCACCAACTCACCAACCCACCAACCAACTCACCAACCAACTCACCAACCCACCAACCAACCCACCAACCCACCAACCCACCAACCCACCAACCAACTCACCAACCCACCAACCCACCAACTCACCAACCCACCAACCAACTCACCAACCCACCAACCAACCCACCAACCCACCGACCAACTCACCAACCCACCAACCAACCCACCAACCCACCAACCCACCAACCCACCAACCCACCAACCCACCAACCCACCAACCCACCAACCCACCAACCCACCAACCCACCAACCCACCAACTCACCAACCAACTCACCAACCAACTCACCAACCAACTCACCAACCCACCAACCAACCCACCAACCCACCAACCCACCAACCCACCAACCCACCAACCCACCAACCCACCAACCCACCAACTCACCAACCCACCAACCAACCCACCAACCACCAACCCACCAACCCACCAACCCACCAACCCACCAACCCACCAACCCACCAACCCACCAACTCACCAACCAACTCACCAACCTACCAACCAACTCACCAACCCACCAACCAACCCACCAACCCACCAACCCACCAACCCACCAACCAACCCACCAACCCACCGACTCACCAACCCACCAACCCACCAACCCACCAACCCACCAACCCACCGACTCACCAACCCACCAACTTGCCCAGGAACCATGCAAGCAGAGAACCACCAATCGCCCCTGTAGAATCGAAAGTGTATCTGTACACGTCACAGAAAAATGCAGAAAATTCCTTTTCCATTTTGTCTATGTCTTGAAAGACAGCATGTAACAGAATCCCTTGCTCCAGTTGTTGCAAACTTTCCCCGGGGGTATCTTTGTGGGTGTGGTGCGGGGAATGGGAAGGGGGCCGCACTTATCGAGAACTAGGCCGACTCAAATTTCCCCAATTACTTGGGCGCGCACGCAGAGCGCGCGGGAAGGATCGCGCTCCACCGTTGAGGGAGACACCGCGTGCAACTAATTATTTCTCAAGTGCAGAGCGGGCGAGTAGAAGACTCCTGTCTTGTTGCTCCCCAAGTTGAAGTTGATGGCGGGGAATGGGACGGAGGAAGGGGGAGGGGGGCTAGGGGACGCGGGCCCAGCCGGCTACGAGCGCAGGGGGCCTGTCGTTTCGTCCGCGTGTGCCTCGTCCTTCGCCAAGCCCGAGCGAGACCCGTTGGAGGAATCCCGAGGTGTACCCTCATTATGTGGGCTATGCGCTATGGACTGGTGTACACGCGTTTACGCCACTAAAGCTCAGGGACCTTTTTCACAGAGCCGCTTACATAAGCGTGAAAATCTGCATAGCGTGAAGTTTTCCTACCTTTGATGGATAATACTCAAATATGTTTCCAACTGCTTACTTACTAAAACGCCATCTCTCGACTGCATGTGTGAAATGGGGAGAAGAAGAGGGCCGGGAGGGGAGGGGATGGAGGAGGAGAAGTAGGAGGAGAAGGAGAAAGAAGGACAATGATGATGAGTAGGAGTAGGAGAAGGACAATGAGGAGAAGGACTGGTAGAGGGAGGAGTAGAAGGAGAATAAGAATGAGGAGCAGGAGAAGAACAAGTGGAGAATGGGAAGGGGAAGGATAAGAAGAAGGAGAAGGAGGAGAAGGAGAAGGAGGAGAAGGAGGAGGAGAAGGAGAAGGAGAAGGAGAAGGAGAAGGAGAAGGGGGAGAAGGAGAAGGAGGAGAAGGAGGAGGAGAAGGAGAAGGAGAAGGAGAAAGAGAAGGAGGAGAAGGAGGGGGGGGGGAGGAGAATGAGGAGATGGAGAATTCTTCGAATACACGCAGAAAGCGAAGAAGGAAAACTACTGTTTCTGAGATTAACGATAGACCTTAACCACTTCGCGCCGGGACCTCCGAATTCGGAGCGCCGGTGGTGTTGCTATGCGCCGGGCCCTCTGAATTCGCGCACCATGTAGCACTTCTGTTTAAGTTATAACCAAAGATTCTTTTCAGCCTTACACAAAAGCCACACAGACGTCCGATTATGCTTCATTGTGTTTCATTGTACAGATATTCTATTGTTCCCGATTGTTTAATCAACAAGTTTTGGAAAGTGGCACAGTATCAAACAAAGAAACTAGTTCGGAGGTCATGGGCATTGAAAAGTGACTTGACGCGAAGTAGCTATTTACGGCAACGCCTTCGTGGTTCCTGTCGTCCAATAGCTAATTACCAGACCGTGAATCCATTATTTGGTCGGTAGTTAATTAATGATTTGCTAATGGGCGGAAACAAAGTTCACGAGCACGGGGGTTAATGGTGACCAAGTCTGGTCGAGCGTATCTTCGGATCTAGGAGATGTTCTTCCCCGTCCCAAAACCGACCTTAATTGTACTATCTGATGAAGTATCTCAATCAAATTTGGGGGCTTTGACTGGTGCCCACGCATGGTGTTCTTAAGTTTGATCGTGGTAACGCAATTAGAACTATACAGTGTACACGTAAAGTTCACGCAATTTTCTCGAGACTTATGTGCCTCTTTCCTGCCGTCTTCGAGTCGAAGGCTGGTCATCCTTGCTTCCCCTCGATCCCCATCCCCGGGGGATGTTGTTGGACCATCCAGTAACAGCTAACCATGTGTGTAGGCGACATCCAGACTGGTTGCCTACTTAAATATAGAAAGTGCAGTCTGGTGACCAATTATTTGGCGGAGAAAGGTGCTGTTTACTACTCAGCACACACTGAGAAGTTGCGCAGGACGGATGCGAAGAGAGTTCAAATATGGAACTAGTTTGCTGTGCTCGGCACGAACGTCTCGTTCTCACCTTGGTTTCGCCTTTACGTCTTGCATCATGCAACTCTCCATTGTGTGAAATGAGGAGAAGAAGGAAGGGGAAGGGGAAGGGGAAGGGGAAGAGGAAGGGGAAGGGGAAGGGGAAGGGGAGGGGAAGGGGAAGGGGAGGGGAAGGGGAAGGGGAAGGGGAAGGGGAAGGAGAAGGAGAAGGAGAAGGAGAAGGAGAAGGAGAAGGAGAAGGAGAAGGAGAAGGAGAAGGAGAAGGAGAAGGAGAAGGAGAAGGAGAAGGAGAAGGAGAAGGAGAAGGAGAAGGAGAAGGAGAAGGAGAAGGAGAAGGAGAAGGAGAAGGAGAAGGAGAAGGAGAAGGAGAAGGAGAAGGAGAAGGAGAAGGAGAAGGAGAAGGAGAAGGAGAAGGAGAAGGAGAAGGAGAAGGAGAAGGAGAAGGAGAAGGAGAAGGAGAAGGAGAAGGAGAAGGAGAAGGAGAAGGAGAAGGAGAAGGAGAAGGAGAAGGAGAAGGAGAAGGAGAAGGAGAAGGAGAAGGAGAAGGAGAAGGAGAAGGAGAAGGAGAAGGGGAAGAAGGAGAAGGAGAAGGAGAAGGAGAAGGAGAAGGAGAAGGAGAAGGAGAAGGGGAAGAAGGAGAAGGAGAAGGAGAAGGAGAAGGAGAAGGAGAAGGAGAAGGAGAAGGAGAAGGAGAAGGAGAAGGAGAAGGAGAAGGAGAAGGAGAAGGAGAAGAAGGAGGAGGAGAAGGAGAAGAGGAAGGGGAAGGAGACTGGAGAAGGAAAAGGCGAAGGAGAATAAGAATAAGAAGAATGAGGAGAATGAAGAAGCGAAGGAAGTGGAGAAAAAAAGTAAGGAGAAGGTGGAGGTGAAGGAGAATGGTGATGATAGTGATGATGAGGATGAAGAGGAAGAAGGACAATTAGACCAAATCCCCACTCGTTGACCGAGGTAAAAAAAAAAAAGAGAGAGAAAAAAAAGGGAGGATGTTGAAATTGGGAGCAGGGCCCGTTTCCTGACAACTGGGCCAGTGGACTGAGTGATGCAGGCGCGTACAGTGTGACTGACCGTCCTTCCTCGTGCCCCCCTCCAACATCGATCTCGTCCGAGCAGCGCGAGCCGCATTGGTGCTGGGGGACGACGGGGGCAGGGGAACATAGGGAGGGATATCGGCATTGAAGTCGGCCGCTCACCCCAGTCCAGTTCCCCCTCGCTGTCGTCAAAGGCAGAGTGCGTTGGCAGGCCATGCCAACTCCTCTCAATGTGGGGGACTTTAATTAAGTGATGAAAAATCGCATAGTTAGCCCTGAAGGTGTGTGTAGGAGGGAGGGGGGGGGGGCGAAAACGCTCGTGGCATATGGTAATAATACACACAAATATTAGTCTGGAGCGACCCCGTGTGCTAGTTGATTAGGCGGCGAAATCACCCCAGAAGAGTTCGAACGGAGAAATTCAGGGACAGCCGTATATACATTCAGCATTACAATTGATTTATAGGTCTACAGGTCCAATGAAAATATAATGGAGAGGCATGCAATTGCCAGAATAATTAATGTCCGTTGATGTGCAGAAATTACTGTACCGTTAGATTGGAGGAGACCGGCTGTGTGCAATGTGCAATGAATCATTCGTGTGTTGGGTGATGCACGGACATTTGAAGCGTTCCCCGCGTGTATAGGGACTGCAAGGTTGATCATGGATCAACATAGTCGACCTTGCCACTTTAATGACTATGAAGATAATCTAATTTTAAAGAGGGAGCAGAGAAACTGAAACGCAGACAGGCTTGTTTTCGGTCTTGGGTTCGGGCTCGGGCTCGGGCTTGGGCTCGGGCTCGGGCTTGGGCTTGGGCTCGGGCTCGGGCTTGGGCTCGGGCTTGGGCTTGGGCTTGGGCTTGGGCTTGGGTTCGGGGTTGGGCTCGGGGTTGGGCTGTTGGGTTCGGTCTTGGGCTCGGGCTCGGTCTTGGGCTTGGGCTCAGGCTTGGGCTAGGGCTTGGGTTCGGGCATGGGCTCGGGCTTGGGCTCGGGCTTGGGCTCGGGGTTGGGTTCGGTCTTGGGCTCGGGCTCGGTTTTGGGCTTGGGCTCAGGCTTAGGCTTGGGCTTGGGTTCGGGCTTGGGCTCGGGCTTGGGCTTGGGCTCGGGGTTGGGTTCGGTCTTGGGCTCGGGCTCGGTCTTGGGCTTGGGCTCAGGCTTGGGCTTGGGCTTGGGTTCGGGCTTGGGCTCGGGCTTGGGCTCGGGCTTGGGCTCAGGCTTTGGTTTGGAATTGGGTTCGGGCTTGGGCTTGGGCTTGGGCTCGCGCTTGGGCTTAGGCTTGGGCTCAGGCTTTGGTTTGGGCTTGGGTTCGGGGTTGGGTTCGGGCTTGGTTGGGCTTGGGCTCGGGCTCGGTCTTTGGTTTGGGCTGAGCCTGAGCCTGAGCCTGAGCCTGAGCCTGAGCCTGAGCCTGAGGCTAAGCCTGAGCCTTTGCCTGAGCCTGAGCCTAAACCTGAGCCTGAGCCTAAACCTGAGCCTGAGCCTTAACCTGAGCCTGAGCCTGATCCTGATCCTGAGCCTGATCCTGAGCCTGAGCCTGAGCCTAAACCTGAGCCTGAGCCTGAGCCTGAGCCTGAGCCTGAGCCTGAGCCTAAACCTAAACTTGAGCCTGAGCCTAAACCTGAGCCTAAACCTGAGCCTGAGCCTGAGCCTGAGCCTGAGCCTGAGCCAGAGCCTGAGCCTGAGCCTGAGCCTGAGCCTCAGCCTGAGCCTGAGACTTTATGTAGCGGGAACGAGGCCAGAGCCCCGAGCCTGTTCCAGGGATTCGTAAAAAACCCAAACAAACAAACAACTAGGGCGCCATTGTGGACCTGTGACAGGGAGGTATGGCGTTCCTCAGACTGTCGGCACGCTAACTGGAACAGTCAACGGTCCCATCGGCTGATTACACCGTGGGATTATTAACGACCGAATTCCTCGGCACTAAGCTTGGATACTAACGCGTGGCTTGCCGAGTGCCGGGGGCTCCCTATGTACTGCCTGTTTCTCGAATATTAGTATCTGCATCATCTGCGCCATTGCCTTATCAGAGTATAGACTCGGTGTGGGCTACGTTACAACGTCAGCAATTGTCGCAAACATGGTAAAACCGTGCATGCACTTCCGCATTCAACCCTTGCGTGTGCGGCCGCCTGTCAAGCCCAGAATCCGGACAGCGCCATGCAAGGGAAACAATCTTAGGGATAGTTTATCTCTCCCTTTCAGGCTCTATCCCACATCTCTCTTGATATCTGCCCTCTCTCTCTCGCTCTCACTTAATCTTACTCTCTCAGTTTAACTTTGTCTATTCTGATGTCTGTCTCTGTGTCTCTCTGTCTGTCTTTCTCCATCTCTCTCCCTCACTCCCTCTTGCCCGGCCTCTCCCCTCTCTCCTCTCGCCCTCTCTTCCCTCTTCCTTTTCTCTGTCTGTCAGGAACGGGCCCGGTGCTAGAGCCAGAGCCAGAACCATAGCCATAGCCAGAGCCAGAGCCAGAGCCATAGCCATAGCCATAGCCATAGCCAGAGCCAGAGCCAGAGCCAGAGCCAGAGCCAGAGCCAGAGCAAGAGCCAGAGCCAGAGCCAGAGCCAGAGCCAGAGCCAGAGCCAGAGCCAGAGCCATAGCCAGAGCCAGAGCCAGAGCCATAGCCAGAGCCAGAGCCAGAGCCAGAGCCAGAGCCATAGCCAGAGCCAGAGCCAGAGCCAGAGCCAGAGCCAGAGCCAGAGCCAGAGCCAGAGCCAGAGCCAGAGCCAGAGCCAGAGCCTCTCATTTTCGAAGTCAGCAACACCGACCACCTCCTGGTTGACCCGCCTTTGTTATCAACAGTCCTCCAGGTTGGGCATCAGAGCCACGTCATCAGCCCTTCCTACCCTCTATTTTCTCCACTATAATAATAACCAAGTGACAACGCTATTCTATTCTAATTTGTTTTTATATTTTTAATCACATGCGACACCGCGGTTCGGGGTAAATTGACGAACGGGCGAATGATGTACTTCACCTACCGGGCAACGCGCACAACAAGCACCGTGATTGTTTAGGGACCTCTGTGAGGCATAACTTAATTATCCCGGGGCGGTCGTGACCACTGTAAACATTCGTGTTCCAGTGCTCAGGCAGGCCGGACGAGCAACTGGCTGCGGTTGTTCCACCAATATGGTCCCGTGAGTCTCCTTTCCTCGGCCTGTATAAATGTATCCCGATCAAGTCGTAGAGGGTATTGCCGGCCTTGCTTCCCACCGGACGAGTTTTGTCCAAAGGACGGGGAGGATGCAGGGGACGCGTGGGAGAGGAGGACGGGAGAGGAGGAGAGGAGAAGGAAGAGGAGGGAGAGGATGGAAATGAGAGGAAGAGGAGGAGGATAAAGAGTGGAAGAGGAGGAGAGGGGAAGAAAGACGAGGGAGAGAATGGAAATGAGAGAAAGAGGAGGAGGAGGAGGAGGAGGAGGAGGAGGGAGGAAGAGGAGGGGAGGGGAAGAAAGACGAGGGAGAGGATGGAAATGAGAAAAAGAGGAGGAAGATGATGATTAGGAGGAGGATGAGTAAGAGGAGGAAGGAAGAGGAATGGAGGGGAAGGAAAATGAGGGAGAGAATGGAAATGAGAGAAAGAGGAGGAGGAGGAGGAGGAGGAGGAGGGAGGAAGAGGAGGGGAGGGGAAGAAAGACGAGGGAGAGGATGGAAATGAGAAAAAGAGGAGGAAGATGATGATTAGGAGGAGGATGAGTAAGAGGAGGAAGGAAGAGGAGGGGAGGGGAAGGAAAATGAGGGAGAGAATGGAAATGAGAGAAAGAGGAGGAGGAGGAGGAGGAGGAGGAGGGAGGAAGAGGAGGAGAGGGGAAGAAAGACGAGGGAGAGGATGGAAATGAGAGAAAGAGGAGGAAGATGATGATGAGGAGGAGGATGAGTAGGAGGAGGAAGGAAGAGGAGGGGAGGGGAAGGAGTATGAGGGACAGAATGGAAATGAGAGAAAGAGGAGGAGGATGAGGAGGAGGGAGGAAGAGGAGGGGAGGGAGAGAAAGAGGAGGGAGAGAATGGTAATGAGAGGAAGAGGAGAATAAGCAGGAGGAGGGAGGAAGAGGTTGGAGGGAGGAGGCAAAGGAGGGAAATGGTGATGGGTGCATAAGAAAGAGAGGGACGAGGGACAGAAATGAGATGGGAAGGAGGTCGGGGAGAACGGGGAAGGGGTAGGAGGAGGAGAAGGGAGCAAAATGGGAAGAGGACGAGGAAGACGGGGTCCGCAACACGAAGGGGAGGAGGGGAGATGGATGGAGGGAGAAGGAGGGATGAAAGAAAGAAGGGAGAATGAGGAGAGGGATGAAGAGGAAAAGGAGGAAGGAAGATGACGAAGTAGAAGAAGGAAAAGGGAGGAGGTTAGAGGAAGAGGACTTGAGGACGAGGTGGTGGATGAGTGAGGAGAGGAGGAGGAGGAGGAGGGGCAGCGGGTGAGGAAGGAGGAAGAGGTGGAGTAACAACTCATCCCATATGAGTCCACCCCCCCCCCAAAAAAAAAGAGAAAAAACGACTCAACTGTCCAACCCGAACGTTAATCTCATTCAGTCCTGCAAGGAAAACCCGACCCGCTCAATCATCAGCTCGTCCGAACTCGTCCACACAATCAATTGGTCCGATTACGAACGCGTCTGTACCGTAGACCGCCACGAATGATGGCGCAGCCCGTCTTTACGCAGACACAAAAGGCCAGCAATATCGTTTCAGAAGGAGACCCACCGCTGATAATAGTAATCTAGTATAAACTCGAGGAGTCCACCTTCTCAAATGACGCACAGAGTGGGTCTGTGTTGTTTTTCCTCCTGCCCACTCGCTCCTTCGGTCGTTTGTTAGTTTACAAAGTATGCCATCGTTCGAGGAGCTGGGGGAAGGAGGCGGGGCGGGGCGGAGGAGGAGGAGGCGCATCGGGACCGATCACCCGGGGTCGGGTATTAAAACGAGGATGATGAATTGCGCCAAGTGATGGATCGCAGCCGAGGATTAACCCCCGGTATCAAGAGCCTAGCCCCAGCCGAAACCGAGGGGCGAAGCGGACCCTTACCGTTCGACGAAGACCACAAAAATACCCTGACACAATCTCTCATCAATCATTCCGGTACAAGTGTTTTATTTTCCCCCCACTTGAAAAGAAAACCCCATACCAACGTTTCATTACCACATCATCTTATATATGTAACACCAATAGAGCCTGTCTCAATACGAAGGTCTTGAATTGTTTATATTCCCCCCCCCGTATCTCTATTCCTGGGCTTGGTTATACTGTATAAACAAAACCTGACGAACGGGGTATCATCCACGAGTCTACATAGCATGCTTTTATAATACGCGAAGCCACGCTCTGTTGTCGTATAAGATGTCCCCCACCCATTTTCGTCGGAATCAGCACCTGCGAATTTTTTTTTTTCGAATCATCAAAAATTTCAAAAGAAAATACCAAAAACTTGCTACTTGCTGGCCCACATGTACTTCACCGTAATATTCAACTCTCAAATTCTTTGCGGGTCTGACGTTTCGATCTTAGCAGGACCTTTCTCAAAGTGAGAGGGCAATACTTGATCTCAAAGGAAAGTGTGACAGGTCCTGCTAGGATCGAAACGTCGGTCCCTATTGATGTAAATTTCCCCAGACGAAAAAAAGGAAACGCATTAGGAGATTTCCTCGTATACAAGTGTGATGCTGATAGAATACACAAAAAGTGCGCCCTCAAGAGTTTGCAACGCGTTGGCCAATCACAATGCGCGTGCAGAATCTAGCGACACAATGCATGTCTGGAAAGGATCGACCGATTCCGCGCATTTTAATTCGCCAATGTGATTGTGACCGCCCGTATTCTGGTCGTTTTTTTTCTGTTTAACTGCAGGCCTTTTACGATTTCCAGGATCGGGCCCAGGCAAAGAACCTGAAACACATACGAGTCGTGCTCCTCTGCCGAGTTAAGAGGGCGGTAATTCGGTTCAGCGCGGAGTAACCACTCACCCCAAGAGTGTTGACAAAGCGTCGCGTCTGTTGATACCGGTGATGCTACAGCGCCGACCGCGTTGAACTAGCATTAAAAAAAACGCAGTGGCTGTTGTTACGGCAGTCGTCCGTGTGGTTCCCTGACTTCACAGTATTTGTCAGGATGTTTATCTCTTGGAACCAGACTATCAGCTAATAGACTGGTTCAACCAGCCTGCAATGCTGACGAAATACAATCAAGTCAGGGAACCACTCGGACGACTGCCGTAACAACAGCCACTGCGATAAACAAAAAAGTCTCCATTTCGTACAGGGAGGTCGTGGGTTTGCCTGCGAAATGCAGGCTGTTCTCCGTCGCTGAACTTGAATGTTCTGTCGTATAGCAGATTCTTGTTTAACTGTGTACCGAGAATCTCTGGTCGTGCGCGAGGAACCTTTCCGTGTCATTACGCGAGGCCTCTGCGCTGATAACTCCTTCATCAGCTGCAGATTAGCAGAGTGGACACGGCGGACATCTCATGTCCCCTCTGTCTGATCCTGAACCGCCGCCACACTTTTTTTTCACCAAAAAAAGAAGGGGGGAAGTAACTGGTACCGTCTTTCCTTCGGGCCTTCCTCTCGTCAAAACATGACCACGCATTCTGGAATGTTCTGCCCCTCCCCCTTCGCATTCATTTCGACCGTGTGGAGCCATCGGTGTGTGTGTGTGTGTGCTGCTGCTGCAGGAGAATCTGGCGTAATCGTACGCGGCAGACACTCTGGACTTTCTTTCAGCATGATCAGGGAAATCTCCCGATTAGGTTTCCGCTCACGATGTGCGGCTGAAGGGGGAGGGGGTGGGAGAGAGACTGGCAGCTTTCTCCTCCGCAAGCCCACCTGATACTTTACAGCTCCGCCCGCCAGGATCTTTCAAATTAAAGCGTCGACAATGTGCCGCGTTGAATCGACAACGGGGGATGCATTGTCGACTGATGGACGAAGTTTTAAACAGACTTTTTGATCCGACGCTCAAAATACCAACTTGTAATTTACAATGATGCTGTTAACTGCTTACTGACGTCAGTAAGCAAATGGCGAATCACAAAATGATGTCGATGGCCTGAAGTTCCGTTCCTAGAAGGGCATTTCTCAAAGGCAGACTGGTAACATCAATTGTTTGTCAATAGAAATTGACAAGTCGGAATTTACATTGTTATTAAATACGCTTATGCCTTTTGTAGGTTGTGAGGGGTAAATAGAGTTGGGGCTCTCTCAAAGGTACTCTGCCTCCGGGAAAGGTTACGCTAGGATCGAAACTTCATGTGCAGTGCATTACTTTGTTCAAGAATTGCATTTTTGTTAAAGTATGTAAGCATTTTGTAGCATTTCTGGCTTAATACCTTTGCTGAACGTTTTGTAACTTTTTTGGCGGCGCAGTGAGAAGGTCACCACTTGATTGTGATTAATTTCGTTTTTTGTGGCTATTCGTCAGAGGTGCTGTTACCTTTATCTATTTGGGTCTTCTGTTAAGCCTATAATGTTAGCTTTCCTCATTCTTTCTTGGAATTTGTTTTGGATTTTTTCAAGAGATGAAATGAAGTGAAATAAAATTGATGGTCAAGTCCAAGTTTTCTTTGCCAGTTTTCAAATAACAAAAAAACAAAAAAAAAACCTCCAAACTCCTATTTCCTCTCCTATTAAGTGTCGGCCGAAAGATTCGCATATTTTGGGCCCAACGTTTTTCGCAGTCTGACGGTCATCTTGTCTGTCATTCGTCATCGGACTCGATTTGATATGACCGTATGGCTTAATTCACTCACCTAAGCCCCCACCCCACATAACATCCCATCATCTCTCTCCCCAGAGGGCACATGATTTAGTGCTGGATTCGGTCCAGGGAAAGGGGGCAGCGGAGGACTGCAAATAATCAGGCATCGGCATATTTTCCCGGGTCAATCGCATCGTCATAATTATACACCTCCCCGCACCGCATGCATGCACCTCGCCGTATATCACCGGCTCTGTTGTACGGCACCTGGGTGGATTTCACAAAGCCTTACGGGGCATCGTAACTCAACTTACGATGGATAACCCGTCGTAAGTTGTGATAGGCCGCATGGTTTCTGTACATCTCTCATTGTCTTCCACTACTTACTAACTCATACGAAAGAAGAAGAAGAAGAAGAAGAAGAAGAAGAAGAAGAAGAAGAAGAAGACTTTTGACTTTTCAAACGGAAACTTTATTGCAATCCATTTGACATGAATCAACATACATGGAAATAAATAATGAATATACATAATGAATATACATGACAATGAACAGAATAAACAGAAATATACAAGTTTAAACCAGTAAAAGAGTTGTGTTTGAAATTAAGGAGGTTTGGGGGTTTTAGCTGAACACAGAGGTATTACACCATGTCTCGCAAGAGCGAGCTGCTGTCTCCGGCAAAGGTCAAGCACCAAAATTAAATTACATCAGTAGGTAATTATAAATTACAATAGTAATTATAAATTTTATTATTATGAAGAAGAAGAAGAAGAAGACGAAGAAGAAGAAGATTGTCTTGCGATTGATCGGAAGTTACGATGGGTTTGGTGAAATCGACCGCTGGTCGGATGTTGTCTTTTCCAATCAACCTCAGATCCTTCCAGATTGCCCTTACTATTCTACACGTCGTTCGTCCCATCCCCCTCTCCTCGAATATCAGAACTAGACCCATTCCATCCTTCACTGGACTAACCAGGATCCCTCTCCACGCTTTACTTAAGCCCCACTCCTAGTTAGAATCCAGCTGTCTCCTGAAGACGAACTGTTCGAAACGTCGAGTTCCTCCGGTTCTTTTCAGAACCATCCACACACAATACACAAAAAGAGAACTTTGCATGGTGTCTCCGCAAACCCATTACTCCCATAGCCCCATCTCCCCAAACCCGGCTTAGAGCTCGGACTATAGGATCCAGTAAGTTTTTCCTTCTCTAATGTGATCCCCGAGCTGTAGCCAGATGTACAACAACTGGTTGTTTGCATGTAAATGAAAGCGGGGGTGTGATCCCTGGCGTCTGACTGGCGCCCCTTACCTTGGCAAAGAGTATTTGGGAGGCCACCATCTAAAGGCTGGATAGCTCAGATGGTAAGAGCACTGGTAGGCAAAACCAGAGGTCTCGGGTTCAGGTCCCAGTCCAGTCAAAGTTGTCATTGCCATGTTTCTATTTAAAAAAAAAAGACTTTCCAAGAAGTGTTTTCTTTATTTGTTCGACTAAAAACATTGTCATGTAAAGTCAGGTTTTCTTACACTGTGGATCGACTATGAAAGTTGATTGAGTACGCTGAACGTAAATCTATTCCAAGAAGCGCTACCACACGACGACAAAAAGCACGCATTATATCTGATGACCTTTCTCTTCTAAACTGAAGTGCTTCACTTTACCCCGTTCTTTCATGCATGTAATTTTCCGTTCCAGCTGTCCTCGTTGCAATTACCGTATTGTCTCTATTCGATTGCTTTCTGGCCCGGATGAATGGCGGAACTGTCAGTGACACGATCGAGGCCCGGGCTCCAGTCCCTCTCGGCAGCGCCGCAGCTGTGATGAACGAATCGAAATCAGCGGCTTTGCCTGGGACAAGCCGAACCTCCCCCCCCATCAATCCCTGATGGCGATCGCTGGTTTTAGCGGCAGGGTGAACTGGGCACCTCGTCTGGTTGCACTGAGCTTCGCCGAGCAACGTCTACAGTGCTGTCTACATGTGACTGAGCGCGTTAATTATGCGTTCCAATCTCAATGCAAATTTTACAGGCCGGTTTGCCTTCGGGACCACCGCTTTTGCAGCAAGTTTGCTTGGAAGTGTATGCTGGCTCTCTCTTCGTTGAAGGAAATGGTACACGACATGGCATGGCATGGCATGGCATGGCATGGCAGGGGAGGGCATGGCAGGGCAGGGCAGGGCAGGGCAGAGCAGGGCAGGGCAGGGCAGGGCAGGGCAGGGCAGGGTAGGGTAGGGCAGGGCAGGGCAGGATAGGGCAGGACAGGATAGGGCAGGGCAGGGCAGGGCAGGGCAGGGCAGGGCAGGGCAGGGCAGGGCAGGGCAGGGCAGGGCAGGGCAGTGCAGGGCAGGATAGGGCAGGGCAGGGTAGGGCAGGGTAGGGCAGGGCAAGGACAGGACAGGACAGAGCAGTCAGGCCAGTGCAGTGCAGTGCAGTGCAGTGCAGGCATGCCAGGCCATGCCGGGCCATGCCAGGCCATGCCAGGCCAATGCAGTGCAGTGCAGTGCAGTGCAGTGCAGTGCAGGCATGCCAGGCCATGCCAGGCCATGCCAGGCCATGCCAGGCCATGCCAGGCCATGCCAGGCCAATGCAGTGCAGTGCAGTGCAGTGCAGTGCAGTGCAGTGCAGTGCAGGCATGCCAGGCCATGCCAGGCCATGCCAGGCCATGCCAGGCCAATGCAGTGCAGTGCAGTGCAGGCATGCCAGGCCATGCCAGGCCATGGCAGGCCATGCCAGGCCATGCCAGGCCAATGCAGTGCAGTGCAGTGCAGTGCAGTGCAGTGCAGTGCAGTGCAGTACAGTGCAATGCAATGCAATGCAGGACAGGGCAGGGCAGGACAGAGCAAGGCATGACAGGACATACCAGGGTATGGCAGGACAGGGCAGAGCAGGGCAGTACTACTATAAATGTAACCCAGAATAAACAATGAACTGGATCTCCGATGAACTTTTTCGAGGCTTTGACAAGTACTGGGTCTCCATTGCATGCCCAAGTTATGTTCTGATCGGATCACGGTATCGATAGCATTCGAGGGTGTTGTGCGAAGCCCGTAAGTCGATAGTTTGCACTGGATCTGGCCGTATCGAACTCCCCGGGCCCGATGTCGAAGCCACTCGAGTTCAGCGGTCTCCTCGCACGGCAGTACGGCCGTGTGTGATCGGGTACTGCCCCCATCTCCCCCATTCCCCCTACCCGCCTGCCGACCGAGTGTCCTCCGTAATGCAATAGCACGAGAGAGAGAGAGAGAGAGAGAGAGAGAGAGAGAGAGAGAGAGAGAGAGAGAGAGAGAGAGAGAGAGAGAGAGGGGGGGGAGAGATAGAGAGATAGAGAGAGAGAGAGAGAGAGAGAGAGAAGGGGGTGGGGAGTTCTAGGTTTCTGCTCGCTGCCTAAATGCATCACGGACTCGAGACGCAACCGAAACACTGCCGGCATAGTCTCATGTGTGAAAAGAAAAGAAAAGAATGACTCGTGTTTCAGTGTTATTCCACACGAGAAACCTAAATCACACACCCACACTCCTACTCTAAACGACCCTCCACGTGTTGTGTTTTTTTTTATCGTCGTCCGCAAATTGTCCCACAAACACAGCACACACCATTGCCAAGATTAGGTGTCACACCGTCACCAATTCGGCCATTCGATAGCACGGAAAAAAGGGGCACGTTTACTTACATCGTTATGTGGTTTCGTTGGGGGATGACTGGCACACTCTACACCGTGTGTGTTTCGGCCGCTCGTATTTCCCGCCTCTCTATTGAACCACGTCCCGTCTGCACACCTCACACGCGTAAGATGTGGCATTGTGCAATTCTGCCAGCCATTAGACGGTCTTCCTGTGTCAAACAGGACAACCCAAACTTGGTAGGCCTATATTCGACGATTCCTACTCCGGTACGGCTTGGTTTTGACTCGTCTTCGACTGTCGTTTGTTACAAACAAAAACAGGAAATCACACGTGGGTTGATTTTTCAACTCTCAAGCTCATTTCATGAGGCAAGGAATGTGGGATGAAGCAAGATTTGGTGCAGGTTAAAAAAAGAACAAAAAAAGATTCTTCGTGAAATCTGACCCGGGAATTGTATCTACGTGCAGTCGACTTTGCATGATATGGGCCATTATTTTATAGATCGATGTCCACGGATTTTCTTCTAATAATTTACACCAAAAACTTATCTGTGGACATAGGTCTACGATCAAAACCAGTAAAATGGACACCCCTGTTGGGTATCACTTCAAACTCCCTGATCATTTTATATCAGATATGAGTGTACTGGGCATAGAATCCCTTGGTCACCATATTAATGCTGTCCGTCTTAGCCGTGAGAAAATGTGGATGAACCACATGGTCTCAACATCCAGGAGGGTAACGACTAACACCATGCAGCTTTCTGATAATCCTTCTTTTGTGTTCACTCCTTCACACTTCTCTCTTTGATCTTTCCCCCTCTTCTCACTAATCCCTACCCTACTCCTTGCCCTTCCCTTTGATCTCTCCCTACCAGCTTTACTCTTTGTCCTTTTGTTTCTCATCCGTGTCCTATTCATTTTCTTCCCCCTTCCCTAGTGTACATGTATCTGTTTTGTCCTTGTCACTCTGCCTTTGAGAAAGGTCCTGCTAGGATCGAAACGTCAGGCCCACTAAATTTTAAGATTTGCATTTTGGTAATTTTAGTCAGTAAACAGTTTGCAACATTTCTGTATATCACTTTAAATAATTTATAGAGTTTGTAGATGGTCATGATAGAATCCTCATGTTGAAATCTTACAGTCTGGGACGCTTTATGCTTCCCGATAAATCTTCACTCAAACATCGACAAAATAGTTTATTACTCGCGAGTAATAAAGCATTTCTCACACTTCAGGTCGGTGCGAAAACCGTGACGGTTTTTTTCCTTGTTCTAGTCTACTTTCTCGGATTACCATTCGAGCTAAAAGTAAACATTAGCAGAATTTCTTTTTTGGGAAAACTGTGGCAATTTGTTGACCTTTACCAATGTTGTATATGGTCTTAAATGTATCGGAGGATTTGCAGGCAACGCCCGTATTGCAACGTCTCCCATTCCGGTAATAGTTCTGCATCAATAAAACAAAGAACCCTGCCAAAATGAGCAATGACCGTTGTCATTCTGCCTTTTGGACAGGTCCTGGTAGAATGCAAATGACGGTGCCTTTTAACTCGCTATTTCCCCACATTTGCAGATTGTTTTCAGAGTGTCGTTTAAGTTAGCAATACACTAGCCACACTGTAACTTAGGCACATAATCCTTACGGGCGCTGTGACTCGCATACAGCAGCTCGCTGTAACCAAAAAAAACACACCACACAATACATTTTTCATTGTGGTAATTCGTCAGCAGCTATCGACTCGCCTTAACTTCGTTGCGCGCCACCACCGCCGTCTGAAAAGACATTCACAAAAGAAGGCGATTTTCATTCTTCGAGAGACTGAACATTTAATGAGGCTATACCGACTCGACACTGAGTGCTCAGTGCTTTGCCCGATTGCCTGCTGAAAAACAATACAGGCAGCCCGTGCGCGTATATATATTTTTTTTACACCGCAGCCATGGGATTTTCGCTGTATTCGTGCAAATCCGCGCTTGAAAAGAGACTAGCCCTGCGTTACAAGATTACCCAGCGCAGCTGAACATTATTAACAGCAGCTAGAAATTTGCAATTAACAAGACATCTTACTTCAAACTACAGCAACGACAACAGCCAGTCACATTCCGCACCTGCTCAAGAAATCCCAACTGGCTGATTTCGTAACGCAGCACTGCATGTAGTCTCTTTTCAAGCGCGGATTTGCACGAATACAGCCAAAAAAAAACATGGCTGCGGTGTAAAAAAAAATAATATACGCAGCCCGTGCGAGATTCGACCCCACGACTTCTGTTTCCTGGTGCAGACTCGTCGCCACTTGACCGCCGAGCTAGTCTATGTCATGTGGCGGATTCTAATCTGCGAAATGGCGGGTACCGCGAATATCATAGATCATTATGATTTTCGAATCGAGGATGTGATGAATCGAGGATGTAATTCAATGAGAAATCCACGAGCTGCCTCTATCAGGCAGTCGGGCAAAGCATATCGTGTCGAGCAGTGCAAACCCTCATTGAATTTCAGTCTCCTCGATGCAACAATCATATCGTATCTGAGACACTGGAACGTTTTGTAACATGGATGGGGGGACGGACGAGAAAGAGAATCTGGACTGAAAAGGTTACCACAATGACGAGCATTGAGAACAATCGAGGAGGAGAGGCCATAAATCCCAACTTGCAAAGAGAGGCAAAAGAAGTAGAAGAAATGGTGGCCTTTTGAGAAGATGTTACGTTGAGGGATGACTACTGACGGGAAACGGCCAAGATGAAGAAAGCGAGATAAAGCTTGATAGCATCGGAGGTAGAGAACTGTGTGAAAGGGTGAAAGAAAGAGCCTTAAAGCCCCTACACAACATTGGTGAGATCGAAAAACAGAAATGTTCACAGATTTACATGAAACTCATACAGTTTGAAGATGGTATTAGTAGAAACCTCGCACTGAAATATTTCTGCCAAAAATGTTGTATTTTGGGAGAAATGAGTAAACGAAATAGTTTACGTCTCACCGAGTTCTAAACTATTTTTCGGAACAGTAGGGCGTTGAATGCTGCATTTTCGCGAAACAAATGAAGCGGTTTTCACGATTTTCTCGTGACTCGGTTGGCGGATTGAGTTGAAATTTTCACAGGTGTGTTATTTCATGCATATGTTGGATCAGACAACGTATGGATGCTTTTCTTTGACCTCGACCAATGTTCTGAAGGGGCTTTAAGAAAGACAACGATGGAGTGATTACCAGATATGAAATATATGTGACCCGGTACATCATAATGAGGAATAACCCACACTTTTGAGATTTTGAGATTTTCTAATGATGTGAAAGACTGTACCATTAGCTTTCAAATGATATCAAAATTTCCTCCAATACATTAACTTTCCGAAAATACAAAAAAAATACAAATTGATTTTTAATCGAATTGAGAAGATACTTTGACTTTAGGCGTTGTTTACTCAAAAAGTGTTTTTGTGGGATATTTCTCATGTCGCTGTGCCGGGTCACATATATGGAATGAGAAGGCGTCACGTAAAGCTAAAGTGTTTATTATGCTAGGGGAGAGACGGCATTGCGCAAGAAAACCCGACGAAAACCTATTCCCAACACACATAGGCCTACCCCATTAAAACAATTCATGAAAAATGCATACCACCCTCCCCCTCCCTCCAACCAATTCGATGAATAATTCACGAGTGAGTCGATCACGCGCGCCCGATCGGCAACAGGCCCCGATTCATTTGATTTCTAATTTACATTTGGCCATTGAAGGTAGCCGTTTTCAACGTTTTTATTTAAATAAAATCATTTTTTTGGGGGGTGTGTGATTGAAATACATAAATCTCGTCCGCTCTGGGTGACTTCCAAACGGCTTTAGCAAAGTTTGCACATGCATTGATTGCTTATTATCTTTATCAACATGATTGATAACTATTTTTTAGACCCCAAAAAGAAAAAAATTGACGGGAAAAATTTGACTTGATCGGGACTTAAACCCGAGACCTTTGGTTTTTTATTTTACCACCCGAGCTATCCATTCCTTAGATGGCGGCCTTCCCAAATACATTTAGACCTAGTCAGCTAGGGCTATCTTTGTCGGGGTGGAGGGCACCAGTCAGAAGCACTTAACCGTTAACAGCCGCTGTATCTCCGTGGGTAACGCCACCTTGTCATTCAGATGCAGTCGACAACAGGTAGTAGTGAATCGTGGCGAGCGATCGGTCGGCCAAACAAGAGGTCTTGGGTTCGAGTCGCGCGCCAGTCTACTTTTCTTTGCCACTTACGAAGCTGTTTGAACGAGTTGCCGGACGGTGTTTCTCCTCCTTCGTTTGCCCAAAATATCCCACCGAGCAAATCACAATAAACTGTCGGGCTTGGCTGTAGAGTCAATTACCGTTTGGGCGGTTTGCACATGATAGGCTCATATGACTGGCATTGAGCACGTGTTGACCCCTGGGTTTGTCCTCTCCTCACAGTAAACCTTTACGAGCCACATGGCCGCATTAAATGGGGATAAAATTCGAGCAGGCAAAAATTAATTTATTTGAACGTGTGGTGAATACCTTCTGTTTTTCTTTCTATAGCTGCTGTTCTCTAGGCCCGCTACTGTTTGAGCGTTTATCGATTTATTTATTCATTTACTTTTCACAAAATCATTTAAAAAATGGCACAGAAAACTTTGATTGGACCAGTGTTTTAAAGTCCCAATACAACTTTGGGAAGATCGGAAAACATCCATGTCCATAGATTTCCTTCTAATTTACACAGTTTGTAAATGGTCATGATATAATCCTCACGTTGAAATCTTACGGTCTGGGATGCTGTACTTCCCTAGAAATCTTCACTCAAACATCGACAAATAGTTTATGACTCGCAAGTCACAAACAGTTTCTTACACTACAGAATGGTGCAAATTCCGTGACGGTTTTTTACCTTTTTCTACTTTCTCAGATTACCATTTGAGTTAAAATCTTCGCAGGATTGATTTTTGGGATGTTTAATGGTCTAACACAAAAACTGTGGCAATCTTTTGACCTTTACCAATGTTGTAAAGGGTCTTTAAACCAAGACCTCTGGTTTTGCGTATCAGCGCTCTTACCATCTGAACTATCCAGCCCTTGGGTGGTGGCCTTCCCAAATAGTCGACTAGTCTTTTCCGTGGTGGTTAGAGATGTTCAGATGGTTAAAGCGCTGGTACGCTGGTGGGATGTCAGTCAGCAGATGCAGTAGTGGAGCGCTGCTAGGTTTTAAACCCAATGCCCGTGTTCGAGTCCCGGTCCGGTCGAATTCTCGGGTTGCTCTTCCCGACGGGTAACCGGCACCGCATGGTCGGAGCTTTACCAAATCGCATTCTGGAAGCCCGCTCAAGATATGTTCCATCCTGCGCTAAGATAAGCCCCAGATATAGACAAGTCGCGTGGCTCTTTAGGAGCTCCGTACCCTGACCTTCGACATTGTCTCAAGAGTTTATCAGGCGTCCATGCGGTTCTGTTTCAGACACCTGAACTCGAGCTCCTCGCTCGCCAAGGTATATTGACGACACTCAGCGCCTCGTGCATCTCTGGTACAAACGTTATACCAGATTAGTCCGCTCGGCTGTAGATTACATCGTTTACATAAAAACATACAACGCAGCGCCGGTCGTGCGTGACCGCGCGTCCGTTAAGCAGGGCTGACAATTGCACGATTCTGTGGCACGCATTGGCACGACTCGAGTCGTGCCAGTGCGCAAACTAGTCGTCAACTGGCGTGAAGTGTGCGTAAACCCGTCGTGACTGCGTGCCATGGCGGGGAAGAGAATTTTGAAATTTTGGTCAGGACAATATTTAGCGACCGGGTCGTGAACTTTGCGCAAAATGTTCGTGAACTATGCGTGAACTCGTCGTGAGCTAGTCGTGAACAGTGCGGGAGCCTCCCAGTTCGTGCCCCAAAATGGCACGACTTGCCACGACAAAATCGTGGCCAAAAGTCGTGCAAGTGTCAGCCTTGCATAAGGCCGGGCCAGCCGCGCTTCATAGGCTGAGCAGACAGTGGGCCGCATTGACCGCTCGCCACCTGGGCCTTAAACCGCCGAGTGGTGGCGCTCTCTTGCGACGCCCTTTAAGAGCCGTATGGTAATAATAGGCTTCGTCCGAGTTTATCGGTTTTAAGTTACACACGCGGGTCGCCAGGGGCTCCGTTATAATGCCTATAAATGAATTCGTTTTGTATCCAGGATCACGCAGGCCATGCAAATCAGTAAGCATACACGTTGGGCCAAAGACAACGTCTTCTCCAGCAGTTAGGGACCTGCCTGTTCTAAAGATTTCCGTTTGTATGGTTTTTAGATTATTAAATAGAATGATCAAAGCATCGACCAGTTGTACCCACAGTCATTTAAATGTAAAGCTGTGGGGTTGCACACAGAAAGCGTAGCCGTTCTATAACCACACAATTTCAGTAATGAACGCACGCATACACAAATCTCTTCCGGCTCTTAAAGTCGTCGACAAAATCCCTTTTACAAATTGTCTTTGCATTTCAGACTCCCCCACCTTTTCGTTGCTTAAGGAAAGAACAATTTAAATGGAAATTGCAATGGCTAAACCTGTTTTAATCGACTCTTTGAGATTCTGCCGCTGGCTCGTGTACTGGGGCCGCGCATTGGCCAGGCAGCGAGACCGCGGCATGCACCACCGCGTATCCTCAATCAGTATACAGCTGCCGGCATGTTAGAGACGCATGCTGCATTATATCATCCACGATCTATGAATTGACTTGCGAATCCCATCATCCATTCATAGAACTACCAAAATGGTTGCAATCTTTTCTAGAGAGAGTTTGCGTCTTTCGATTGTCCTGTGATTTGCCCCCCCCCCCAAACCCCCCCCCCCAAAAAAAAAAAAAACCCGTGCAGTTTTATCGTTTGTACAAGAAATGTAAAACATGGCATTATCAAAATTTGTCAGATTTAAGAGGGCTCATTCCAGCGACGCCAGTACGGCTGTGCTTCGTGAGAATGTGTATACGAATTCTAGTTCATTGATTAGTATGTTTTCTACATGGCATACAAAGTGAATTGATGTTTTGGAAACATCCATCCCTGTCGCTTACCCCTTTTCTCCCATTCCCTCTTTCTCCTCTCTCTTTCTCAGTATCTCACTCTCCCCCTCTCCCCTCTGTGTTTACTTTCTCTCTGAGTGTGTGTCCCTCTCTCTGCCCCCCTCTCTGTGTGTGTCCCTCTCCCTCTCCCCCACTCTCCCCTCTCCCCCTCTCTCCCCCTTTCTATCTCTCTCTCTCTGTCTCTCTCTCTCTTTCTCTCTCTCCTCTCCCTGTTCCTCTCCCTGTCTCCCCTTTGCTTCGGCATTAAGTCGAACGGCTTATAACCTCGGTGTCAGACACAAGCAATACAATGCAAAGTTATTCTCGTCTTCGAAACAAAAATATGTGCCACCTCCTTCACAATTGAATTGTAAAATAATGGTTCCGAGGGGCGGGGATCGTCGGTGTATGAGCGCCCACATTTTCTGGACCTGATGCTGAGCTCGATTTCGTTTGAACGTTTGCCGAACGGTAGCAGTGCAGTGCGTGCGGTGACTGTGAGGGAGCAGGCCAGGCATCCGACGGGGGTTGGGGGTCCGGAAATGCCGACAGACATTTCTTTCTCTCTCTCTTGCCTTCTTTCTCTCCCAGACTTTATCCCCCCCCTCTCTCTCACTCTCTGTCTCTCTCACTCTCTCTCTGCATTTTGTTTCTCTATGTGCCTTTATATTATCTTTTTATCATTATGTGTATATTTCTTTATCGATCTCTTCATACCTCTCTCACTCATTATATCTCTGCCGCACTCTCTGTCTCTCTCATCTTTGTGTTCCTCTCTCCATCTCTCCATTCTTTCCTCTCTTTCTATTACTCTTTCACTCTATCTTTCTTTATCTCCCCCTTTTCTCCTTTTCTTCTTTTTATCTTCCTCGCTGTCTGTCTCTCTCTTCTTTATATTGGTCTGTTTTTATAGTGTTCTTTTATTCACCTTCTACCGCTCCCTCTCTTACCAACCCCTCCCTTTATCGTCCACTGTCTTTCTCTCCCGCTCTCTGTCTCTCTCCTCTGATTCTCCCTCTCTCCTCTCTCTCCCTCTCCCTCAATTTCTCTCTCTTTCCCCATCTTTCTTTCTCCCTCCCTCTCTATCTCTCGCTCTCTCTCCACACTCCCTCTGTCTCTGCATCTGCCTCTGACTCTGCATCTGCCTCTGCCTTTGCTTCTGCCTCTGCCTCTGCCTCTGCCTCTGCCTCTGCCTCTGCCTCTGCCTCTGCCTCTGCCTCTGCCTCTGCCTCTGCCTCTGTCTCTGCCTCTGCCTCTGCCTCTGCCTCTGCCTCTGCCTCTGCCTCTGCCTCTGCCTCTTCCTCTGCCTCTGCCTCTGCCTCTGCCTCTGCCTCTGCCTCTGACTCTGCCTCTGCCTCTACATCTGCCTCTGCCTCTGCTTCTGCCTCTGCCTCTGCCTCTGCCTCTGCCTCTGCCTCTGCCTCTGCCTCTGCCTCTGCCTCTGCCTCTGCCTCTGCCTCTGCCTCTGCTTCTGCCTCTGCCTCTGCCTCTGCCTCTGCCTCTGCCTCTGCCTCTGCCTCTACATCTGCCTCTGCCTCTGCCTCTGCCTCTGCCTCTGACTCTCCCCCCTCTCTCCATCCCTCTCTCCCTCCCTCTCCCCTCTCCACCATCCCCCCTCTCTCGCTCTTCCCCCGACTAAGGACTATACCTTACCACCCATGGAGCCCCGTAATCCGTACCCAATCAATCCAATCTGCACGGGCAGGGACGAGTCCAAGTCTGTCGCGTCTGGGGAGTGTACAAGTGGACGGGGGGAGGGGGTGCATGAAGGGTCGGGAGAGGAGGCGACTGCGTATGACGTACGGCTGTCTCGCCACGCGAATGTCATGTGCGAGGGAAGGTTTCGGTGCTCATTACGTCCGACGTGGCTGCCCCTGCCTTAAATTGGCCCATCGCAAGCATCGCCTGTCGCCCCTCCAGCCCTGCTGTATAAAAGTGCGTTAACCCTGATGCGTGCACAGACTTCTGGACTCAGAGCTGCTGTTGTCGTCGTTGTTTCTTGTGCACCAGAAGCTCTTTTTTCTCAGCTTCTTGCAAGTCTTGCATCCTTCGGTGACCAATGTCTGCCACAACTAATCCTTGCTCAGATCTTTGGCTTTACGCATCGACATTGCACTTTTTCTCAAAATGTATTTGTCAATGCTGTCATATATATAGGCAATACCAGTTGGGAATGTTTGTTTTTCAAAGGACAAGCAAAGCATCATGCTGTTTATTGTACCCATCCTTTTCTCAGCAAACTTAAAATAGTTGAAGCGGCTTTTTAACGATATGAGCAGTTAATATCAGATCTCAAACAACCTCAAAGTTCCGTCATTCAAGGGCCATTTTCATAGAGCCGCTTCAGCGTAAAAATTGGCCAAGAATTAAAATTATGCCTTGTGTTAACGGGATTGCAAAAGCGCACTGCGATGTGACGTCAATTTCTCTCGACCCTGTAATCCACTCTTCTTTACTTAGCATGAAACATTATAATGAAGTTTGTGTTGGCACGGCGATCCGATGAATCATGGCATTTTAGTGCTGAAGCAAATTTTGGCGCTTAAGCGGCTGTAAGAAATTGGCCCCCTGATCCTATAGAAGGACCTTCGATCAAAGGCAGAACGGCATCAGGCCTTGGAGAGAAATCCACCTTGGTGGAAACGTCGTGCCCTCTAACGATTGAAATTTTCGAATCGTGGCTCATCGGAGTCACTTAATCAGCAGTTTTTGACACGATTTTGGTACTACTCCAAACATGATTATTAGATGGACGTATACACTAACGGGCAGGTCGCCTGTTGTGGAAAAAAACACACTACAGGCTGTGGATTCAAAGATGCATCCGATCCAATGCAGGGGATGAGCAGCGTCTTGGAAACTACATAAATCTTCGATAAATTTAGAAGGTTTGCATGCATGGTTGACGTAGAAGTGGAAGGTTTGGGGTGGCAACACGTACATCACTCTGTACATCATTCCAGTCTGGCATCTTCCAATACGTTTCAATTCCCTATGGTTCTGAGACTCTGCGCAATTGGTAATGAGTGCAAGTTCGCGGGCGAGAAAATATCACCTCCTTGATATGATGCAGAACGTCTCGAGGGATTTGTCTTCAGCGCGACACTGGCGAAGTTTAATATCAGTTCGGAAGCTATCCCGGCCCCGTCGTGTTCGACGGGAGAGGCACCAATCACGCCCTTCCTTATACCGAACTCTGAGGAGACCGCAAGCCGCGAAGCATTAGATCAATGCCAACTTTGATTTACCCCTCAAGTTTTTTTTTGGGTATGTGTGCGGGGATTTCCATCCTCGGTGTTTCCGCTATGGTTTTCCTTCAATTTTTGGGGTGGTTGAGGTTCTGAACACGTTGGGCCATGCGATAAGACGCGACTGATGTAAGACGCGAGTCCCACGTGGTAATCCGTATACAGTCGTCTCGTAACCCATCATTCAGCATTTCTTGCGAGAGGAGAGTCTGCGTTATCTCATCGACAGGAGGGCGGGGAGTGAGCGTGGTTTGGGGGCGGAGGAGAGCGGGCAACTCGCCGTGGCATTTATCTTTGTATTCCCCCACGGGGTCGAAACCGGAGATAGATCAACGCTTAAGGTTCTCATCGACGCGTGATTGAATACGTTTACACCGACGTAGCTTGCATGCACTCCGTCGGTCGAACCTTGGTGAACGAACAGCGCTTTTCATAAATCATCATTCTCCATTCTCCATGCTTATTTCTATATATCAAGCTTTAGCTTCATGGGGTCTTTATCCTTTCTAGAAACAAAATCCCAGGGGGGTCCAAATTTGCGCTGCCAACGATTTAATATGTCTTTCGGTTTATCGATGTTTAGTGCAAAGACGGTCACTATCTTGCCAAGAACATTCGAGTTAATACCACACGGGTTTTCTTCAGAACCCCACAAGTTTGATAAAAAGAGCCATTCACGTAATCGTGGATACAATATTTCATTGTTTCTCTAAATAAATAATGTAGGCTTAACGCCTCAACTCATTTCTCTTGGGATTGAAAAATGCAACCCAACCCCCTTAACTAAAAAAAAAAAAAAATAAGAAAAATGTAACTCTCTGACTAAAATCCGAACCTCAAAACGGTCTTGTTTCACCCAACAGGCGATATCCGAGACGGGAACCAAGGAAACGAATCCCTGACCCGGATTCGGTCCTGAGATCTATAGATCCGGATCTGAGGCCCATATCCCGGATCGAACGCAACAAATCTCGGATCAGGAGCCCACCAGACACCGAATCCGGATCCCAGATCCAGATACGGCTCAATGTTGATCTACATCATGATCTGAGGGCCATAATTATCCGGATCCGGATCAACCCACCAACTGATCAACACACCAACCAACTAACTGTTCAACCGACCAACCATCTAACTGATCAACCGACCAACCGACTATTGTACCAACCGACTATTGTACCAACAGACTATTGTACCAACCGACTATTGTACCAACCGACTATTGTACCAATCGACTATTGTACCAACCGACTATTGTACCAACCGACTATTGTACTAACTGATCAACCGACTAACTGATCAACCGACTAACTGATCAACCGACTAACTGGTCAACGGACTAACTGATCAACCGACTAACTGATCAACCCACCAACGAACTAACGGACCAACCGAGTCGACTAACTGATCAAAATAATGACCAACCTGTCTAACTGATCAACCGACCCAACCGTCTAACTGATCAACCGACTAACTGATCGATCGACCAACCGATTAACTGATCATGCAGCCGACCGACTAACTGATCGGCCGACCAACCAAACAACCCACCCACCGACTAGTCGATCTCAGCCCGAGTCCGAGCTCCCAAGCCGTGGATCTCACCAGAGACCCCCTTTCCCCGCGTTAGCGTTAGCCTTTCTGACGGATAAATCACACGGAGAATCTCCGAGATTACCCCTCAAAATATATGGAAACAATTACCATCCCTATATACCAAACCTCTCTCGGGTGTCCTGTTACGATGAAATGGAAGTAATCATTAATATTAATAATATATAATTTTTTTTTGGGGGGGGGCTGGCAGTAAGTGGCAATCGTTGATACCGCCATCGCTTTTCGTAAATCTTCATTTTTGCCCTTTTTAGCTTTGCTTGCCGCCTCTAGTAATCTATCTCGAGTGCGATACGGATGAAATAATGATCGTCGTTGCTCCGGGGGCAATTTAAAGTTGAAAAAAAAAATCAGTCCGATCGCTTGAGAATAGAGCTGTTATTGTTCAGGGTCTGTGGCCCTGGAGAAAAGAAAAAGCACAGTGCTGCTTTTCGTCGGCAGAAAGTTCTTCGCCCGCCGTAACCAATCCCCCTCACCGTGGTAAACTTGGTAAACCGGGCTTCGTTTGTGGTGTAGATCCGCTTTTAGTATTTCCGCTTTTTAGGATTTTGGCGGGGTTATCACTAAAAATCCTACAAATGTAAACGAAAAACAAAAAAGCCGTCAGCAAGCGATTTGCCATCTCTTTGTGCTCTCTAAAATAATGCAAAACAGTGAATAATTCACTCCAAAAAGCTCCAAAAAGCCAAAACCGTTTAAAAAGAGTGAACAACACTGTAAAATATGTGAAATCCGCTGTGGAGTGAAATCCCACTCTTGTATATGGAGCGATTAGGAGGACAACTCGAAATAGAGTTGTCCTCCATTATGGCTCCTCTATAGAGTGGTGTTTGACTCCATTCTTAGCGGTTTCCACACCTCATACAGTGGGTTTCACTCTTTTCGAGCGGTTGTGGCCTTTCTTGAGGAAATGTCACTCTTTGTGTGAGTGGATTATTCACTGTTCTGCATTTAGAGAGTGCCTAAGCAACTCTCTGTGTATCACTGATCCCAGAGTCGCTATCTCCCCAAAACGGCCCAACCAACAACATCAGGTACTGCGATGTGGAAAGAACCCACTGGTTACCTTGGTCTCAACGAATATTATTATGATCGGCACAGAAAACAGTGTTCACATGCAGACATCGCCCAGTACGCACTCCGCATAGAACAGTGGCGCGCATTGGAGATTCTGCTCTGCGCGTGCCGTGCATTATAATAGACGTAGCGTCACGGTGTTTTTTCAGGGATCCCGACCCGTTCGCAGGGGTCCTGACATTTAGATCTCAGCTAGGCGTCCTTGTCAGACCTTGCTGTCTCCCGTACCGTGTCGGAGGCGGGATACCAGAACGAGAGAGCTCTCATGGTTTGGCCATATGTGACCTTGAAAAAACGAAGAAGAAGCTATAAACGCGGGAGTCATTTCGTTAGCACGACGCGTGGTCTTAGCGTGTAATCGGGGCTCAAGTTGTCGACCTCCCGGCGGCTGAGCCCCGGTAAGTGATCCGTCTGTCGAACGACAACAATCCGAGACTGCAACAACAGCAGCAAGAGGAAGAAGAAGAAGAAGAAGAAGAAGAAGAAGAAGAAGAAGAAGAAGACTTTTTTTTACTTTTCAAAAGGGGAACTTTATTTCAATATTTTGAAAATAACCGAAACAAAACAAACCAAAATAAACAATATTTACAAGTAAGACTTGAAAATAATCAACTAAATAAATGAGTATAACAAAATTAAACAATAAACATAGGAGAGAATCGTATAATAGCAAAACATATATGAGAGATGTTTTGTAATACAAAACAAAGTCAGTTTAAGGGAGTTGTCAAAGTAAAAAAAAATGAAAATAAACCGGTGACGCGACAGATCTTCCCAGGAGCAGAGATATAACACCATGTCTCGCTTACGCGAGCTGCTACTCCTGAGAAAGAAAGTCACGATGGTTTAATTTTAAGAAGAAGATTTCTTTTTTATTTTTCAAAAGGAAAACTTCATTTCATTCTTTTGAAAAGAACCGAAAGAAAAACAAAGAAGAAGAAGAAGAAGAAGAAGAAGAAGAAGCACGTCATCGAAATCACGCTATCGATGCAACTTCTATACGAGCTGCCAGCAGACGAACGGAATTTCGATATATCGATCTTTGCAAAATAAACCGATAATTGCAGTCATTCCGTTGGCCTGAAATAACGTCGCTGCATTAGCGTACAGAAAAGCATGAGTACGGTACCCGCAAAAAAATGTCAAATCCAACCAGATTAAAGAGTTCTTGGTAAAGTTTTCTTTATTTATTGATGTGCGAATGATGATAAAATTCCAAATTCCACCACTGAACTGATTTCCACACCATCACCTTCGTAAATCCACTGACCCACTGAAGTGTCTGGCTTCACTCTCCACCGAGCTCTGGCGGACACGGCACATTCTGACCGACACGTTTAGGTCTTGACTGATCCATCAATCCCTACCCTATATACACTGCGGCCCGTCCGCGATTCTTTGATTTCGGGATGTTTCGCCGGGTGTTTTGACCGAGACGACCATTCACACAGCGCTTCCTATACGGTGGACCACCGTATTTTCCCCCTTGAAGGTTGGAGGGTACCGTAAACAATTCCGATTTTTTTTTTACCGGTAATCTACTGGGAATCTATCCGAATTTCCTTTCACACTGAGGAAAATATCACCAGCGTGAAAGGGGTATAAGATTCAGGTCCTATACTCCAGGCGTGTGTCCGTGGGCGATCGACTGGCGGAGTAACGGGGCTACTTTGCATCGCATCCGTCACGCCGCCGTGATTCCGACCTCTACACCAGGAATATCTGACACGGCCATCCACCATAAATTCTGGCGTTGGGAACACAAACACAGGCAAACCAATCTGCCACATACCCCCACCCTCCCAAAGGAGAGTCATCCCCCTTTCCATCCGAAATGCTGTCATTTGCTTAATCGACGAGAGTTGAAATACCCGGGTTCTTTTTTAAGAACAGATCGAAATTAGAAGTCACGTTTTTCATTCTGTTTTCTATATTTTCGGCGTGGCGTCTTTTATGATTACTATCGTGCGGTATTACTCCAGCTGAGAAACGACACCACGAAACGAACGGAGAGAATTAGTGCACTGTCTTTGTCCAACAAAAGTGCACGAGCCGACATTTGGCGATTCAGTTGCTCACCCCGACAAATTCATTTAGGGGAAATGTTGGAGCCCACGGGACGAGGTGTTTCGTTCGATACAGACTAAGAAAAGGGCAGGCTAGCAGTTTGTTGTCAAAGACATTTTGTGAGAGTGACCTATGATTTTCCATCCTGTCAGGACCATTCTAAAAGGGCAGAGGAAGAGCTATTTAGATGCATTTGAAATTATTCCTGGAATAAATACAAAAACCTTTGGAAAAAGAAAGGTCCTGCTAGGATTGAAACGTCAGGTCCCTTTTGAAATGATTAATTATGCTAGAAACCACCACGAATTTAAGTCCACACTGGTTGTGTCCTAAGGATAAATGTGAAAAATCTGTCTGATACTGGTAGGACTTTAACCATCACAAATATTAGCCCTTAGCCCTTAACGCTGTGTGACTTTATAGCCTTGTTTTGGGGAAATCTGTATTAAAAAGTTATCAATTTGGTCGGCCTATATGAAAAGCATTAAAAAAATATCACAAAAGCACTGGTACTTGGACAAAATATTCAAGGCATCGGTGATTTCAAACAACATAGCACAGGTCAAAGATGAATGGTTAGGTGTAATTTGTTTACCAAACTTTTCTGGCCGATGATCCACGTTCATTTTAATCCCAAGCTATTATAACCAATAGTATTCGTCCCCAGTTGATTATGTATCGAGTGGGTTAAAGAAAAAAGCATACTTTTATTACAGGAAACAGGCCTGGGGCATGGAGGCACCAATCCTTCGATTTCACAGACAAAAATTCATAATTACAGACAATTTTACTTACATAATACCGGTATGCAATTTCAGTTTAAAAGATTCTGTTGGTAGCACGATTATGCTTTGTAGGGAGAGGTGACCTAACTAGGTCGACTGGTCACACCTAGGTCAATTCGTATACCGAACTACATATTGCCAGATTATCTACACCCCTTTAGCTTTATAACCAATTACTCATCTCCAGTTGCTTAGGTCTAATTCGTATACCAAACGTATATTTCCAGATTACCCACATCCATTTGAATCCCAAGCTATAAAATAAATGATTAATCACCAGTTGCTTACTATAGGTGTAATTCGTATACCAAAGTATATTGCCAGATTATGTCCATCCCTTTGAATCCCAAGCTTTATAACCAATTATGCTGCTGGAGTCCAATTTGTATACCAATCTATAATCTTGACCGAATATCCATAGATCCCCTATCAATTTGAATCCGAAGCTATATATGTAATCAATTATCCTCCATTTATGCAACCAAACTATAATTCCCACTTTACATACTGTACCAGTCCCAGTTTTCATACCAACTCCATTTTGTTAAGTAAATGATAATTATTCATTCTGTCTGAGCAATCATTCCGACTGAGAGGCCCTTTTTGGGGGGTTGAACCCTTGCCCTCAAATCTTTTGTCGTGGCTAGAAATCGACTCCTAAATTGAGATAACGGCCGAACGTGACCTTGCGGCCTGTGGAAAGCGCAACATTTACATCCAAACGACACAGAAGCAGGAACTAACTGCTGGGAGCGACACAAGTCCGATCGGACGACGTTATTCATTGGAATTGCTCTCGTCTGCCAGGCCGTCTCTGCCCGGCCAGAAAGGTGCCCGCGGGGCCGCTTTGCAGCGCTCGTAAACCGTCTCACCTGACCCAGAAGTTCGAGAGATCCCAGAGTATTTTTTATTACCCGTTTCTTTTCTTTTCCCCTCCGCCGTCCTGATCGTTATAATTATATAAACGATACAGAGCCCTAGGAGGTTCCCGGTGCTCGCGTATACCAGCATCAATTTGCCAGTGCTCATTATCTCGGCAGTTTGTATTCATGAAATTATTCATACTGGACGCTCCACTAGAACGGGGGAGGGTTACTGATGGCGTTGAAGCCGCCGTCCGCCATTTTGTGTCCTCCCATCACGCTGTCAAAGTCAAAAGTCACACCCATTACCTCAGTGCTGGTTCGCGCTTCTCCCGTATAATTAGGGGCCGAATCATTCGTACTGTGAACATTATTATAGTGCCTGTACACACTCCTTGAACGAGGTTCATTGGAACCACGATTTCATCAAAACAAACGAGAGATAATATAGTTGTAGTTTTCGTGTCCCAAACTAGGATTCCCATTGGGATTCCCCCCCCCCAATTTGTCGGTTTGTAGGTGCGGTGCCGCGTTGCCTCCGATGTGACGTGAAGACAGCGTATGCAGTAGGTACGACTGGACTCGTTCCCAGGGTCTGCTAATCTCCTCGTCCGCTATATTGCACAGAGAATGCTAGCGGGGAAACAAGGGCGCGTACTAGCACGGCCGCTACTGTCGTCACGTGCTTCAGTTTCAGCACACATTGGACAAGGGCAACGGTGCCATAATGCTATCGAGCTAATGCTGAGACGCCTAGCCGGGCACCACCGGCACGGTCTCTGGCCGCTTTCGAAATGAAGGCTTAGGCTCGGGCTTAGGCTTCGGTCATATTTCTCTTACTCGGTATAATATCACAGGCATCTAAAAACAAGCGTTTGGCTCCAGTTTCTTGAGTAATACCCTGTACCAATCAAGCCAACAAACCTTCAATATCGGAAACAAACCTCAACCTGAATTGTTAGTATGTTTTGTCAGATGGAGACGAAGCCTGAACTCGAGCCTAGCCTTCATTAAAGATAATAAGGCCTATGAATGACAAGACGCCGTGTAGTCGTACTCTCTGTTTTGGGTGGGCAGTATGATGTAGGCGCTATCGTGTCCATCACTGGCGTAGAAATGGTAGACAAAAACAATCGCGGTTCAAATGTAAGACTTACGTGACTTTTTCGCAAGAGCTCCTGTGTAAACCAGTTCGTGGAAACGAGTCCGTACCGCGAGCCAGTGCATAGCCATCACGAAATCATCATGCAATCACGCGATCATATCACGAAAGCACGCCATCATCACGCAATCACGCGATCATCACGCAATCACGCGATCATCACGCAGTCACGGGATCGTCACGCAATCACGCGATCGTCACGCAATCACGTGATCATCACGCAGTCACGGGATCGTCACGCAATCACGCGATCATCACGCAATCACGCGATCATCGCGCAATCACGCGATCATCACGCCATCATCACGCAGTCATCACGCGATCATCACGCAGTCATCACACGAGCACACAGAGACAAACGAGGACATGACCGTGTTGCAATGAAATGCGTTTATTGTGCGGAGACCAAAATAATGACGTGCACATACAGTGGTACTAAAAATAGACAATGTCATCTTATGATATTCCAGTGAAGCCTACTTTTTGTTCTCATAGTTTACCATAATAATAATTATACAATCGTACCCTTAAACTCTATGCAGTACTATGCACTACTATAATTATTAAACCTGTACCCCTCCGCATTACTGTGAACATTACAAACGTTTAGAATAAAGTTATTAAAATTATCTGCGATAAAAGCATTTTTTCGTATGTACACTTATAGAAGATGCTGTTTGTTTTTTATGTACATTCATACGAGATGGAAAAGAAGCCAGATGAGTTCAGACTATTATGAGCCAAATTCATAGAGCCGCTTAAGCATGAAAATAAGTCTTCATACTGTAATATAATCAGAACAACTTTTGACTTGTATTCCACTATTAATTATCTTTTTGTAGCGTGAAACAGAAGTTATGTTTTGGTCGGCAAGCTGTCGTTTATGAATCACGACATTCCATGCTTCTGGAAATGTTGCTCCATATAGAATTGGCCTACTGGACTGAAGGCTATACGGCTACGGCTTTGTCTCCCCGTCACCTAACTGCAGGAGACTCTGGCTTTTGCTTGGGCTCAGGGCGCTTTATAGGAGACGAATGCCAGATGTGCACCGAGACTGAGACATAGCCTCAGCCGTGGGCCCGAAACAAACTTGGGCTCCTAAAGGTTAACGACTGCTGATGCTGGGGGCCCTCACCCCATTAATGATTACAATCCCAAGCTGAAAAAAAGAAAATCAGATTCGATTTTTACCACAGACGATCCCCAAAGGTAAAACTTTAACCAAAGATGAGCCAAAGGGTGACACTGCATGGGCATGTATTGCGATTTGCTTTCCAATAATTGGTCGGAGCCTTTCAGCATTACACCTGTTCGGAATGTCATTTTGTTCGATTCTTATGATGCTTCGGGCGCATGCGAAGTGCGTGTACAATACATGTATATGATTAATTATTCCTATCTTTGTATAAAATGCCGGCATTTACTGGTAATATCCAGCACCCAGACGCCGATTTCAAACTCCGTGATTTGGTTTGACCAGCACGCCTCGTATAGATAAAAGATGAAAATGTAAAAGACTGCATTTGATGTGAGTCCCAAATCGAGACGAGTATAAGGACACTAAGCTAAGACCCTATGGGACCTTGCCCTGATTCGCAGTGTGCAATCATACCATTATGGAGAAGACAAAACATGTGCGATAAACCAGTGCTAGACCGCGATGAAGTTCGCTGCTATCACCTACGTTTATTCTACGCTACGCTCTACGACGTTGCAGGTGCCGGACGATGGACACGTTGATCTCTGTATAGACAAGCTTGACAGCTCGTCTCGTCGCTCAACTGAAGGCTCTCTGAGCGATTGACGCCAGTAAAACCGCCATATTGGTACTCGCACTTTCACAATACCGTGCGCCCTCAAGAGTTTGCAACGCGTTGACCAATCACAACGCGCGGAATCTGTCGACCCAATGCACGTCTGGAGAGGGTCGACAAATTCCGCGCATTGTGATTGGCTAAAGCATTGCAAACTCTTGAGGGCGCACGATATTGTGAATCGCCCGTAGTGGACGCTGCGCCATACACCGGCAACGCGGCATGATTCCGACAGTCGGCTTGCTGTCTAGTTTTTTTTTTGCGAGATCAATAGATAGAACCTCTCGTAGCGGAGCAGAGGACAAATTCATCAAACTCATCGTAACATACGATTATGGTAAGGCCAAGGGCGATGCACAGAAACCATTATGAAAAAACTACCAAGGGTTATCAATGATAAACTGAGTTACGATGCATCAAAAGGCTTTGTGAAATCCCACCCGGATTTCCAGATCGCCCAAAATGAGACCGTGCGATCTCCGTCCCCAAGTAACAATCTGGTTTCCTTTGGGGCCAATTTTTATGACACAATGGACCCCTCGTTTCAGGCAGGCAGTCCGAGGTTGCTCCGACACCCTTAATGGCCACCGAGAATTCGATTTTTTTTTGGAAAACAAAACAAAACACCATTATGGCAAATAAAACTTGGACCGAACCCCCGTCGACCGGGTCATTGAATCCGAGACGTCTGGCTTTGCGTACCAGAACTCTTACTCTCTGAGGTATTCATGAATTAAAACAGATTTGAAAAAAAAAATGGCAAAGAAAACGCTGACTGGACAGGGATTTGAACCCGAGACCTCTAAAATAACGTACCAGTGCTCGTCCATCTGAGCTATATATCCAGCCCTTAGATGGCGGTCTTCTTAATAGTCAACCCGTCTTTGCCTGGGTGGGTGCGCCAGTCAGTCGGAATTAAAACCGAATTAAAGTTCACGGAAATTTAGCTCAACTTTCATGACAGGAAGGGCGCATTTGATGCCTATATCGTGTTGTTCAGAAACCACTCCGAACGCAAGCCCTTAATAGCCATATGGAAAACAAATGTGGATCATCGTCACGGTGTATAGAATTCGGTTGTCTGTACTCCAGTTTATGATACCGGCACTTTTCAGTTGGACCCAAACCTATTCGGTTTCGGCGTTACCGTGGCGCAGGCTGTATCCAACTAATGGGTTACATGGACTAGAATCGCAGGTTACTGCCACTGCCGTAATCTTCCTCCTCTCAGATCCTCTCACCGGCATTCTCACCCTACCGCGCTCACTCAACAACCCTTCTAAAGGCCCCATACAACATTGATACAAGTCAAAAGATTGCCACAGTTTGTGTGTAAAACCCTTCAACATTCCAAAACAGAAAACCTGCGAAGGTTTTTAGCTCATATTGTAATCCGAGAGAGTAGAAAAAGGGCAAAAAACCGTCACGGTTTTCGCACAGTTCTGTAGTATCAGAAATAGCACATCATCCCAGACCGTAAGATTTCAACATGAGGATTCTACCATGACCATCTACAAACTGTGCGAATTAGAAGGAAATCTGTGGTCATCGATTTTTTCCGACCGGTCTTCTCAAAATGTTGTATTGGGCCTTTAACGCCGAGTTCACTCACCAGCCGCACCGGGGGACCTCCCGCCACGCCCCCATTCATTTGCGTGTACGCCTCTCCTGACTCCCCACCCCACCCCTGCCTGCAAATAAAAATCGATTCCTCCGTTTGCAGGCGTGCGGTCGTTTCCGACATCCACCACTCGATCTACCGAGCACACACACAAATCACCAGTCGACCTGCCGTTTGGCAGGACACTGCATACACCCCCAGGGTACCCGCATTCATGTATTCCTACCTGTGCCAATAAAACAAGGAGGATCTAAGCCGTCAGCACAGCACACGCCAAATACAAGAAAAAAGGGTTGCTCTTACATTCCGGTAAACGGGGCAGGTACGCGATCGTATTCAGATCCTTCTTTTTTTTCGGCGCGGCTGCAAATACGACGGAACGGACTGATCGAATTGCGCGGTCTCTAGACTTATTTACTCAGATTTGACTCGGGGCATGGACTTGTGCAAGTACGATACATTTTAAGATTGTAAAAAAAAAAGAGAGAGAGGGGAAGAATCCCGGGGTGCGAATATCGGCAAATTCAGGCCAGTTGGGCCCCTCCTTTCCTATTAAAGTGCATAGGGGTACTCCGGAGTTGTTTTCTTCGAAAATACTCAGAAGAATACGTCGTCTTTGAGTGACGTGGTTCGCACGTGACGCGGTCGACCCCTCGGCAATACGGGTCCGCGGCGTGTCGTTCGGGTTATTTTCCTCGTCGGTGATCGATAGCTATTCTCGGCCCCGGATAACCGCATTAGGGCACGGTGAGGCTCCAGAGCGATGGGCATTGGCGAAAAAGATTTCGAAACCCCGTCCCTACCTCGCCTCGGCGTTGACTGTGCACATGCGCATCGGGCACTTAACTTAGAGAGAGAGAGAGAGAGAGAGAGAGAGAGAGAGAGAGAGAGAGAGAGAGAGAGAGAGAGAGGGAGAGAGAGAGAGAGAGAGAGAGAGAGAGAGAGAGAGAGAGAGAGAGAGAGAGAGAGAGAGAGAGAGAGAGAGAGAGAGAGAGAGTGAGAGAGAGAGAGAGAGAGAGGTGGAGAGAGAGAGCAAGTAATGGCACCTCGTGTGGCTGTCTTAATTACTCAAGAGAGGGAGACTAGGGAAGCGGTCGAAAGAGAGAGAGATAGGGTAGAGAAAGAGAGTGAAAGAGGGAAAGAGAGAGAATGCGGTAGAGGGAGAGACTGAGAGAGGGAAAGAGGGAAAGAGGGAAGGAGGGAGAGAGGGACAGAGGGAGAGGGGAATATTGAGATAGAGGTCGAAAGAGAGAGAGAGATAGCAGGAGATGGAGAGACTGAGAAAGGCAGAGAGGGAGAGAGAGACTGACATTGGAGTCGAAAGAGAGAGATAGCGAGATAGGTTGAGAGTTGGAGAGGGGATAGAGGAAGATTAAGACATAGGTTGACAGAGAGAGATAGCGGGAGAGGGAGAGACTGAGAGAGAGGGAGAGGGAGAGAGGGAGAGAGGGAGAGAGGGAGAGAGGGAGAGAGGGAGAGAGGGAGAGAGGGAGAGAGGGAGAGAGGGAGAGGGAGGAAGACTCAGATAGGGGTCGAAAAAGAGATAGCGTGAGAGGAGAGAGAGGGAGAGAGAGGAAGATTGAGACAGAGGTCGAAAGAGAGAGAAATAGAGAGGGAGGGAGTACGATATATAGAGAGAGGCGAGAGGGTGACAGGAAGGGAAATAGACTGATAGTGACAGAGAGTGAGAGGGAAAGACGGAGACAGAAATCGAGACAGAGAGAGATAGAGATAAAGGAAAGCGATGTAGAGACAGACGGACCGACAGGCAGGAATACAGAGACAGAGACAGAGAGAGAGAGCGAGGGGCACAAAATGTTGTAATAACTCAATTAAACGTGCAGCGAGCTTCACTTAGTACGGTTCCGCATTCAAACCAAATTTAATGTCCCCCGTGTACCATCACTTCTGTCGTCATTTATCATGTATTCGATTGAACTACCGGCGGGAAAAACGGACTGAACGCCTGCCCGCCCCAACCCCTCATCCCACCCCATCCTCCCTGCGGAGACGGAACGGAACATCCGACGTTTTCAAATCGTTCGAGTGGCCCGGTCGCTCGACAAGAGCGGCGGGCCCTACATCCGCCACTCAGCAAGCTAGGCCGAAGGGCCCGCTTAGAGTGACATCACTTCTGTTGGCTTGTGAGAGAGGCCTTTCCTCTAGTTCCATTGCTTGGTTTGATTGACAGAATGAACAGCGCTCAGCCAGACACTGCCATTTTTTTTTTAGAGAGATCTCAACCGAACGACACCTTATATCCACACGATGGTCTCACGTTACGTCACCATGCACACTGACTCGCACTGACGGCCATCGCATCCATCACTATAAGTCACGCAGACAATTCACGCATCACGAAACAATCATAATCCTTCTATCCTTCACTGACAGCGTCATCACATCCCATTACACTCAATCATGAACCCCCCCCACACACACACACACACGAAACCACGGCTCCATACGCCGTCGTAGTCGTGACGTCACGCCGAGGTCAACATGGGTTGCTTAGCACGGAGCGTTATCCAGCACCAAGGAAGTCAGGACGTTCAGACGGGAACGTAAATACGCTGCGACGGTGTAGAGTAAATAGGACTAAAACGTCCCCATACGTAATGATTGAGGCCGTGCCCCCAATCTAGCGGCTACGACCTGGTATAGCACGCGAATCTACGGGGGACTGCCCGCATTCTCTATACGGCGGCCTCCGTTGACGCATGCGTGATTTGAAGCCATAGCCGCTTGAGGCCGGCACGGCTTGAGGTAGCCCGACGATCACAAGTTTACGTCATTACTACAGTTGTTATGCAAAAAAAATATGAGTGCGTCATGCAGGCACCTTTTTTTCCCTAGCAGGGCTTCATGCAGTGACGTCACCACTCCGCCATCTTTAGTGTCGATGGAATAACGGAGTATGCCATGGTCTTCTTTCTACAAGCCAGATCCGGCCTGAGGTTCCGGCTTTGTCTCCATTTAGTTGCGTTCAGTATCGCGAGAAGTTAAGAAACTTCTTTTCAAAATGGCAAAGAATATTTCCGAGCTCCAACTTCACCGAATAACCCCAACCTGTATTTTGGCAGAGACGATGCAGGAGTTGGGTCTTTAAGTATAAAAAAAAAACACGGACCACACACCCATACTTGAAGCAAAGCAAGAGCAGCGGACATGATTGGCCGATGGGCCACCTTCTGTTGGCTACCGAATGATGGCGCCCTTCTCAAATGATGTCACGTGTAGGAATGACGTCAGTTGGGCTTCTCACCCTCGAGCGCACCTCGGGGAGCTCGGCCATATTAATAATTATACGTGGTGACACTGCCACGCTTTTCAGAGGGACGTAAAACCCGCAAGAAACGGTCAACGCGGCGTGCCGTCATATAACGGTACTGAAACCCCCACACAAACCTATTCATAGCCTGTAGAGTTGGAAAAAAACACCTATCGAGTCACAAAGGTATTGAAAAAGAATCGTTTATCCATATGGTTTAATACCAGTTGAGCTTTTGTTGGCGGTTATTTGTTGCACGTGGATTGTTTGGACAATATAGGTTAAAATGTTGGTCGTTTATCGCCCGACTATATAGATAGGGGGCTATCATAGTGTACATGAATTCAAGGGAGATTTGGCCTACTCGATGTATACTTAACACTACGTGTTCAGTGCTTGCTGAATAATTTACCTTTTGGAGAAGAAAAACCAACCAGGTAGTTCGGGCGGGACTCGAAAAGCACTGCTTTAGACGTCTTAATCGCTTGGCCACCGAGGTAAGCCGTGGAGGACGTGCGGTAGGCCGTGTCCGAAACGGGAATTCCAGAGCTACGGCTACGGCTATTGTCTTCGCATCCCTGTGTGTTTTTTCCAACGGAGCGAAGATCTAGCCGTAGCTCAGGTTCGGACCCGACCGTAGAGCAGCTGGTATAGCGTTGTAATGGGTGAAATCGAGTGTGTACGAGATGACGTGTGATGAGGGCGTGTGTATAGGGGGTGCGAGCCAGGGCCAGGGGACGGGGGGCTAGGTGGTCGTAGTGATCATCTGCTGGCGTTCGGACGGCAGTCCGGCCTTGCCGTCCTTGGCGCCGCGGCTGGCCATACGGGTGGCGCTGCTGCTGCCGTTGTTGTTGGCCGCCGCCGCCGCCGCCTTGGACGACTGCCAGCGGACCGAGTACATGGTGGTCTTGTTGTTGGAGCGCCCCTCGGTCTGGCTGGTGTCCATGCCCGACTTGCCGGCCGACGGCCGCAGGCCCAGGCAGGCGCAGATCCGGTGGAAGTGGCGGGCGTTGCAGGCGCCGTAGATGACCGGGTTGAAGCAGGAGTTGGAGAGGGCGAAGAGGAAGGCCACCTCGAAGACGCGCTCGCTGATCAGGGCGGCGGCCGCCGGGAACCAGAGGTACCACATGCTGAAGAGGACGTAGGGAAACCAGTTGATGGCGAAGACGGTGAAGATGGCCAGGGCCATGCGCACGGTGCGCCGCTGAGCGCGAAGGAACAGCTTGGAGCGGGCCTGGCGCATCTCAGACAAATTCTCGCTGGTCTCTGCGTGGGATGCCATGAGAATTAGAAAAGAAATGAGATAATAAACGCTGACAATATTTTAATATGTACATTTATATATATTGTGCAAAAGCGATCAATAGCTAATTCAGGTATCCCTGCTTATTAGGAGAGTTCCAAATTAGTCCAATCAAATAGTTAGCTGCTGCTCCGGACCGGACCGGACCGGACCGGACCGGACCGGACCGGACTAGACCAGACTAGACCAAACCTGACCACATCTAATAAAAAGCATACTAAACCCATCCCGAGCCTGTTAAAGACCCAGGTACATGTAGGGTCGGGGTACCCCTGTAACATAAACTAAAAACAAAAATGCATGATGAAAGGTCGTGTATTTTCCAAAGAAAATTAGAAAAGGGGTTATTGATCCAGTGTACAATCCCTCTGGGCGGATGGGGGCTAGATTTATAAGTATTTAGATTAAACTGACAAGACACTGGCTTCCTCCTCGTCATCATCATCGTTAATCACACTTTCAATTAAGGACCCGGCTGCCCTCCTGCGTATCATAAATCCTCGCCCGGCCGAATGATTTCAGATAGCGTCCGGCTAGCGAACGTCCGGCAGGCGCACCCCCAGTTTCACGCGCCGTAAATAGCCGCCGATTCACGGGGCAGGGAGCGAACCGGATCCCGCCCGTGAATTATAGTCAGACGCTCGTGATGGTCCGCGTGCTGATGTATTCATGTCCCGATAACGCCGCTAATACGAAGTATTTGACGCCGAACAGTGGCGCAGCTACAATTGTCACCAAGTAAAACAAATAAAAGAATAATAAAACACGTTCAGTCACCCCCCCCCTTAAAAAAGAGAAAAGGGCGATGCCGAACACTGAGCGGACACACTTGGCACATGATTTTATCTCTTCCCAACCTGCCATCGGTTAAATTCTTACAGCAGCCCCCGTCCCCACCTCAGAAGAAAATTCCCCTGTTGTGGTCGTGGTGTATCACGCCATGAGCATCGCACACTAAATGCCCTGCGGGACCGGAGCGGTCTTTTTGCACGACAATAAATTTATCTCTTTATGGGGGGCGATAAAACACGATTCTTCACGGCCCTTCTCCGAGTTCGCGTATTCCGCATCATGAATTATTACGAGAGCGTGTGTATACGAGACGGGAAAGCCGCCGGGGATTGAAGTTGCGGCCAAACCCGCAGAAAAAAAAGCTATTAAGAATTGACGGCCCATTCCGAATCAGATTTTGTACGAATGGAACGGGAGAGATAGAGGCAGAGTCAGAGGCAGAGGCAGAGGCAGAGGCAGAGGCAGAGTCAGAGTCAGAGGGAGAGGCAGAGGCAGAGTCAGAGTCAGAGGCAGAGGCAGAGTCAGAGTCAGAGTCAGAGGCAGAGGCAGACTGAGCAGAGGCAGAGTCAGAGGCAGAGGCAGAGACAGAGGCAGAGGCGGAGGCGGAGGCGGAGGCAGAGTCAGAGTCAGAGGCAGACTGAGCAGAGGCAGAGGCAGAGGCAGACTGAGCAGAGGCAGAGACAGAGGCAGACGCAGAGGCAGAGGCAGAGGCAGAGGCAGAGGCAGAGTCAGAGGCATAGGCAGAGGCAGAGGCAGACTGAGCAGAGGCAGAGGCAGAGGCAGAGGCAGAGGCAGAGTCAGAGTCAGAGGCAGAGGCAGAGGCAGAGGCAGACTGAGCAGAGGCAGAGTCAGAGGCAGAGGCAGAGACAGAGGCAGAGGCGGAGGCGGAGGCGGAGGCAGAGTCAGAGTCAGAGGCAGACTGAGCAGAGGCAGAGGCAGAGGCAGACTGAGCAGAGGCAGAGACACAGGCAGACGCAGAGGCAGAGGCAGAGGCAGAGGCAGACGCAGACGTAGACGCAGAGGCAGAGGCAGAGGCAGAGGCAGAGGCAGAGGCAGATGCAGATGCAGAGGCAGAGGCAGAGGCAGAGGCAGAGGCGGAGGCGGAGGCGGAGGCGGAGGCAGAGGCAGAGGCAGAGGCAGAGGCAAAGACAGAGGCAGAGGCAGAGGCAGAGGTAGAGGCAGAGGCAGAGGCAGAGGCAGAGGCAGAGGCGGAGGCGGAGGCGGAGGCGGAGGCGGAGGCAAAGACAGAGGCAGAGGCAGAGGCAGAGGCAGAGGTAGAGGCAGAGGCAGAGGCAGAGGCAGACAAAGAAAGCGAACGAGATAGAGAGCGACGGAGAGAGAGACAGAGACAGTGACAAACAATCAGATACAGACAGAGATAGCGAACTTCACGCGCCATCAAATAATTATGTCCGTGCCACGCGGCGGCCGGCACTGTCGTAGCACCAATAGTGCACAGAGAAACGTGAAAGGGAAATATCATTGAATGTGAGTCTATGATATTCATACCTGCACCAATTATGACAGCAGGGGGTCCCTTTTTTTCCTGGCATCGACACCCTGCCCTACCGACACATGAATAAGGAATTGAAAGCCTGTTTTATTAGCACCTTAAACCATACGCACACACGAGTATGTAACGGAAAATAGTTTTATTGACACCTTATACGCCTATACTGATACGTGGATATACATGATGAATATGTAAAGGCTTTTTTCACACATAACGTAAAAAAATTACTCGACAAAACGACTGGCCATTCCATTGACGACACTGAACTCTCACACCAAAGTATGCAACGAGAGTCGGCTGGCTGAATCGAAATACGCTCGTTTACGAATCAGCTTATTCCGCGCACCGCAGTCCACCAAGTACACTAAAACATGTAGGACTCTATTTACCAGTAAAATATGGGTTCAAAGGTCCAATACAACATTGGGAAGATCGGAAAACATCGATGTCCACAGATTTCCCTCTTTTTTTACACAGTTTGTAGATGTTCATGATAGAATCCTCATGTTGGAATCTTACGGTCTGGGATGCTGTACTTCTCGAGAAATATTCACTCAAACGTCGACAAATAGTTTATAACTCGCGAGTAATAAACTATTTCTTACACCACAGAACGGTGCTAATACCGTGACGGTTTTTCACCCATTTCTACTTTCTCGGGTTACCATTTGAGCTAAAACCTTTGGAGGATTTCTTTTTTGGAATGTTTAACGGTTTAACATACAAACTGTGGCAATCTTTTGACTTTTACCAATGTTGTATAGGGCCTTTAAAGGCTCCAATACAACATTGGGACGATCGGAAAAACATCGACGTCCACAGATTTCCTTCTAATTTACACAGTTAGTAGATGGTGGTTATAGAATCCTCATATCGAAATCTTACGGTCTGGGATGCTGTATTTCTCGAGAAATCTTTACTCAAAGGCCGAAAAATAGTTTTATTACTCGCGAGTAATAAACTATTTCTTATACTACAGAACGGTGCTAATACCGTGACGGTTTTTTTTTTTTTTGCCTTTTTCTACTTTCTCAGATTACTATTTGACCTAAACACTTCGCAGGATTTCTTTTTTTGGAATGTTTAATGGTTTAACACGCAGACTGTGGCAATCTTTTGACTTTTACCAATGTTGCCATTAAGCTACAGGGCTTCCACCCTGCCGAAAGGGTTCTGATGGTTGATTCAGTGGGTTCAGGAAGACAGCGAGAGGCACCTCTGGTCTCCGTAGTGCATGGCCAACTAAGTGGAGGCGTTTTTTTCAGCAGGGTTTTTGTGGCAGGAACTATGCCTGTACGAACGTACAAGTCGGTGTTTGTTATTCGTGCAGGAAAGTGTACACCATTTGTACACATGTGTACACATGTGTACACATGTACGCACACAGGCTAGTACATGTACGGACACAGGCTAGTACATGTATGTGTTGTATGGCAGCGGTGCGGTCTGCGAGCCGTGTACAGCTTGCACCCGGCGTGGTATAGTGCCGTCGTGCCGTGGTTTGCGTGCGTTTGGCCCGGATCTCTGACCGGAGCCGTATATACCGTATCGGGGAGACCGCCTTGGACAAGGCTACGTGGACCAGGCCTTCAGCTCGTCTCCCGTCTCAGGGTTGTGGTGACAACGGTGCCGGCGCAGACAACGCTCACTGAACCCTCCTTCCCTCCCAGCAGGTCTGGGCCTTTTACCTCTACACCAAGTCTGACCCGACTTAACGACCCCGGATCCGCCTTCGCCTCTGTCATCCATAACAAGCCACCGACACAGATCGGTACTACAGACCCTTGACGAAACGTAGGCTAAAGGCTCGGGTTTTGGCTTCGGCTTCATTCCTCGACCCCGTTGAAATGGCACACGTTTTAAAAGGCAAGCTCTGGTATATAGTTGCCAGTGACTTCTCAGCACTGCACAGGAAAACGAGCGCCAACAAGTCAGAGGCAAACTGCAAACCTGTATTTCCAGGTTCCGTGCGGCGGTGACGAAGCCTGGGCCCGAGCCAGGACCGGACCAGGGCATTCGTAACGCGCCGGCGTCCAAGTTGCAGCTCTGAGAAGCTTGTCGTTTCTTCTTCAAACCGGAGTGTGTAATCTTCCAAACTGAAGGCCGAACGCCTCCATTTTCCCCGTGCCTTGTACTTTTTTTGAAAAAGAAAGGGTGACAAAACCCGAGCCTGAGCCTATTGGAAGACCCCGCCCCCCCCCCAAAAAAAGCACGACCCGGTTACTCATGTGCACGCGTGTGGACAGAGCGCTGTGCATAATTCGATTGCGTCGAATCTAGGTTGAACTGTTGCATATTGCATGCGTCTCTGCCGGCGGCGTGCGAATCGGCACCTTTTTGCGACACTTTGGCGACCGAGACACTATCGTGAGGCATGGGCCCATGCATATAATTATACACATGCAGCACATGACAGCATCTACACCGGGCCGTCACTGGCTCGTGCGTCGATGTGACCCCATTAGACACCTTTATACACGCGATTCATTTAGATTTTGGTCTCGGTATAATACAACGAGAGCACAGAAAACGCAAAGCCTAACCTCGTTGGTCGAATGTGTAGAATGAACTTGAAGGTAAAAAAAAAAAAAGTGCCTCCGGTTTTCGCGCCAGCTTCAGAGGTGTCGGAGCAAGTTGGTGCAGGGTGATATGCCAGCACGCCCTGCTCTTCTACTGATCTAACCAACACCTACTCCGGCTCCATGAATGTAATTTCTCCCCACTAGCCTGCAGATTTCGGTTAATTAGTGTCATACCAAGACCCGTGTCTCACTTCAGCGTGCCCACATGGGCGCTCTCCCACGCCCATCACACCCTCTAGCCACTCCCTCCACGAGAAGGCTGTCAGTGAATGAACGGTGAACGCAGAGACGCCGGGATGCCTCACAGCGTCCACCGAGCCTCGCTCTCTCCCGTATCTCCCTGGTAACCTTAGGACGTTTACCATAATACAGGATGGTGCTCCCCATAAGATCTCTCCAGGAAACTGTAAAGGGGCTAACGTGTTGGTTTTTAGTAGGGTTTTTCTCAGAGGTTCTGCTAGGATCGACAAGACATCGGCTATCTACTTTCCCTTGAGCATGCGGGCAAGACAGTGTTCGGATACTTTGCGCACTGTCAATACACAGTTGTAACTGATTAACACCTTGCATGTTTACTGACAAATCTTTCTATGTCATTGTCACACAAACCAAAGAAAAAAACTGACTGGGAACTTTCGAACAAATTTAGCAATTGGCAAAGAAACGTTTGACTGGACCGGGACTTGAACCCGAGACCTCTGGATGAATGTTCCAGTGCTCTTCCGTCTGAGCTATCCAGCCCTTAAATGGTGTACTTTTGGTCTTTAAAACACTCCATGGCGACTGTCCTGAATGCTTATCACAGCTCATCACTGTTCGCACTGAGTCTCGCTACTGTCTTCGTAGCTCTGACCAAAGCAATGGTATTCTTCTTCGATGTCCGTCCACTCGTAGTGGGACCTGCCTAGGTGATGAGGCCTTTTCCTATGCTGCCCCATACCTGTGGAATCAACTCCCGGTACATGTGCAAAATGCCACTAGTCTGGACTCATCTGTTCAGGCTCACTTTTGAAGAGTGATACGTTTTAATCTGTATTTTAACAATGTTTTTATTGGTTGAACTCTTTTGTGAAAGTTTTAATATTCTGATGTATCTGTGTACTTATTTTTGTTATTCATCTGTGTGTAATCGTAAATTATTGTCTTGTGGTTTTGTGTCTTTAGACTTTTTAATGATTAATGTTTATAATACATGATTTCATTTTCCTGTACAGCGCATTTGAATATTTTTAAATATAATTTGCGCTTATTAAAGGTTTTTAATAATAATACTAATAATACTAATACTAATAATACTTCCTAACTAGTCGACTAGTCTTTGCCGGGGTGGGGGCGCCAGCCTGAAGCATTTCCATCATTAACTGCCGTATATCTCCACAGATCACACCCCGCTTTCATTCAGATGCAAACGTCAACTAATTGTTGTAAACAATTGTTTTCTGTGCTCACCCCCACTTCTGTCTTTGATTCTTTTCCTTTGATCTTCCCCCTCTGCTTATCAAACCCTACCCTACCCCCTGTCCTTCCCTTAATTGATCCAACCCTACCAGTTGCATCCCCTTTGTCCGTCGTCCGTGCCCCTATTGCCCTTGTCTTGGTCCTTGGTCATTCTGCCTTTAAGAAAGGCTAGGATCGAAGCGTCAGGCCCTCATGATTTCTGAGATCTCATTTTGAGTTGAGAGGTATTCGGTGACACCCGCGTAGGTTATCATCATCATCATCATCATCATCATCATCATCATCATCATCATCATCATCATCATCATCCCCATCATCATCATCATCATCATCATCATCATCATCATCATCATCATCATCATCATCATCATCATCATCATCATCATCATCATCATCATCATCATCATCATCATCATCATCGTCGTCGTCATCATCGTCATCATCATCATCATCGTCATCATCGTCATCATCGTCATCATCGTCATCATCGTCATCATCGTCATCATCGTCATCATCGTCATCATCGTCATCATCGTCATCATCGTCATCATCGTCATCATCGTCATCATCGTCATCGTCATCATCGTCATCATCGTCATCATCGTCATCATCGTCATCATCGTCATCATCGTCATCATCGTCATCATCGTCATCATCGTCATCATCGTCATCATCGTCATCATCGTCATCATCGTCATCATCGTCATCATCGTCATCATCGTCATCATCACCATCACCATCATCATCATCATCATCATCATCATCGTCATCATCGTCATCATCGTCATCATCGTCATCATCGTCATCATCACCATCATCACCATCATCACC
>OX465108.1:17103037-17133834 GCA_949987565.1 Luidia sarsii | reverse complement strand
CTCCCTCTCTCTCTCTCTCTCTCTCTCTCTCTCTCTCTCCCCCTCTCTCTCTCTCTCTCTCTCTCTCTCTCTCCCCCCCTCTCTCTCTCTCTCTCTCTCTCTCTCTCTCCCTCTCTCCTCTCTCTCCCCTCTCTCTCCCTCTCTCCTCTCTCTCTCCCTCTCTCCTCTCTCTCCCTCTCTCTCCCTCTCTCTCTCTCTCCTCTCTCTCCCTCTCTCTCTCTCTCTCTCTCTCTCTCTCTCTCCCTCTCTCCTCTCTCTCTTCCTCTCTCTCCCTGTCTCTCTCTCTCTCTCTCCTCATATCCCCCTCTCTCCTCTCTCCCCCTCTCTCTCCCTCTCTCTCCCTCTATTCCCCTCTCTCCTCTCTCTCCCCCTCTCTCTTCTCTCTCTCCCTCTTTCTCCTCTCTCCCTCTCTCTCCCCCCTCTCTCTCACTCTCTCTCCCTCCCTCCCTCTCTCTCCTCTCTCTTTCCGCTCTCTCCCCCCTCTCTCTCTCTCCTCCCTCTCTCGATCCCCCCTCTCTTTCCGATCTCTCTCCGCTATCTCTTTCAATTTTAGAGGCTTGTTTTTCGTGTGCCCCTCTTCGTGTGTACGTAGCTGCTCTCTTCCCAACAACCCCACTCCCCAAGTCGGCCATATGCTGACAATGTGAGGCAAATACAGCGCGCTGAGGGACAGTACGCGTCCGCGTTCGCGACCGATTGTTTTCCTTTGTTTTCAAAGAAGGGCGTGGTCGAACCTCGACATTGACTTCCACTGGTTCTTGTCGGACACTGGGAGTCTCTCCACAAACTGAAAGCTCGGATTTCGAACGCGTCACCACGACTCGGACATTGGAAAGAGAGCATTGCTGTAGGGAGGGAGGGAGAGAAGGAGGGGGAGGCAGGCAGGGAGGGAGGGAGGGAGGGAGGCAGGGAGGCAGGGAGGCAGGGTGGCAGGGAGGCAGGCAGGGAGACAGGCAGGGAGGCATGGAGGCAGGGAGGCATGGAGGCAGGCAGGTAGGGTGGCAGGGATGTCAGGCAGGGAGGGAGGCAGGGAGGGAGGCAGGGAGGCAGGGTGGCAGGGAGGCAGGCAGGGAGACAGGCAGGGAGGCATGGAGGCAGGGAGGCAGGGAGGCAGGCAGGATGGCAGGATGGCAGGAAGGCAGGAAGGCAGGGAGGCAGGTAGGGAGGCAGGGAGGCAGGGAGGGAGGCAGGGAGGCAGGGTGGCAGAGAGGCAGGCAGAGAGACAGGCAGGGAGGCATGGAGGCAGGGTAGCAGGGATGTCAGGCAGGGAGGGAGGCAGGGAGGGAGGCAGGGAGGCAGGGATGTCAGGCAGGGAGGGATGCAGGGAGGGAGGCAGGAAGGCAGGAAGGCAGGGAGGCAGGTAGGGAGGCAGGCAGGGAGGCAGGGAGGCAGGGAGGCAGGGAGGCAGGGAGGCAGGCAGGATGGCAGGATGGCAGAAAGGCAGGAAGGCAGGGAGGCAGGGAGGGAGGCAGGGAGGGAGGCAGGGAGGCAGGGAGACAGGCAGGCAGGGTGGCAGGGATGTCAGGCAGGGAGGGAGGCAGGGAGGGAGGCAGGGAGGCAGGGTGGCAGGGAGGCAGGCAGGGAGACAGGCAGGGAGGCATGGAGGCAGGGAGGCAGGCAGGCAGGCAGGCAGGATGGCAGGATGGCAGGAAGGCAGGAAGGCAGGGAGGCAGGTAGGGAGGCAGGGAGGCAGGCAGGGAGGCAGGCAGGGAGGCAGGCAGGGAGGCAGGCAGGGAGGCAGGGAGGCAGGGAGGCAGGGAGGCAGGGAGGCAGGCAGGATGGCAGAAAGGCAGGAAGGCAGGGAGGCAGGGAGGGAGGCAGGGAGGGAGGCAGGGAGGCAGGGAGACAGGCAGGCAGGGTGGCAGGGATGTCAGGCAGGGAGGGAGGCAGGGAGGGAGGCAGGGAGGCAGGGTGGCAGGGAGGCAGGCAGGGAGACAGGCAGGGAGGCATGGAGGCAGGGAGGCAGGCAGGCAGGCAGGCAGGATGGCAGGATGGCAGGAAGGCAGGAAGGCAGGGAGGCAGGTAGGGAGGCAGGGAGGCAGGCAGGGAGGCAGGCAGGGAGGCAGGCAGGGAGGCAGGCAGGGAGGCAGGGAGGCAGGCAGGGTGGCTGCCTACCTCCCTGCCTGACACCCCTGTCACCCTGCCTCCCTGCCTACCTCCCTGCCTGACATCCCTGTCACCCTGCCTCCCTGCCTCCCTGCCTGCCTGACATCCCTACCACCCTGCCTGATCGTTACTGAAATAAAAGAGACCCCAGGTTGATTCTCTTCAATAGACACGACGGCAAACGTTCCGGGTTCAGCGACAAACCACGACCTCTCCGCTCTGGTCTTGTATATATTATAACGGGGAAGAGCCCTGGGCCGCCCTCGCCTGATCGTATGAAAGTAATGCCTGTAATGTTCCCCAAAATGACTTCCCCGCTAGAAAGATGTACAATGTATTGGCTACATCTGGGACTTATTCCCATTCCACGGTCGAGTCTGTTTCTCATTTTCTTACGGTATTATCTAATCGCCTAGACACGAGTCTGACCTAAAACCAAATTGTTTCAAGGGACGCTCTTGTTTTCCCCTCTTGAGTTTACTCCGTGGACCTCTGCACGCCCTCGTGGGGAGATGATCAATTTCGGTGAAAATCTTGATGAAACGCGTGTACTGGAACTCTTTCGAGGAATTCGAACTCGGTCGGCACAACGGTAGATGCTTTTTACAAATGGGTCACGATTACTTCACCTTTTTTCTTCTCGTTATAGATCGTATCTGTCTGCGTGTCGGATAGGCAGATAACCCTCTGTTCGTCCCCCGTGCAATCATAAGATACATATTGGGGTTGACGTTAACTTGCCTCCGGTAAGGTTGGGCTGGGGGTGTTGCTTCCAACCGGGCCTATTGGCTGGCAGAAACAGGCTACATGATAACCCATGGATAACCCATCGCAAGTTGTGATAGACAGAATAGTTTTGTGCGTGGTTCACCGTCTTGCGATCGGTCGAAAGCTACAGCGTTTGACGAAATCGACCACAGCCCCCCCCCCTCCCTACACACACGCACAAACCTGCTCTTTCACTGTGCTGCAAATATTAATGTTATTGTTTGAGAAACCAACCGATTACATCGGCGGTCAGATGGAGCCCAAATGCGTGCGTCAGATGTGCGCGGCCCCAGTCAGTTGGACCTTGCCCTGCTGAGTCGGTTTGACCTATAGCTATAGTGAGTTGTACCTTTTGCCCCAGTCTAATGTATCTAGCCCCAGTCAGTTGGACCTAGCCCTAGTCAGTTGGACCTAGCCCTAGTCAGTTGCACCTACCACTAGTCAGTTGGACCTAGCCCTAGTCAGTTGCACCTAGCCCCAGTTAGTTGCACCTAGCCCTAGTCAGTTGGACCCACCACAAGTCAGTTGGATCTAGCCCTAGTCGGTTGGACCTAGCCCTAGTCAGTTGGACCTAGCCCCAGTCAGTTGGACCTAGCCCTAGTCAGTTGGACCTAGCCCTAGTCAGTTGCACCTACCATTAGTCAGTTGGACCTAGCCCTAGTCAGTTGCACCTTGCCCCAGTCAGTTGCACCTAGCCCTAGTCAGTTGGACCTACCACTAGTCAGTTGGACCTAGCCCTAGTCGGTTGGACCTAGCCCTAGTCAGTTGGACCTAGCCCCAGTCAGTTGGACCTAGCCCTAGTCAGTTGCACCTACCATTAGTCAGTTGGACCTAGCCCTAGTCAGTTGGACCTAGCCCTAGTCAGTTGGACCTAGCCCTAGTCAGTTGCACCTACCACTAGTCAGTTGGACCTAGCCCCAGTCAGTTGGACCTACCACTAGTCAGTTGGACCTAGCCCCAGTCAGTTGGACCTACCACTAGTCAGTTGGACCTAGCCCTAGTCAGTTGGACCTAGCCCTAGTCAGTTGAACCTAGCCCCAGTCAGTTGGACCTACCACTAGTCAGTTGGACCTAGCCCTAGTCAGTTGGACCTAGCCCTAGTCAGTTGCACCTAGCCCTAGTCAGTTGGACATAGCCCCAGTCAGTTGGACCTACCACTAGTCAGTTGGACCTAGCCCTAGTCAGTTGGGCCTAGCCCTAGTCAGTTGCACCTACCACTAGTCAGTTGGTCCTATCCCTAGTCAGTTGGACCTAGCCCTAGTCAGTTGCACCTAGCCCCAGTCAGTTGGACCTAGCCCCAGTCAGTTGGACCTACCACTAGTCAGTTGGACCTAGCCCTAGTCAGTTGGGCCTAGCCCTAGTCAGTTGCACCTACCACTAGTCAGTTGGTCCTATCCCTAGTCAGTTGGACCTAGCCCTAGTCAGTTGCACCTAGCCCCAGTCAGTTGCACCTAGCTCTAGTCAGTTGGGCCTAGCCCTAGTCAGTTGGACCTAGCCCTTAGTCAGTTGGACCTAGCCCTAGTCAGTTGGACCTACCACTAGTCAGTTGGACCTAGCCCTAGTCAGTTGGACCTAGCCCTAGTCAGTTGGACCTAGCCCTAGTCAGTTGGACCTAGCCCTAGTCAGTTGGACCTGGCCCTAGTCAGTTGGACCTAGCCCTAGTCAGTTGTACCTAGCACCAGTCAGTTGGACCTAGCCCTAGTTAGTTGGACCTAGTCCTAGTCAGTTGGACCTAGCCCTAGTTAGTTGCTCCTAGCCCTAGTTAGTTGGACCTAGCCCTAGTCAGTTGTACCTAGCACCAGTCAGTTAGACCTAACCCTAGTTAGTTGGTCCTAGCCCTGGTCAGCTGGACCTAGCCCTAGTCAGTTGGACCTAGCCCCAGTCAGTTGGAACTAGCCCTAGTCATTTGGACCCAGCCCTAGTCAGTTAGACCTAACCCTAGTCAGTTGGACCTAGCCCTAGTTAGTTGCTCCTAGCCCTAGTCAGTTGGACCTAGCCCTAGTCATTTGGGACTAGCTCTAGTTAGTTGGTCCTATCCCCAGTCAGTTGGACCTATCCCTAGTTAGTTGGACCTAGCCCTAGTCAGTTGGACCTAGCCCTAGTCAGTTAGACCTAGCCCTAGTCAGTTGTACCTAGCACCAGTCAGTCTGACCTAACCCTAGTTAGTTGGTCCTAGCCCAGGTCAGCTGGACCTAGCTCTGCGATTGCGTTCCATCTAATAGCATACCTCTCTCAGAGAGCTGCGGGATCCACTGAATGGGATCCACTGAAACCCACTTTCCAATAAACCACCATTAAAAAAAAAAAAAACACAAAAAACGATCCACTGAATTGCGGTCGGCTGCAAAGACCTAAATCCACAAGAACGAATTCAGCTACACATCCCACAGTCCACTCAGCGTCTCATTAGAAATGTATCAAACAAAAACAACATCGGGTAAAAGAACGCCGTACGCCCAGCAGGGCCATTTGAAGGACGCTCAATCATTGGCCCACCAGAATGAATAACGAGAAGGGTGACCTGAGGGTTCGAACCCAGCACCGAAGAGACAGAAGGGAAAGGCAGCGCTGCCCCACCCCCCCACTCCCGAGGCACCGCCCACCCATGCTCACTCACGACCAAATCGCAGGCACTCCAATCGACACTGCTATTTTTTTTGTTTTCACTCGAGGGCTGTTTGCTGTAGAAGTAACACACATCAAAGACCCCATTGCCTTCCTCCTGTTTATCGTAACTGTAATAAGGTCGGCTCTTTTGGCGGGCGGGGAATTCTTTTTTTTTAAATTTGCCTGGGAAGCTCCGAGCTGTTTACGGTTTACGTTTTTCTCCACCCCGTGAGCTGTTTGTGCATGGTGAGACGTGTCACAACCCATCAGTGTGCCACTCTCCAGGGTCCAAGGCAATTTCTCTCTCTTTATCAACCTCTCTCTCTCTCTCCCCCTCTCTCTCTCTCTCTTTCTCCCTCTCTCTATCATCTGTCTATCTATCTCTCAACCTCCCTCTCCGTCATCCTCTCTCCCTCTTTGTCTCTATGTTGTTCTTTCCCTCCCTATCTCCTTGTCCCTCTCAATCTTCGCTAACTCTTCCTTTCCCTTTCTCTTTCCCTCTCTCCCCTGTCCTTCTCATTCTTACTCGCAGCTCTCTCTCCTCTCTTTCTCTCTCTCTCTCTCACTCTCTCGCACACTTTTATTATCTCTTTCTCTCCTCTCCCTCTCCCTCCCCCACTCCCTCTCTCCTCTTTATCTCTCTGTCTTTCTCTGCCTATAGCTAGCTTTCTTTTCTGAGGATGTAGGTTTGCGGATACACCATGTACTTCATGAGAGGTGTGCATGGGTTCTGAAAAGAAACAGTGAGTGTGGACTCGACGTTCCGGCCAGTGTGATCTGCACATTCCAGAATGCAAAGCTCCAAATTCCATGTTTCGTTTTCTCGGCCTCTTCCTCCTCCCAGTACCTCTACCCCATCTTTGTCTTCTCTCTCTCTGTGTGTCTCTCTCTCCCCCTCTCTCTTTCTCTCTCTCTCCATCTCTCTCTCTCTCTCTCCCTTTCTCTCTCTCCACCCCCTCTCTTTCTCTCTCTCTCTCTCTCTCTCTCTCTCTTTCTCTCTCTCTCTCCCTCTCTCTCTCCCTCTATCTCTCTCTATCTATGTATCTCCCTCTCCTCTCCTCCCTCTCCTCAAGACACGCACGCTGACGTTCGGTCACTTGACTGCGATGCACGGTGACAGAACACTGTCACCGTGGGGTACGTTACATCAAGGCGCGTCTTGAAAGATGCCGGGTCCCTCGACAAAAACAAATATAATCATTATCGAGAGGACTGATGATATACAGTCTCGTGTGTCTCCCAGAGGCCTCCTTACAGCCGGGGCTCTGCCGCGGGCTCTTGCCGCGTTTTCTTCGCCACCTCCGCTGCCCGCCTTCGGATTGCCCATCAATATTGTACGCTCCTGTCGAGAAGAATATTTGGTTTTTATTTCTTCGCTGTGTGGCGGTACCGCCGAGACCTTGTGGCATTTCGGGAAGAGTCGGATTCTTGGCTTGGTGTTGCAATGGCAACTTCTGGAGACCAAAGCCCCCTCTCTCTCTCTTTCTGTCCCTCTCTGATCTCTCTCCTCCCCCACTCTCTCTCTCTCTCTCTCTCTCTCAACTTAACAAAGTTATTCATGTCTCTTGCAATAAAACTTCGGCACAGATCCTGCGTTGCGTCAGCAACAGGTATACCTCGACCTCTGAGTTCGTCTCTCCCTCCATCTCTCTACCCTCCCCCCCGCTCTCTCTCTCTCTCTCCCCCTCTCTCTCTCTCTTTCCCTCTCTCTATCTCAGTCTCTATTTCCCTCTCCCCCTCTGTCTCTCTCATCTCTACAAATTTGTATCTATGTATCTGGCAATAAAACTGCGGCATAAAATCCTGCCTTGTGCCAGCACATAGTGCGAGCAGTAAACAAATATCACCATCTGACTCGGTGAGGGACTTAGGGTTCACCTTTGATAAGCATCTCACCATGCGAAATCACATCAACAAGATCTGCAGTAATGCCACTCTAGCGCTCAGAAGAATCGGCAAGATCAGACCCTACCTCAATAAGTCTACAACTGAGACTCTTGTGCATGCATTTGTGTCATCACTTCTGGACAATTGCAACAGCTTATTCTACGGTCTTCCAGACAAGGACCTTTCAAAGCTGCAAAGAATACAAAACTCAGCTGCAAGACTTGTGACGAAGAAGGGAAAGTTTGAACACGTACCACCGCTGTTACAAGACCTCCACTGGTTGCCTATTAAGTGTAGAATTAAATTCAAAGTACTTGTGATTGTCTTTCAATGCATGTATGGATCAGCACCCGAATACCTCAAAGTATTGATCCAACCATACAACCCCAAAATCACTCTCCGCTCACAATCAAAGAACTTACTGGTCCCAGTTTATTCCAATACTAAATCCTATGGAGGGAGGGCTTTCCAGAAAATAGCTCCGGACTTATGGAACTCACTGCCACAACATTTGAGGGATGAAACAAATTTTGATACATTTAAGGTTAAACTGAAAACACATCTGTTTAATCTGTAGATTATAATCTGTTTTGTTTATTTTGTAAACTGTTAAGCGCATTGAGGTTTCTTTCAGTAATGAAATGCGCTCTTTAAGAATCACCTATTATTATCATTATGATTATCCGTGAACGAACACAGTTTGTACTATTTGCTTTTGATTGTATAAAGCCAATCGACATACCCGCATTACGGGGGAACAACTGTAGCATTTCTTCTCTAGTGTAAAACTGCAAGTTCGAGGCCTCTAGGTACTAGGCTCCGTACTGAGCGTTGTTGGTAAATAACTACGGGTCAACAAACGTGCCTGAAAGCGCTGCATTGCCAATGGCCGTATCGACTCAGCACGGCCTTCAAAATGGACAACTACCATACGCACTGCGCATGACGTTTTTATCCATATATGGTGACGGTCTCATCTGAGCATGGGGCCCGTATCAGACCGTTACACCGGGGTGGGGGCGCCAGCCAGAAGCGCCCAACCATTAACTGCCGTATATCCCCAGGGATTACCGGTACGCCTCTCAGAGTGAGCAACCAATTTCTTGCGATCCTGGCTACAGCAGTTCGGAGATCACACAAAATGGACCCAGCTTTTTATGGGATTTCTTTTTTTAAAACTGCGTAATCGAAAACGAATTTTTGGCAAAATTGGCCCCCCAAAAAGTCAAAACTGTGCGATGTGATAACATAAGGAAGATCGGAAAAACATCGATGTCCACAGATTTCCTTCTAATTTACACAGTTTGTAGATGGTCATGATATAATCCTCATGTTGAAATCTTACGGTCTGGGATGCTGTACATCTCGAGAAATCTTCACTCAAACATCGACAAAATAGTTTATTACTCGCGAGTAATAAACTATTTCTTGCACCACAGAACGGTGCGAAAACCGTGACGGTTTTGTGTCTTGTTCTACTCTCTCAGATTTCCATTTGAGCTAAAACCTTCACAGGATTTCTTTTTTGGGATGTTGAATTATGGTTTAGCGCACAAACTGTGGCAATCTGTTGACCTCCACCAATGTTGTATAGGGACTTTTTTTATGAGAGACTACTGACTCGCTGTGCCTGTGAGTGTGCGCGAGATTGTCGTTAAACAATTTAATTATAATCCCAGTTAACTCGCTCTCCCTCCCCCAACCCCATTCGCTCGCGCACCTGCTGAACATGGCAATGAGCGCATGCATGCGTCTCTCATATTTTCCCCAAAGGTTCGAACGTGAGGGGAATAAAAAAGAAGTTGGAATCCATACAGCCCGCCCCACTGCTAGATCTCATCGGGAATAATGTTGAACACGCATCCCCTCCCTGCCCCTTAATATTCCCAGCCCTACTTTCAATCCGTGCAGGGGGGTGGGGTAGAGGGGTGCCAGGGCCCGGGAGGCAGGCTGCTCCCCCCCCCCTTCGCGAACGGGAGCGCTACGGCGAAAACGTCTCGGTTGGCGTTGTTTCCGATGGAACGATTCCGCGAAGCGTGTGAGGATTCGGGGATGAGAGTTGCTAATGGGGGGATGGGGGAGCAGACCGTGTGGCTTCCTCTTCCAACCCCCTATATAGTCCCCCCCTCACACACCTGCCATCACGGCTTCCACGGGACGTGGGCCCAACAATGCTTGGGTATAGGCACGGACCCTTGCAATTAATGCGTTATAGGATAAAACATCAAGAAATTTCTCCTTGCGGTCTGCCGCTTTTGACTTGTGTACTCGACTTAATGGGCGCTCAGCGCGGAGTGGAAAGAGAGCCCGTGGCTGAGTCTGTGGTCATGGCCAGGCAGCTTTTTGGTGCCGTGCACGGCTCCGTGCGGTTGGCACCTGCCCCTTAGACTGACGGCAGGTTGGTTCGGGGGCCGCGCGTGTCCACCGCATCGATCGCACGCTGCAATCCGAGCCTCTCTAATCGCTGGATGTCACCGGGCGATGGGACGATCGTTTGGCAGGTGGTGGCGGCGCCCGTGCGTGGAGGTAAAATTCTACCGCTAGGGGGGAGGTGAGGGGAGGGGAGAGGAGGAGGGGGGGTGATTAGGAGGGGAGATGAGGGAGCAGCAGGAGGTTTAAGAGCAGGAGGAGGAGAAGGAGAAGATGGAGGCGAGGAAGAAGATGAGAAGGGGAGGAGGAGGGGAGGGGAGAGGAGGGAATGATTTATTAGGAGGAGAGGGGAGGTGAAGGAGCTCGAAGAGGAGAAGGAGAAGATGGAGGTGAGGAAGGAGAGGAGAAGGAATAGATTAAATAAAGATTAAATAAATAGGAGGAGGAGGAAAGGTGGAGTGGGAAGAAGAGGGATGAGATGGAGGAGGAGAAGAAGGTGGATGTCTGAGAAGAAGGAGGATAGAAGGAAGATGAAGGTGGAGATGAAGGAGAAAGAGGAGAAACGGAGAAAATGGAGAGTACGAGATGGCGAGAAAGAGGATCGAGGAGTAGGATGAGGAGAATGATAAGAAAAAAGGAGAGAGAAAGGAGGAGGAGATGGAGGGGGGAAAAGGGAGAAGGAGGTGGAGGAGGAGAAGGGGAAGAGAAGGACGAGAAGAAGGAGGTAAATACGATAACAAAGAAGCAGGAGAAAGGGAGATAATTTGTGGTCGACGTCGTCATTCACTTCCGGAGATTCAAGCACTTTGCCAATGGCCGACCAACAAAATGGCGTTCCGATTTCCTTGCAACTTTCGGGCATTTTATATTGTAACTTTTTAGGCATCCTGTAAAATAAGAAAATATTGCTCACTGTCAAGAATGGTAGGAAAATAAGAACTTTTCTTGGGACCTTCGTGGGAGGTCATATTGAAATCGACGCTTACATTTTAAAAACAAACCTACTTTCAAAGATTCATAAAAATAGAGACCTTCAATGCTCACAGCCGGACCTTTCTCGAAGACACAAGTTTTATGCAGGTCTGGTGAAAAAAAAATTTGGACTTTTCATTTCACCGTTGGTGTACAGTATACAACTCAAAAGGTTTGCCTTCAAATGACGCGGGGCGCCGTGGGACCACGCATGCGCTGAGCACGGACCGTTGTGGAAGCCCACAGCGCCCTCAAGCGTTCAGCCACTGTGCTTGATTAAAAAAAAACAAAAAAAAACGTCACCGTGCCCTAGGCTACCTGAGAAGAGAAACATAATATTCAGGACAGTCTTTTTTCCTCACAAGTTAAGAGCACTGCATGGCGTCGCAACTACCAATTTGTCAAAGGTTGATTTAGCAAGCTTACTTTCACAGATGAAAACCACGTTGAATTGAGCAATTATGTCTGGGTGTGTGTGTGTGTATTGACCCATTATCCCCATCACTCACCACTTCAAGTGCATCCCTGCTATGCCCGATTAACTCCAAGGTCTACCATTGACTATTAACCACTCCGGTGAGCTGACATCCTTCCTTTCTCCATGCTTGACCTCACGGAATCTGGTGCTATCCAAAAGAACTACCCCAATCCACCCTCCCCCCTTCGTGAGACGGGGCACCAGGCCCTCCCCCACCACTCCCCCCCCCCCACCTCCCTCTGCTCATGGATCATTGAATCCCAAGCTCCGATCGGGGACTCTCGGCCGAGTCTCGGCGAAAAGGTCAACACACCGGGAACCCTCTAATGGCCTGTATTAGATAATACACGCAGCGGAGGGCTGTCTGGGGGTGTTGGTCGGCGGGGGCTCGCGGTGTTCACGTCCTCTCATCAGGCGTAATCCGATACTGCCGTCTGTGCCCCCGCTGCATGCAATGCAACAGATAGAGAAGGTCCGTTGCAGTCTGAACGCGACCGAGAATACTGAGTTTTTCGCCCGTCAAATTTCAACGGATCGATTACACGACCAATGTTTTTATGCCATCACTTGACTTACAGTGGGTATTTTTGCATCTCATCTGGTGCCGAACAGAAGTGGAAACTAGAAAAACTAGAAAAGATCTCAATTATATGTATCCACATTCATCTTTGAACATTCCTATCGCTGCTCTGTGCCAAACGAGATAAAAAAAAAAATACCCACCATAAGTCACGCGATGGCATGTAAACAGTGGTCACGCAATCTGTCATTGTGTCAATTCGAGCGGCCATATACACGAGTCCAACGAGGATCGTCACAGTTGCGCCATAGATGAAGGCGGGGGGGGGGGGGGGATTCCAGACGTGCATTGGGTCGACAGATTCCTCGCATTGTGATTGGCCAACGTGTTACAAACTCTTGAGGGCGCACTATCGTGAGTCTCACAAATTGGCACACGACACACAATGGCGGCTCCTACTGTGACTCGAACCTATAAAACCGCTCTAGCGGAGCGTACACCATTTTGCAAAACGACACATTTCCATTTGAGAAACTACTTAGGCCTACTCATCGGTAGGTCTTTACTGGTATCAGACATTCCGGAAAGTTCTAGCTCTCGAAAATTTGCCTGTTTTAGAATACATTTGTTGGATTTCCAACGATCGCTCAGTAGAAAAAAGAGTTCCTTTTACAAAAACCGTCATCTATGTCTGAAAAAAAAATTTCATTTGATTTCGTTTCCACGGTTGACGGATTGAGCCGAAACTTACGCAGGTATGTAAACTTTATGTATACGTTGAGTATACGTTAAGTATGGAAGCGATTCTTTGACCTTCGCAAATGGTGTAACCTACAATTAAGTGTAAAACAAATCTGTCATGTAGTGAATTCTTAAAACGTGTGAATAGGTTTACAGACCACCCTGTGTGATGTGATGCCAGTCGCTTTTGACTCGAATTCCACTCCTCTTTATTTGGCATGAAACAGTGAATTTTGGATTGGCAAGAGATGATCCTATGAATCGTAACCTTTTGGTGGGTCCCCGTTCGGGGTACTGGGGGATTTCAGGGGAAAGAAACCTCGCACACGAACTGACGGAAGTCCACGTTATTCGGGGCTGAGTGGACCGCTAATCCGCCGAGATTTTCCCTGGTTACACACGAAGAGTTCATTTACTATAAAAGCAGACAACTCATCATGAAACAAATTATTCAGTAGTCATGAGAATGCTTTTCTATTCTGTGTTAACAAAACAAATAAAACCAGCAGCACAATTGAACACAGGCGGGTTTATTTACCAGTTTTGTCTGAAGTGTTTATAACTGTGTTTGCATAAAAACAATTTTAGCTCGCATTTTAGTTTAGGTTAAAGAGTCACACTGCACACTGCGATGGCAATCACTAATTTATTTCACTCTACGCCGAGCCAAACAGAAAGAGTTACCAACAAGTCTGCATGGCAGGTCGGATTATAAGATGTTGCCTTAAAGCCCCTACACAACATTGGTCGCGGTCAAAGAATAGCATCCATACGTTGTCTGATCCAACATATGCATGAAATAGCACACCTGTGGAAATTTAAGCTCAATCCGCCAACCGAGTCTCGAGAAAATCTCGTGAAAACAGCTTCATTTGTTTCGCGAAAATGCAGCATTCAACGCCGTACTGTTCCGAAAAAAATAGTTTAGATCTCGGTGAGACGTAAACGATTTCTTTTACTCTTTTCTCCCAAAATACAACATTTCAGGCAGAAATATTTCAGTGCGTGGTTTCTACTATAACCATCTTCAAACTGTGTAAGTTTCATGTAAATCTGTGCACATTTTCTGTTTTTCGATCTTACCAGGGGCTTTGACCGGACCTATCCGGAAGAGTGCTGGAACTACCGTACGAGAGGAGACCATTACGCACTACTACAATATCGGGTATGATATCACGATGGCCACTATAAAACAAAAATATAATTTAGTTCCGTCTGAACCATCGTTTACGATCGGGTGATTGTGTCTATTATTCGATAGTGCGAGGCCTACACACGGGGATTGAGCTGACGCGAAGGCTTCGTCAAGGCTCACGCGCTACCGGTACCCGCACATAACCGTCATACGTGTACTTTTTTTTAATCTCTCTTGGCAATGTCAAAATTTTAGGAAGGTCTGGCAAGACCTTGATAAAGAAGTTTTTGCCGAATCAGTTGCAGAATCAGAGAGGGGGAGAGAGAGGTAGGGGGACAGAAAGAGGGAGAAAGAACGAGAAACAGAGAGGGACAGAGACAGAGACAGAGACAGAGACAGAGACAGAGACAGAGACAGAGACAGAGACAGAGACAGAGGCAGAGGCAGAGACAGAGACAGAGACAGAGACAGAGACAGAGACAGAGACAGAGACAGAGACAGAGACAGAGACAGAGACAGAGGCAGAGGCAGAGGCAGAGGCAGAGGCAGAGACAGAGACAGAGACAGAGACAGAGACAGAGACAGAGACAGAGACAGAGACAGAGAGAGAGAGAGAGAGAGAGAGACAGAGACAGAGACAGAGGCAGAGACAGAGACAGAGACAGAGACAGAGACAGAGAGTTGTGTATGCTCTTTGGCCGTGCAGGTTTGCCAGTTGATTACTTCCCAGGCACGTTGCAACCGCAAGTCCCAGAGAGCAAAGGGGAGGGGAACGAGGTTGCGGGCACGTATATTGACTGTTAAACATCCCGACGTGCATAGTGCCCGTGAGAGACTGACACCGGTTCGCTCCGTTTTTTATGCAGGTTTTTTTTTATTTATTTTTTTATTTTTAGTTCAATGTAACTCGGATAAAATGAAAAAGAAAAACAGATAAATTGAATCGATCGGGGGCTCGCCGCCTGAATACCAAACTGGACCCTGGAGCAGTCAAACATTGAGTCAATAAATTAATTGCAGAGAGGCTAGGGATCGAGGCGGAGGCCAGGCGTAGGCGGACCACCTGGTTTGCTTTTTTTTTTTTTCGAATGACATCGATCGTGCACATGAACATGAATTGGGCCTCTTGTGAAGCACTTGTTCTGAGAGGAGAAAAACAAATGGGGTTTAACTCAGGAAAACCACAATCGGATCGCTCGATTTAGGGGGCAGGGAATGAAAGGATTATATAGGTAGAATTGATGTGATGCTTGCATAGAGGAGGATGTCCTCCAATGAGGGTTTGCCCTGCTCGACGAAATACGCACCAAGCGCTCAGTGATTTGGTCGATTGCCGTCTGAAAAAAAACCCCCAAAAAACAGACAGCACCGAATGTGTGTTTTGTAACCTATTGTGTTCTAATGTGTAACCTATAATCTAAGTATTCCTATATTTGTACAAGGGCCCACACTTATAAGCTCTGCTTCTGCGTGGGTGCCTTCACAGTATATTCTATGTTTTATAAACAGAAATGTATAAGCTTAGAGTGATTCTCTACTGTGAAAAATAAATGAATGAATGAATGAATGAATGAATCGGAATTCGAACCCGCGGCGTAGATCTTCGAGACAGTAAACATTACAAACTCACGACTGAAAGTTTTGAAAGAATGAGTGGTTTCTGTCGAAACGCTTGCTAGATTTTCTCTCCCCGCCTTCGAGAAAGGCCTTGCTATAGTAACACACAGAAATTGCCCAGGTCCCTTCCGATGTGAATATCTTATACGCTTTTATAATCTTGTTTGTGTTGTTGTCACGGTGCGGGTGGGGCTGGTGACGTTCGTACTGGCGGAAATTGATCTCGACGCATTGGGAGAGAGTGGAGTGGGGTCGGGTTGTATTTCACCGAAGGCTGGTTTTTGGGGGCGCCGCCCTTGTAGGTGGCTATATTACCTGGCGCACCGCTGAAGCGACAAGGGTCGAGCGGTCACATTCAGCGCCGACGATGAGGCTGGATGCTCGCCTGAGTATTTACCGAGTAATCAAGAATTTCAACAGGGTTTAACGAAGACAGTAGTCAGGCTGCTATCTAGAGCTAATTTGGTATATAATTGCCCCTCTCTCTCCCCTCTGCATTCTTCTCTCTCTTTCTTTCTATCTCCCCCTCCCTCTCTACCCCATCACTCTCCACCTTTCTCCCACCCTCTCTTTTTTCTATGTCTCTCTCTCCCTCTCTCTACACCTCTCCCCGTCAGCTCTCTCCCCTCTCCCTTTCTCTCTCCCCCCTCTCTCTCTCCGTCTCTCCCTCTTTCTCTCTCTCTCTCCTCTTCCCCTCTCTCTCTCCCTGTCTACCCCCTCTCCCTCCATCTCTCACCTTCTCTCCTCCTCCTCTCTCTCTCGTTCTCTCTCTACTCTCTCTGTCTCTCTCCCACTTACACTGAACCTCTAGTCTACCCCCTCTCTCAATTTCTATCTCTTCCTTTGTCGAAATCAAACTGGGAGGTGTTCATAGGCGGCGTTCTTCCAGTTCATTACACCGCTGCTCTGAATCAAGCACGATTTCTCCTTACAGTTACTAGGACACGCCGTGTGTGCGCTCGCGCGACAGGCCGGCAGCCATCGCTGACCCAATAGGCCTACTTCCTTTTATTTTCTTCAAGTAGTGAGTTGTTGGGATCTCCGCAGCCGAAATGACGGGATCGTCAGGATCGCAATAAACAAAGGTCGGACGACGGAGGGGGGTGGGGGAGGGTAATACATCTGCCTTCCCCTCCTCCGTGAATCGACGAATGTAAACTTTCATGCCTCGGGGAAGAGAGAAGGAGAGGAGGGAAGGGAGATTGAGACAGTCGCTTAAGCACCTATTTATGAGAAAATGCGGACGAGTAGCACCCCATCTACTTTAGATCAGACTGCCTGACTGAGAGGAACTTCTTCTCCTCATCCTCCCCTCCTCCCCTTCCTGCACCTCCCCCTCCTCCTCCTCCCCTCTCCTCCTCCATCTTCCCCTCCTCCCCTCCTGTTCCTCCTCACCCTGCTCCCCTCCTCTTCCTCCTCATCCTGCTCATCTCCTCCACTCCTCCCCTCCTCCCCTCCCCTCCTCCTCCTTCCCCTTCTCCTCCTCCTCCCCCTCCTCCTCCCCCCTCTCCTCTTCCCTCTTCTCCTCCTGCCCTCCTGCCCTCCTCCCCCTCCCATCCTCCTCCTTCCCCTCCCCCTCCTCCCGTCCTCCCCTTCCTGCCTCTGCCCTCCTCCTCCTCCCTCTCCTCCTCCTCCTCCCCTCTTCTCATCCTCCTCTCCTCCCCTCCACCCCTCCTCCCCCTCCTCCTCATTCTCCTCCTCCTCCTCCTTCTCCTCCCTCTCCTCCTCCTCCTCCCTCTTCTCATCCTCCTCTCCTCCCCTTCACCCCTCCTCCCCCTCCTCCTCATTCTCCTCCTCCTCCTCCTCCTCCTCCTCCTCCTCCTCCTCCTCCTCCTCCTCCTCCTCCCCTCTCCTCCTCCTCCTCCTCCTCCCGGGTTCGATCCAGGGTTCGTGGCGTGGGGGAGCCCCAAACACCCCAGGCCCACGGCCTACACCGAAGGAAAGGTCGGCGGTGACGCGTCAATAGATCGTCCCAACTTCCACTGATGGCAAATTCCTTCCCGAGCAATTGGCCTCGCCAATTCAAATGTAAAATACAAACTGTCTGGCGGATCGTGGGTCGTGCACGCTGACAGCAGACACAGACAGCAAAGTTCAGGCAACCGAGATTATGTAAGCTTCCCCGGGTTTCTCTGCATTTCTTACCAAGATCTTCAACGAAGGGGCCAGAGACAAGACCAGCCAGTCGGTCGGGCCCCATGAGCCTCTCCTCCGCACAGCGACAACTTGAAGACGCAAGATTCGGTGGTATGGCCATCAGTTACATTTTGCTATAACAATCTCACAAGGCACACACGGAAAGAGGGGTGGACAGGGGACAGAATTTGAAGGACAACTTCACAGAATGACCAGGCTTGAAGCCGCATGGGGCCTTTGGGGATATCGGATAACAAGGAGGGAAGGGAAGAGCAGTCTGCCACACGGGCTTTTGCATCGACCGAATGATGTCACGGGTTGATTCTTTGACCAGCGTTGGAGAAACCGTTGGTTAAACATTGCCCAGCATTCTCTACCGTGCACGATGTTAAGAGCTTTTTACGAGTATTTTGGACAGAAAGATTGTTCACCTGAATTGGCCGTCTTCGGGAGGAAATGTTGATGAAGCCTTTCGTTCGACTTCAAGGCAATGCGCCCTTAATTGATTTTTTTTTTTTTTGGGGGGGCGTGAAAATGAGGAGAGAGGGGAGAGAGAGAGAGGGAAAGAGAGGGGGTGCGAGGGAACTAGAGAAGGAACTGATGGGGATAGAGATAAGGGAGGCGAGAGAGAGAGAGGGAGTCAGGTGGAGAACGAAGGAGAGGGATAGTGTATGAAATAGAGACATGACCAGCTCTATTGGGACTCGGACCAGCTTTTTGAGCTTCCTCAAGAGCAGATGTTTCGCTAACTGGAGCACCGGGTTATAGAGTTAGTGAAGGTTGAGGTGGATTCGATGTCGTACATGGGACGGCGGCAGCCGTGGCCAATCCTCACTACTTTCAGTTGCGTCGGTGAAGATGTATATACTCAGGGCATCGGGGACAACTGGCTTGACTTCGAACAAATAGCGCGGGCCGATTTAACCATCCCCGCCCCACACAGAAAAGAAGCACTCCTGACGAGAACGCCCTTTGCTGAAACATCAAAGAAGTGCAAACGTGTCCGGGTAACTGGACAATTAACGCGGAGAGAGACTGTTTCAGTCACGCGCGGCGGGCGGGCGGGCGGACGGGGGTCAGCGCAAGCATCGGGCGTTTTCTGTTTACTCCGCGACGGGCGGAGACAGGCCTGTCGCTAACTCAATTAGGACGTGACAGCCGACGGGGAGGTGGGGGGAACGGTTGTATTTACCTTTGGAGAGGGTGTGATGTACCGACGGGGGATTGGCCTTTGGAGAGGAGAGGTGGATGGAGGAGGGAGCTAAGGTATAGATAGATGGATGGATGGATGAAAGGAAGGAAGGACGGGATGGAAGTGCATCAACCCACGGAGGAAGGAAGCCTACATGATCATCACGAGGGAAGCTGATAGATCGAGACTTTATAGAAAGTACGAGTTCAGGAACTAGGGCCCTTGACGGGGGGAGGAGGCATGAGGAGGGTGAGGTGGATGGACGGGGGATGGAAGTTTTGGAATGTTAGGCTGATAGATGGATGAATGGATGCACACATGCTACTTGAGGCAAGCTTGAGGTATAGTGTTGTACAACGGGAATTTTGATATACAAAAAAATGGCTTCAGGACACGAAAGAACCTTGTGGGTCTCACTATATGCGTCTGAGGGCTATTAGACAGTAAAGGATACTGGTTCTGACAAGATGCGGAAGAATACGATTTGGACGAGAAAGGCTCGGGCGCCGTGAAGCGGGGATGGATTGTAGGATTGGCTTGGGGGTTTGGTTAGGGCATATAGATGGCAGTGGAGGTGCCTCCAACCCCGCAGGACTCTGTAGAGTGTGGCCAGGAGGTGGGTGAGGCAGGATGAAGGTCCTTGGGTAGATTGCACCAAACTCGTCCTAACTTACCATCAATAGCAAGACGATGAGCGATCCACAAAAAAACATACACGACTTACGCTGGGTTATCCATCCTAAGTTGAGTTACTATGCATCGTAAGGCTTAGTGAAATCCACTCCTGATTGGCTAAAGTGCGATTTTAAAGGAGGCGGCTTGAGTTTGAGGTGAGGTGGGTCGGGTTAGGATTCGGGGTCGGTTAAGGATAGAAGCAGACGAGCACAGGGTGAGGATCTGGGCCCAATTTCCATAGAGCCGCTTAAGCGTGCAATTCTTCAATGGAGGAAAAGTCTTCCATTTGTAAACACGAATACAAATCACACTGTGACATGATGTCAATTGCCTCTGACTTGGATTCCACTCTTCTTTACTCAGTGTGAAACAATAGTGAATTTGTGTTGGCGAGTGGATCCTATATGAATCCTGACTTTTTGCGCTTAAGCAAAGTTCTGTTGCTTTAAAGCAGCTCTATGAATTTGGCCCCTGGCTGAGGGAGTGTACGATTTTAGGACGGAGGTTCCAGCATCGCGAGGTGAGAGGATTGAGGAAAAGATAGCTGGGGTTGGGGGGGGGGCATAGGTATGAGAGCCTACCTGCGGGACGCTGAAGAGCGCTGCCAGAAAGTACGAGTTGAGGATGAGGATCTTGATGAGGAACGGCCGCTGCCGCTGGCCCAGCGGCCGGAGCACGGCCAGGCAGCGGTCCAGCGCCACGTCCACGGTGATGAAGGAGGAGGCGAAGAGGCCGAAGCTGCTGAAGAACTTGGCGATCTTGCAGAGGGCCTCGCCGCCCAGCCAGGCGTCCGTGGAGTACCAGACGGCGTGGAAGAGCATGTGGCAGTAGGTGACCAGCAGGTCGGCCATGGCCAGGTTCAGGACCAGCGTGGTCACCGTGGACTTGCGGCGGCCGCGGATCTTGCAGGTGACGGCGATGGCCACTCCGTTGCCCACCGTGGACAGGACGATCATCAGGGCCAGGGCGCTGACCTTGAAGGCCTTGAACGAGTCGAAGCCCGGCAGCGGGATGGTGGTGTTCTCGTCGCACGGGAACCCGTCGGACATGATGTCGCACAGGTAGAACTCGCTGGAGCTCTCCGACTCCTCGGCGGACGCCATGGCGTTGCCGATGAACCGACGGGCGCTCTCGACTGGTATACCGGGTGAGGATGGGAGCGAGCCGGGGGGAGGGGAGAGTTGAGGCCGACGCCTCGGTTTCGGTCCTAACTGCAACCGGGACCTCGCTGCCACTCGCTATCAAGAGAATCGCGGTCCTCGACCTGCGAATCAAACAAGAAAACAGTCAGTTTTCCCCCCTTCATGTGTTTGACTTAAATTTTAAAAAAGAAAGAAAGCTGCATCCACTTTGGTTGATCCCTGGGCTGCTGTAGCCAGGTTTACAACAATTGGTTGTTTGCATCTGATTGAAAGCGGGGGCCTGATCCCTGGAGATAGACATCAGTTAATGGATGAATTGCTTCTGGCTGGCGCCCCAACCAGAGGTCTCGGGTTCAAGTCCCTATCCACTAATTTTTTTTTTCTAAATTGTTTGAACATTCCCGGTTTAGTTGTTCCTTTATTTGTATGAAGTGGTATGAAGTGGCGCCGTGGCATGACGTGGCATGACGTTGCATGACGTGGCATGACGTGGCATGACGTAGCATGACGTGGCATGACGTGGTTGCCTTTGTTTTCCCTCTTACTATTAAAGCGAGTGACGTGACATGTTATAGGACGAGGTACTGCGTGATATATGCCTTGCCTTGTTTACTCTGTCTTTTTGCGGCGTTCACGTGATATCACTTAGTTTGCGTGACGTGGCCTATCGATAACGTAATTCTTCATGTTCCGTCAAAGCACTCTCTTGTCTGTCTCCGTCGCACCAGATTCATGCATCCCGCTTCAACTGAAAGTGAAAGTAACCAGCTTCGAAATAGCCTCGCGATACTCTCTGAAGCGATCCGCAGGCGTACCGCATGTAGGCGCCGCCATGAATGTTCTATAGCAGTTCTATCTCAGCCCAGCTAAAGAAAATGTGCTGAATTTGATCGCTGTGCGCAGGCATGGAATGACGTCATACTACCTTATTTGGTCACCCGGACGGTTGAGCACGCCGGACATTCTGAGCCCGCGACACAGGTATGGCTGCGTAGTGTGGGGCGTCTGCATGCCCCGGGAAAACAGTAACACCAAGGAGGTAGAGGTATTAGGTGAGGATACCTCCCTGGTAACACTATCCCCGGTCTTTCGAGTTGCGGACCCTTGCGCGGCCGGCGAGCCACGCCCGGGCGCGCTCTCGGCCTCCCCCACCCCCCGGGAGATGGCGAGGGACGGGAGCTGGTCGGGATCTTGGTCAGGTACGGTACGGGCATGCTGTTTTCGGGTTTTTTTGCTTTTTTTTTTCGTTTGGCCTTCCCTCCGTCCCTGTCCTCGATTGGTTGATTAATCTTCTCCTTCCCGGTGGAAGATCAAAACACCTTGTCTGATCTTCCCTTTTCCCTCAATTTCTCAAATTGTATCGTGTTATGTGTTCAACGGTATTTTGGGGTTCGTTTAGATGATGGATTGGACCCGACGAACAGGCAGACAGACAGCCGTTCCACGGACGAAAACCTGATGTTTGTCCGCCCCATTCATCTTGTATATACGGTGTTTTCTGCACTGCTCGCCCGGTTTTTTTTTGGTTTTTTTATTTCAAAGGTGTGTTTTCCTTTCCTCCGCCTGTTTGAGGGGGAAAGCGGGGCGGGGACGGTGGGGAATGTCACCTGAGCTGTGGCGGGTGAGTTGAACAGCTGTCGGTCTGTCGAGTGTGCTGAACAAACGCACCGCAGCGGTGCAACGTCCGGGCGGACCCGGATAAGGCGGGGGCCGTGTTTTAAAGGCTCCAATACAACAATGGGAAGATCGGAAAAAAATACCGATGTCCACAGATTTCCTTCTAATTTTCACAGTTAGTAGATGGTCGTTATAGAATCCTCATATCGAAATCTTACGGTCTTTCTCGAGAAATCTTCACTCAAAGACCGACAAATAGCCTAGTTTTATTACTCGCGAGTAATAAACTATTTCTTATACTACGGAACGGTGCGAAAACCGTGACGGTTTTTCACCCATTTCTACTTTCTCAGGTTACCATTTGAGCTAAAACCTTCGGAGGAATGGTTTAACATTCAAACTGTGGCAATCTTTTGATTTTTACCAAATGTTGTATAGGGCCTTTAAATGCTCCAATACAACATTGGGAAGATCGGAAAAAAACATCGATGTCCACAGATGGTCATGATAAACTCCTCGTGTTGAAATCTAAAGGTCTGGGATGCTGTGCTTCTCGAGAAATCGTCACTCAAACATCGACAAAAACGTTTGTTACTCGACAGTATTAAACTATCTATTACACTACATAATGGTTCGAAAACCGTGACTGTTTTTGTTTTACTTTTGATTTTTTTTAACTTTCTTTTTATACTTTCTCAGATTACCATTTGAGCTATATACTTCGCAGGAATTCTTTTTGGGATGTTTAGTGGTTTAACACAAACTGTGGCAATCTTTGGACTTTTATACAAAGTTGCATAGGGCCTTTAAAGTGACGCTTCTATGGCACGGCCCACCGACTGAGTCGCTGCCGCTGGAACGGCACGGTGTCACGTACATGTATAGAAGCTGCACAACCACGCCATCAACGGCCATCGATTGACGGCGATACCGTCGAGGGCGGGCTGGGGCGGGGGCATTTCGATCGCAATGTCCGGGGCAACATTTGGACGGAGTGGTTTAGAATTGTTTACGTGTTTACTGATTGGGAGAATTCCCTCACGTGCGTTTGCTTGCACAAGTGGAAATCATTTTTCCTTAAACAATTTTCCATCGAGAGCGATGAGAACGGTGGACTGAGATTGAAAGCCCCGAGCATCTGGGGCTAATTTCAAAGAGCCGCTTCAGCGCAAAAATGAGCTTAAGCGCAAAAACTCATGAGCCACAGGATCCCCTTGCCTACCCAAACTTCACTTTTGTTTCACGCTAAGTAAAGAAGAGTGGAATACAAGCCAAAAGCAATGGACATCACATCGCAGGGCAGCTTGTAATCCTTGCTTACACGAGGAAGACTTTTCCTGCTTAGCAGATTTTCACGCTTAAGCGGCTCTATGAAAGTGGCCCCTGCTATCACATATACCGGCGCCGTATCGTACGGTACGGTATACCGCCAGCGCTCATACAGCCATCAGACAGTGGATCCCATGCCAGCCATGCATAAGGTCTCTTGTCAAAAAGATCATCGGTTGAGTGCCGCTTGAATTCATCCGACCGATAACATTTCCCCCGGTAGAAAGCCGATTGTACAGGACTCTGGGGTGAAAGACTCACGATGGCTATCCGGTGGAAACGACATCGGACGGGTCAAATCATCTGATACCCAACCGATTATCTTTTTGACAAGAATCCTAAGCCGTGCACTATCCTTGGGTGGTGGTGGTGACGCCATTCAAAAATCAAATGGACATTTATTTACTGCAGCTGTATATATTCATCTCTCCTATCGTCATACCCACATTTATGTTGATCTTTAAATGCTCCATTGAATATCCTTGAATTCCTGAACGATTCTCTTTCGATTCGGGAATTAATTCTGTGCAGGCGATTATAATTTGACTCGGCGGTTTTTTTTTCAAATATCGCTGAAACGTAAATATTTACGACCGTTGCGAATTTTAAAGTCTATGTTTCGTTCAAGTAAGCCATGGCGGTTCGTGATGTTACCTTGCCTTTATACGTCGATACACTTGGGGGAAGGTCACGCACACAAAAAATGAATACCAACGCTTATGTATTCGACCTTGCAAAGTCAGGAGGCTATATAAAAAAACAACAATAATGAAGTCGCTGGGATCATGCTGTTACGAGAGACAGATGGACAAAGTGACTGATTTGCATAATCCGACCATCAGTTGTAGACTGGGATTTGCACTCGCTATGCAACCACAGTCCATGGACATACGGTACTATAGGCCCTATAGCTAGTCGTACAGTAAATGGGCTACTCTGCTCCTCGGTTGTTGAAGAACAGCAATTATTTGTTCTAATAATCCACTTCCCATGGTCAGTGTGTCATTTATTTTGTCAGTGACTGGAATTGAAAAAAAAGCTGCATCCACTTCGTGTGATCCACGAGCTTATGTGGCCATGCAGGTTCACAACAAATTGGTCGTTTGCATTTGAATGAAAGCGGGGGGGGGGGAGGGAGGGTGATCCCTGGAGATGTGTTAATAGGTTAATGGTTGAATGTTTCTGACTGGCGCCCCCATCCCGGTAGAGACTAATTGACTATTAGGGAAGGCCACCATCTAAAGGCTGGATAGCTCGGATGAGCCCTGATAGGCCTATACGCAAAAGCAGAGGTCCCGGTCCAGTCCAAGTTTCCTTTGCCATTTATTCAAAGTCAAAGCAAATCGTAACTGCACAGCCTCGTTTTCCTTAGCGTTGAAAGGAGAGATACCGAGTGATGGACTTTTCATCCGAAAAAGGTCCTCCCAAGGCCACCGTAGGTGAAATTTCCATCCGCATTTTAAAGGCAGCAGTTTCAACGCTTCTGCGCTACAATTCGACCCTTGGAACTCCATGGTTGAACGCACTGTGCGGGTCGAGACTTGAAGTGTGGCGCCCATAGAGCTCTATAAATAAACTAGACGTGTGCCGACAAGGGGACTGCGACGCCATTACCAAAGAGGGCAAACGCATGCAGCTCTATGGGGCAAACTCATTATTCAGGAGATCAGTGGGCAAACTAGAGACGCGACGCGTACACGTGCACCAACGTTCGAACACACAAACAGACACACGTACTGTACCATTGATCTCCAGTCTTTATTATGGAGATCAATGTACTGTGTTTGTACATGTAGAATGCGCGTATTAAATTTGCGCGATTGCCACTAGCATCCGGGTACTTATTGCCCTCTTTGGTAATGGCGGATGCGCGTCCATGTCGGCGCACGTTCGTACCGCGCGTTGATAGGGGAGTGCCATAGAGCTCTATGGGGAGTGTGCACTCTAGTTTATTCATAGAGCTATATGGTATAGTCACAGAGACTCGTAAATTATTCCTGTACTTTTTTGGGGGACGAGATTATATATGTATCTATTGATTAATTCATTCTTTTAACGAGGCCTGCAGACGGCGTTATGGCAGGGTTAATTGTTGTGGTTTTTTTTTTTACCGCTAATTAAATAAACTCAGGCAGGTGTGCAGCAAACATCAACGAACCCGATGAAGTGAGCAGTGGCGAAAACAAATCTCGGGACAGCTTGTATACGCGTATTTTATTTTTTACACCGCAGCTATGGGACTGTTGCCGTATTAGTGCAAATCCGCGCTTGAAAAGAGACTAAATGTAGTGCTACGATACGAGATCAGCCGGTTGGGATTTCTTGTGGAGGAACGGAATGTGACTGGCTGTTGTCGTAGTTGCAGTTTGACACAAACATGTGTTAAAGATGTCTTGCTAATTGCAAATCCCGAGCTGCTGTTAGTGATGTCCAGCTGCACTCGTCTGGCTGATCTAGTAACGCAGGGCTAGTCTCTTTTCAAGCGCGGATTTGCACTGCCACAGCGAAAAAAACCAAGGCTGCAGTGTAAAAAAAAAAAAAAAAAACAAACAAACGCAGCCGGTACACCACGCGTGCTGGCAAGCCATTTTTTGGATCTCGATTTTCGCTGATGACGGACATGAAAACATCGCGTTCAGTATAATTGAGCTCCATGGTATGACACGGTCCGTGCGGGAAGCTTTGACGCTGTAGTTCGTCCCGAAGTCGACAGAGTGACGAGGATTCGACCAATTATTATTATATGACACAGATTCAATACCTTGCCTGGCGTTGACCGAGATCGGTCATTTATTGACAGGGTGCAAACCTTGCCCAGTATGCAGGCATTGTTTATTGCTAGCTCAGGCAGCAGCTGAGAAACACAAGGTTTAATGCGGTGCACACAGTCCAACGCAGCTTGTCGTTCGGCTCATGAAATATGCAAAAATAATGTTGCGAACTGCTTTCTGACTAAAATGCCCCAAACGCAAATAAATATATTTATAGGAGGGCCCGGCGTTTAGATTCTAACAAGACCTTTAAAGGCAGAATGATTCTGCCTTTGAGAAAGGTCCTGCTAGGATCGAGCCGTTGAGGCCCTGCTATTTTCTGATATTTAGCTATCAGGGTTAAATGGAACACTGACTTTATAACGAATTGGTTCATTCCATGGCAAACCCCTTTTTGAATTACATCTTCTCGACGCTGACATCCTAACATTATTTTAGGTATAGGCCTGGCCCCATGATGGTTAATTCTTCCTGGTTAATCCAGTAGGCCGTAGTGTGCGTGAGGGAAGAGAGGTGCGGGGGAGGGGGGGGGGGTGGTGGTCACGTCTACCACCAAAGATGAAATGGAGGCCGTATACATTAAAGAATTCGTTGTGTGTACTTTCAACGGTAGCCCTACGTCCTTGCCTTCCAGCCACGTGCACACACTGTACAAGTTAATAACGCGCTTTATTCCAGAAACGGTATGAATTATTATAGGTTTTCCAGTCACGTACTTTTTGGCGGTCAGCGTTCAATTCACGCGGATGTACGCGGAACGCGCGCGCCTTCGAATCCTCAAAATACTGTCCAATGGAAATACTCAGAATCGACATTATTTGCATGCGCGTCCGCGGATTTGGACGCTCCTGGATCCTCTGCACATGCTAATTAGCCTTTGGCGGTCAAGTGACGTCATGTGGGGAGAAAAAAAAACCCTCTATACCAGGCCAGTGGAGCGTGCTGGCAAAGTGAGCCATTCCCCGCGCGATTCAAAGCTCTAATTTGTACCTGAGATGGATTTTCATATTAGGTGCATTATGCTTCATTACGATGGACCAACCCCCTCGTCAGTTGTTGTAGGCAGCTCATCGCTCATCGTGATTGATGGTGAGTTCTACCGAGATGATATCGACCACTGGGTCCGTACATTAATTCTGCAGAGCGACGGCTACATTTTGTGCACACGTTAAAGAGGGCAGTAATATTGGACGGGGCTATAACAAAGGTTTCCATTCCATCTCATCATTCGGTTCTCGATCCCCTCCTTGATCTTAATCTGACACGGGAGACCTCTTTATCCTATTCTAATCGTCTTTCTCATTTTCATCATCATCTCCATTTCTCCGATCCTCCTCATCAGCGGAGTTCTCTTCATCTATCCCATCCACATCAGCCTCCTCATCCCCCTCAACCTCCCCATCCTCCCCATCCTCCTCATCCTCCTCCTTATCCTCCCCATCTTCCTCATCTTCCTCATCCTCCTCATCCTCCTCATCCTCTTCATCCTCCCCATTCTCCCCATCCTCCCCCTTCCTCCTCGTCCTTCTCATCCTCCTCATCCACCTCATCCTCCTCATCCTCCTCATCCTCCCCATTCTCCCCATCCTCCCCCTTCCTCCTCGTCCTCCCCATCCTCCTCATCCTCCTCATCCTCCTCATCCTCTTCATCCTCCGCATCCTTCTCATCGTCCTCATCCTCCCCATCCACACCATGCACCAAATCGGCCTCCGTCCGACTTCGCCAGAGCTCGGCACCGCACTCTGCTTGTGTAATAGCGTTCCCTTCTGTCTTTCCTTCCCGAATCAAAACCTCCCACCACCTTTGATTAAGCTGCCAGCGCGGCTGTCCCTGCCGACACCCGTACGGTCGGGGACGGGATGTTATGGTGCGCAAATCGAATTAGCGGGCGCTAAAAATACACAGATCCGTTCCGGGGCCGCAAACCGTTGCAATTTGAGACCCGGCCTCCTGTGCAAAGTCCTGTTTCGGGAGGGAGGGAGGGAGGGAGTGAGGGAGGGGGATCCATTCTCCCCTATCTACACCCCCGCAAGGAGCGTGTGTTTGCTTGGAGTTTGGATGGTCTGTCCACGAGGAAACATTCCGTAAACTTCCTTCTCCACTTCTTCCTTCCTTCCTTCCTTCCTTCCTTCTTTTAGAGGGGGAAGAAACAATTTATCGACGCGCACAGTAAAATGACGGCGGTATGGTCGGTCGGCATCGCTTCTCTTGATGTTCGAGGGCACGGTATATTCGTCTGATGGAGGCTGCCCAAGATAGCCTCCCGGCCAAGTTGCAAATGAGCCAGGGTTAGTGTTATGTGTGTTTTGCTTTAAAGTGTGAACCTCACCTCAGAGGTTTGCAATTCGGCCATCGATTCAAAGACCAGTATGTGTAGTAGCATTTATCAGAGGATAATCCACAGGCGCTCTCTATGTGCCTGCTATATAATCTTTTGACTTTCAACCTGTGCGTACTCTACACAGGCATAACACACGATCGTCTGCTAATTTGCATATTCACTTGCCCAAGTACCTCGGAGTTTCGACACTCTATTAAATTCTCCGGTCTAGCTATCTGGAACACCTTTCCACTTGCTCCGGCTTAATAGGTCTTGCCTTTCGTCTGTGGCTTTATAATGTAGGAACATGAATCACCTATACTCTGTTGCTTTATTTGATCACCTTAGGTATACTGTGTTTGTTTGCCGGTTTTCCTTTCCAACATTCTAACGCCATGATGAAAAATAAATGTGAAATGAATTGGAATTTAAATTGAAATGAAGCGACCAGTAAAAGAAGCTCTGTATTAAAGTCGGCGACGGTGTACTCAGCCAGTGGACGTGTCACGCGTTGACCCTAAATTTCTCGTCCACACAAATCGAATGTCACGTGAGCACAGCGAAAGCGGCCTTGAAAAAGGCTTCGGGAAATTGTCGTTTTCTATGCCTCAGCGTATCAAATCCTTTCAAATTCAACTTTTCTAGGTAGTTGAAGATCTAATGCGTGCCTCCAATAAGGTTTTTCTTTTCCAAAATGATGATTAATATGTATTTTGAGGGTTGTTATTTCACCGAAAAATCGACTGAAAAAGTGCGACGTAAATTCTTATTTTTCTCAACGAAAACAAAAGTCTCCTCTTAGCTGAGGTAATCATGGGAAAGAGTGTAGGTACAACTAGCGCCGGTCTGTCTTTTTGGAGGTCTCGGGTTCAGTTCCGGTCACCGGTGATGGTCATTGTGTCGGTGTTGCTCAACGAGTCGGTCTGCAAACCGACCCTGCAATTTCGAGGGTAATAATGGGAACGGTGCACGGTGTAACTTTGCCAGAGATCTGGTCCGGATTTGAAAAGCAATCATCAATATCAGATTATGAGGCGGTTCGCGAAGGCGCCATTAAAAGGGTTGCTCTTTTTGTGAGTGTGGTTCTTGGAGAAAAAAAAAACCCTGAGGGTTTCCCTCTACATTTCGAACAGCGTGCTCTGTTCGTTATAAGCAGAATGAGTGCCGGTGCTGTGCTGGTGCTGGACTTAAGTACCAGCAGACAGGATTGCAGTACCCTGGATGCTCCTGCGGTTGAAACACGACCGCTTAGCGAGAATTCAGTGGGTATAGTTGGATCCTATAATCCCTCCCTCCTCTACGCCCTCCCTCCTTTCGTCTCTCCCAGTTTCTTTGTCTCTTTTTTCCCTTTGTCTCTTACCATCCCTCTCTTCATCTCCCTCTCTCTCTCTCCCCCTCCACCTCCCCTCCCTTCCTCCCTCCCTACCACCTTTAATCTCTTGCCCTTCCTTCATCTCTCTCTATTTCTCCCTCCTTCCCCTTCCTCCCTCTTTTCTTTCTCCCCCCCCCCTCCCTGCCCTCTCTCCCCTCTCTCTCTGCCTCTCTCTCTTCCCCCTCTCTCTCACTCTCTACCATCCTCTCTCTCTTTCCCCCTCTCTATCTATCACCCTCTACCCTCCCCTCTCTCTTTTTCCCCTCTCTCTCACCCTCTACCCTCCCCCTCTCTCTCTCTTCCACCCTCTACCCACCCCTTCTCTTTCTCTGTCTCTCTCTCTGTCTGTCTGTCTGTCTGTCTGCCTCTCTCTCTCTCTCCCTCTCCACTCCTCTCTCGCGCTCTCGGTCACGCTATCTCTCCTTTCTCCTCTCTCCTCTCTTGTATATAGGGAAACCTACGAGAAATGTCAAAAAGCCTCGGCAAGATTCGACTCCTTGCTATGAACCTCTCACGGCGAGCAGTCAGGCGATAAACACATCGTATGCTCACATACCGGCGATCATTCATTGCGCGTCGAGGCGGAGGAGGTGCAGGCAAGAGAGACGGATAGCGGGACGGGGGAGGACGGTCCTGACGATACGATGGAATATCGATGGAATATCGCCCAGGACACGGATGGATGTATCTCTTTGAACGTCAGCCACCGACATGGGGTGGTTTAATTAGATCTTAATGAGGCGCTCTCATGATGACAGCCCCGCCCGAGGCCGTCAAATTTCCTCTCGCCAAATGAGAGCCCTTACCTCTGTCTCTCTCTCCTTCACTCTCTCTATTTCTAGGCGTCTCTCTGTGGCTCTCTGTCTATTTCATTTTGTCCCCCTGCCTCTCTCTCTGTATTTGTCCATGTGTCTGTCAATCTCTCTCCCCTCTCTCTTTATCTACCTCTTTATCTACGTCTTATGTGATCTCTTTGTCTCTCATTCTCCTCTCTCAGTCTTTCTCTGTGTGTTTGTATCTCTGTGTCTTTCTCACCTCTCC
>OX465108.1:17073531-17102837 GCA_949987565.1 Luidia sarsii | reverse complement strand
TATCTTCTCCCTTCTATATCACTTCTTTCACCTCTCTCTCTCTCTTTCTCTTTCTATCACTTCCCACCTCACTCTCTCCTCCTTCCAATCCCCCTCCTTCCTCTCTTGTTGGTCGAAATGTTGGTTTAATTTTCCTCAACATAAACAGTAGGTAGCATGTTATGTCAACCACGAAAATCTCTCTTGCAATTTACGCATAATCCAATTTGATGCCACGTTTGACGTTCCTGTTCAATATACGTTGGGTTAATCTTGTACTAGATAATAATATCAGCCAGTATATAAAGTTATAGCGGCTACAACGATTTCCGTAGGCTTGCGTTACTTTAAATCGGAGCCAATGATTTACACACGTATACGAAGATTGAAAAACGAGAAATGTGAAATAGTTTAACGTACGACTGTCAGTATAAAAGGTAGCATCTCGCCAACTGAATGGGAACCTGCGCACGGAACACTGACCTAGGTCGGAGCTCTCACCTCAATGAAACAGGCTCAAAATGATACGCGATTTCCGCGACGTCCTCTATATATACTGTACAACCAATACAAGATCGCATTTTCAGCACGACGAGGCTATACTTTCGCCGACGACCGTTGCGGTCTTTTCAGCCAATGTTTTTAACGTTCATGAAACGGTCGTACAGTGGACAATCCCGGCCGTGCCAAACGTAACTAAACCCCCCTTAACCTCCTCGTCGGTCGATCCGGAACGTCCCCCGTGACCCGGTTTGGATGTGGCACAAACAGACCAGGGTTGTAACGAAGGACCGTCACATAATTATCACTCAGTCCTTGCTTTATAAAACTGTAATTATTGACTTACGTCAGTTACCGCACAATCCCGGGGTGCACATTATGGCATTCTCGTTACTCAACGCAGCAAATTAAGTTGTTTGCGTGGCCTCACGCTATCGCACGAGGCTTGCTTCACCTCGTTAGTGACCCCCAGGTGGCGAATCGTTAGTGACCACTAGGAGTTACATATCGCTCGACTTACGTAAGAGCGAGAAGAATTTTATACAAGAGTGAGGTGCATTATGCCCGGCCACTCAATTAGAGGAGAGGAGAGGAGAGGAGAGGAGAGGAGAGGAGAGGAGAGGAGAGGAGAGGAGAGGAGAGGAGAGGAGAGGAGAGGAGAGGAGAGGAGAGGAGAGGAGAGGAGAGGAGAGGAGAGGAGAGGAGAGGAGAGGAGAGGAGAGGAGAGGAGAGGAGAGGAGAGGAGAGGAGAGGAGAGGAGAGGAGAGGAGAGGAGAGGAGAGGAGAGGAGAGGAGAGGAGAGGAGAGGAGAGGAGAGGAGAGGAGAGGAGAGGAGAGGAGAGGAGAGGAGAGGAGAGGAGAGGAGAGGAGAGGAGAGGAGAGGAGAGGAGAGGAGAGGAGAGGAGAGGAGAGGAGAGGAGAGGAGAGGAGAGGAGAGGAGAGGAGAGGAGAGGAGAGGAGAGGAGAGGAGAGGAGAGGAGAGGAGATCAGAGAGGAGTGGGAGCGGAAAGTGTGAACCCCAACCTCCACCCGAACCCCAACCCTCGAGCGTTGCCGAACTTGCTATAAATATCTCCCGATCACTGTCGTTCTTCCTAATTCCGCTGTGGGTCACTGTCCGGCGGTCGACTCTATTCGGACGGGCCGGTACCCGGTCAGGCATCTACGGCGTCCGTCACATTCACTGGGCAATCATTCTTCTATTCGTTCCAAATTCAATGGGTTCTCCGGTCCAAATTAGTTTCAACACCCCCCCCCAAAAAAAAAAAAAAAAAAAAAAAAAAAAACAACAACAAATGACACCAAACTGCCCCAAACAGACGCCATAGCAATCCATCCAATTTGTTAATCCACCCTTCGTGCCCGTCGCCAAGCCAATACAATACCGATAGGACGACCACAAAAATTACGACAAACGAGAAGAGACACGAACGGAATGGGACAGAATGCAGTATTCTCGTTGCTTTTTTATTCGGACGTTGTAGTCACTTAAAGTGGCAACTGGCTTTTCTGTTTTGAGGATGGACTGGGATTGACAGAATTATATGCCTGGCGAGTCGGAAAATTCGAAATAAATCGGAAATGAATGCGGCCAAGCGAGCAGTCTTGTTGGGTGACCATCTCCGTTAATCAAAGGCTAACTTGACGCACGGAGAGATATCTTTAAAACGCAAGGGCTGAATGCTTTACCCCCGGGCTATCAAAAAGAGGGATTTTGTTGGCCTCGGCAAAATCCTTTGTTAGACTTTCATGAGAGGGTTCCTCTGCTGGTATTTTCAGAAACGCAGTGGCTGTTGTTACGGCAGTCGTAGGTGTGGTTCCCTGACTTGATTGTATTTCGTCAGCATTGCAGACTGGTTGAACCAGTCTATTAGCTGACAGTCTGGTTCCAAGAGCTAAACATCCAGACAAATACTGTGAAGTCAGGGAACCACACGGACGACTGCCGTAACAACAGCCACTGCGTTTCCGAAATGAGGCATATATGCGTCACGACGTATGACACTCAACCACGTGGTTGGGGTATGGTTGCGCACTACACACGTATGACGCATTGTGTATGGTTGCTGGCCTAACACACGCAACGTTGGGCACTTTGGTCCCGTTTGACCCTAACCGTAACCGTAACACTTACCGTAACGCTAACCCTAACCCAAACAACCCTAATCCTAACCCTAACCCAAACAATACTAATCCTAACCCTAATCCTAACCCTAATCCTAATCCTAACCCTCACTCTATCCCTAACACTAACCCAACCCTAACTCTAACCGTAACCGTAACCGTAACCCTAACCGTAACACCCTAACCCTAACCTACACTGGTTTACAAAACATGTCCTTGTATAGTCCCCACACAATTAACGGAGTACCAGCGATGGTGGTTGAGCGTCATATGTCGGTTCTATTATATATCTTTCCGAAATCCCCGACTCGGACAGGGACTCAGGCGTCGTCCCCGCCCAGTAAGAGTGGAATTTACAGGCTGTACTTTGTCGTCCTGTTCCTATGGGTGTTCACATGGATAAAGGGTTTCTGGTTTTTCGTTTTGTTTTGTCTAGCCGTTTGGTGGGTTTTGTCTCGTTAAAGGCCCAATACAACATTGGGAAGATCGGAAAACATCGATGTCCACCGATTTCCTTCTAATTTACACAGTTTGTAGACGGTCATGACAGAATCATCATGTTGAAATCTTACGGTCTGGGATGCTGTACCTCCCTAGAAATCTTCACTCAAACATCGACAAATAGTAAATTAATCATAAACGATTTCTTACACTTAATGGTGCAAACACCGTGACGGTTTTTTTTTACCTATTTTCTGTTTTTGGGGGATGTTTAATGGTTTAACACACACAAATGTGGAAATCTGATGACCTTTACCGATGTTGTATAGGGCCTTTAAAGAGTTGCAAGGGACTTAGACGATATATAAAGACGAACACGCGGGCTATAAAGCAATGTGCGTTCAGGCCGTGTCCGAAATGGGTTTCCAGAGCTACGGCTATGGCTATTGTCATTGCATCTCCGTGCATTTCCAACAGGGGGAAGACCTAGACCTAGCTCCAGACGCCCGTTTCGGACACGGCCTGACAGAGTCTTGTTCCCGTGGTAGTTCACACGCCCAATGGTCGAAAACCAGTGCCCGACGTTTCGAACTTTGTACATGATGTTTGTGTCGAGGAGAATGGAATTCAATGAGGGTTTGAATTGCTCGACGTGACAAGCACTGGGCGCCCAGTGCCCGATGCCTGATGAAAAACTTTCAACTTTGAACAAGACGTTTCGAACTTTGCATAATTCATCTGAAAAGGCACCGACCTTATCGGCTAAACCAAATACAAATAATCCTTGGCCCCAACGCATGCACAACTACGAAGTAACGCGGTGAGTCCTCCAACGTTTGTCGGCCGTGATGCCGCTTGTGGCTAAATTGTTAAATTACTCATTTCTATCGTGGACGGCGAGAGCAGTAGACCGCGGATGGATTCGCAGAGAGGAGGCTGGGCAAAATGGCGCAGGGCATTGTGCACTTTAATCTCAATGGAACACTGGCCCGACTCCTCATTCTATTTTCCGCGTCCGCTCGTGTACGAGAAATAGTGCGCGATCCTGGGCTTGAAATTCATAGAGCCTCTTGAGTGCGAAATCGTGATTAAGCGTGCTTAATGTATTAAACAAAAAATCAAGTCCCACTTGTTAATTATTTGCGAAGCGCCCGAACATAGGAATACACGTCAAACGCAATGAGCATCGCGTGAGGTGATGGCCCGTGATATCGCATTAACCAAAGGACGAATGTTCGTGCTGAGCTCGGTCTATGTCGCTTAAGCGGCTCCGTAGAAAATTAGGGGCCTGGTATGGATGGGGAACTGGGCGAGCTGTTTAATGAGATCACGGCGGCCTGCTTTGATCGGTCTATCTGAGACGGATTCCTGCGGATCCGTCTCCAATGTTGTTATCGGGAGGGAGGGAGGGGAGGGAAGGAGGGAGGACCAAGGGAGGGAGGGATGGAGGGATGGAGGGAGGCAGGGAGACAGGGATGGAGGGAGGCAGGCAGGGAGGCAGGGAGGCAGGGAGACAGGGAGGCAGGGTGGCAGGGAGGCAGGGAGATAGGGAGTTAGGGAGGCAGGGAGGCAGGGATGCAGGGAGGCAGGGAGACAGGGAGATAGGGAGGTAGGGAGGCAGGGAGGTAGACATGGAGGGAGGCAGGGGGAGGCAGGGGGCAGGCAGGCAGAGAGGCAGGGATGCAGGAAGGCAGGCAGGGAGGCAGGGAGGGAGGCAGACAGGGGGAGGCAGGGAGGCAGAGAGGCAGGGAGGCAGGGATGCAGGGAGGCATGGAGGGAGGCAGGAAGGCAGGGAGGCAGGGAGGAGGCAGGGAGGCAGGCAGGCAGAGAGGCTGGCAGGGGGAGGCAGGGAGGTAGGGAGGCAGGCAGGGAGGCAGGGAGGGAGGCAGGCAGGGGGAGGCAGGGAGGCAGAGAGGCAGGGGGGCAGGGATGCAGGGAGGCATGGGGGGAGGCAGGGATGCAGGGTGGCAGGGAGGCAGGGGGGAGGCAGGAAGGCAGGGAGGCAGGGAGGAGGCAGGGAGGAGGCAGGGAGGCAGGCAGGCAGAGAGGATGGCAGGGGGAGGCAGGGAGGTAGTCAGGCATGAAGGCAGTGATGCGGGGAGGCAGTGAGGCAGGCAGGGGGCAGGGAAGCAGGCAGGGAGGCAGTGAGGAAGGGAAGCAGGTAGGGAGGCAGTGAGGAAGGGAGGAAGGGAGGGGGACAGGCAAGCCGGAGGGGTGGGTCTCGCCGGTTGACGGCCGATCTAGACGGCGCCCGTAGTGCCCCTCGCGATGTGCACAGCCTGTGTTACAGTCGCCTTTGGCGAGGGAAGAGGGGAATGAACGGGAGATGAAACGGACGTTCCTTTAGGGGGAATAGCCTCCGGCATTGGCGTCATTTCTTGCGCATATTACAACGTAACAGATCTTAAACAGTAGCCCGTAGGTCACAGCCTCTCTACTGTACGCAATTGGGGTTGGGTATGTGCATTCAATGAGTTTGAAGACCGTGGGTGGCCCCTCCCCTTACACGCATACTAGGCTGCAGCTACGATGGCCTTGGATAACCCTTCATTCCCTGAATCTATCTGTACTTCCAGCCCGAGCTGTGCAAGACTTCTCTGAGCAAAGGAACCGCCGTGCACGATTCCCAGAGCTTGATGAGTACAAACTGTCGGAGCGGTTCGGAACATCTCTCCGCGCGCCATCTAAACGGACGTCGAAACGAGCCTTCTCGTCTGTAAAACCCCAACACTCCTGCAGGACAGGTGGGTTTGCGGGGGCGGGAGGAGGGGCTTTTATGACATGCTTCTTTCTGTCCTTACAGGCGCTTTCCAAAAATTGCCTTTGGGGAGAGGTATTAAAAAGGTCTCGGCCTTCTGAGAAAGGTCCAGCAAATTGTAAAGCCCCCTAATTTGTCTTGCAGCAATCATTTTCCTTTTTGATCTCCCTTGTGGATGTGTAGACTTCAGATGGATTTTCCTGTTTTTGTTCTCTTTCAAAACCTTGGGGCCGCCAATTGAGAATGATTGAATATGAGGTCGTTGGCTCCGGCTCTTTGTCTGGCTCTTGGTCTGGCTCTCCCTCCGGCTCCGAGTCCTGCTCCGGCTATGGCTCGAGCTTTGCCTCTCTGCCTCTCTGCCTCTCTGCCTCTCTGCCTGTCTGCCTCTCCGCCTCTCCGCCTCTCCGCCTCTCCGCCTCTCCGCCTCTCCGCCTCTCTGCCTGTCTGCCTGTCTGCCTGTCTGCCTGTCTGCCTGTCTGCCTGTCTGCCTCTCTGCGTCTCTGCCTCTATACCTCTCTACCTCTCTGCCTCTCTGCCTCTCTGCCTCTCTGCCTCTCTGCCTCTCTGCCTCTCTGCCTATCTGCCTCTCTGCCTCTCTGCCTATCTGTCTCCCTGCCTCTCCGCATCTCTGCCTCTCTGCCTCTCTGCCTCTCTTCTTCTCTGCCTCTCTGCCTCTCTGCCTCTCTGCCTATCTGCCTATCTGCCTCTCTGCCTCTCTGCCTCTCTGCCTATCTTCTTCTCTGCTTCTCTGCCTCTCTGCCTCTCTGCCTCTCTGCCTCTCTGCCTCTCTGCCTCTCTGCCTCTCTGCCTCTCTGCCTCTCTGCCTCTCTGCCTCTCTGCCTCTCTGCCTCTCTGCCTCTCTGCCTCTCTGCCTCTCTGCCTCACTGACTCTCTGACTCTCTGCCTCTCCCCTCCTCAAGTCAAACCCTTCTAAGAACCCAAAACGGTTATTATGTTCGTGCATACAATAGCCGTGTGGGTGGCTACGGGAACGAACGGTCTCAGGACGGTGTTCTAGACAACCGCCCCCCATCCCCGAGCACACGAATTAACGTGAAGAGTAGCGCCAGCACACAGACCGTCGGCAGTAATGGCCCTCCCTGCGGGGCAGAAGACAAATAAGAGGGGTCTTCGAACGGGAGCTGGGGGAGGAGCGAGCGTCAAGGGAAGGGTGTTGTCTGCGAGAAAGCCTCGGTAATTTGTACCTCTTCCCGGAGATCGTGCCACCCGCCGCCCCAACAAGTCTTCTTCTATCCTTCGCTGAAGATCGTCTGGCGTGATATTCGGATGCCTCACGGCAGAGCCCACGATAATTAACCCAGTTTGATTCGGAGAGAAAGGGGGACAGAAACAAAAATGCAAAGGAGAGGCTAATATCATTCATAGTATTGTCGGTGCGATCGCGGTGAGATCGGGGATTGTCTAGACGGACCCGAGGAGGCGTGCCATCGGACGGACAGACGCACCATCGGCGACGTGTGCCCCGGGGGTCTTTGGACCGCCGTGTCCATCTCCCTCCTTCCCACCCTCTCGGCACTCCCAGCAGTTTGCCCTCTGGATGTCTGCTCCGACCTGCACCATGCACCCTGTCCTTCTCCCCGTCTTCCCTCCTCCTCAATCCCCTTCTCCCCTCTTCTACTTTCTACATTTTATACTCTTCCTGCGGTTTCCCCTATCGTCTTTCCTTTTATCTTCCTCCTTCCCCTCTTCCTCCTTCCCCTCTCCTCCTTCCCCTCTTCCTCCTTCCCCTCTTCCTCCTTCCCCTCTTCCTCCTTCCCCTCTTCCCACTTCCGCTCTTCCTCCTTCCCCTCTTCCTCCTTCCCCTCTTCCTCCTTCCCATCCCCCTCTTGATTCTTGCACCCCAACTCCTGTACTCCTCCATCCTCTCTATACCCCTCTTTCTTCATGCTCCTCCTCCTCCTTCCTCTGACTCCGTCCTGGGCATCATTCTCCCCCTCTTCATCATTCACTATTCCATTCCTCCTTCCCTTCCCTCTATTCCAATTCGTACTTTAACTCAAGACCTATACACTCTCCTTCAACTCCTCCTTCAACTCCTACACTCTCCGCCTCCTCTTCCTCCTCCTCCTCTTTCTCCGCTCTCCTCCTCAGCAATCCCAATCTCGCTCCACCTGCCCGCCTTTCAGCAAAGCACGCCACCCCTCCGCCGTCTGCTCAGCGGATCTTCCCGGATTGTCAGTGATTCATTTTCTTTCGAAAAACCGGCTCCGCGTCCGTCTTTACCGGTCGCCTCGCGCTGAAACCACTCACCTGCAGGGCTTTCAACCCATTCGGCTCATCTTTGATCCCACAAAGGCTGCAATCAAGCCAATACCCTTACCATTCTCGGGGTTCTCCCACCCAAGAACAGCGTGCCCGAACAAGCTTCCCTTTAACACTCAATTCCATTACCTATACCCGAAGCTTCATAGCGGCGAACGCGTCCATCCAATATGACAGGCTATAATGCATGTACTTCCATGATGAGCTATGAATTGATGGGACTCGGTTTATGTGCTTTGATAGAGAGGCGCTCCTCGGCTCCCGACGTATACCGCTGTTAACCTCGACTCAACTAGACAAAATTGCTCGTATTAATATTGCATCTATGAATAGCGCAGCTATCGTTAGGCAATGGACTGACGACGGAGAAGGGGAGAGAGGTACGGTAGTCTAACAGTCGTACACACTCAGCCGGAGGGGGCTCCTGAAATCGCGTTGACGCCAATGCCAGTGGTAGCTCCATAACCTATTCGTATGGAATGGAGCAAGGCACAAACAATTACAGGGATCTATGTATCTACTTACGTAGATACAAGCGCGTATAGGCAGCGCCATCCGGAACCAGACTTTGCTCGCCTGTGGAGCGCGGGCTGGGGGAGAAGCGTGGCGATCTAGTCTCAGCCTCTCGCCATTAGGCAATGGAGGGCTCGCAATTACAATTGGTGGGGGAGTCTCTCTGTAAGGCCCAAGGATATATTAATCAGCGATCCTCGTTACCGGGAATGGGGGGGGGGAGCCTCGGGAGCCAGGGCCCGGATGTCGGCTGGGTTTACCGGCGCTGGCTCCCGGAGGCCTGGGCCGTCCATTCTCACTCCACTCCCTCTCTCTCCTTGAAGTTCCTCCTTCCCACCTGCTCTCCCCCAGTCTGTCCCCCTCTGTCTCTCAATCTATCTCTCTATCCCCTCTCTTTCTCTTGCTTTTTTTTCTGTATCCCTCTCTGTCTTTATATCATTCTCCGTTCTGTTCATTCTCCGTTTACTCTCTTTCCCATCTGCCCTGTCTCTTTCCCCTCCCTATCTGTCTTCGCTCTCTCTCTCTCTCTCTCTCTCTCTTTCCCTCTCCCTCCCTCTTTCCCCCTCTATCTATCTTCCCCTCCCCTATCTCGTTCTTTTTCTCTTCCTCTCTACGTCTTCCCCCGTCTCTCTCTCTCTCCCTCTCGCTCTATCTATCACCCCTCCCTTTGTCTATCAATTTCCCCCCTGTCTTCCTTATGCTCAACATCATTCTCTTTTCTCCCCCCCCCTCCCCCCTCTCTCTCTCCCTCTCCCCACCCCCTTTTTCCTCCCCCACCCTCAATCCCCATCCCACTCTCGCCGATAGGTTTGTGACCCGAGAACCTAAAGCCACTTTGCAATCTCAAACACGAGAGAGACGGGACAAAAATGTAATCCTCACTTTATTAAATCCCTCCCCCGTAAGACCCCCCCCCCCACACGGCCCGATGTCATGACCCCCACAACCTCACCCACCCAACCCCTCACCATCCGCTCCCGCCCTCTTGTCTTACGGTCGGTTGATTCGGGGTTGTAACCAGGGGCCCCGGAGGCTGCCTTTGATTAAACTGTTGTGGGGACGAGGATGGCCGCGTTCATCAACTGCTCGAACCCGATTGCTTCCCCGGCGCTCGTAACCATCGATACGAGCCCCGTCACTTCTCCTTGAGGACGAGGGATGTGACATGCATTTCCGTCTAAACAGAACGTCCCACGGCCGTACTCCCGGCTGTGCGAAGGGAGAGCGATGTTCCTTGATACAGGTGGGGAAGAGACAGGTGCACTATTCAAGTTGATGTCTGTGGCGTCCCAGTTGTAACACGGAGGAAGGAAACAGATGTATCCATGATTATGATTAATATAATAGGAAACCCTCCGAAAATTACTATTCAGACCGTTCCGGTTCGACGTACATGTATGTCGAAACACTGCGCACTGCAAATGCATTGAATCAACCTGGTTGATAATACGCAATCAGGGAGAAGAGCCGAGATACGGGGACATGCAGCTGGGACGAGGTTAACGACGGCGTATTAGGATCGCTATAGGCGCCTCGCACATTGGTCAAGATTCACAGGAGCACGCTCCCCAACAAAATGAGGGGGCGATACCACGCAGCATACGGAGACGTAGATTTTCCACCGCCAGATGGGGTCGGTATCGGCGGGAGGTGGCGAAGAGTGAAACCCGCTATGAATGGGGCATCGCTGCGGTGTGAAGTGTGAGCGACGCCGGCAGGGATTTCGAAACTTCGGCGTTTACAGACACCGGCGGGCGCGATACGGTCGCGTCACCGCCAGGCGCCAAGGCCTTCTAGGGCGGACCTTGGCCGCGACTTGCCCCGTCGAAATCTGGCGGCCGATCGGCCGACAGCTCGGTTACATCACCAGGCTAGACCGACGTGCGGTATACCCCGTTCTCGGTCCTGAGTTAATGATTACTGGTTTTACCAATTTCACGGGTGTAACGGCACGGCAAGTCAAAACACTCTCATTCGAGGAGAAAAAAGTGATTCGAAAAGGCCGAAGTGGATGAGGGCTGCGCTATCCCAGCCTTGTGCCGGCTCACACCAGGTGGCGTGCTCACCACGACTGATGCACACAAGGTTGGTGCGCGTCACCTCAAGACAGCCAGACCAGGGGCGGGCGTCGCAAAGCCGCGCGATCCATCGTAACTCCAACTCACGATGGGTATAACACACAGTACAGACGTGATACCGTGCGCACTTCCAGCTCATCGTGCACCTTCTTTGGACCGGTAGAAAATTGCGAACACTTTGGTGAAATCGACTCCGGGGCCGCGACACAATTATCGACTTTTGCATTTGGTCTCTGCTTGTCCGTAGTTTAATGTACACAGCGAGCTTGAATTGGTGTTCAATTCCCATTCGGTATGATGCACTGTGTTCGGGCAGTCATTGGTGATATTTATTATGAAGTACAAATGAACTTAAATTATGCATGAGATTTTAGCGTTGTATTGTTACCAATGCATGCATAAGACCAACACCTCGTTTGATATGGTAGAACATCTCAGAGCAATAACACAATACCAATTAGCCATACTGATTAATACGAAATACGAAATAATCACACCAATTTTCAACACCAAATAGCCATACGAAATAATTACACTAAACTTCCACACCGAATAGCCATACGAAATAATCACACCAAGTTTCCACACCGAATAACTTTACGAAATAATTACACCAAATTTCCACACCAAATATCCATACGAAATAATGACACCGAATTTCCACGCCGAATAACCATACGAAATAATTACACCAAATTTTCACACCAAAAAGTCAAAGCAAATATCCACACCAATAATTACACCAAACAGTCACACCAAATAGACTCACCAACTATACCCACACCAAATAGCCACACTAAATTATCATAAGTAAATAGACACACTAAATAATCATACCAAATAGCCACACTAAATAGTCATACCAAAAAGACACACCAAATAGTCATACCAAATAGCCACACCAAATAGTCATACCAAATAGCCACACTAAATAGTCATACCAAATAGCCACACTAAATAATCATACCAAATAGCCACACTAAAAAATCATACCAAATAGACACACTAAATAGTCATACCAAATAGACACACCAAATAGTAATACCAAATAGACACACCAAATAGTCATACCAAATAGACAAACAAAATATTCATACCTAATAGCCACACTAAATAATCATACCAAATAGACACACCAAATAGCCACACCAAATAGTCATACCAAATAGACACAAAAAATAGTCATACCAAAATTCGGTTTAATAGACACAAACCAAATAGCTACACAAAATACCGTACCAAAATAAGCCATACCAAAAGCCGTGGCAAATAACCCACAACAAATAGCCCACATCAAATACCCCACAACAAATAGCCCACATCAAATAGACACACCAAAATATATCCACACCAAATGACCACACCTACCAAACATTCATATCGAAAAGTCTATACAGACTTGCAAAATAGGCATACAGCCAACCACAAAATGGGCTTCCAGCAACTCAGATGTGGCTAGAGACAAGCATTCATATATCTTGGGCTGTCCTTGTAGGTCAAAATGGGAGAAACGCACAGCGCTTACTTGAAAACTCTCGCCGTTCAGAAATGGAGCACCTCCTATTAGCCTTGTCAACGTCTGCACAAGGGCATCCTATACACATAATTTACCGGTTTCCATCGGGTTATAGCTGTAGACTCACCACCTCAGTTCGAGACTTGATTGTGACCCGAACCATGCACCTGGTATATAGTAGGTACTCGGAGTGTTACTGTCGTCGCAATACCGTGCGGGGGTTTACATGTCAAGAGGAAGACATGACCAGCGGTCAAATTCACCGAATTCATCGAAACTTACGATCGATCACAATAGAACGAGCGATGCACAGAAAACATACTGTATGTCAATGTGACCACTTACAATGGGTCAAACCGTCCTTTAGTTGAGTTACGGTGCACCCTAAGGCTTTGTGAAATCCACCCCTGGGATTTATTGCCGTCGGACGTCTCCCGTGCGTGCCAACCGAAATGGAATCGACAACGACGAAGCCCAGACTCGACCAAGATTCCGTGCCGACCCCGTAACATACTCCCATAAGACTCCATTAGGACAAGCGGAGTCCCCCGAGGGGTTGAGCGAGCTTCGCCAAACAACCCCGGCCGGTCGAAGCTCGGTGAGGCCCCCGCCTCAGCCCGGACCATTAACGACGTCTCCTTGCGGTCAGGCACGGGATGTACTACCCAGACTGACCGCCTTCAGTTCAGCCGTGGGGCACCGGGCAGCGAATCAAGCCGCCCGCCGGTAATGCACCAATCCATCCCTAAAATAAGAAGACGAAGAAGAAGACAAAGAAGAAGAAGAAGAAAAAGACGAAGACGAAGACTTTTTTTTGACTTTTCAAAAGGAGAACTTTATTTCAATCTTTTGAAAATAACCGAAACAAAACAAACAAAATAAACAATATTTACAAGTAAGACTTGAAAATAATCAACTACATAAATGAATATAACAAAATTAAACAATAAACATAGGAGAGAAATCATAAGAAGACGAAGAAGAAGAAAAAGAAGACGAAGAAAAAGAAGGAGAAGAAGAAGACTTTTTCGACTTTTCAAAAGGAAAACTTTATTTCATTCCTTTTAAAATAACCGAAACAAAAACAAACCAAACAAAATAAACAATATTTACAAGTGAAAGACTTGAAAATAATAATTAAATTAATTAATATAACATAATTAAACAATAAACATATGAGAAAAAGAAGAAGATTTTTGTTGACTTTTCAAAGGAAATCATTATTTTCAAAATGAAACCAAAAATACAGCTGAGAAGAAGAAGAAGATGAAGAAGAAAAAGAAGAAGAAGAAGAAGAAGAAGAAGAAAAAGAGGGAGACGATGACTATGGTTAAAGGCTTCGATCGGAATGAGCCAACGCTAATCCGAATGCAATCCCTTCTTCCGTGAACTCAACCCACCCCCCCCCCCTCTACAGCCGGTAAGTGCCCCCTCGTTTTACCTTCCCCCATAACGCCGTTAAAGCTGGGACTGTCTCGCGGGAATTCTCGGCTCGGCTCCGCTCTCCTAAGTAAATCACACGGATGCACCTTTTTATTCGCATCGCAAATTTGTGTAATTGGTCATTCCGGGTAGGAGTGAACTGCGACACTTGGTTTGCTGTGTTTTTTTCCCCCCGCTCGCTTCGGCCCGTGGCTGGTGGAAGATTAACGGGATCTCTGTGTACAGGGAGAGAAGCTCGTCATATATAGGAATGAGCCCGGAGACGATGGAGGCGGGTCTTGGGGTCGGGGTGGGGTGGTGGCAATACTCTTAAGAAAACAACCATTTACCTCCAGCGAGGTTGAAGGAACGAGACAATATTGACTCGGCCTTTCGCTGCCCTTTTTTTTGGGGGGGGGGTGGCGGTTGGGAGGCGGTGGTAACCTTTTGCGCAGCGCAATCGAAGCCGTTTCCATCATAATGGATGTGAGAGGTATAGCCCAAGCGCTAGACTGAAACCGATGCCCAGGACCGACCCCACGACAATGTCCGGCCCGAAGCCAAAATCCGAACCAAGCAAAAGTCCGAACCAGAAGCCAAAGCCGAAGCCTGGACGAGCACTTGCCAACGCCGAAGCCTTAACGAGCCCTAGCCATAGCCTTAACGAGCCTTTTGCTAAAATCAAAGCCCGAGGCAAAGCCCACTTCAAGGCCCGAACCAAAGCTCCAAGTCAAAGTCAAAGCGAAAGCCTGAGCCCAAGCCCAAGCTCAAACCGATGCCCGGGACTAAGCACTAGCCCAAGCCCGATCCCTGCAGGTCCAAGCCAGTTGCCGAGAGTAGGCCTAAGCCTAAACCCAACGCCAAGCCGAAGCCAGCGATTACAAGGCCCTTATAATACGAATCCATGGATCATTCTCGGGATCAGGCTTCGTCCGCACCCGAACAAACCCGAAGACACAGGGTGTGGTTAATCGAAAGTGTAGGTTGGTTGGATTGCCAAGTACAGAGTATTCACCAAGAACCCGGGATCAAACGCTTGTTTCTAGATGCCTGTGACATTAGCTTAACCCTGGTAAGAGAAACTTGACCAAAGGATAAGCCCGAGATGCTAAAATGCCATGCAAGAGACCGAAGGTTGCGTTCGCGTCACTCTCGCTATGAGATATATAACAGAACCGACATATGACGCTCAACCACCATCGCTGGTACTCCGTTAATTGTGTGGGGACTATACAAGGACATGTTTTGTAAACCAGTGTAGGTTAGGGTTAGGGTGTTACGGTTAGGGTTAGGGTTACGGTTAGAGTTAGGGTTAGAGTTAGGGTTGGGTTAGTGTTAGGGATAGAGTGAGGGTTAGGATTAGGATTAGGGTTAGGGTTAGGGTTAGGATTAGGGTGGTTAGGGTTAGGGTTAGGATTAGGATTAGGATTAGGGTTAGGATTAGCATTGTTTGGGTTAGGGTTAGGATTATGGTTGTTTGGGTTAGGGTTAGCGTTACGGTTAGTGTTACGGTTACGGTTAGGGTCAAACTGCACCCAAGTGCCCGACGTTGCGTGTGTTAGGCCAGCAACCATACACAAAGCGTCATACGTGTGTAGTGCGCAACCATACCCCAACCACGTGGTTGAGTGTCATACGTCGTGACGCTTATATGCCTCCTCGCTATGGCGCACGGTCTAGACCCCTCCCTTCTTTAATACACTGTCGTGCGACCCGTAACAGTTAATTTCGAGCAGCTCGGCCCACGAGACGAGACGAGACGAGACAAGGTGGATGGATTACACGAAAACACCGAGGGGGTGGCAGCGGGCGAGGGGAAGGGAAAGGGGGGAGAGATACATGTCTCCCCCTCGTCTATAAGAAGCGACTGTTTTTCCCCCCCCCGCCCGCCGACATCTCGTCACTTCGTGGGTGAGGGAGAGGCGCGCGGATTGTGCTTCTCCGACGGTGACGAATGAGAACCAATTGCGTCCCTCGGTGGGGGGGGGGGGGTAGCTTTGCCGTCCACCCCTGCGTCCCGAGCTCACGCTCAATCCGTGCGCTGGCTGGCAATAAAGATAACACCAGGCTATAGCTCTACCTTCCCTTCCATTAACCTTCATATTAAAGCTGCGGTGTAATACGTGCATTGTTAGGAAAACCCTTGGACAGACGGTGGCGTTGTTGTGGCGGACAATATTCTGGCGGACGAATACCATGAACAGATTAGCGTGCATGGGCCTATAATTTAAGATCATTGAAGAGCAAATTAGGTAAGTAGCTGTCGGTCTGCCAAAGGAACGTTCTGGCTGTCTGGGCTCGGTTTTGTTGGAGAGTATGTTGGAGTTACTGACTGAAATGACAATGAGGCGAATATCAAAATGTAAAGAGGATCTTTCTCAAAGGCAGAATGACAGGGACAGTAGGACGGGGAGAGTAACTGGAATATGGATGGCATACACATGACAAATGGGGAAGCATGCAGGTAGGGTGAGGTCAAAGGGAACGAAGGTGGTTTGGGTAGGAATTAGGTATTGGAAGGGGGAAACATCAAACAGAGGAGCTGAAAGAGAGAAGTGGGGAATGACCACAAACATCATAAAGATATTACATTATGTTTAAGCACCGAAATTACTCGTTTAGTAATGTTCTTTGAGTTGTCAACTTTGTAAACAACCCAGGCAGCATAGTATCAGGGTGGAGAATCCTGTCAGTGAGACACTCCGTGGCCAGTCTAACGTTCGCACGCTGACGAGCCATTTCGAATGTATCATTGCACAAAACACTGATGTTGTTCCACTCCATGTTAACCCCGCACACGCAGATCACCGTACCGCGAGAACACTTTTCCACAGCCCATTTAAAGACAGACGAAAGATTGGGCGCAATGCGCATATAGTCCAGTCATTTTAACTTATTCGGTGGCTCAAGCCAAAACAAACTGAAACATATTTTGTCCACTAATTTGCATATTCTACGTAATTGTATATAGTTACAGTTAACTGCGTGACTTAATTGTCCGAGCAGAGGTTCCCCCTTTGGACTCTTCCCCTCCAACCAAATTTGGTACATTTAAGTGTACCTCGAAATGCATTGTTTGCAAGACACATGTCAAGGAAATAGACTCTTTCAATGGTCATTCTTCTGGAACTACCCACACGACCTATGGCTCTATCACGTGCACTACCTCAAAAATCATATACCTCATCTCTTGTAGAGTTTGTAATATTCAGTATGTTGGCGAGACCAAAAACACCCTAAAAAATGGATCTATGGCCATAGGTCTACTATCAAAACCGGTAAAATGGACACCCCTGTTGGGTATCACTTCAATCTCCCTGATCATTCGATATCAGATATGAGTGTACTGGGCATAGAATCACTTGGTCACCGTAGTAATGCTGTCCGTCTTAGCCGTGAGAAAATGTGGATGAAGCGTCTTCGGACTATTCAACTACATGGTCTCAACATCCAGGAGGGTAATGACTAACACCATGCAGCTTTCTGATAATCCTTCTTTTGTGTTCAGTCCTTCACACTTCTCTCTTTGATCTTTCCCCCTCTTGTCACTAATCCCGACCCTACTCCTTGCCCTTCTCTTTGATCTTTCCCCCTACTCTCACTAATCCCTACCCCACCGCTTGCCCTTCCCTTTGATCTCTCCCTACCAGCTTCACTCTTTGTCCTTTGTTTCTCATCCGTGTCCTATTCACCCCCCCTTCCTCCGTGTACATGTATCTGTTCTGTCCTTATCACTCTGCCTTTGAGAAAGGTCCTGCTAGGATCGAAACGTCAGGCCCACTAAATTTTAAGAGTTACAGTTAATCAACAAAATAGGTCAGCCACATTCTCAAAACATGGGTCAAAATTTGATGTTTCGATTTATTTGTGAAAACTTTTTTTTTTTATAATGGCCGCAGCTAATTTGCATATAGTGCAAATTGGAAGCATTTCCACCAATTACATTAAAGAAAAGATTAATCTCGATTAATCGCTTTTATGTGACACGAGTCGGTTCTGGCTGTCTAGTGAATTAACCTGCCTGAATTTAACGGAGGCAATAGCGCAAGCTACTTGCCGTGAAAACGCGCCAGTGGTTACATAAACTGGCTTTGTGAATCTCGCCCAGGCCTGTTGTTAGGGTTCAGTAGTCCACCGCCCATAGGGCGGCAGACGGGCAGATATTTAAGGAAGAAAACGCCCTCTTGTTCACTCGCCATCTTGACTACACTCAGAGGCGCACCGACATTTCATGCAGTTTTTGTATAATTTTTAGATTTATTTATTTATTAAATATTTAATTCACGGTGATATACAAAAATGTTGCAAACTGCTTACTGACTAAAATTACCAAAAAGTAAATCTAAAATTTAGTGGGCCTGACGTTTCGATCCTAGCAGGACCTTTCTCAAAGAGAAAGGTCCTGCTAGGATCGAAACGTCAGGCCCACTAAATTTTAGAAATATTGAATTCATTAAAAATGCGGACTCCTTAACCCAAAGCAAACAATTGGCCTCCAAATCTGTCGCTTGGTTTTTGGGCGATCGTAAATCACATACATTATACTATTTGTATGGTGCTCGGGGGAGATCCCTGAAATGCATAACAGTAAAAAAAAAAAATATGTTGCAATTTGTTTTGGGTTGAGGCACCATTTGACTGGTCTAGTAGCTCAGTTCAAAACGGAATGATCATTTTGATCACCAGTATTGATGTGCGCAGTTCCTCCGTATACGGTACTCTACAGAGATGACATCGGAGCTGTAACTGTGTACACGTGTATCGCTCTGTGGGAGAAAAAAAAATGTAGGCCAAATAATGCCCAAGGTCGGTTCAAATACCAACAGCTCAAAATTGGTTGCAGCTATAGATCGGGACTTGCCAAGTGCCTGGCAAGGTCGTTGCAGTTTTGCACGGCGGTAATCAAAAAGGGTGACAAAACTGTTAACTATTAAAATTCTGTCGAGTTGTTTAAAGCATCCGGCGATTTGATGGTGTTGACCTGGGTGTCGTTTTATCTTCGTCTCAAATCGCGGGGGGTAATAGAATGTGTCTTGCCTGCTCTCAATGCAAAGAGGATTTCGTCTTTTGGAAGTGGCACGGGAAGATTCTGTAGTGACGTATTTGCTGGTAGGAAAATTGCTCAAAATGGACTGCGCATTTTCGTTCGACATGCATTTGATGTAATTTGTAAACTCATATAAGCCTATACATGTCAAATAATAATAGGCTTGGGAACATTTTAAATGGTTACAACGACATTCTGTGCCCTGGTCTGTTTAAAATAAGCAAATATTGTTTACATAACATGACGTTTCGATCTAAGCAGGACCTTTCTCTGCCTTTGAGAAAGGTCTTGCTAGGATCGAAACGTCAGGCCCACTAAATTTTGAAATATCAATTATATATAAAGTAACGACACTTTAAAAATTTTTTTATAAAGAAAACAACAAAATAGTAATCAAATGAAAGCTGTTTATCAAATTCCTTCGAACCAAATAAAGTTTCAATTCTGACAATACAAAAAAGGATGACCCTCCCGTGGGGAAGGTAAGCTTATCGAGAAATTATTGTTATTTTTTTCTAATTACTTTTGCTTCAAAATCGTCCAAACAATCGTAAGATTCGGACGCGTGCTGAAACCCAATAAAGCACTGATTGCGGTAGGGGCTTTTAATTTGATTCTATATTTCTGGAATTTGAGAATTGCGCCATTCAGAATGCATCGTTTCGGGTTTCACTTTAATGAGGCCAGACACTCAGTCCACTTTTGTAAACTATTTCTTCAAGCATCGAGGAGGCGGTTCGATCTATTTGCACATGTGTCCCGCATTCTGTGACGACGGGAACCCTGTTTAATTAATTCCTTGGAAGGAGGGCGATGGGGGAGGAGAGGAGGGGGCTGCAGAGACGGGAGTGGGTGGGGATGGGGAAAGAGGGGAGAGGGGAGAGACGGGAGCCTGCGGAAGGAGGAGGAGAAAGATGAATAGGTGAGAGAGTGAAGGGAGAGGAGGGGGAGAAGGGAGAGGAGGCTGGGGAAAAGAGAGGGGTGAGGTTTGCCCAAAACAATCATTGGAGGCATATCCCGCGAACGATTAAGGCTAATTGTGTCGTCTCATCGCTTGTGGCTGATGTTCGACATTCTGCGACGGTGTGGGCCTGGTTTAATCGATGCCTCTGAGGAAGGGGCTTGGGGTTATAAGGAGCTGGTGAGGAGTAGGTAAATAGGAAAGGGAGAACAATGTGGGAGGGGAAGGAGGAGGGGAGGAGACAGAGGTGGACAGAGAAGAGGTGGAGGAAGAGGACGGGACGAAGGAGAAGGAACAGAGGAAGGGAAGAGGGCGGGTAAGAAGCCAGATGAGAAGAAATGAGAGGAGGATGGGGCGAGGAGGAGGAGGCAGGGACGAGGAAACGAGAGGGAAAGGACAAAGAGGACGAGGGTGAGGATTGGTGAATATTCGGGTATTAAGGTAGTATAGGCAACTATGCCGCACTAGGAGCAGTGGATAAGGGGGTCGTTTAGATGGAAGTGGTGGAGGGAGGTACAGGGGGAATATGGAAGAGGAGAAAGGGGGAGAGAGAGGATGAGCAGGGAGCCGAGGAGAAGATCTAGAAGAGGCAGAGGAGGAAAATGGGAGGAAGAGGAAGAGGGGAGAGGGAGCAGGGGGAGAGCAAGATGAGGGAAAGGGGGAGGAGGAAGAGACGTAGGGGGTAGGGCAAATCTCGGACTGTCAAGGTATGCCGTGCAGTGCATAACTCACGTCTGATCAACTCTGCTATGCCCCAGTTCTGCGTGGTTTCAATAACATCCCTAATAACGTTGTGTTTGCTTTCCACTGTGTCAAGACAAGTCGAGGCTTGTTATTCTCATCTTGCACAACAAAAACCCGCAGGCACCCCCCCCCCCAATGCCGACCACAGCCGCCGCCAGTCCAGCCCCCATCCACGGTGAGATTTCAATTTCGAACCGTCGCATCGGTTTTGTTTTGATTCGAAGCCCACAACTCCCCCCCCCCCCCACTCGATCCCCTCTTCCCTCCCCCCTCGCCGAATCGCCACTCATGTCCATCTTCGCTATACCGAGCCCATCTCCGGGGAGCTCGCACGGCGGGAGAGCCACGAGTTGGTCGGCGTCCGAGCGTGACCGGTCGAGCACCCGCTCCCCTTCGATGCTGCCCGCCCTCTCGTCGACTGAGCACATACCCAAGGCGCTAAAGAACCGAAATCATCCACGGGCGGGAGACAACAACTCCCGCTCTCGGCCGAACAGGTGCGCCGGTATATCTCGGCTGTTTATTATCTTTGGGCTGTTTGTCATTTTGTCTGTTTTTAGTTGTTTTTCCCCACCTAAAAAATGCCTTTCTGCCGCGCCGGGTACGTGTTTGACATTTTTGCACAAGAAGCGTGTAAAATGTGCCTGCCTGCCTGCCTGCCCCTTTACTCCCTGCATGCCTGCCTCCCTCCCTCCCTGCCTCCTTCCCTCCCAGCCTCCCCGCCTCCCTGCCTCTCTGCCTCCCTCCCTGCCTCTCTGCCTCCCTCCCTACCTGCCTCCCCGCCTGCCTCCATCCCTCCCTCCCTCCCTCCCTCCTTTTCTCCCTCCACCTCCCTCCCCTCCCTCCCTCCACCCCTTCCCACTCCCTCTCTCCCTCCTCCACCCTCCCTCCCCCTCCCTCACGTTAACAGCCTCTTCAGGAGCTGTGTTTTTTTACTTAGGGAGACTGTTTTCTCATCATCGGTATTCTTAACTCATCTGCTGAACGCAAAGCTGCACGAGCGTGCGAAAAACATTCATAATATTTTGTTCCTTCGTCTCGCAGTTCGCTGCACGGCACTTAAGGTCTCAGCCTTGTCACCGAATACGTGCAACGAGTACACGAGGACAACGAGTACGGATTTGCGGAGGGGATGGGGAGGGGGATCACCGGGAATTTGACAAGAAGGCCAGTCTCTGTAGAAATAGGGAAATGGGTGGAGGAGTTACAGGCTGGATCGAAATTGAAACCTGCATATCTGTATTATGGGATCCTCCGGGTTGATCTCCAATCTTAGTGCAGCGAGCTCAGGGTTGACTTGACTCTCCCTTGAAGCGGTGAATCGGTATCTTACTCTAATAGGCCCTACAGGCCGAAAACAAAAATGCATATCTTGGTCAAGCCTTCTGTGGGAAATATTTCCCCCTCTAATTTGATATTTTGCCCTCACCCAAATATTTGCTTTTCAAAATACCCGTTCCAAGAGGAGCAGTATTTGTGTCATTAACTGCTTCAGTATTGAGGGGAACTTCCTTGACCCCAATTTTTTTTTTTTTATCAGAAGCACAATAATGGATGAAAAACTGCAGGAAACTTTTGACTGAATTGAAAAAAAAATTTGGCAAAGCAAACTCTGGTTTTGCGCACCGGTTTTACTTACCACCTGAGCTATCCGGCCCTTAGATGGTGGTCTTCCCAAACAGTCAAATAGTCTTTTTTCCGGCGTAGGGGTGCCAGTCAGAACTACATTCAACAAATCACGGCCGTATATCTCATGGCATCACACCCAAGTTTTCATTCAGATACCAGCAACCAATCAATTTGCATTTTGTACTTTTTTTTAAGGCAAACTCTGACTTGACCAGGACTTGAAACCGAGACCGCTGGATTAAAAAAAAAAAACTTTCGCGTCCGACGGGACTTTGAAGTCCCAGCTCCTAATTCAATGTGCAACTTAAGAAAAAAAATCCCTTTCAGTCCATTTATGCCTGGAGGGACTCCTGAGTCCCTGTATAGAGCTAGCATAATAAATGTTGCCCTCTATAGGCATGTAGTGTTTAGTCTCAACTGAGTTTTGTGAACTGCTACGTCTCAATTTACCATCGATTTATGCGCCAACTTCCCGCTCCGGAAAAATTACATTTGCTGTCCAGGTAGGAACTCTGATTTTTTATGCTTATTGTACATTATGTAACGTACATGTACATCGTACATTGTAATTTGTACACAGTGTGTGTATGTTTGTGTACTGTTTTGTGTACGTACATTGCATTTTCATGTCAGAATTGAGGATGGAATTTGCATTTACACAACAATAATTCAGAAGTAGGGCCTAACTTACTTAGCCTTTTGTTAATTGCATGTTTTATTGTTTCATCAGATTCTAATCATGTCGTCTTCAAAGAAAACCTTGAGTCCATCATGGATGGTATTCCTGACTATGGGTCAGATTAAGACACGTCTATCGAATCCGACATAGATGACGAAGAGTTCTTTGCTGACAATCTGCCACAGCACATTGCCTTTAGATGATCGTGAGGTCTTGCAGACACAACAAGCTTAGGTTTCTGACTCTGAAGACAAAGATGATCAACCTTTGGGTTCTTTGCTAAAGACGCGTGATGCACATCGTTAGTGGAAGAAATCAAGACAAGCAACGTAATTCCAGAATTATCTGAAGCTGCCGGTTCGTGCAACAAGAAGATGTTTGAAGACTGCTCCACTGCAACTGATACATTTTTGATGTATTTTGACGATGAGATCATACGGGATAATACAGTCAAATTTGTATGCGGTCCAAAAGGGCAAGCATTTCTAGCCTAGCTTTCACAGATAGAGAGCTTCTCGGAATTGTCTGTCTTGATGGGCTACCATCAACTTCCGTCATGGCGGAATTATTGGTCCATTGATCCTGATCTCCATGTCGGTACTGTTACTGAAATTATGCCACGTAATCGCTTTCTACATGTGCATTCAGAAGAAGCAGGTATCACTGTCTACGCTCAAGTTTCTTGGGAAATCTGACCAAATCTTGAAGGATTTCTCTATTCATGTTCAATTGTTCATGTTCCACAGTAATTTTGCACAATTTGTAATAAAACTGCGAGTTAAGAATACCGGTAGATACAAATTGATTTGTGTCTGTTTGTGTTCATTGGTTATTCATATGAAGTTCAGTGCAATGTTCAATCTTCACACAGCCCGTCGGGACTTATAAGTCCCGCTGCTAATTATGAATTGTTTTAAATTTTAACAATCAAAGTAGCATTTTAATCACCATCAGTGTCCCAGAAAAAAATTCATTAAACATTCTGGTGTCTAAAAAAATACATTGGGCTTGAAAGGGTTAACGTACCAGTGCAAAGACTAGTTGACTATAATAATTAGGAAGGCCACCATCTAAGGGCTGGATGGCTCAGATGGAAGACAACTGGTACGTTAATCCAGAGGTCTCGGGTTCAAGTCCCGGTCCAGTCAAAATTTTCCTTCCCATTTTGATTTTTTTTTTATATCAATTAGCTTTCCTTCGTGTGTCTGAAAATCCCGAAATGTTGAAGGCCCCGACATTCCGATCCGACGGGGACCTCTTCTGGAAAGGCGGGTTTCAGCGCGCGATGCCCGGCGCAACAACAACAAGACGACGGGTCCCGCTCGACTTTGGCGGGGATTTTGGCAAACAGCTCCGCGTCCAGTCAATCATTGTCCGCAAACAGTCACGGCGACATCTCGCCGCCCGCAACACCGGCTTATCCCACGTTATTGTCTTTTTAGAGAGTGAAGTAAGAAAAAAAGAAAAAAAGATTAGGCCCAAGGCCAGTGCGAAAACCAAATCAAAACTTCAGCCCGAATTGGACTACGCGGCCAAAAATGCACGCCTGGATTCGACATTATTACATGCATGTAAAAACAAACAGACGCTAAGACCCTACAGCGTGCATGTAAGTCCATTGCTTGAAATGTGGGGGGGGGGGGTATCAAATCGCCAGAATACACACTGACAGACAGAAAAAAAGAACAACTAATAAAAACTACAGTTTTAAATGACACAATGTCGACTCGTGTGTATAGCGTCTGCCAGTCTGACCTATACCCCTTCCACCAGTCCCTTAGCCCTCTATCAAACACGCACACACATTACGAGCACAACCCCCCCCCCCCCGTATCTAATTAACGGTTATCAACAGCGCCGTAACTTGACCCCGCGATGGGCGGGCAAGGTCTCCCCAGGGCCGCGGTAACAAGACACTGGCGCTCTGCTCACGCCCCTCGCAGCCCCCCCCCCTCCCCTCCCCTCCCCTTCGTTAATAACGGGCATTCACAAAACCAAAACACAACTCACCGAACAAAAAAATCCGTTCGCGAGGTAACACGGTTTTCAGCCGACGGAGGCCAGCCCTATAATCAGTATTGACAGGGTAGATGTCGGACGTAGCGGTCGAGGCAAGCCACGAGAGTGACTTGTGTCTGATTCAATTTAGGAGACGTCAGCGAGGAGACGAGATTTCGTCTTTTTTCTCGTTTTTTTGTTGTTGGGGGGGATAATGAGATTAGTTTTTTTTCTGGATCGCTTGTATTGCCCGAGGGTTATAAAGACACTTGTTTCAAAGTTGTTTGGATTGGGTTTTTTGTTCAGGGGGGGTTGGATAGGTTGTCGCGTGGATCGTGGCGAGGGTAGATATCTCTCCGAGATTGTCTGCTCTTGGAATTTAAGATCAACTCGTTCTGACAGAGAACCTGACATTAAATTCGATTACAGCAGACCCCTTTTTTTTCAAAGGCGTTTCAGTCCGATTCGCCATTGTAATCCAACTCATAGTCGCATTTATTGGGACCACACACCGAAAACCCGTGGTGTTTGAATCGCCATTCAAATATCACCCGCTAAACGTTGGTCAGTACAGACCCAACTGTTGCATTGTATTGGTCAAAATATCCACCACTAATTCCCAAGATTTCGGCAATTCCACAAAAGCTGCATACAATTTACGTGGTTCCCGACCTGCTGTAGAAGTTGAAGCGTAATCCCTGGAAATAGACGGAAGTTAATGGTCGAATTGCTTCTGACTGTCGCCCCCACCCCCAGCAAAGACTAACTGACTGACTATTAAGGCTACCATCTCTAAGGGCTGGATAGCTCAGATGGTAAAAGCGCTGCTACGCAAAACCAGAAATATCGGGTTCAGTCAGAGGTTTCTTTACCATTATATTTCTAAATATTCAAAGATTTCCAGTAAGTTTTTCCCTCAATTGCTCCTGATAAAACGAGCGAAAACTAGTGACGGTCAAATGATTTTGCCTGGCAATAATCTCCCCTTGTCCCTTATGTGTGTGTGTATGTAGGGGTCGTGGACTTGAAGGGTACGTCGCTCCTCAGCCGATACTGAGCGAGAAGCCTGGTATGGTCGAGCCGTTTGCAACTCCGACGGGGATGAATGAACATTGCCGTCAGCGAAAACCCAAATGATTCTACCGCTCGGAACGTGAGCAACATCCGGAAGAGAGGGGGGGGGGTCGAGATGGGGGTAAGGGCTACTAAAAAGGCTTCATAACATCCAAATAGCGCCTGCCTGTGAGTGCATTCTATATAATCTATATGGCATCTTCCTTGCGTCATCTGGTAGCCGACTACCGGGGCGTGGAAACGAAGTTCAAGATGTCGGCTCCCCTGGCGGCGGGGACTGGATTACCGGTGTGTGTCTTAAAGGGGCGTTCTCACGGTGTCTTCACTTTCGGTAATAATAATAATAACGATAATAAATACAATAATTTATAGCGCGCCGGTATCCGCTTCAAGAGACGCCCGTGGCGCAGAACAAAAAAAAAACATAGTAAAGACAAAACAAAAATCATTTAGAACAATTATAACTCTTAACAAAGAGGTGGTGTTTGAGAGCAATTTTGATCTCAGAGACTGAACGGATAGAACGAATATTGAGCGGCAGTCAATTCCAGAGACGGGTACCAGCGTTAGAGAAAGATCGATCACTCCATGAATTGTGGGCGCGAGGGACCAATGAATCGGAGCAGCCTTGGTGGGTTGTACATAATTATATGCATGGTTAACAAGTCGACATTGTATTGGGGAACGGAATCATGCAAACTGTGAAAAGCCTGTAACAACAGCTTATACTTGATCCGGTCAGAAACAGGGAGCCAGTGTAACGACTGCAGAATGGGATTGATGTGAGCTTTATAGGGTCTAGGCTACCGATGCTAACACTGGCATCCCCTGGCCCTTTGCGTCGTTGTTTGCTGAACCGGGGTCACTCGCTCCGCACGGATCCGGATCTCGGTTCGCGCTGGTTCCCCACACTCCGATCAAACGTGCAGTGTAATCTGGTGTGCGAGGCCGACGGAGTGGTGGGAGGGGGACCAGCTCGCGGAGCGCAGACCCGGACCCGGATTCGTGTGGAACAATCATGAACGGGACAGCCACGGTAACTCCACGGGCCATCGTTATTTGCACTAAAATACGAAGTCACAGCGAGGCTAAGATCATGTTGAGGGGTTCGGGTGGGGAGTGTGAGGAGGGTGAGGCGGGTGGGGAGAGTTGGGGAGAGTGGGGTGCAGCTAGGTTTACGACGATTGGTTGGATCATTGGCTTGATCCCTGGATTATACGGATTAATGGTTGATTGTCTCTGACTGGCAAAGACTAGATGACTATTCGGGAAGACCACCATCGAAGGGCTGGATAGCTCAGGTGGTGAGAGCGCTCCGGTACGCAACAACAGAGGTCTGGACTTTAAGACCCGGCCAAGTCTTGACCATTTCTAAAAATGTTCCCGGTAAATTTGTCTCCCTCTGTACCTCTTTCTCTGTACCTCTCTCTCTCTGTACATCTATATGTTTGTATATTTATATCTCTCTGTATCTCTCTGAATCTGTCTATGTACATCTCTCTCTGTACCTCTCTCTTTCTCCGTACCCCTCTCTCTCTCTCTTTACCTCTCTATCTCTCTGTACCTCTCTCTCTCTCCGTATCTCTCTGTACCTCTCTCTCTCTCCGTATCTCTTTGTACCTCTCTCTCTCCGTATCTCTTCGTTTGCTCTCGCTGTACCTCTCTCTCTCTGTACCTCTCTCTCTCTCCGTTTCTCTCTGTACCCCCTCTCTCTCCGTATCTTTTTGTACCTCTCTCTCTCTCCGTATCTCTTCGTAGCTCTCGCTGTACCTCTCTCATTTTCCAACATATTTCAAATTGTTCCCAGTCAGTTTTCTTTGATTTGCTTGACTTTTCTTGGCACAAATGTTCAATCGCTAAGCAACAGCAGCAACAGCAAGAGCCCGGATTGAACCTTAAGCCAGGGTTTCGTCGTTCGTGCAATCTTGCCGCACAAAGTGTGTTATACTCCAAGACTCGGGCGCGCCGGCGGATGGTAACGGTCCGGTCCTGCCCGCCCGCCACACAACTGCGATTGATGGCGCCACGCCTCGACGCCTTCGCCGCGGTGATGACCATCCTTTGATCCGTTTTATTCTCGCCGACAGAGCTGGGACGGTAGCGCTTTTTTTCCCCGTACGGTAGCTAAGCGAGGCGAAAAATGATTTATTTTATTCTTTGCCGATTGTTCACATTATTTTATTCGTGCATTTTTCATTTCCTCTCTCCCTCCCCCCGCTCCAGACGTGAATAACATTATTCCATCAGAAAATTATGAAGAATGTTTGACTCACCTACCTATGGGAAAAACAAATTGTGACCCAGCACAGCGACATGAGGAATATCCCATTAAAAGACTTTTCGAGTAAACAACGCCTAAAGTCAAAATATCTTCTCAATTCGATTAAAAATCAATTTTCTTTTTTTGTGTATTTTCGAAAAGTTAATGTATTGGAGGAAATTTTGATATCATTTGAAAGTTAATGGTACTCTCTTTCACATTATTAGAAAATCTCAAAATCTCAAAAGTGGGGGTTATTCCTCACTATGATGTGCCGGGTCACAATTGCGGGTCAACACGCGATCGCGTCCCCCCCCCCTGCAGCTAGTCTCTACGGAGTCTGTAAGGGGACATGTAAGATTTTTTTTTTTCATTTCGCTCCCATGAAAAAAAAAAAACTTTCTTACCTCGAAATAACGATTGTTTACTGTTTTGTTATAGTGAAGTGCTTTTGAATATAATTATAAACATGTATAGAAATAGTGCCATAGAAATGGAATGAATGTTGAATGTTAATAAGCAGGGTTGTCTATCCAAATTTATTATTTTGGTTTCGTGTTAATCTGTTGATCTAAATCTGATGCAAGTGGAATCGTAAGAGTTATATAATCATTGTTATTAGGATATCATTTCATGAAGTTCAAATACACAAAAAAGTTCCTCACTGACTAAAATGACCTGCAATTTATAAATCCCAAAAGTAAGAGGGCCTGACGTTCCGATCCTAGCAGGACCTTCCTCACTGCTGGATCGGAACTTTTGAGATTCATAATATTATTTCGAGTGGAACGAGATAGATAAACAAAAAATGTGCCGTTAGGGGTTCCGTACAGCTCCGTCCCGAGAGAGATCAGGTCGCGTTACCCTTCGTTGTCCCTCACCCCCTCCCTCCCGTCATGAATCACCTATACCTACTACCTCCCCTTGCTCTTCAGAAATAAAAACGCCGACTAACATTACCTTGAAAGTGTCCAGAGCAGAGACAGAGACTGATAGCCGTTAATGAAACACGACCCCCACACCCATTAACGCATCTCAGCCCGTCCGGCAGAAGGTCTTAAAGGTATACCGAACCATTCGTCATAAAGACCTCAAACTTTTCTTCACTTAATATCGATTACACAATCAATAAAGTCTTATGTTTTCGCCCCAAAACGTGAACAAAATGTCCATATTCGCCCCGCCCAAAACAACTCCCCCTTAACACCCATGACGGCACTTACAGAACAAACACAAGCCCAGCAACAGTGCAGCTGGGCGTGCTACGGTGCATGTGTTTACGTGCACAGTCTCCGTCAA
>OX465108.1:17063531-17071031 GCA_949987565.1 Luidia sarsii | reverse complement strand
GGGCCCTCTCTTCAGATCAGTGAGGCGAATGAGTTGCTTTTGTCCCCCAGGGGAGGGGGAGGGGAAGGGGGCAGGGGGAGGCGTCCGGGCAGCCCGCTGCAGGACGTACCGCCCGCTAATGCATTCCTAATCCCCGTGCTTATCGCTCCCAGCGCTCGGACATGTTTTCATTACGCCGTAGTCCGATGCACATCTCCGTCGTTCTTCTTTTCTCTTCTCTTCTGCGAAATTCCCACGGGGGAAGAGCGGCCGTTCGCATTCTTAATGCACACTCCCGCAATATCCGATCGTCTCATCCAATTCATGTCAATTCCTGAACTTCATGTTCGACTAATGCTTCCCTGGTCCCTGGGACGTGACCCTGCACTGTTCCATTAGATTTCTTTAGGACTTTTCACACTGCAAACGCAAACAAAGAATCTCAGGGCTGTACGCAGATCCAACACGTGTAACCTGTGCACACTGATTTTGAACAAGGTGACTCGTGTGAACCGCTCGACCCCTGTTGAAACTATCATCCCGCTCGGGGTTGTGAACGATTGACCGGTGCTGACACTTCGACACGAGGTGAAAGTGGTAGTGTGAACACCTTCGTTTCGACCTGTGTATTAAAGCGTGCGTCACGTTGATGTGACTTGCGGGCAGTTATACGCATGCGCATCAGAAAATGTGCATCAGATTTGGGCACTTTTCCAAAAACCCGGCCTAGGCTTCGGCTCCGGCTTCGTCTCTGTTATCCAAAAGCTGAAAACACAGGTTGGAGTTCTTTGTTGAAGTTGAAGCTTTGGATTCCTTTTCAGAAATGCAGTAAAAGATTCAAAAATGAGGCCAAAGTCTTCCGGTTTTCATGCCTTGATCTTGAAATGAAAAGAACTCGAGACGAAGTCCGAAGCCTGAGCCTAGGGCGGGTTTTGGAAAAGGGTCTTGGTAAACCTTTCTGCTTATTACCCGTGTATATGCTCGAGCAGTGTGAACTGACCAGCATGATAGCATACGTGCCGTGTTTTGTGCTGCACAGCGTGCACGTGCAGTACGATCAACGGCTTTTAATTTCCGGTGCAAGAAAGCTTCGATGTCAAACGTCCAAAGCGGTGACTGTATGTTTGGCTTATGGCCGAAGCGTTGCTGGGCCATTTTTTGTTGTCTTGTTAACGCGTTACCGCAATAAACAGAAAGGCCTCTCAACGGTTACATTGTATTGGAACGGACTCGCCCGCCCTCTACAGTCAAGTGAGCGAATTGAAGAACCTCCTGACGTATGCGATGGTTATGTAGGCCAGAAATAATGCACGTGTTTTGAATTTTAACCCGTAGCCATTCGCTATAGTGTGTAAATTGAGGCCGCAGCCAGTCCCATTTGGCGTAATGATTTGAGTCGGTATAACGGATGCGCAATGCATTTGTGCAACGAAAAAGCGTCCGAATTCGACCGCTGGGGCGGTGAAGCGGTTGCAAATTGAAAAGCAGGAGTCGTCTGTTCGAATCCCACTCGACCTGGATGTGTTTGTTTGTTTGGTTGTTTGTTTGCTTGCTCGTTTGCTTGCTTGCATGCTTGTTTGTTTGCTTGCTTGATTGCTCTCCTGCTTGCTTGCTTGGATGCTCGATTGCTTGCTTGCTTGCTTGTTTGCTCGCTTGCTTGCTTCTTTGATTGCATCCCTGCATGCCTCCTTACATGCATTCTTGCATGCCTGATTGATTGCATGCTTGGTTGCTTGGTTGCTTGCTTGTTTACATGCTTGCTTGCTTGCTTGCTTGCCGTCTTGCTTGCTTGCTTGCCGTGCATCCTTGCATGCATGCTTGCTTTCTTTCTTGCTTATTTTCTTGATTGCTTGCTTGCTGGCTAACGACTCAGGCAAGGTTCTGGCGGGTCGCATTAGAGGACGAGATTAAGGTTTCATACATGTATTTGGAACACTCCTTATCTTTAATCTGGGTCAAGATTCTAAATCGAGACTGGTGCGCGGATTAACAGCCAGACACATATCTATCGCTGCATGATATGCATACATTGAAAAGGTAAAAGCTGAATGTCCATTCTCTTTCCCGCTCGTGTGCACCAGTAAACAGCCGGTTTTCGGTTACCAGTCTGGGATAGAAAAAGAAAATGTGCTTTGGGGAAAGGACTGACTTTGCTTTCAGCCTACTTTGCAACTGCGTTGAGATTAGGTGGGTAGACGCTGCTCGAGCCGCATTTTTCTGATGTTATTACCGTGTATAGTCCCCTTCCCCACCCATCTACCTCCCTTTACTGCTGTAAATGCCACTCTGGGCAATAAGAAGCGGCGAGACAGGTGCACTCATAGGCGGAGAGTTGGCATTCTATGTGCACAGTGTGTGATAATGACTCGATACAAGGCCACGGTTCGCCAGTATGTCTCCCCCACACCTACCACCAATTTGATTTGCCGAATCACTAGTCCAGGACGCACACTGAAGGCTATATGTCAGCCGGGATGCTTGACGGTTGGACAGAGCAGAGTAGGGCATGGCAGAGCAGAGCAGAGCACAGCAGAGCAGAGCGCAGCAGAGCAGAGCAGAGCAGAGCAGAGCAGAGCAGAGCAGAGCAGAGCACAGCAGAGCACAGCATAGTAGGGCAGGGCAAAGCAGAGAAGAGCAAGGCAGGGCAGAGCTGAGCAGAGAACAGCAAAGCTGAGCAGAATACAGCAGGGGAAAACAGAACAAGGCAGGACAGAGCAGAGCTCAAAATGAAAGACGCAGAATTTTGCAATCCTGAACCTTTCGTATTCACATTTACACCAATGCTAACGAGCAAAATAATCCCCACCAATGTGACCTACAACCCAGGCGACCTCTCACAATCCAACAGAACGACTGAGCAGAGCAGAGCAGAGCAGAGCAGAGCAGAGCAGAGCAGAGCAGAGCAGAGCAGAGCAGAGCAGAGCAGAGCAGAGCAGAGCAGAGCAGAGCAGAGCAGAGCAGAGCAGAGCAGAGCAGAGCAGAGCAGAGCAGAGCAGAGCAGAGCAGAGCAGAGCAGAGCAGAGCAGAGCAGAGCAGAGCAGAGCAGAGCAGAGCAGAGCAGAGCAGAGCAGAGCAGAGCAGAGCAGAGCAGAGCAGAGCAGAGCAGAGCAGAGCAGAGCAGAGCAGAGCAGAGCAGAGCAGAGCAGAGCAGAGCAGAGCAGAGCAGAGCAGAGCAGAGCAGAGCAGAGCAGAGCAGAGCAGAGCAGAGCAGAGCAGAGCAGAGCAGAGCAGAGCAGAGCAGAGCAGAGCAGAGCAGAGCAGAGCAGAGCAGAGCAGAGCAGAGCAGAGCAGAGCAGAGCAGAGCAGAGCAGAGCAGAGCAGAGCAGAGCAGAGCAGAGCAGAGCAGAGCAGAGCAGAGCAGAGCAGAGCAGAGCAGAGCAGAGCAGAGCAGAGCAGAGCAGAGCAGAGCAGAGCAGAGCAGAGCAGAGCAGAGCAGAGCAGAGCAGAGCAGAGCAGAGCAGAGCAGAGCAGAGCAGAGCAGAGCAGAGCAGAGCAGAGCAGAGCAGAGCAGAGCAGAGCAGAGCAGAGCAGAGCAGAGCAGAGCAGAGCAGAGCAGAGCAGAGCAGAGCAGAGCAGAGCAGAGCAGAGCAGAGCAGAGCAGAGCAGAGCAGAGCAGAGCAGAGCAGAGCAGAGCAGAGCAGAGCAGAGCAGAGCAGAGCAGAGCAGAGCAGAGCAGAGCAGAGCAGAGCAGAGCAGAGCAGAGCAGAGCAGAGCAGAGCAGAGCAGAGCAGAGCAGAGCAGAGCAGAGCAGAGCAGAGCAGAGCAGAGCAGAGCAGAGCAGAGCAGAGCAGAGCAGAGCAGAGCAGAGCAGAGCAGAGCAGAGCAGAGCAGAGCAGAGCAGAGCAGAGCAGAGCAGAGCAGAGCAGAGCAGAGCACAGCATAGCAGGGCAGGGGAATGCAGAGCAGAGCAGAGCAGAGCAGAGCAGAGCAGAGCAGAGCAGAGCAGAGCAGAGCAGAGCAGAGCACAGCAGAGCACAGCAGAGCAGAGCACAGCAGAGTAGAGCAGAGCAGAGCAGAGCAGAGCAGAGCAGAGCAGAGCAGAGCAGAGCAGAGCAGAGCACAGCAGAGCAGAGCACAGCAGAACACAGCATAGTAGGGCAGGGCAAAGCAGAGAAGAGCAAGGCAGGGCAGAGCTGAGCAGAGAACAGCAAAGCTGAGCAGAATACAGCAGGGGAAAACAGAACAAGGCAGGACAGAGCAGAGCTCAAAATGAAAGACGCAGAATTTTGCAATCCTGAACCTTTCGTATTCACATTTACACCAATGCTAACGAGCAAAATAATCCCCACCAATGTGACCTACAACCCAGGCGACCTCTCACAATCCAACAGAACGACGGTCCTAAAGCCTCCCAAAAATAATTATCAGCAAAGCCAACAACCTACAGTAACTCGCCGTTTGCACGGAGAGACCGCGAAGTCACCGTGGTATTACGGGTTCGACGGTTGGGGGTATAGGGAGATGATTTTTGTTCTCGTGGGCTATTTTGTCGTGACTTCCTGTCGGCCTCTCTGAGTACCAAAGCGAATGCCTCCCTGGCGTCCGACACGGCCACCGAGGAAAGGACCGACGACGGGGGACATTGCTGATGGAGAAGGGGGTAAAGGGGGTAACGGTACAGGGAGTCGATGGAACCAGGAAGTAAGCCACACGTATGGGGGAAAAAAGCCCCGCTAGGCCCACCCAATTACAAACAAGAAAGCATGCCACAGCAGCGGTCCGTAGACTCCGACTCAGACCGGGGCCGGGGAAAAAATGAAGGGCGCCGGGCCACTACGACACAGAAATCCCGCCTACGGGGGTTCCCGGTACATGGTAGACGATACCGACCATCACCTCCATCCTCCCCTCACCCCTCGCCTCGCCTTCTTCTGCACCTGCCCCTCTCTCTCTCTCTCCGCCATCTCGGTCTCTCTCCCTTTCGATCTCTCTGTTCCCTTTCTCTCTCCCTCTCCTTCTCTTCCCCTGCCTCTCTCCGGCCCCCTCTCCCTCTCTATCTCTCCCCCTCTCCCTCTCTATCTCTCCCTCTCTCTCGCTCTGTCCCTCCACCCTCTTCCTCTCTCGCTCTCTCCCCTCTCTCTCTCCAGAGACGAGCCTCCCTCGTCGCCACTCACTGTTTTTCTTTCTCACCCCCGCCCCCCTCTCGCCGCTCGGCAAAAACAAATCAAAGTCCCTTGTAAGAATCAATCGATGGCTCTTGAGTCTTGGAGTGAAACATAAATGTAGATTGAGATTAAGTATAAGTAGCTTTAGGGAGTTTCTGTCTTCCCCGTACATATACATCAAACAGTAGAATGCTTTTTCTCTTCCAAAATTTTTAGAGGATCTGAAACCAGATAGGTTTGAATGCTTTTCAAATAATTAACAAAACTGCAAAATAATGAAAACAAATATGAGGAATTGATGATTTCATAGTAGCAGGACCTTCCTCGAAATCAGTCTACCTTTTAAGGAAGGAACTGCTAGGATCGGAACTTCGGGACCTCGACTTTTTGCAAATGATTTTTAAAAAATGTATCCCACAAAAGAATGTTGCGATCTGCCATTTGGCGAAACTCACCAAACGTGAAAATCTTAGAAAAATGTAAAATATTTAACAGTTTGATCCTAGCAGGTTATTTCACATCGGATCGAAATGTCCCTCCAATTTGAATTCGAAAAGCCGTTCAAATTTCGAAATTTTCCTCCAATTTCGAAATGCACCCCCAATTTCGAAATGCCGTTCCAATTTCGAAATGTCCCTCCAATTTCGAAATGTCCCTCCAATTTCGAAATGTCCCTCCAATTTCGAAATGTCCCTCCAATTTCGAAATGTCCCTCCAATTTCGAAATGTCCCTCCAATTTCGAAATGTCCCTCCAATTTCGAAATGTCCCTTCAATTTCGAAATGTCCCTCCAATTTCGAAATGTCCCTCCAATTTCGAAATGCCCCTCCAATTTCTTGAGTTGAATATCAAGAAATAAATTAAGTCAAACGCAAAACCAGAGTTCTCGGGTTCAAATCTTTCTTTCTTTGCCATTGAACAAAATAATATAAATCAATTATCAATAGTAATCAATAATTCATATACAAAAATCAACTGCACCGGTATTTGGTTTTCTCCACTCTTTTTAATCATTCGCATACAAACTCTGATTCCTTTCTTCTTTGATAATCCATTTAAACGAAATTCCAAGTTTTCCACAGAAAATGTTTACAACAAATCATGCAAGAAAGAAAAGCTCAAATGAATGTAGGCCTCAAGCCTCACACTGTTCATTGGTTACTGGCGGCAAATTTGACGATACTTAGTAGAGGTATCTGTAATGGGGCTATTAGTCTTTTGTTGCCATGCATACCGCTGTGCCGATCGTACACGGCGGTCGAGGCACTCGTGTTTTGGGAGACAACACGGAGGCCATGCAGTCCTACCGTCGTCCGCGGACCCTAAAAACAACAGCCTTGTTTTGCTAGATGACAAACCGCCATTGCCGTGTGACAATGGGGCCACTCTCTCCAATTCGTCCCAAGTCATTCATTGTCTTCCCTTCGCCGTGCCCACGGCTGCCCATCACGGGCACGGCGATCGCGAAAGATGCATTGATTGAATCTCCATGGTGATCGTGACCGCGTGGCTAACCAGCGCATGCGCGATGGCCTTGCATAGCGTCGAAAGCAAACTCATATCATCTGTGCTTTCAGGTATATACATGACATCCCTTCTTCTTTCTGTTTTTATAAAGGCCCCCCACCCCAGAAAAAAAGAAATGGGGTCCTGCAAATACAGTGGAGCAAGCACACTTTTGGTTTGGAAGGAAAATCTCAAGGAGGCTCAACAAAAATCCTCTCCGAATAATTCTCATTTTACTGCGGCTTCGAATAACGCACCGGTATACTGACTGCTGCTGATCCTCATGAATCTAACCGTGTCACTTCCGTCTGCCAACTGATGACATCGTCCCTATTTCGACATTCCCCAACAGTCACGACCCTGGGTATCGTCAGCAGCGATCCATAATTCCCAAATAGAGACCCTACACAATACCAATCGATTCCCACAGAATCGACTTTCCCCTTCGTCTCTTTATAGTTAGCCTTGTCGTGTTTTATTTTCCTCTGAATCCACGGTTTCTTCCACTGTCTGACGACGTGTTCACCAATAACGGATCCAGTGTCGACGTCGAGATTGAGGCAGTTGGCGAGGCGCAGTCTCTACCCGTAGACCCCAGACCGCCCATTACCTCTAAGTCAACATCCCCGTGTAACCGGCGGTAAAACAGCATGCATTCCCCCCAACGTCGCAGAGGAAGTCCCCGGCCTATCGACCCACGCATTGACTGTAGCCCCTACCCTTTGTTACACACTGGGCCCCCTCCCTCTGGAATTAAAGAACAACAAAATTTGCCTTGGAGAAAAAGAAAAAAAAAAGATTCGTCTCTCATTTCAGAATCGAGGTGAGAATGCTACACATTGAAATCGTCGATATCTCATTTCCCCATGCGGTCGGGGTCAGCCATGGAGGTTTTTGTTTCCTTTATTTG
>OX465108.1:16928531-17061031 GCA_949987565.1 Luidia sarsii | reverse complement strand
GCAGAGCCCACATCCCTGAAGGCGTGATTACAGACCTGTCTGAGAGTGACAACGCTGGCTACATGCCTGTCCCCACCTCTCCAAAGTCTCACCGAAGAAGGGCCGGGTTTGAAAATAACCCAACAAACTCGCGAATGACAACACGGTGTTCGCTGGTTCCTTTCGGGTTTTTTTTTCGCTCTCTCCTCTTCTCGCAGACATTGTATACATAAAACAAATGATAATAAAGACTTGACCGTATCGGCAAATTGGCCGTTTGAGAGCGTCGCGTCCCCCGGGGGCCTTGTGTGCTCAGCCGAAGAAAAAAATTAGCCGGCAGAGAAAGCGGCAGGAAATTGGGACAGCGGCAGAAAAGGAACGTGAGGGGACAGGACAGGAAAGGACAGGGGATAAACGGGGAACAATGAGAACCGACATCGGTGGCCTTCCTCCCCCATACGAGGGTTCTCCCAGAAGATGTCCCCGGCAGGAGTCATTATTTTTTTTTACCGTCGCTTGGCAACACAGTTTGGCGTTATTCTGTGCGGACCGGCCGGAAAGCTGAATTTTTGTTGTTTTTGTTTAGATTTGGGTCGCCCAGGGGATCGGAGGTAGGGGGAGCCACGAGGACATTGACAGTATCAAGACGAGGCTAATAGAGTGATTAATGACACTGATTGGGGTGATTAGAGGACTGCGGACGATTCTCCCGGGTATTTTCTCTCCTCGTGAGGTCCTCGTGGCAGTTTCTTTCCTTGCCCTTCCCAGTGGGTTGCCGACAAGGGGGATTCCCCATGAGAGCAGAGCAGAGGTCACGGATCGTGCTCGTGCTACAACCTCGTCCCCCCCCCCGCCTCACAGAAACCTGAAATGCTGTGGTTAGATTTCCTGTTTAGTACAGGAAACTCATCGACAGACTGTGGTCATCAAATACACGTTCTTTAAAGCGGGCCTCTAACATGGTCCATCAAATCCCCCGTTTGTTAATTTTTGACTTACTTAATTTTTGAATACTGGTATATGCCTGTGATAAAATCATTGAACAAAAAACAACTGCACTTTCCCGTTTTGAAAAACAAATGACGATCAAAAATCACCTTTTTAACAGCGCGCCGTGGCCGAAACGAGAAAAGGATGAATGACGTCATAATGATATGCAATGACCCGTGACGTACAGCTTGGGAGTCCTAGACCTGTGTGCGTGTACGATACAATCGTCTGCCATAGTGAATACGCGCTGTAAAGCTTGTTCCAAGTCCCTTCCAAGTCCCCTAGTTTGTTCGTGTTTAGTTTGTTACAGCGTGATAACAACTATTCTTCCCCGCTGAACACATTGCTACCGCTATGCACGATGCCACAATGGTGTGTATAGTTGGTTGTTGTTGTCGAAACACCAGCAAATATCCGGGAGTATGCCTCCTGTCTTTTCAACCCGACGCGAGCGGGTCCGCTACGGGAAGGCGGCCGCACACGAGAGCTATCTGCTGAGCAAAAAAAGTCTCTCGTGGCCGTTAGCTCAGCACGTAGCTCACCATGTGCGCTGAACTTTTGGTGAGATTTCTCCCTCAAGAGGCCGTGAGACCAATTATCTATCCTGTTTGATTTTGGCAATCGCGTGAATAGGGCGTGCGCTTTCATTGGCCAGTTACTATGGTTTTTTTGCTCAGCACGTAGCTCAAGTCGCCGCACACGATGAGTTTTCATCCACGAGAGGCGAAACAAATCAAACATGATAGATATTGGTCTCACGGCCTCTTGAGGCAGAAATCTCACTAAAAGTTCAGCGCACACGGTGAGCTACGTGCTGAGCTAACGACCTCAATGTTTTGCTCAACAGATCAGATAGCTCTCGTGTGCGGCGACCTTAAAGAACGCGTTCTAACTGAAAGGCTTCAATATAAACGTACAGGTTTGCATTTGGTAAAAATCCGTACACGGTCTAAGGACTTTTAACAATACGGGGACCATAATAGGACACGATTTAAAAAAAAATGGTAAAAAAAATATAGAAAACAAATACTTACAGGATACGAGGAACTGCTTTCGGATTATATACATGTGACGTTCGAGGGAATAAAAGTCTACTTCCATAGGGTAAATAGAAAACGATGACACGCAATATTAAAGGGAAGGAAAATGATACAGACTCTACATGTCCTTTGACGGACTCCGTATGACTTGGAATGTTGCCAGCTGTAACACGTGCCAACAGCCCCTGGGCGGGATCGCCCCTTCAGATATCATTTTCCAAACGAGGGCCCGAAGAGAGATAGCCTCACACCCTGACTTATATACCGTGTCTGTCTTCGCTTCGAGAGCGCCCAAATAAAACGCTGCTCAATGATTTTGATCGCCGAATGGGATTATGTTATACTGCCCGAGACATCAGCGCCCCTGAGATATCGCGGGGTGGTGGGGGAGGGGATAAGAGTGGTCCAGTCCACTGCACTCGACGTTTCGACCAGCCACTCCCTCTAGTCGTTTGTCATCGTCGCATTTGTTTTCTTCTCCGATGCCCTCTCTCCCGTTTGCTCTGATTTCCTTCAGGAGCGCTCCGACAAATGAGAATCTTTGTTTCCCTCCTCTCTTCTCCCTCTCTCGCCGTCTATCTCTCCTTCTTTCTCTCCCTCTCTTCCTCTTTCTCCCTCTCTCTTCCTCTCTCTCTACTCTTTCTTCTGCTCTCCTCTTTCTATCTCCGTCTGTCTCACACTCCCTAGTTGTCTCTGTCTATGTCTCTGTCTCTGTGTCTGTCTCTGTCTGTGCCTCTTCTTCTGTCTCTTTTTCTGTCTCTTTTTCTGTCTCTGTTTCTGTCTCTGTCTTTCTCTCTGTCATGTCTCTGTCTGTCATGTCTCTGTCTCTGTCTCTGTCTCTGTCTTTATCTCTGTCTCTGTCTCTGTCTATGTCTCTGTCTCTGTCTCTGTCTCTGTATCTGTCTCTCTCTGTCTCTCTATCTCTGTATCTCTCTCCCTGTCTCTGTCTCTGTCTCTGTCCCTGTCTCTGTCTCTGTCTGTCTATGTCTCTCTCCGTCACACTTTCTCTCTCTCTCTTACTCTCTCTTTGCCCCCCCGCTCTCTTCCTCCCTCAGTCTCCCTGTCCCTGTCCCTGTCCCTGTCCCTCTCCCTCTCCCTCTCCCTCTCCCTCTCCCCCTGCCTCTCCCTCTCCCTCTCCCTCCCCCCTGCCTCTCCCTCCCCCTCTGCCTCTGCCTCTGCCTCTGCCTCTGCCTCTGCCTCTGCCTCTGCCTCTGCCTCTGCCTCTGCCTCTGCCTCTGCCTCTGCCTCTGCCTCTGTCTCTCCCTCTGCCTCTGCCTCTGCCTCTGCCTCTCCCTCTGCCTCTCCCTCTCCCTCTCCCTCTCCCTCTCCCTCTCCCTCTCCCTCTCCCTCTCGAGGCTGTTCGGTAGAATACCTGCCCCATTGACAATTGGACGCGGGGAGTACCGTCGAGTCTAATGCAAGTGGATCGATAAGGAGGCCCGTATAATCGCCCCGTTCCCGGCGGGGATGGAGGGGGCGCGTGGCATAAGCGAGATCGCGGTGTCTTGCTTCCCCCAGACTCCGAGGACTCCTCGTATACTTCAGTGCGTGTGAAGACTCCATTTGTTGGAGCGGTGGAGCGCACGGTATAAAATTAGCTCCCATGTTACCACCCGGGGCATCCGGGACCGGTCACTGGCCAAATAAGAATAATTTTGTGCGTACAAACAAACTCGCCGATATACAGATTCGAATCCACCACACGATCTGTACCAGCTCGTTGGTACAGTTGTTGAGAGCACTGTCATTTCACCTTCTCACGATCTGGCCCCTTTTTAAGAGTACTGCCAATTCCTATCTTCAGCATTCCTGAGTTCCGCCCTTTCTCCTTTTATTCCCTAACCCTTAACCTAGAGTGGCATTATATTCTTTATAGCCTGCGAAATTGCATCAGTAAACTAGAAAGAGGAGTCCTGGTCTCCTCTTTCTAGAGAGAGTCCCTTCTCTCCACCTCTCTCACTCTCCCCTCTCTCTTTGTCTCTCTCTTTTTCCCTCTCTCCATCTCTCCCTCTCCCCCCCTCTCCCTCTCTCCCTCTCTCCCTCTTTCCCTCTCTCCCTCTTTCCATCTCTCCCTCTCTCTCTCTCTCCCTCTCTCCCTCTCTCCCTCACACTCTCTCCCTCTCTCCCTCTCCCCTCTCTCCCTCTCTCCCTCTACCCTCTCTCCCTCTCTCCCTCTCCCCCTCTGGCCCTCTCTCCCTCTCTCCCTCTCTCCCTCGATCTCTCCCTCTCTCCCTCTCTCCCTCACACTCTCTCCCTCTCTCCCTCTCCCCTCTTTTCCTCTCTCCCACTCTCCCTCCCTCCCTCATCCCCTCTCTCTATCTCCCTCTCTCCCTCCCTCCCTCCCCTATCTATCCATCCTCGCTCTCTCTCCCACTCTCCCTCCCTCCCTCCCCCTCTCTCTCTTTCTCCCTCCCTCCATCCTTCTCCTATCTAACCATCCTCTCTCTCTCTCTCTCTCTCTCTCTCTCTCTCTCTCTCTCTCTCTCTCTCTCTCTCTCTCTCTCCCTCTCTTCATCTCCCCATCCCCCCTCTCTCTCTCCCCATCTCCCTCTCTCTCTCTCCTGCAATAATTAAAGTGTTCATTATCGCAGCAATACCTTTTAGTAGATGCTCCTGACCACAATCTTGGAATCTTTGTCTTCGGGGGTGTGCAAGGAGGCGGGTTGGCAGCTGCGGTGTGTAAGTAATACAGGCGAGTTATGGCCGGGGCCGTGAAAGTCACTTTCTGCCGGTGAGAAACACGATACTGGATACGACGCCTTGACGCCGTCTTGACAGCAATGGGTTGTTTTCGTGAAGGAAAAACGGACAGTTCTGTTAATCTGTGATATCTACAGCTAATGGAAACTGCCCCATGCAAGACTTTCAGGATGTATATCACTTTGACGGAGAGGGAGGGGAGAAGAAAATAGAGGTGGAGCTAGAGGAGAGAGACAGGCAGAGAGAAACCCAGGTGGGGAGAGATGAGAGAGAAAAGAAAGTCGGGGAGAGAAGTTGGGGAGAGTTGGGGAGAGAGAGGAGAGAAACAGATAGGCATGCAGAGAGAGAAAGAGAGAAAGGTATACAAAGGTGTGACAGACGTAGAGGGACAGAGAAACCGAGAGAGAAAGGAATTCAGCGAGAAAGAAAAACAGAAAGAGAGGGGTGCACGCAGAGTGATGATTGAGAGAAGCAGAAAGAGAGCGCGCGTTCTTCATCAACGATGCTATCGCCCTTAACACATTCTGTCGGTAATGCGCAAGGCCAGTCGAATTTTACCTAAGCTCACAAAAACCTTCCCTGAATAAAGATTCTGTCGGCCGTTGAAGCTCATGCCGGATAGACGATATCAAGACCGAGGTCTTTCCTTGGGAATAATAGAAACAAATTGCCTCTCGCTAATCCGATCTACGGACCGGGCGTTACCGAACAAGTATACACGGTGACTTTCGAGCGCTTCATATTCAGCAGTTCTGTGAAATCAGACGACGGTCCAGAAACAACTCGGGCGTTCAGTCAAAGCCATTACTTTGCTGAATACTGTTTGATAGATAAGAGGGCAAATCCCGTTTGACCATGGAATGCTTTCAACGATGCTATACAGGTGCAAGGTTTAGAGGCCCTTCCGTGTGCTTCGTTCATACGGGTCCTAAGACCAATTCACGCAATGTAAACAACAAAATTGAGCAATATTAGAATTTCATCCAACATGTTTGACCAGCGCTCGTCAACGCATGAGCTGGTGACATTAGCGGACCGTGTTGCTAAAAGTCAGCCACAAGCTCACACATTTACTGATGAAACCAGGCCCCAATTTCATAGAGCCACTTAAGCGTGAAAATATACTAAGCACGAAAAGTCTTCCCCGTGCTAATAGGATTACAAACCACATTGCGACGATATCATGTCAATTGCTTATACTACTCTTTACTTCAGCATGAAACAAAAGTGAACTTTCGGTTGGCAAAGTGTTCTTGTGAATCATAACATTTTGTGCTTATTAAAGGGATATTACAATATTGGTCGACGTCAAAGAATAACATCCATACATTGTCTGATCCAACATATGCATGAAATAGCACACCTGTGAACATTTCAGCTAAATCCACCAACCGAGTGCCGAGAAAATAGTGAAAAACCGCTTTATTTGTTTCGCGAAAATGCAGCATTCAACGATGATTGTAAAAAAAAATATCGTTTGGATCTAAGGGTGGACGTAATCGATTTCTTTTCTAACCAGAAATATTTTAGTGCTGGGTTTCTACCGTTACCATCTTTTAACTGTATAAGTTTCATGTAAATCTGTTTTTCGATCTTACCAATGTTGTGTAGGGGCTTTAATTAAAGCAGAATTGTGTTCTGAAGCAGCTCAATAAAAGTGGCCGAAGTCGCCCACGGCCCTGTGTCCTGCCATAGTTTTGGACACGTTTTTTTTATACGTAGACTCAGAAATGGGTTCCAGCTGTACCCCAATGTTTCATAGTTTGCCTGTTTATCTTTAGAGAAAATACGGACCACTGTGTAATGAAATTACTGCTTGTTAAACATTACAAAATCCCATTTTCGAGTGAGTGTGTGTCGACACACAAGGTTCCACCTACTAAGAAAAAAAAAACCTGCTCAACTTTTTATATCTGTCTTTAATATATGAAAATTAGATAAATGAAAATCAGAAATAAATGAATACATATAATAACCTCAATTCTTATCATTTAAGATTATTACGAAGCTAGAACTCGGGATGGGCCGTTATGTCACAGGCGTGTATGTCTGACCACAGTACTTGCACCGAACAGGACAAGAAGCCTCTTCAAAACTCATTGGCAGGCCACAGCCTGTATCGAAGGGTTTTGTTGCGAAGGGGGAGGGGCGAAGCCTGAGCCCGAGCCTGATCTTAGCATTTGGGACTATTACCTGTGTGCCGGCAGCACTGACAATATCAAGCCCCCTGTTGAGTTGAGTATCACGATCGATCCCTCATAGGCAATTTACGACCTGGAGCTTGGGCTTCAGCTTCGGTCATATTTCTCTTACCCATTATAATGCCCCAGGCATCTGGAAACAGGCGTTTGGCCCCAGTTTCTTGGTGAGTACCCTGTACTTTATCCAGCCAGCAAACCTTCACATTCGGTAACAAACCACGAACCTGGATTTTTAGGTTTATGTGAGCCCGAGCCCTGCCCCATGGATTCGTAAAGGGTCTTGGGTGCATGCACGCCAGTGGTCGCATAAGCGTGCTGGACGTGCACGGAGCTCCTCCTCTAACCTCTCCTGGGAGCATCCGACGTTGTCATATCTCGGCACGGATAACCGAATCGGCGGCGAACCTTAGATAGTTGTGTGGACGGCAAACCCTCCGTGAGTGTCAAATTAAGTTCGCGTCACGCCAGGCAGTTTACGGGCAATTAGGGGCCCGGGCAAGGTCCGCGGGAGGAGAGCGCTGGGCAGGTACCGGTATCCAAAGCCCCTCGATCCATCTTCTCTCTCGAAAAAAAAAGATCTCCCCCGTGGGATTGGCAATTTGACAATGCCAGAAATGAACGCCAACTCGCGTGTATACCCTCCGCGATTCTACCGGTACCACCCCCACGCTTCCCTTGGCATGAAAAGGTCGAATCGGAGTGAGTTGCCGCACGAGTTGTTTGCGTAAAGAATTCGGCTCTCGCGTTATTATATCGTGGTAGACCCGTACGGAATTCGCCTCTGTGGGAGCTGCCATGGCTGGGGGGCCATATAGACGCGCCGGCATGTGTCACAGGTAGTCGGGACCGATACCCGGATCTTCCACGGTGACCGTTTATTGCGAGCTTCGGGCGGTGGGAGTCACTCACAAACACAGAATACGAGGAGGACTCGGCAATCGCCGTTCTGCTGGCCTTACTTTTGTATAGGAGATACGGTGAGAGGGAGACAGACATGAATTCCGCTGTTCCCTACGGCCGCCGATAGCATGCAGTGCAATGATGCTGGTAGCCCGCATTAAAAGTAGGTTAGAAGCCAAGCACAACAAGCCTTTCCACGTCAAATAGGATGACAAACCACACTGCGATGCAACATCTATTGCTTTCAACTCGTATAGATGCCACTGTTATTTACTTAAAACATTAAACAATAATGTTTTGTTTCTCCCCCTAACGTTCAAAGCAGAGTGTGTCGTGTCACATCAGTCAAATGGTATACTCTGTTATGACCAAGCTTGAAACGATTCAGACCTTGATGTTTTGATTAACAGAGGGCATTGTCTACGCACTATGGTTTTATGTACACACGTGTAGAACTTAGTCATTAAATTCTGGTAAGCTAAATAATTGGTTCACTTAATCGAGAAAGACCTCGCCCAATGAATCCTAGATCTAGCAGAAGGTTGGATGAATATTCCTGTAAAATCAATCATATACTGTACCGGCCCAGTTCCCTACTTTACTCGACTTGTGAACTCATGCACGTCAACCCTGAATTAATTGCCACGTAATTTTGTAAATTGCCTGTGTTCCTGTTGATTATTCCGTTTTGGAATTAGAGTTGTCCTTCTCCTAGGCGGACAGCCTATACTATTATGCATGCTAACGAGCTCCACCTACCCGGAGCACCTGGCTATAGCGCCAGGAACACGCTGACACCATCTGCCATTCAGTAGAAACTGGAGCTGGAACGTGCAGCCAGGCAGTAGGACTTGAGTATAGGAGAAGCTAATGTTGAGACAACGCGTGCTACAGATGGGGCACTTCGTGGAGATGGAGCAGCTCGGTTCTCCATCCCATTCTCAGCACGTCCTACCCATTAACTCCCAAACGGGAAGATGTCATCAGAGAGTGGACACAGGACAGGTCTGTCATAACAACTCTAAGGGTCGAACAAGACCGTGAAAGATGGCACGAGTTGGTCAGGCAGTCATCGTTGGTGCCCCGACGACCCATTTATCGTCATGGGAAAGGATAGGATAGAATAGGATAGTATTATGATAGAATATGATAGGATAGGATTGGATAAGATAGGATAGGATAGGACAGAATAGGATAGTATTATGATAGAATATAATAGGATAGGATTGGATAAGATAGGATAGGATAGGATAGGATATGATATGTTAGGATATGATAGGATAGAATAGGATAGGATAGGATAGGATAGGATAGGATAGGATATGATATGTTAGGATATGATAGGATAGAATAGGATAGGATAGGATAGGATAGGATAGGATAGGATAGGATAGGATAGGATAGGATAGGATAGGATAGGATAGGATAGGATAGAATAGGATAGGATAGGATAGGATAGGACAGGATAGGATAGGATAGGATAGGATAGGATATGATATGTTAGGATATGATAGGATAGAATAGGATAGGATAGGATAGGATAGGATAGGATAGGATAGGATGGGGTAGGATATGATATGATAGGATAGGATAGAATTGGATAGGATGGGATAGGATAGGATAGGATAGGATAGGATGGGATAGGATAGGATAGGATAGGATAGGATAGGATAGGATAGGATAGGATAGGATAGGATAGGATAGGATAGGATAGGATAGGATAGGATAGGATAGGATGGGGTAGGATATGATATGATAGGATAGGATAGAATTGGATAGGATGGGATAGGATAGGATAGGATAGGATAGGATAGGATAGGATAGGATAGGATAGGATAGGATAGGATAGGATAGGATAGGATAGGTTAGGATATGATAGGATAGTATAGGATAGAATAGGATAGGATAGGATAGAATAGGATAGAATAGGATAGGATAGGATAGGATAGGATAGGATAGGATAGGATAGGATAGGATAGGATAGGATAGGATAGGATAGGATACGGTACGATACGATAGGATACGATACGATATGATACGATAGGATACGATAGGATACGATAGGATACGATACGATAGGATATCCGAAGGTAAACGAGCATTAGTATTAGACATCACACGAACGTGCTGTTGGTTACCGGTATCCTATCAAAGGAAGGGCGATTCTTGTTTAAGGGGACTGTTTGAAAATAGCCCCAAGTACCACGTGCTGTGCAGCATTTCACGAGTGCAGTGTATTCCCAGGATTCCGTGCCGACGATGATAACTACCGTCACTCTTCATCAGTGGCGACCTATCATTGTCTGTCATCGACCATTTCCCTTTCTTTCTTTCTTCAGATCTATCAGAACCATTTGTAACGTCCCTCCCTCCCTCCACATCCTGCCCTATACCTCTCACAGAGTGCCCTGCACTGTTCCCGTCCCTAAGTAATCAAATCGTAAACACGGAGCAGGCATTCATTTCAACCAACCAACAGAAAAAGGAAACGCACACACTCCAAGTTAACGCGAGCGTCACTTCGTCAGACCATTAACTCCGATGTCAATCCCTGTCGTCAAGAGATTTGTAGTCTTCTTCTTCTTTTATCATTTCGCTTTTACTTCTCGGGTTAGGAGTCTGATAATAATGTGCTCGGATCGTTTGGTGATTTGGAAGGTTTGGACTTCGGTCGGCCGTACCGTTTATATAGGCTGCTCGGGAATTGTGAGCGAATGGGAGCTCCTTTGGTTTTTACTCCTTGGATTTGGTTTTAATAGGCAGAGGAAAAGATGGTTGGATGTTGCGAGGCACTTCGGTTACGGGGCGGACAGTTCACACGGGAGGTGACACCCTCGATCGTTGCCGGCGTACGGTGGGCACTTGACTCCATAACGCGCTCGCCCCCGACAACCCTGGCGGGGGAGAATTCCTGGAGGACTAAGCTTTCCAAAATGGAACTTCGCGCCCCCGATCATCCGGAGCAAAGGGAGAGAGACGGCGGAGAAAGGCGGAGAAACGGGGGTGACAGATTGGAGAGAGAGATACCGAGACAGAGATTGAGGCAGGGAGAGAGAGAGGCGGACGGGGAGATGGGGAGGAACGAGAGACAAACAAATAGAGATAGATGGAGGGAACGACAAAAAGGCGGGGAGACGGAGTGGCAGGGAGATTGAAAGTACAACAGACAGACAGGGAGACAAGAGATGGACAGACGGAGAGATACGGACCGACAATTTGACAGAAAGGTGTAGATACAGAGATGGAGAGCGGCGGACAGGTGTGGACGGGGAGATGGAGGGACAGAGGGGCAGACAAACAGAGACAGAAAGAACGGGACGCAAACAGAGATAGACAGAGAGGCAGAGAGAATGAAAGAAACGAATAGAAGAGGAAACAGGGGATAGACTGGCGGAGATACAGAGAAACAGCGAAAATGTGATGGACGGACAAAGAGATGTAGGTGCGGAGACAGTAAGGCAGAGAAAACCGAGAGACGAAGAGACAAAGAGACAAGAAGATGGAAAGAGAGAGGAGGATGTAGCAAGGAATACGCAGAGACTGGGATAATGATCCAGGCAAGGAGAGTGGGGGATAAATAGCTATAGACAGACAGGTAGGGATGAATAAACAGAGGGACTGAGACAGAGATAGAGACATAGACAGAGACTGGGCCAGAGAGAGAGAGAGACGAAGACAGAGACGGAGACAGACAGTGAGAGGGAGACGGATAAGGAAACAGAGAGAGACAGAGACTGACACAGAGACCAGTGGTCGATTGCATGGAACTCATCGTAACTTGCGATCAATTGCAAGGGGATGGGAGATGCACAGAAACCATTTAACCTGTGAAAAGTTACGATGGGTTATCAATCGTAGATGGAGTTACGATGCATCGTAAGGCTTTATGAAATCCAGCCCAGGGCAGATATAGGGAGAGGGACAGACACAGAAATCGGGACAGACACAGATTAAAAGAAAAAGCCCAGAGAAAAAAACACCGACACAGACAAACAGACGGGCAGACAGACTGGTATTTGACATTCTTCCCGCCGAGTCTCCCCACTCACTGGGGCCCTGTCGGCGGACGATAGCTCTTCGGGGCCGCCCGGCACCGCCCCGGCCGGCGGGGGCTTCATCAGACGGCCGCGACCGAGCAACTTGGCCGCGAACCACTTCGGGGTTTCCCGGGCTTTGCCTCGTCGAAATTCCAGACGAATTCTCGACAAGCTCCGAGCCATGCAGTTTTAATCAGGGCGGCAAGACGGCAGCCCTGTCCCGCGGTCTAATTAACTTGCACCGTCGGTATATAGCCCTACTTGGACATTCCAGGGTAGTTTCAAGTTCTAAATCGGCAAATTCCTCTGTGCCCCAACTGTAATCGCAATGTCGACTCGTCTGTATCTTCCTCCGTGCCGTCCCGCATTCGGTAAAAAGAGGCACCTGTTGACAGCATATGGGTCACGGTGAAATAGTTGAGGGGACAGATACAGAGAAATACTTCGCGACAGGGACAGGTACTTTATCACGTTTACCTTTTCCTAAGAGATACCGCCATGATGAGTCACATGCATATTCACGAGACAGTATAAAGATGCGTCCCATAGAATACATAACATGAATAAATGAATACAAATGAGTGCACATCATGAATAAGAAAGGGTTAAAGTTTGCTGAAGCTACAGACAACTAGCCGCCTATACTTGTGTAGTTTCTGTAAAGAATAATGTAGACCACTTCTGATGCTCTGATTTGGAGGACTCCTGTTCTGAAGTCGCATCAAAGTACTCCAATGATTTCTGGGTTTTGGCAATACGGCTTTAAAGCAGACAGACAAACAACGCGGGCTGGTAGAGAAGGGCAGAGACACAGAGAGATACAGAGAGGCGGGAAGAGGCAACGAGACCGACCGAGATTCCGAAAAGACGCGCAGCAAGATTCTGCGTTGACCACATGTACACCGGTGTGTTATCAGCGGTTGTGCAGCGATTTCAAAGCCCGAGCCCAAGCCTTAGCCATGGTCTCGCACAGATCCCCATCCATACTTCAGACGCACGGATATATTTGGTTTATATACGGCTATGGAAGCAAGAATATATCACAGCCATTACAGAACTTGAAATGGCGCTGAGCAATTTATTTCAACACTCGAACTTTGAAATGAAACATGATTTTGCATTGAGTAGAATATACTTCAAAGAGGGTTTCCCGCACTCGACGTGCAATTAAACACTCTAAGGCCCGATCTCCCGGATTTTTCAGCAGCCAATCACGCAATGTAATGATTAAGGAGTGTTTAATTGATTACACGCTGTATCGTTCCAACCCTTCTTGAAGTTAGGCTTTTATTTACTGATGGCATAATTACCGGTTGATAGTTTGACCAAGGCTGGTCAGAGTGGTGCTTTATTGGGTGAAGACAGTTGTCACAGTATACACTGAGCCTTGCGAGGAACGTCGTCCGCCACTGGATGAAGACTGGATGCCAGATCTCTCCAACTAACTCTTGAAAGTGCTAATACTCTGTGTTGATTGTTACTATTAACTCAGTTCGTCCATAATCCGTATCTGCCTTAAGTATTACTGATGAGTTATTTAGTATCTCCATCCATCCTTTTTAATTACACCTTGCCTTTGATCCTGCTAGGATCGGAATGTCAGACCTTCTAACTTTGACATGTATGTATTGCAGGTCATTTCGTCAGTGAGCAGTTTGGAACAGTTTTTTTTTGCATATACTTAAATTTTAATTACGGTGTGTTTGCTTGTTTACCTGGCCACATCCGTCACAAGCTTAGCTTTTAGGATGTTTCTTCATATCCTAATAATTATTTTCTGTATCAATACCGCAATGTGTTGCTGGTGTGGACAAACATGTCGTTGAATTGAATAGTGTGGTGCTCCTGGAAGATTTTTTTTTACAAGCGATCCAAAACGGTCAACCCACCCCATCCGCCTCCATCAGACCGATGGAAAGACCAAAAGGAACGGCTAGCCGGCCGTCGCTATGTACGGTCAATTTGCCCCCAGGCTCGGGTGTCGTCTGAGCGTCGACGCGGCGGCCGCCCGTAATACCACCGTGTTGTTTCTTCCTCGTACGGCACAATTAGAGCGAGCCATCAGGCCGGCTTTCTCGATTATTAGTTTTTGTGGGAAGCATCCCCCACGAAAGTAATAGCGTGAGATTACAGGTCGCCGATTTCTCGAGTCTGGACACTCTCGTCCGAACTCGGCTGAAGGTAACACAATTATAGGTGTTTCGATCCCCCGACGTTTCTGTTGCCCTTTTCATAATCCCTGGCTCTGGCTCTGGCTTTGGCTCTGGCTCTGGCTCTGGCTCTGGCTCTGGCTCTGGCACTGGCTCTGGCTCTGGCTCTGGCTCTGGCTCTGGCTCTGGCTCTGGCTCAGGCTCTGGCTCTGGCTCTGGCTCTGGCTCAGGCTCTGGATCTGGCTCTGGCTCTGGCTCTGGCTCTGCCTCTGATCTCGCTCAGGCTCTGGCTCTGGCTCTGGCTCTGGCTCTGGCTCTGGCTTTGGCTCTGGCTCTGGCTCTGGCTCTGGCTCTGGCTCTGGCTCTGGCTCTGGCTCTGGCTCGGGCTCGGGCTCGGGCTCGGGCTCGGGCTCGGGCTCGGGCTCGGGCTCGGGCTTCGTCCCCGTCACACCAAGCAAGGCTTGTAGCCCAGTTGGGTATATACAGGGCAATAGCCTAGACACTGCGATCGAAAGCCCCGCTCTTCAATACAATCGTGTGGTCGGAAGCTCGTTCTGTAATACCTGTGGCACGTGGCATTAGAACTCTCCCTTTGATACCCGTGTCATGAGAACTGTTTAAGAGATATAAAACCGAATCCAAGACCGTCACCAAAGCTTTCATTTCGTGAACGGCCGATATAAGAGAAACGCATAATGCACAGTGATCAAATTGCTCATCTGCTTCGACGGCCCACTGCTTGAGAAACTGAGAGACAAAAACTCCATGGCTTGAACGTGTGTACCTAATGGACATGACAAATCCATTAGGACATTCGTGTACCTACGTGCATGCAATGTTCATGTACGTCTAATGTCGGGCGATGTTACTAATGTTAGGCGGGATACCCGCGAGTTCGAGTGGTCTGGTACCTCGTGTTCACCAGTGGTGAACTAGAAGTAGTCTCTCTCTCCCTCGAGTGCACGACTTATTATGACGAGTTAATGCCAAAGGAGACGATTTCGTTTCCAGAACCAAAAATTGAAATCATCGAAATTCAACTTCACAATGATTTTAAGAAGGATTTTATTATCCCATGTTCCAACCACTCGCTTTATATATTCGCTACGCTTAGCAGAAATCCATCTTCCTTGTTACCTATTTTTCATTGTCTCTGGAAAGACTGATAAAAAATAAATGTTATTGAAATTGAAATTTACACCAAATACAAATTACTGTTTCGATCTTAAATTTATATGTTTTCTGTTTCCCTCACACTTGTCCCAACCCATCCTTAAAATTGATAGCGGTGTTTCTAACCTTTGATTTTGCCCTTCCTAGCCATCACATTGAGTGGCCTGGCTTAGGCCTTGTGCTTGGCGAAACAAAATAATTATGAGGTTTAGGACAAGCCTGTTAGAATGCGCATTGTATCGAGTCATACAAATGACCATGTACCTGGCCTTTCAATCTCATAGCATGACCTATATCGTTTTACCTCAGATAAACGCCAGACCCTCCGAGGTCTTATATACTCTATACTTCAGATCGTTACAGTTGGCAGTACTATGGTCGTTCCGTATGGCCACTCAATCCATAGGGAAAAACAAAATTGGCTCTTGAACTTCTCGGCACTCATTTTGGGTTCACTGAGCGCGGCGGCTGGCGGTGCCACTCGTCGTTTAGTCGGGCGGCAGAAAGGGAAATTAGTCGCGCTGATGTCTCCCCGACCAGTGTATCATGGAAATATGGGTCAAGTCAATGGCTCCGAGGTATATATACGCGGCCATGTTTGTCGCCGCTGCGCCCATGTAGGGTTGTTGATTTAGATTCGGTGTGTAGCGCGAGGAGGGAGGGGGAGAGAGGGGGGAAGAAAGAGGGGAGGGAGAGAGAGGGAGAGAGGGGTAGAGAGATGGGGAGGAAGAGGGGAGGGAGAGAGAGAAAAAGGGAGAGGAAGAGAGGGGTAGAGAGAGGGGGAGAAAGAGGGGAGGGAGAGAGAGAGAGAGGGAGAGAGAGGGGTAGAGAGAGGGGAGAAAGAGGGAGAGATGGGGAGAGAAAGGAATAGAAAGGGGAGAAAGGGAGAAAGAGGGAGAGGGAGGGGGAGGAGGGAGAGAGGTGGAACATGGGAGAGAGAAGGGAGAGAGTTGAATCCAGTGTGTAGCACGAGGAGGGAGGGAGGGGGAAAAAGAGTGAGAGAGAGGGAGAGAAAGGGAGAGAGCGAGAGAGAGGGATGGAGGGGAAAGAGGGGGAGACGGGAGAGAGGGGAGAGAGGGGGAGAGAGGGGAAGAGAGGGGGAGAGGGGGAGGTGTCTAGAGGGGGAGAGGGGAGAGAGAGGGGCAAGAGCGAAAGAGGGAGGGCAGACACAAACAAACAGGCAAAGAGACACAGAGAAAGATGTGAAGAAGATAGAAAACAGACACAGTCAGAGACCGAGGCAGTGGCAAAGGAAGAGGCAAAGGAAGAGGAACAGGTAGGGGCAAATACAGAGACACAGGTAACGGCAGAGAGAGAGCGACAGAGATAGAGAATGAGAGAGGGGAGAGTTACTGAGATAAGCGGCGTGAGAAACGAGAGAGGGGAAGAGACAGAGAAAGAAAGGGAGGGCGAGACAAGGGGTAGATACAGAGGAAGAGGGGGATGAAGAGAGAGAGAGGGAGGAAGGAAGAGAAAGAGACAAGGAAGTAAGAGAGAGACGGGAGGGGATGCATGTCATGACATCATCTGGTTGCCGCCTAACGAGGACTTCTCAATTTCTTCTTAATTTGGCCCAGCCTGTGCCGTCCTCTCCGGCATGTGCGACTCCATGCACGCACCATTAAGCACGCGGGGTTTTATTTTCGAAGACGACGAGAGCCGACGTGTCGCTCGTGTGCTAATATCGCATACAGCCTGTCGGGCAATGATAATAAAAGGTGACTTCCAATCTGGTTACTGATATACCCGATGACGAAAGACGGACTCCTTTGAGGGATCATTGAGCGCACAGATTAATGAGTCGTTCGAACAGGACATGACATGTCAGCACATCATCCTCCCCCTACACACACCCACACACAAAACCATATGGTGGAAGTTTGCTGGTTTGGATCATGTTTTGATCCAGCCTGCCTGCCTGCCTGCCTGCCTGCCTGCCATCTTCTCTAATGGCCCCCAATCTGTCCCCTCTCATTTTTGTGTTGTTTCAGAGGTTTTCCAATTTCATCAAAAGTCTACCTAAAGCGACGCCGCAGGTCCAGCAGAAATTCCTCTTTACGTTAATTGCCTTCATTCGCGCTGTCTACGGCTCCCCAATGTTTGCTGGCAGCACGATTGTGCTCACTGCATTTGTTTCTTCAGAGAGACCGTGAGCATATCCTTAAAAACTAGTCCCACTCCTGCGTTTTTGAGTTCTCCTTGGAAACGCAAATGGGCGCGAAAGCGATATAGCACTTGGTGGACCCCAAGTGCACCTTAACTTGCCCACTGACCGGAGTGAGAGAGGCAGCGAACACCGTGCGTACAGTGAACTCCTTACCTAATTTACCAACCGCCGTCAGTCGTTGTGGCGTTGTTTCCACAAGCCCACGGCACGCACATAGCTAGCTGTGCAGGGCCTTGCTCCTAATACACCAGTGGGGAGGCTACCCGTTCTTGGCTACGCCGTACCCGAATTTAGAAGTCATTGAGTACGCGGGTACGCGCACATCAATGATGAAAACCTACGAAGTGAAAGAAAATTCCAAAGGTGTCAAAATACGAGGGTCTTACATTAAAGGAAGTAATATACATATAAGGAAAGGGGGAAATAAGCTAAAAGTCCATTAAATTTTGTGAAAGCTAGCTACTGACAAAAGTGTTTGTGGTTAAAGGGATAACACAACATTGGTCGAGGTCAAAGAATAGCATCCATACGTTGTCTGATCCAACATTTGTATGAACTAACACACCTGTGAAAATTTCAGCTCAATCCACCAACCGAGTCTCGAGAAAATAGTGAAACCCACTTCATTCGTTTCGCGAAAATGCAGCATTCAACGTATTCTTCCGGGTGAGACGTAAACGAGTTCTTTTACTCTTTTCTTAAAAAATACATAATTTTAGACAGACATAATGTGCGAGGTTTCTGCCATAACCATCTTCTAGTTGTATTTGTTTCATGTTAATCTTTGAACATTTCTGGGTTTTTTTATTGTACCAATGTTATGTAGGGGCTTTTACGTGAAGGGGCTCTTGACAGTGGTTGTCGGATGGATCCACACTTTCCCCGGATGCTATTGTCAAGAGCATACTTTGACTTTCAGGGGCTGGAAATTAATTCAAATGTGTCCTTGGTTTTCGTGGGGATAAAAGTACAACGGTAGTATAACTGGCAAAAAGGGAATCTGGTTACCCGTTTATCTCAGTCGGGTTTTGGGCACTCAGTTTGACGAAAAACAGCAATTAATTATCTCTGCTTTTATCCCTTCCCGAATTACTCCACGTGTTTGGTAATAATTATCATCGAATAGCACATTGGGGAAGAGACATCCGATGTCATCTGAAATTATTTCTTAATCGAAAAACAACCCGGAATCCGGCGTCGGACGGAACATTGATTGAAAAAAAAAGCCTCATATCTATTCTCGAAATCTGTTTTTCATAATTTATTCCAATAAAGCATTCAGCTTCCATTGGTAATTTGGTGTAACAAATTTAACCAAAGATGAATGTATTATTTGTTGTTTCAGAAGTGGTTCTGTCTTTGGATTTGAAACTGTCCAATTTTTGTTAACTTCTACTAAGATTACAAAGAAAGACAGATTCCGCTGAAACCTGACAGGTGTTCTTTACTCAATGGCGTCAACGAGCAGAGCAATATTTTTTTTAATTCTGAAAAAAAGCCTTGGTTCAATAGGTGGGTTGTCTGGTATGGAATAACCCCTGTGGTTAGAGCTTCTGTGGACAATACTGGCACTCGTTCGGGAAATCTTTCGTGTGGTTTTCCAATTAGTTTTGAATGTATGATCAATATTACTATTTGAGATTCACAATTTGTCGAACCAATGCGCGTCTGAAAGGGGCTGGCAGATTCTGCGCATTGTGATTGGCCAACGCGTTGCAAACTCTTGAGGGCGCACTATCCCGAATCTCCTGTATTATTGCAACTATTATGTATCATTATCTTCCCTTCTTCTTGGCGAAGTTTCTCACAATAAGTAAGACGTTAGGATATGCATGTTGGCAGTACTAATTATGAGGTTTGCGGTGACACCGTGTAAAGTGTTGCTCTTTGGTGAGTGAGTGTGGTTCTGGAAAGAACCGGGGCAATTGAGGAATATTAATACCAAAATATTAAATATGATAGGAGGGTTTGCGGTGACACCATGTACACTATAAGGACTCTCAAAAGAAGAGGTGTGGTTCTGTAAAGAACCTTTAAGAGATCTTATAGATGGTGTCACCGCAAACCCTCCTATATTGTTTCGCACACCATGCAAAGCCTTAAGTTTTTATTTCTTCAGAAATGTTAAAAAGCAAGCAATACATTCACTGGACCGGGATCTCAAACCGGGCCCTGGTGAAACACACCAGCAGTAGTTACTTTGTACTGTGGTGGGGACGCAGGGCTGAAGCGGGATTCGTTTTTCTTGTTCACCTCGGTCATCTCTGAGGGGAACATGCGCCTTTACCATGCGTAGCCATTCCGAAATAATCCAATGTCTAACTGCAACCGGCGGACGCCATAGGGTAACCGCGGAGAGCCGCTGCCTCATATAGGTGCAATGTCCTTAAAGATAACAGCGCTTGGTAGAACATATAACGGAGCCTATTTTTAGGCGGGCTGGATGCTAAGCGATTTTGAAATGCGTTGGGTCTCTCTCTATCTTCCTCGTCCGCACTGGGCCCCGGCACTTCTGCTAATTGCCGTCCCGAGCCCATAAGAGGTGTCCATTAGGCCACTGCGTAATCGGACTAATGCAGGGAGTGCCGCCGTGCAGGACCACGGAGTGAATTCAGCTATCGTGTGTCTGCATGGCGCGCTGCTTCGTTCACGGGCTGAACGACCGAGCATTGACTCGCCTAGATCTGTAATCGAATCCTCCTGGGGGAGTAATCGCGGAGGTTACGCGTTCTTTTCCTCGTCTTCGTTTTTGCTTCTTCTTCTTCTTCTTCTTCTTCTTCTTCTTCTTCTTCTTCTTCTTCTTCTTCTTCTTCTTCTTCTTCTTCTTCTTCTTCTTCTTCTTCTTCTTCTTCTTCTTCTTCTTCTTCTAATCATGTTCAACGTACTGATGTAACTTATTTTTTGTACGGGACTTTTGCTGGGACATGGCTAGACGTGATGTAGTGTCTCTGTATTCAGCTAAAATCCCAAACCTCTTTCATTTCAAACACAATTCATTTACTTGTTTAAATGTGTACATTTCTGTTTATTCTGTTCATTGTCAAGTATATTCAGTATTTGTTTACTTTCATGTATGTTAATTCATATCAAATGGATTTGAAATAAAATTTTCATTTGAAAAGTCAAAAAAGGTCTTCTTCTTCTTCTTCTTCTTCTTCTCCTATATTTATTGCTTAAATCTGATATAATCATTTATTTAATTTATTATTTTCAAGTCTTTTATTTGTAAATATTGTTTATTTGGTTTTGTTTGTTTTTCTGCTATTTTCAAAGGAACGAAATAACATTGTCCTTTGGAAAAAGAATCTTCTTCTTCTTCTTCTTCTTTCATAAAATCAACTTACTACGTGATCTGTGGCAAATACGAAGTCTATAGACTAGCATTGCAAGTTGGATCGGCTAAATTTAATTTAATCTATTCAGCTGGTTTTACCGCATGCTTGCCATGATACGAGACAAAACCTATAGAATAATGGTTCCCCTCAGTCTCTTCAAAGGACATAATATTAATCCAATCCACTTTAGCTCAGACATTGACATGTGCTGACATCTTCAACTCGGCCAATAACTGATCGTAATAATGATTGCTGTATATATATATGCTGCACTCTAATTGAATTAAAATTGATCGATAAATGAGTGGCATTGAATGATTTTATTCCGATCTCCCCTTCACCGCTTTTGTTCCTTATCTCCTCCAATACTTGACTCTGTCAGCGCTGGCTATTAGCCAGGCGCAATGACAGCTGACATAAACCCTCGTTTAACCCGTTAGACGTCTCATAATAATTAGAAGGGTCTGGCGTTTTTGATCCTGGCAGAAAAATTCTCAAGGGCTGGAAGTCCTGATCCTCCGCCTGGTAAAGGGACTGGTAGGATCGGGACGCCAGTCCCTCCTAATTATTGTGATTTGCATTTTGGTCATTCTAGTCAGGAGGCAGACTGCTGCATTTTTGCTTGTATCTCCGCAGGAATTCCATGAGAACAACCGTTATTAATTTGGTGAGCGTGGGGTTCCCAATACTCATCGGACGATGACTATGATCGAAATTTGATTCAACATTAACACAATTGTATAGATATTGGCAACAATTTGAAAAATTGGCAGAGGAAACTTTGACCGGACCGAGATTTGAACCCGAGACCACTGGTTTTGCGTACCAGCAGTCTTACCATCTGAGCTATCGAGCTCTTAGATTGTGGCCTCCCTTATAGGGGCGCCAGTCAGTCATTGATAACATTGTATTCAGTAGGTAGAGTCATGCCAATTTGGGATAAACTTGTTGGTAAACATGATCTATGCTATACATGTATTTGCGCAAACATCCGGCAAATAATGACACTCAAGGCTCTACACACAAAAAACAGAAAGAAAAGAAACGTTGAGAGTCTCTATTGAAACCAAACACTCGTTCTAAGAATACCCGGTCATAAAATATAATTCATCAATGCACAAAGTAAATAATTATTGACATTAAAATCTCTCCGCATATTATACGCATAAAGACACTTCATTAAATTAATACTTAATAACACATTAAATAAGTATGCAGGTTAGAATTCCACAGCAAAACATATACATGTACATGCTAACATGTTGCCATCCAACACTAAAATGGAAAAAATATATCAGTAAAACAAAGCAGGACAAAATAGAGGAAAATATCCAGTAAAAATGAATCAGCGGCCGCATGTGAGGATAACAAAAAATGTCATCTTGACCCAGACGTGATTCGAACACGCAACCTTCTGATCTGGAGTCAGATGCGCTACCGTTGCGCCACTGAGCCATATGCCAAACCAATTCTGGCTCAGCTATTATAGTAAATTTGCCTTTTTTCATTTTATAAAAGAAAAAAATTACGTTTTTGTTTCCGCCCAGGCTCGAACTGGGGACCTTCCGCGTGTAAGGCGGACGTGATAACCACTACACTACGGAAACTTGCTGATAGCACAAGTCAAGTTGTAATACATTACACAAAACATCCATTACCGAGACTTGTTTCGTTTGGTGGAATTGTAAAACAAATGTTTCCGCCCAGGCTCGAACTGGGGACCTTCCGCGTGTAAGGCGGACGTGATAACCACTACACTACGGAAACTTGCTGATAGAACAAGTAAAGTTGTAATGCATTACACAAAACATCCATTACCGAGACTTGTTTCGTTTGGTGGAATTGTAAAACAAATGATTCCGCCCAGGCTCGAACTGGGGACCTTCCGCGTGTAAGGCGGACGTGATAACCACTACACTACGGAAACTTGCTGATAGAGCAAGTAAAGTTGTAATGCATTACACAAAACATCCATTACCGAGACTTGTTTCGTTTGGTGGAATTGTAAAACAAATATTTCCGCCCAGGCTCGAACTGGGGACCTTCCTCGTGTTAGGCGGACGTGATAACCACTACACTACGGAAACTTGACGAAATGCAAAGGAATTAATATATTGATATAATATATAACGGCGATTTACGATCTTCAGATTCTATTTAATACCTTCTCATTGAAATACCTGATATAACTAATTATCTTGAAAAAATAAATAAGTATAGATTTCCATTACCGAGTATGTAAAAGGACACTTCAGGCACAGAAGTTTTCTGCAGTGAAATGGAAAATATATGTACTTTTTCCCAGGCTTGAACTGATGCCTTTCCGTGCGTTATAGTAGGGAATAGTCAAGTGAAGGTGAGGAAAAATTACGTATCGCAATTTGACCCAGACGTGATTCGAACACGCAACCTTCTGATCTGGAGTCAGACGCGCTACCGTTGCGCCACTGAGCCATTAGCAAGGGTGTGTCTCCTATCAAGCAAAAGCAATCTTAGCTCAGCCTAGTTTAATTGTAGTCTTTCATTTTCAAAAGTGAACAAGAAATTGTTTCCACCCAGGATAGGAAAATGGTATGAACTAAGCATAAACTTACCGAGTCTTGAAAATCTCCTTTCGGCGCAGTGCTTCCTTCTGTGAAAAAAACCAAAAAATAGGATTGAAAAAAGGCTGTTTAATCCATTCCAAAATCACCATCTCTATCTATGAAAAAATAAAAATAGAGAAAAAATATTTTCCGCCAAGGCTTGAACTGGGGACCTTCCGCGTGTAAGGCGGACGTGATGACCACTACACTACGGAAACTTGCTGATAAAACAAGTCAAGTTGTAATACATTACACAAAACATCCATTACCGAGACTTGTTTCGTTTGGTGGAATTGTAAAACAAATGTTTCCACCCAGGCTTGAACTGGGGACCTTCCGCGTGTTAGGCGGACGTGATGACCACTACACTACGGAAACTTGCTGATAGAACAAGTCAAGTTGTAATACATTACACAAAACATCCATTACCGAGACTTGTTTCGTTTGGTGGAATTGTAAAACAAATGTTTCCGCCCAGGCTCGAACTGGGGACCTCCCGTGTGTGAGACGGACGTGATAACCTCTACACTAAGGAAACTAGCTGATATAACTAATTATTGTGTAAAACAATAAGTAAAGGTTTCCATTAACGAGTCTATAAAAGGACACTTCAGAAACACAAGAGTTGTTCGGTGGAATGGAAAGTAAAAGTTTGCTTTCCCAGGCTTGAACTGAGGCCTTTCCGCGTGTTGTAGTATAGGGAATAGTCGAGTGTTACTTGGTTTATATCTATATTCTATACTTAATTCATTTTTCGGGATACATGTACAGCATTCACATCACAGCATACTCAAGTAAGAATAAAGTGGAAAACAGAAATAAATACCCCCCACAAACACCCGACAAACAAACAAACAAACAACAACAGTACTATAACAGGAACAGCATCCAATTAACTCCCGCAGGATTATCCCAAAAAACTAGTTTCTGTCAGGGGCAGTCCAAACTAATTGAATTACAGAAAACAGAAAAAAAATAAAAATTGCGGAAAAATGAGAAGAAGGTTCAAGACAAAGATCACGAATATCACTTGAAAGAGAGTTAAAAGATTTGGGTAAAAAGCTTAACAATGACAATTTTGCACTGTTAGTTGGGTTGTTAAAATGAATACAAAATAGGCTCACAAAAATATCAATTGTTTCCGCCCAGGCTCGAACTGGGGACCTCCCGCGTGTGAGACGGGTGTAAAAACCACTACACTACAAAAACTTGAAGATAGTACTAATTATCTTGTATAAAAATAAGTGCAGATTTGCATTACCGAATCTGTAAAAGGACACTTCAGGTACACAAGTGTTGTGCAGTGGAATGGAAAATAAAAGGTTTTTTTTTCCCAGGCTTGAATTGAGGCCTTTTCGCGTGTTATAGTAGGAGAATAGTCAAGTGAAGGTGAGGAAAAAAAAGTGTCGCGATTTGACCCAGACGTGATTCGAACACGCAACCTTCTGATCTGGAGTCAGACGCGCTACCGTTGCGCCACTGAGCCATATGCAAGGGTATCTTTCCTATCAAGCAAAACCAATTTTAGCTCAGCTTAGTAAAATTGCCTTTTTTCATTTTCATCAGTGTAAATTAAACAATTGTTTCCGCCCAGGGGATAAACAATTCTAAAATAAACATAAATTTACCGAGTCTTGAAAAGGATACCTTCGGCCCTGTGAAATTAAAAAGAAAATATAAAAAATATGCTGTTTCCGCCCAGGCTTGAACTGGGGACCTTCCGCGTGTTAGATGGACGTGATAACCACTATACTACGGAAACGGGTTATTTCCTACCGAAAATAAGATATTGAGGTAATTCTTTCTTTTTTTAGAACATGAAAGACGACAATTTTACTACGCTCAATTTTACTTGCTTTTGCTTGATAGGAGAGATACCCTTGCATAATATGGCTCAGTGGCGCAACGGTAGCGCGCTGACTCCAGATCAAAAGGTTGCGTGTTCGAATTACGTCTGGGTCAAGATGACATAATTTTGGTTTCTTCTCCATTCAGTCGACCCTTACCTTACTGGCACATTGTGGTATGCGTGGGTACATTAAAGATCGTCTATATAATTTTTAATAAAAAAACAAACCGTTTATGCTAATATTAAGCATTTTCCAAACAATTTCCGAGGGTTTCCGTCGTGTAGTGGTTACCCCGTCCTACAAACACGCGGAAGGTCCCCAGTACAAACCTGGGCGTGTAACATAATGATTTCATCTCTCTCTCTTTTTTTCCATTCCACTGAACGACACTTGTATATCTGAAGTGTTACTTTTCAAAGCTAAAGTAATGGAAATCATATGTTTAATTCATTGCAAGTTAATTATCACCAGCATACAGTTTCCGTAGTGTAGTAGTTTTCATGTCCGTGTCATACACAGATATTATTTTGTTTTGATAAAGTACGGAAAATTTATGTTGGAGCAATCTTCTGATAAATTAAACACAATTTTCCATTACCGAGACCTCTCGGCACACTGTGCTTGCATGTTTCGTATGGTGGAATCGTAAGCAAAATTAATAATGAATTGTTTTCTGCCAATTATACTTGAACTGGGGACCTCAAGCATTTTAGGAACTACGGGAAACATTTTGTAATGTTGATGATTTACTGATATAGGGTTAATGTCTGATTCTATATTAAAGCGATTTATGATGTCAGTGTAAATGACGTCATTCCAAGTTTGTATGTGTTATTTTATTATTCAAATGAATTTATGTAACGTAAGGCTTAAGTATTATCTCAATCGACAACTATCTTAGAAGACCAAAGCGTAACATTCAATAAAAGAAAAGGAAAACGTATTTTTGTTCTTTTATAAAATGAAAAAAAGCAAATTTACTATAAAAGCTGAGCCAGAATTGGTTTGGTATATGGCTCAGTGGCGCAACGGTAGCGCGTCTGACTCCAGATCAGAAGGTTGCGTGTTCGAATCACGTCTGGGTCAAATAACAACACGTTTTTCCCCCTACTATAACACGCGAAAAGGCCTCAGTTCAAGCCAGGGAAAAAATATTATTTTCCATTCCACTGCACAACACTTGTGTGCCTGAAGTGTCCTTTTACAGACTCGGTAATTGAAATTTGTATTTATTTTGTTTACAAGATAATTAGTACTATCAGCAAGTTTTCGTAGTGTAGTGGTTATCACGTCCGTCTCACACACGGGAGGTCCCCAGTTCGATCCTGGGCGGAAACAATTACTATTTTTGTGAGCCTATTTTGTTATTCATTTTTACAACCGAACTAACAGTGCAAAAATCTCATTGTTAACCTTTTTCCCCAAGATCTTTTAACTCTTTTTCAAGTGATAGTCATGATCTTTGTCTTGAACCTTCTTCTCATTTTTTCCGCAATTTTTTTTTTCTGTTTTCTGTAATCCAATTAGTTTGGACAGCCCCCGACAGAAACTAATTTTTTTGGGGTTATCATGCGGGAGTTAATTGGATGTTGTTCCTGTTATAGTTATTGTTATTGTTTGTTTGTTTGTTTGTTTGTCGGGGTGTTTGTTGGGGGTAATTATTTCTGTTTTCCACTTTATTCTTACTCGAGTGTGCTGTGATGTGAATGCTGTATACATGTATCCTGAAAAATGAAATAAGTATATAATATAGATATAAACCAAGTAACACTCGACTAATCCCCTACTATAACACCCGGAAAGGCCTCAGTTTAAGCCTTGGAAAGCAAACTTTTATTTTCCATTCCACAGAACAACTCTTGTGTTTCTGAAGTGTCCTTTTATAGACTCGTTAATGGAAACCTTTACTTATTTTTTACACAATAATTATAATTAGTTATGTCAGCTAGTTTTCGTAGTGTAGTGGTCATCACATCCGTCTCACATACGGGAGGTCCCCAGTTCGAGCCTGGGCGGAAAAGGTTAATCTTTTGTAGTCTATTTTTTTATTCATTTTTACGAATATATATATCTATCAATATTTTAGATCACTCACATTCGTCAAGTTTCCGTAGTGTAGTGGTTATCACGTCCGCCTAACACGCGGAAGGTCCCCAGTTCGAGCCTGGGCGGAAACATTTTTTATTTTCTCTATTTTTTTTCCATAGATAGAGATGTTTATTTTGCAATGGAGTAAACATAGATTTCCACTACTGAGTCTTGAAAACATGATTTCAGGTACTCAAGTGTCGTTCGGTGAAATGTAAAATAAAAGAGGGAAAATTAAAGTTTCCGCCCAGGCTTGAACTGGGGACCTTCCCCGTGTTAGGCGGACGTGATAACCACTACACTACGGAAACTTGCTATTTGAGGTAAATATCTTATAATGGTTGAACTTAGATTTTCACTATCGAGACTTGAAAACTGGATTTAGGGTACTCAGGTGTCGTTCGGTGAAATGGAAAATAAAAGAGAGAAAATCAAGTTTCCGCCCAGCCTTGAACTGGGGACCTTCCGCGTGTTAGGCGGACGTGACAACCACTATACTACGGAAAATTGTTATTCTCTTCCTGAACTAAGATATTGATTTTTATTACGGCTATTATTTTATGATTTTCAGATTTTACTGATCGCATTGTTATGTGGCTCTTATTACCTTTTTCGTAAGATGCAGCTTAAACTTCGAACGACCTCCATCTTAGCCTACTTAAAAAAATCAATAAAAATCCATAAAGATATGATAAACAAAAGATCACTGGCTCGAACTGGGGACCTTATTAGTTTATAACAAAACTCTTCTCTTCCGCCAAGTTTCCGTAGTGTAGTGGTTATCACGTCCGCCTAACACGCGGAAGGTCCCCAGTTCAAGCCTGGGCGGAAACAATTTGTTTTACAATTCTACCAAACGAAACAAGTCTCGGTAATGGATGTTTTGTGTAATGCATTACAACTTGACTATTTCTAACAGCAAGTTTCCGTAGTGTAGTGGTTATCACGTCCACCTAACACGCGGAAGGTCCCCAGTTCAAGCCTGGGCGGAAACAATTTGTTTTACAATTCTACCAAACGAAACAAGTCTCGATAATGGATGTTTTGTGTAATGCATTACAACTTGACTATTTCTAACAGCAAGTTTCCGTAGTGTAATGGTTATCACGTCCGCCGTACACGCGGAAGGTCCCCAGTTCGAGCCTGGGCGGAAACAAAAACGTATATCTTTTTCTTTTATAAAAGAAAAAAGGGAAATTTACTGTAAAAGCTGAGCCAGAATTGGTTTGGTATATGGCTCAGTGGCGCAACGGTAGCGCGTCTGACTCCAGATCAGAAGGTTGCGTGTTCGAATCACGTCTGGGTCAAATTACAACACGTTTTTTCCCCTCACCTTCACTCGGCCATTCCCCTACTATAACACGCGGAAAGGCCTCAGTTCAGCCAGGGAAAAAATATTATTTTCCATTCCACTCACAACACTTGTGTGCCTGAAGTGTCCTTTTACAGACTCGGTAATTGAAATCTGTATTTATTTTGTTTACAAGATAATTAGTACTATCAGCAAGTTTTCGTAGTGTAGTGGTTATCACGTCCGTCTCACACACGGGAGGTCCCCAGTTCGATCCTGGGCGGAAACAATTATTATTTGTGTGAGCCTATTTTGTTATTCATTTTTACAACCGAACTAACAGTGCAAAATTCTCATTGTTAACCTTTTCCCAAAGATCTTTTAACTCTGTTTCAAGTGATATTCATGATCTTTGTCTTGAACCTTCTTCTCATTTTTCCGCAATTTTTTTTTTCTGTTTTCTGTAATCCAATTAGTTTGGACAGCCCCCGACAGAAACTAATTTTTTGGGGGTTATCATGCGGGAGTTAATTGGATGTTGTTCCTGTTATAGTTATTGTTATTGTTTGTTTGTTTGTTTGTCGGGGTGTTTGTTGGGGGTATTTATTTCTGTTTTCCACTTTATTCTTACTCGAGTGTGCTGTGATGTGAATGCTGTATACATGTATCCTGAAAAATGAAATAAGTATAGAATATAGATATAAACCAAGTAACACTCGACTATTCTCCTACTATAACAAGCGGAAAGGCCTCAGTTCAAGCCTTGGAAAGCAAACTTTTATTTTCCATTCCACCGAACAACTCTTGTGTTTCTGAAGTGTCCTTTTATAGACTCGTTAATGGAAATCTTTACCTTTTGTTTACACAATAATTAGTTATATCAGCTAGTTTCCTTAGTGTAGTGGTTGTCACGTCCGTCTCACACACGGGAGGTCCCCAGTTCGAGCCTGGGCGGAAACAATTTATCTTTTAAAGACTATTTCTTCATTCTTTTTACGAATACGGTTGGCAAAGATAGAGGTCGTTGTAATATAGGCCTCATCTTACTTAAGGTAAATCAATAACAAGGTGATAAATATTATCTGTCAATCATATTTCATCAAGTTTCCGTAGTGTAGTGGTTATCACGTCCGCCTAACACGCGGAAGGTCCCCAGTCCAAACCTGGGCGGAGACATTTTTTTCTCTCTTTTTTATTTTCCAAAGAGAGAGATGGTTATTTTGGAATTGATTGAGAAGCCTTCTTTCAATCACTTTTTTTGTTTTTTCACAGAAGGAAGCACTGCGCCGAAAGGATATTTTCAGAACTCGGTAAGTTTATGCTTAGTTCATACCATTTTCCTATCCTGGGCGGAGACAATTTCTTGTTCACTTTTGAAAATGAAAGACTACAATTAAACTAGGCTGAGCTAAGATTGGTTTTGCTTGATAGGAGACACACCCTTGCTTATGGCTCAGTGGCGCAACGGTAGCGCATCTGACTCCAGATCAGAAGGTTCCGTGTTCGAATCACGTCTGGGTCAAATTGCGATACGTAATTTTTCCTCACCTTCACTAGACTATTCCCCTACTATAACACGCGGCAAGGCATCAGTTCAAGCCTGGGAAAAAATACATATATTTCCATTCCACTGCACAACATTTCTGTACCTGAAATGTCTTTTTACATACTCAGTAATGGAAATCTGTATTTATCTTTTTTTACGAGATGATTAGTTATATCAGGTATTTCAATGACAAGGTATTAGATAGAATCTGACAATCGTAAATCGCCGTTATATATTATATCAATATATTAATTCATTTCCATTTCGTCAAGTTTTCGTAGTGTAGTGGTTATCACGTCCGCCTAACACGCGGAAGGTCCCCAGTTCGAGCCTGGGCGGAAACAATTTGTTTTACAATTCCACCAAACGAAACAAGTCTCGGTAACGGATGTTTTTGTGTAATGCATTACAACTTGACTTGTTCTATCAGCAAGTTTCCGTAGTGTAGTGGTTATCACGTCCGCCTAACACGCGGAAGGTCCCCAGTTCGAGCCTGGGCGGAAACAATTTGTTTTACAATTCCACCAAACGAAACAAGTCTCGGTAACGGATGTTTTTGTGTAATGCATTACAACTTGACTTGTTCTATCAGCAAGTTTCCGTAGTGTAGTGGTTATCACGCCCGCCTTACACGCGGAAGGTCTCCAGTTCGAGCCTGGGCGGAAACAAAAACGTATATCTTTTTCTTTTATAAAAGAAAAAAGGGAAATTTACTATAAAAGCTGAGCCAGAATTGGTTTGGTATATGGCTCAGTGGCGCAACGGTAGCGCGTCTGACTCCAGATCAGAAGGTTGCGTGTTCGAATCACGTCTGGGTCAAATTACAACACGTTTTTTCCCCTCACCTTCACTCGGCCATTCCCCAACTATAACACGCGGAAAGGCCTCAGTTCAGCCAGGGAAAAAATATTATTTTCCATTCCACTCACAACACTTGTGTGCCTGAAGTGTCCTTTTACAGACTCGGTAATTGAAATCTGTATTTATTTTGTTTACAAGATAATTAGTTCTATCAGCAAGTTTTCGTAGTGTAGTGGTTATCACGTCCGTCTCACACACGGGAGGTCCCCAGTTCGATCCTGGGCGGAAACAATTATTATTTGTGTGAGCCTATTTTGTTATTCATTTTTACAACCGAACTAACAGTGCAAAATTCTCATGGTTAACCTTTTCCCAAAGTTCTTTTAACTCTGTTTCAAGTGATATTCATGATCTTTGTCTTGAACCTTCTTCTCATTTTTCCGCAATTTTTTTTTTCTGTTTTCTGTAATCCAATTAGTTTGGACAGCCCCCGACAGAAACTAATTTTTTGGGGGTTATCATGCGGGAGTTAATTGGATGTTGTTCCTGTTATAGTTATTGTTATTGTTTGTTTGTTTGTTTGTCGGGGTGTTTGTTGGGGGTATTTATTTCTGTTTTCCACTTTATTCTTACTCGAGTGTGCTGTGATGTGAATGCTGTATACATGTATCCTGAAAAATGAAATAAGTATAGAATATAGATATAAACCAAGTAACACTCGACTATTCTCCTACTATAACAAGCGGAAAGGCCTCAGTTCAAGCCTTGGAAAGCAAACTTTTATTTTCCATTCCACCGAACAACTCTTGTGTTTCTGAAGTGTCCTTTTATAGACTCGTTAATGGAAATCTTTACCTTTTGTTTACACAATAATTAGTTATATCAGCTAGTTTCCGTAGTGTAGTGGTTATCACGTCCGTCTCACACACGGGAGGTCCCCAGTTCGAGCCTGGGCGGAAACAATTTATCTTTTAAAGACTATTTCTTCATTCTTTTTACGAATACGGTTGGCAAAGATAGAGGTCGTTGTAATATAGGCCTCATCTTACTTAAGGTAAATCAATAACAAGGTGATAAATATTATCTGTCAATCATATTTCATCAAGTTTCCGTAGTGTAGTGGTTATCACGTCCGCCTAACACGCGGAAGGTCCCCAGTCCAAACCTGGGCGGAGATATTTTTTTCTCTCTTTTTTATTTTCCAAAGAGAGAGATGGTTATTTTGGAATTGATTGAGAAGCCTTCTTTCAATCACTTTTTTTGTTTTTTCACAGAAGGAAGCACTGCGCCGAAAGGATATTTTCAGAACTCGGTAAGTTTATGCTTAGTTCATACCATTTTCCTATCCTGGGCGGAGACAATTTCTTGTTCACTTTTGAAAATGAAAGACTACAATTAAACTAGGCTGAGCTAAGATTGGTTTTGCTTGATAGGAGACACACCCTTGCTTATGGCTCAGTGGCGCAACGGTAGCGCATCTGACTCCAGATCAGAAGGTTCCGTGTTCGAATCACGTCTGGGTCAAATTGCGATACGTAATTTTTCCTCACCTACACTAGACTATTCCCCTACTATAACACGCGGCAAGGCATCAGTTCAAGCCTGGGAAAAAATACATATATTTCCATTCCACTGCACAACATTTCTGTGCCTGAAATGTCCTTTTACATACTCGGTAATGGAAATCTGTATTTATCTTTTTTTACGAGATGATTAGTTATATCAGGTATTTCAATGACAAGGTATTAGATAGAATCTGACAATCGTAAATCGCCGTTATATATTATATCAATATATTAATTCATTTCCATTTCGTCAAGTTTTCGTAGTGTAGTGGTTATCACGTCCGCCTAACACGCGGAAGGTCCCCAGTTCGAGCCTGGGCGGAAACAATTTGTTTTACAATTCCACCAAACGAAACAAGTCTCGGTAACGGATGTTTTTGTGTAATGCATTACAACTTGACTTGTTCTATCAGCAAGTTTCCGTAGTGTAGTGGTTATCACGTCCGCCTAACACGCGGAAGGTCCCCAGTTCGAGCCTGGGCGGAAACAATTTGTTTACAATTCCACCAAACGAAACAAGTCTCGGTAACGGATGTTTTTGTGTAATGCATTACAACTTGACTTGTTCTATCAGCAAGTTTCCGTAGTGTAGTGGTTATCACGTCCGCCTTACACGCGGAAGGTCCCCAGTTCAAGCCTGGGCGGAAACAAAAACGTATATCTTTTTCTTTTATAAAAGAAAAAAGGGAAATTTACTATAAAAGCTGAGCCAGAATTGGTTTGGTATATGGCTCAGTGGCGCAACGGTAGCGCGTCTGACTCCAGATCAGAAGGTTGCGTGTTCGAATCACGTCTGGGTCAAATTACAACACGTTTTTTCCCCTCACCTTCACTCGGCCATTCCCCAACTATAACACGCGGAAAGGCCTCAGTTCAGCCAGGGAAAAAATATTATTTTCCATTCCACTCACAACACTTGTGTGCCTGAAGTGTCCTTTTACAGACTCGGTAATTGAAATCTGTATTTATTTTGTTTACAAGATAATTTGTACTATCAGCAAGTTTTCGTAGTGTAGTGGTTATCACGTCCGTCTCACACACGGGAGGTCCCCAGTTCGATCCTGGGCGGAAACAATTATTATTTGTGTGAGCCTATTTTGTTATTCATTTTTACAACCGAACTAACAGTGCAAAATTCTCATGGTTAACCTTTTCCCAAAGTTCTTTTAACTCTGTTTCAAGTGATATTCATGATCTTTGTCTTGAACCTTCTTCTCATTTTTCCGCAATTTTTTTTTTCTGTTTTCTGTAATCCAATTAGTTTGGACAGCCCCCGACAGAAACTAATTTTTTGGGGGTTATCATGCGGGAGTTAATTGGATGTTGTTCCTGTTATAGTTATTGTTATTGTTTGTTTGTTTGTTTGTCGGGGTGTTTGTTGGGGGTATTTATTTCTGTTTTCCACTTTATTCTTACTCGAGTGTGCTGTGATGTGAATGCTGTATACATGTATCCTGAAAAATGAAATAAGTATAGAATATAGATATAAACCAAGTAACACTCGACTATTCTCCTACTATAACAAGCGGAAAGGCCTCAGTTCAAGCCTTGGAAAGCAAACTTTTATTTTCCATTCCACCGAACAACTCTTGTGTTTCTGAAGTGTCCTTTTATAGACTCGTTAATGGAAATCTTTACCTTTTGTTTACACAATAATTAGTTATATCAGCTAGTTTCCGTAGTGTAGTGGTTATCACGTCCGTCTCACACACGGGAGGTCCCCAGTTCGAGCCTGGGCGGAAACAATTTATCTTTTAAAGACTATTTCTTCATTCTTTTTACGAATACGGTTGGCAAAGATAGAGGTCGTTGTAATTTAGGCCTCATCTTACTTAAGGTAAATCAATAACAAGGTGATAAATATTATCTGTCAATTATATTTCATCAAGTTTCCGTAGTGTAGTGGTTATCACGTCCGCCTAACACGCGGAAGGTCCCCAGTCCAAACCTGGGCGGAGACATTTTTTTCTCTCTTTTTTATTTTCCAAAGAGAGAGATGGTTATTTTGGAATTGATTGAGAAGCATTCTTTCAATCACTTTTTTTGTTTTTTCACAGAAGGAAGCACTGCGCCGAAAGGATATTTTCAGAACTCGGTAAGTTTATGCTTAGTTCATACCATTTTCCTATCCTGGGCGGAGACAATTTCTTGTTCACTTTTGAAAATGAAAGACTACAATTAAACTAGGCTGAGCTAAGATTGGTTTTGCTTGATAGGAGACACACCCTTGCTTATGGCTCAGTGGCGCAACGGTAGCGCATCTGACTCCAGATCAGAAGGTTCCGTGTTCGAATCACGTCTGGGTCAAATTGCGATACGTAATTTTTCCTCACCTTCACTAGACTATTCCCCTACTATAACACGCGGCAAGGCATCAGTTCAAGCCTGGGAAAAAATACATATATTTCCATTCCACTGCACAACATTTCTGTACCTGAAATGTCTTTTTACATACTCAGTAATGGAAATCTGTATTTATCTTTTTTTACGAGATGATTAGTTATATCAGGTATTTCAATGACAAGGTATTAGATAGAATCTGACAATCGTAAATCGCCGTTATATATTATATCAATATATTAATTCATTTCCATTTCGTCAAGTTTTCGTAGTGTAGTGGTTATCACGTCCGCCTAACACGCGGAAGGTCCCCAGTTCGAGCCTGGGCGGAAACAATTTGTTTTACAATTCCACCAAACGAAACAAGTCTCGGTAACGGATGTTTTTGTGTAATGCATTACAACTTGACTTGTTCTATCAGCAAGTTTCCGTAGTGTAGTGGTTATCACGTCCGCCTAACACGCGGAAGGTCCCCAGTTCGAGCCTGGGCGGAAACAATTTGTTTTACAATTCCATCAAACGAAACAAGTCTCGGTAACGGATGTTTTTGTGTAATGCATTACAACTTGACTTGTTCTATCAGCAAGTTTCCGTAGTGTAGTGGTTATCACGTCCGCCTTACACGCGGAAGGTCTCCAGTTCGAGCCTGGGCGGAAACAAAAACGTATATCTTTTTCTTTTATAAAAGAAAAAAGGGAAATTTACTATAAAAGCTGAGCCAGAATTGGTTTGGTATATGGCTCAGTGGCGCAACGGTAGCGCGTCTGACTCCAGATCAGAAGGTTGCGTGTTCGAATCACGTCTGGGTCAAATTACAACACGTTTTTTCCCCTCACCTTCACTCGGCCATTCCCCAACTATAACACGCGGAAAGGCCTCAGTTCAGCCAGGGAAAAAATATTATTTTCCATTCCACTCACAACACTTGTGTGCCTGAAGTGTCCTTTTACAGACTCGGTAATTGAAATCTGTATTTATTTTGTTTACAAGATAATTAGTTCTATCAGCAAGTTTTCGTAGTGTAGTGGTTATCACGTCCGTCTCACACACGGGAGGTCCCCAGTTCGATCCTGGGCGGAAACAATTATTATTTGTGTGAGCCTATTTTGTTATTCATGTTTACAACCGAACTAACAGTGCAAAATTCTCATGGTTAACCTTTTCCCAAAGTTCTTTTAACTCTGTTTCAAGTGATATTCATGATCTTTGTCTTGAACCTTCTTCTCATTTTTCCGCAATTTTTTTTTTCTGTTTTCTGTAATCCAATTAGTTTGGACAGCCCCCGACAGAAACTAATTTTTTGGGGGTTATCATGCGGGAGTTAATTGGATGTTGTTCCTGTTATAGTTATTGTTATTGTTTGTTTGTTTGTTTGTCGGGGTGTTTGTTGGGGGTATTTATTTCTGTTTTCCACTTTATTCTTACTCGAGTGTGCTGTGATGTAAATGCTGTATACATGTATCCTGAAAAATGAAATAAGTATAGAATATAGATATAAACCAAGTAACACTCGACTATTCTCCTACTATAACAAGCGGAAAGGCCTCAGTTCAAGCCTTGGAAAGCAAACTTTTATTTTCCATTCCACCGAACAACTCTTGTGTTTCTGAAGTGTCCTTTTATAGACTCGTTAATGGAAATCTTTACCTTTTGTTTACACAATAATTAGTTATATCAGCTAGTTTCCGTAGTGTAGTGGTTATCACGTCCGTCTCACACACGGGAGGTCCCCAGTTCGAGCCTGGGCGGAAACAATTTATCTTTTAAAGACTATTTCTTCATTCTTTTTACGAATACGGTTGGCAAAGATAGAGGTCGTTGTAATATAGGCCTCATCTTACTTAAGGTAAATCAATAACAAGGTGATAAATATTATCTGTCAATCATATTTCATCAAGTTTCCGTAGTGTAGTGGTTATCACGTCCGCCTAACACGCGGAAGGTCCCCAGTCCAAACCTGGGCGGAGACATTTTTTTCTCTCTTTTTTATTTTCCAAAGAGAGAGATGGTTATTTTGGAATTGATTGAGAAGCCTTCTTTCAATCACTTTTTTTGTTTTTTCACAGAAGGAAGCACTGCGCCGAAAGGATATTTTCAGAACTCGGTAAGTTTATGCTTAGTTCATACCATTTTCCTATCCTGGGCGGAGACAATTTCTTGTTCACTTTTGAAAATGAAAGACTACAATTAAACTAGGCTGAGCTAAGATTGGTTTTGCTTGATAGGAGACACACCCTTGCTTATGGCTCAGTGGCGCAACGGTAGCGCATCTGACTCCAGATCAGAAGGTTCAGTGTTCGAATCACGTCTGGGTCAAATTGCGATACTTAATTTTTCCTCACCTTCACTAGACTATTCCCCTACTATAACACGCGGCAAGGCATCAGTTCAAGCCTGGGAAAAAATACATATATTTCCATTCCACTGCACAACATTTCTGTGCCTGAAATGTCCTTTTACATACTCGGTAATGGAAATCTGTATTTATCTTTTTTTACAAGATGATTAGTTATATCAGGTATTTCAATGACAAGGTATTAGATAGAATCTGACAATCGTAAATCGCCGTTATATATTATATCAATATATTAATTCATTTCCATTTCGTCAAGTTTTCGTAGTGTAGTGGTTATCACGTCCGCCTAACACGCGGAAGGTCCCCAGTTCAAGCCTGGGCGGAAACATTTGTTTTACAATTCCACCAAACGAAACAAGTCTCGGTAATGGAAGTTTTGTGTAATGTATTACAACTTGAGTTGTTCTATCAGCAAGTTTCCGTAGTGTAGTGGTTATCACGTCCGCCTAACACGCGGAAGGTCCCCAGTTCGAGCCTGGGCGGAAACAAAAACGTATTTCTTTTTCTTTTATGAAATGAAACAAGGCAAATTTACTATAAAAGCTGAGCAAGAATTGTTTTAACATATGGCTCAGTGGCGCAACGGCAGCGCGTCTGACTCCAGATCAGAAGGTTGCGTGTTCGAATCACGTCTGGGTCAAAACGCAACGTTTTTTTCCTCACCTTCACTGTGCTATTTCCCTACTATAACACGCGGAAAGGCCTCAATTCAAGCCTGGGTTGAAACCCTTTTATTTTCCATTCCACTGCACAACACTCGTGTGCCTGAAGTGTCCTTTTACAGACTCGGTAATTGAAATCTGTATTTTTTTTTTTTACAAGATAATAATTACTATTAGCAAGTTTCCGTAGTGTAGTGGTTATCACGACCGTCTCACACACGGGAGGTCCCTAGTTCAAGCCTGGGCGGAAACAATTAATATTTTTGTGAGCCTATTTTGTTATTAATTTTCTCAACCGAACTAGCAATGCAAAATACTCATTGTTAACCTTTTTCCCAGATCTTTTAACTCTCTTTCAAGTGATATTCGTGATCTTTGTCTTGAACCTTCTTCTCATTTTTCCTCAATTTTATATTTTGTTCTGTTACTGTAAACCAATTAGTTTGTACAGCTCCCTGACAGGAACAAGTTTTTGGGGGTAATCCAGCGGGAGTTGATTGGATGTTGTTCCTGTTATTCTTACTGTTGTTTTTTGTTTGTTTGTTTGTTTGTTTGTTTGTTTGTTGGGATATTTATTTTCACTTTATTCTTCCTTGAGTGTGCTGTGATGTGAATGCATGTGTCCCGCAAAATGAAATAAGTATAGAATATAGATATAAACCAAGTAACACTCAACTATTCCCCTACTATAACACCCGGAAAGGCCTCAGTTCAAGCCTGGGAAAACTAACTTTTATTTTCCATTCCACCGAAGCACACTTGTGTTTCAGAAGTATCCTTTTACAGACTCGGTAATGGAAACCTTTATTTATTTTTTACAAGATAATTAGTTCTGTCAGCGAGTTTCCGTAGTGTAGTGGTTATCACGTCCGTCTCACACACCGGAGGTCCCCTGTTCGAGCCTGGGCGGAAACAGTTATTCTTTTGTAGTCTATTTTTTATTCTTTTTTACGAATATATATATCAATATTTTAGATCAGTCACAATTCGTCAAGTTTCCGTAGTGTAGTGGTTATGACGTCCGCCTAACACTCGGAAGGTCCCCAGTTCAAGCCTGGGCGGAGAATTTTTTTTATTTTCTCTATTTTTTTCCATATACAGAGATGGTTATTTTGCAATGGAGTAAACATAGATTTCCACTACTGAGTCTTTAAAACATGATTTCAGGTACTCAATATCGTTCGGTGAAATGTAAAATAAAAGAGGGAAAAAACAAGTTTCCGCCCAGGCTTTAACTGGGGACCTTCCGCGTGTTAGGCGGACGTGATAACCACTACACTACGGAAACTTGCTACTTGAGGTAATTATCTTATAATGGTTAAACTTAGATTTTCACTATCAAGACTTGAAAACTGGATTTAGGGTACTCAGGTGTCGTTCGGTGAAATGGAAAATAAAAGAGAGAAAATAAAGTTTCCGCCCAGCGTTGAACTGGGGACCTTCCGCGTGTTAGGCGGACGTGACAACCACTATACTACGGAAATTTGTTATTCTCTTCCTGAACTAAGATATTGATTTTTATTACGGCTATTATTTTATGATTTTCAGATTTTACTGATCGCATTGTTACGTGAGTCTCATTACCTTTTTTGTAAGATGCGGCTTAAACTTCGAACGACCTCCATCTTAGCATACTTAAAAAAATCCATAAAAATCCATAAAGATATGATAAACAAAAGATCACTGGCTCGAACTAGGGACCTTATTAGTTTATAACAAAACTTTTCTCTTCCGCCAAGTTTCCGTAGTGTAGTGGTTATCACGTCCGCCTAACACGCGGAAGGTCCCCAGTTCGAGCCTGGGCGGAAACAATTTGTTTTACAATTCCACCAAACGAAACAAGTCTCGGTAACGGATGTTTTGTGTAATGCATTACAACTTGACTTGTTCTATCAGCAAGTTTCCGTAGTGTAGTGGTTATCACGTCCGCCTTACACGCGGAAGGTCCCCAATTCAAGCCTGGGAGGAAACAAAAACGTATTTCTTTTTCTTTAATAAAAGAAAATAGGGAAATTTACTATAAAAGCTGAGCCAGAATTGGTTTAGCGTATGGCTCAGTGGCGCAACGGTAGCGCGTCTGACTCCAGATCAGAAGGTTGCGTGTTCGAATCACGTCTGGGTCAAAATGCAACACGTTTTTTTCCTCATCTTATCTCGGCTATTCCCCTACTTTAACACACGGAAAGGCACCAATTCAAGCCTGGAAAAAAACTTTTATTTTCCATTCCACTGCACAACACTTGTGTGCCTGAAGTGTCCTTTTACAGACTCGGTAATTGAAATCTGTATTTCTGTTTTCACAAGATAATTAGTTCTGTTAGTTAGTTTCCGTAGTGTAGTGGTTATCACGTCCGTCTCACACACGGGAGGTCCCCAGTTCGAGCCTGGGCGGAAACAGTTTGTAGTCTATTTTTTTATTCATTTTTACGAATATGTATATATCAATATTTTAGATCACTCACAGTTCGTCAAGTTTCCGTAGTGTAGTGGTTATCACGTCCGCCTAACACGCGGAAGTTCCCAGTTCAAGCCTGGGTGGATTGTTTTTTTTCTCTATTTTTTTTCCATAGAGAGAGATGGTAATTTTGCAATGGATTAAACATAGATTTCCACTACTGAGTCTTGAAAAGATAATTTCAGGTACTCAATATCGTTCGGTAAAATGTAAAATAAAAGAGGGAAAAAAAAGTTTCCGCCCAGGCTTTAACTGGGGACCTTCCGCGTGTTAGGCGGACGTGATAACCACTACACTACGGAAACTTGCTACTTGAGGTAATTATCTTATAATGGTTAAACTTAGATTTTCACTATCGAGACTTGAAAACTGGATTTAGGGTACTCAGGTGTCGTTCGGTGAAATGGAAAATAAAAGAGAGAAAATAAAGTTTCCGCCCAGCGTTGAACTGGGGACCTTCCGCGTGTTAGGCGGACGTGACAACCACTATACTACGGAAATTTGTTATTCTCTTCCTGAACTAAGATATTGATTTTTATTACGGCTATTATTTTATGATTTTCAGATTTTACTGATCGCATTGTTACGTGAGTCTCATTACCTTTTTTGTAAGATGCGGCTTAAACTTCGAACGACCTCCATCTTAGCATACTTAAAAAAATCCATAAAAATCCATAAAGATATGATAAACAAAAGATCACTGGCTCGAACTAGGGACCTTATTAGTTTATAACAAAACTTTTCTCTTCCGCCAAGTTTCCGTAGTGTAGTGGTTATCACGTCCGCCTAACACGCGGAAGGTCCCCAGTTCGAGCCTGGGCGGAAACAATTTGTTTTACAATTCCACCAAACGAAACAAGTCTCGGTAACGGATGTTTTGTGTAATGCATTACAACTTGACTTGTTCTATCAGCAAGTTTCCGTAGTGTAGTGGTTATCACGTCCGCCTTACACGCGGAAGGTCCCCAATTCAAGCCTGGGAGGAAACAAAAACGTATTTCTTTTTCTTTAATAAAAGAAAATAGGGAAATTTACTATAAAAGCTGAGCCAGAATTGGTTTAGCGTATGGCTCAGTGGCGCAACGGTAGCGCGTCTGACTCCAGATCAGAAGGTTGCGTGTTCGAATCACGTCTGGGTCAAAATGCAACACGTTTTTTTCCTCATCTTATCTCGGCTATTCCCCTACTTTAACACACGGAAAGGCACCAATTCAAGCCTGGAAAAAAACTTTTATTTTCCATTCCACTGCACAACACTTGTGTGCCTGAAGTGTCCTTTTACAGACTCGGTAATTGAAATCTGTATTTCTGTTTTCACAAGATAATTAGTTCTGTTAGTTAGTTTCCGTAGTGTAGTGGTTATCACGTCCGTCTCACACACGGGAGGTCCCCAGTTCGAGCCTGGGCGGAAACAGTTTGTAGTCTATTTTTTTATTCATTTTTACGAATATGTATATATCAATATTTTAGATCACTCACAGTTCGTCAAGTTTCCGTAGTGTAGTGGTTATCACGTCCGCCTAACACGCGGAAGTTCCCAGTTCAAGCCTGGGTGGATTGTTTTTTTTCTCTATTTTTTTTCCATAGAGAGAGATGGTAATTTTGCAATGGATTAAACATAGATTTCCACTACTGAGTCTTGAAAAGATAATTTCAGGTACTCAATATCGTTCGGTAAAATGTAAAATAAAAGAGGGAAAAAAAAGTTTCCGCCCAGGCTTTAACTGGGGACCTTCCGCGTGTTAGGCGGACGTGATAACCACTACACTACGGAAACTTGCTACTTGAGGTAATTATCTTATAATGGTTAAACTTAGATTTTCACTATCGAGACTTGAAAACTGGATTTAGGGTACTCAGGTGTCGTTCGGTGAAATGGAAAATAAAAGAGAGAAAATAAAGTTTTCGCCCAGCCTTGAACTGGGGACCTTCCGCGTGTTAGGCGGACGTGACAACCACTATACTACGGAAATTTGTTATTCTCTTCCTGAACTAAGATATTGATTTTTATTACGGCTAATATTTTATGATTTTCAGATTTTACTGATCGCATATTGTTACGTGACTCTCATTACCTTTTTCGTAAGATGCGGCTTAAATTCGAACGACCTCCATCTTAGCATACTTAAAAAAATCCATAAAAATCCATAAAGATATGATAATCAAAAGATCACTGGCTCGAACTGGGGACCTCATTAGTTTATAACAAAACTCTTCTCTTCCGCCAAGTTTCCGTAGTGTAGTGGTTATCACGTCCGCCTAACACGCGGAAGGTCCCCAGTTCAAGCCTGGGCGGAAACAATTTGTTTTACAATTCCACCAAACGAAACAAGACTCGGTAAGGGATGTTTTGTGTAATGCATTACAACTTGACTTGTTTTATCAGCAAGTTTCCGTAGTGTAGTGGTTATCACGTCCGCCTAACACGCGGAAGGTCCCCAGTTCAAGCCTGGGTGGAAACATTTGTTTTACAATTCCACCAAACGAAACAAGTCTCGGTAACGGATGTTTTGTGTAATGCATTACAACTTGACTTCTTCTATCAGCAAGTTTCCGTAGTGTAGTGGTTATCACGTCCGCCTAACACGCGGAAGGTCCCCAGTTCGAGCCTGGGCGGAAACAAAAACGTATTTCTTTTTCTTTTATAAAAGAAAAAAGGGAAATTTACTATAAAAGCTGAGCCAGAATTGGTTTAGCGTATGGCTCAGTGGCGCAACGGTAGCGCGTCTGACTCCAGATCAGAAGGTTGCGTGTTCGAATCACGTCTGCGTCAAAATGCAACACGTTTTTTTCCTCATTTTATCTCGGCTATTCCCCTACTTTAACACGCGGAAAGGCACCAATTCAAGCCTGGAAAAAAAATTATTTTCCATTCCACTGCACTACACTTGTGTGCCTGAAGTGTCCTTTTACAGACTCGGTAATTGAAATCTGTATTTCTTTTTTCACAAGATAATTAGTTCTGTTAGTTAGTTTCCGTAGTGTAGTGGTTATCACGTCCGTCTCACACACGGGAGGTCCCCAGTTCGAGCCTGGGCGGAAACAGTTTGTAGTCTATTTTTTTATTCATTTTTACGAATATGTATATATCAATATTTTAGATCACTCACAGTTCGTCAAGTTTCCGTAGTGTAGTGGTTATCACGTCCGCCTAACACGCGGAAGTTCCCAGTTCAAGCCTGGGTGGATTATTTTTTTTTCCTTTTTTTTTTTCCATAGAGAGAGATGGTAATTTTGCAATGGAGTAAACATAGATTTCTACTACTGAGTCTTTAAAACATGATTTCAGGTACTCAAGTGTCGTTCGGTGAAATGTAAAATAAAAGAGGGAAAAAAAAGTTTCCGCCCAGGCTTTAACTGGGGACCTTCCGCGTGTTAGGCGGACGTGATAACCACTACACTACGGAAACTTGCTACTTGAGGTAATTATCTTATAATGGTTAAACTTAGATTTTCACTATCGAGACTTGAAAACTGGATTTAGGGTACTCAGGTGTCGTTCGGTGAAATGGAAAATAAAAGAGAGAAAATCAAGTTTCCGCCCAGCCTTGAACTGGGGACCTTCCGCGTGTTAGGCGGACGTGACAACCACTATACTACGGAAATTTGTTATTCTCTTCCTGAACTAAGATATTGATTTTTATTACGGCTATTATTTTATGATTTTCAGATTTTACTGATCGCATTGTTATGTGGCTCTTATTACCTTTTTCGTAAGATGCAGCTTAAACTTCGAGCGACCTCCATCTTAGCCTACTTAAAAAAATCAATAAAAATCCATAAAGATACATGATAATCAAAAGATCACTGGCTCGAACTAGGGACCTTATTAGTTTATAACAAAACTCTTCTCTTCCGCCAAGTTTCCGTAGTGTAGTGGTTATCACGTCCGCCTAACACGCGGAAGGTCCCCAGTTCAAGCCTGGGCGGAAACAATTTGTTTTACAATTCCACCAAACGAAACAAGTCTCGGTAATGGATGTTTTGTGTAATGCATTACAACTTGACTATTTCTAACAGCAAGTTTCCGTAGTGTAGTGGTTATCACGTCCGCCTAACACGCGGAAGGTCCCCAGTTCGAGCCTGGGCGGAAACAATTTGTTTTACAATTCCACCAAACGAAACAAGTCTCGGTAACGGATGTTTTTGTGTAATGCATTACAACTTGACTTGTTCTATCAGCAAGTTTCCGTAGTGTAGTGGTTATCACGTCCGCCTTACACGCGGAAGGTCCCCAGTTCGAGCCTGGGCGGAAACAAAAACGTATATCTTTTTCTTTTATAAAAGAAAAAAGGGAAATTTACTATAAAAGCTGAGCCAGAATTGGTTTGGTATATGGCTCAGTGGCGCAACGGTAGCGCGTCTGACTCCAGATCAGAAGGTTGCGTGTTCGAATCACGTCTGGGTCAAATTACAACACGTTTTTTCCCCTCACCTTCACTCGGCCATTCCCCTACTATAACACGCGGAAAGGCCTCAGTTCAGCCAGGGAAAAAATATTATTTTCCATTCCACTCACAACACTTGTGTGCCTGAAGTGTCCTTTTACAGACTCGGTAATTGAAATCTGTATTTATTTTGTTTACAAGATAATTAGTACTATCAGCAAGTTTTCGTAGTGTAGTGGTTATCACGTCCGTCTCACACACGGGAGGTCCCCAGTTCGAGCCTGGGCGGAAACAAAAACGTATATCTTTTTCTTTTATAAAAGAAAAAAGGGAAATTTACTATAAAAGCTGAGCCAGAATTGGTTTGGTATATGGCTCAGTGGCGCAACGGTAGCGCGTCTGACTCCAGATCAGAAGGTTGCGTGTTCGAATCACGTCTGGGTCAAATTACAACACGTTTTTTCCCCTCACCTTCACTCGGCCATTCCCCTAGTATAACACGCGGAAAGGCCTCAGTTCAGCCAGGGAAAAAATATTATTTTCCATTCCACTCACAACACTTGTGTGCCTGAAGTGTCCTTTTACAGACTCGGTAATTGAAATCTGTATTTATTTTGTTTACAAGATATTTAGTACTATCAGCAAGTTTTCGTAGTGTAGTGGTTATCACGTCCGTCTCACACACGGGAGGTCCCCAGTTCGATCCTGGGCGGAAACAATTATTATTTGTGTGAGCCTATTTTGTTATTCATTTTTACAACCGAACTAACAGTGCAAAATTCTCATTGTTAACCTTTTCCCAAAGATCTTTTAACTCTGTTTCAAGTGATATTCATGATCTTTGTCTTGAACCTTCTTCTCATTTTTCCGCAATTTTTTTTTTCTGTTTTCTGTAATCCAATTAGTTTGGACAGCCCCCGACAGAAACTAATTTTTTGGGGTTATCATGCGGGAGTTAATTGGATGTTGTTCCTGTTATAGTTATTGTTGTTGTTTGTTTGTTTGTTTGTCGGGGTGTTTGTTGGGGGTATTTATTTCTGTTTTCCACTTTATTCTTACTCGAGTGTGCTGTGATGTGAATGCTGTACATGTATCCTGAAAAATGAAATAAGTATAGAATATAGATATAAACCAAGTAACACTCGACTATTCCCCTACTATAACACCCGGAAAGGCCTCAGTTCAAGCCTGGAAATGCAAACTTTTATTTTCCATTCCACCGAACAACTCTTGTGTTTCTGAAGTGTCCATTTATAGACCGGTTGATGGAAACATTTACTTATTTTTTACACAATAATTAGTTATGTCAGCTAGTTTCCGTAGTGTAGTGGTTATCACATCCGTCTCACACACGGGAGGTCCCCAGTTCGAGCCTGGGCGGAAACAATTTATCTTTTAAAGACTATTTCTTCATTCTTTTTACGAATACGGTTGGCTAAGATAGAGGTCGTTGTAATTTAGGCCTCATCTTACTTAAGGTAAATCAATAACAAGGTGATAAATATTATCTGTCAATCATATTTCATCAAGTTTCCGTAGTGTAGTGGTTATCACGTCCGCCTAACACGCGGAAGGTCCCCAGTCCAAACCTGGGCGGAGACATTTTTTTCTCTCTTTTTTATTTTCCAAAGAGAGAGATGGTTATTTTGGAATTGATTGAGAAGCCTTCTTTCAATCACTTTTTTTGTTTTTTCACAGAAGGAAGCACTGCGCCGAAAGGATATTTTCAGAACTCGGTAAGTTTATGCTTAGTTCATACCATTTTCCTATCCTGGGCGGAGACAATTTCTTGTTCACTTTTGAAAATGAAAGACTACAATTAAACTAGGCTGAGCTAAGATTGGTTTTGCTTGATAGGAGACACACCCTTGCTTATGGCTCAGTGGCGCAACGGTAGCGCATCTGACTCCAGATCAGAAGGTTCCGTGTTCGAATCACGTCTGGGTCAAATTGCGATACGTAATTTTTCCTCACCTTCACTAGACTATTCCCCTACTATAACACGCGGCAAGGCATCAGTTCAAGCCTGGGAAAAAATACATATGTTTCCATTCCACTGCACAACATTTCTGTGCCTGAAGTGTCCTTTTACATACTCGGTAATGGAAATCTGTATTTATCTTTTTTTACAAGATAATTAGTTATATCAGGTATTTCAATGACAAGGTATTAGATAGAATCTGACAATCGTAAATCGCCGTTATATATTATATCAATATATTAATTCATTTCCATTACGTCAAGTTTTCGTAGTGTAGTGGTTATCACGTCCGCCTAACACGCGGAAGGTCCCCAGTTCAAGCCTGGGCGGAAACATTTGTTTTACAATTCCACCAAACGAAACAAGTCTCGGTAATGGATGTTTTTGTGTAATGTTTTACAACTTGAGTTGTTCTATCAGCAAGTTTCCGTAGTGTAGTGGTTATCACGTCCGCCTAACACGCGGAAGGTCCCCAGTTCGAGCCTGGGCGGAAACAAAAACGTATTTCTTTTTCTTTTATGAAATGAAAAAAGGCAAATTTACTATAAAAGCTGAGCCAGAATTGGTTTAACATATGGCTCAGTGGCGCAACGGCAGCGCGTCTGACTCCAGATCAGAAGGATGCGTGTTCGAATCACGTCTGGGTCAAATCGCAACGTTTTTTTCCTCACCTTTACTGTGCTATTCCCCTACTATAACACGCGGAAAGGCCTCAATTCAAGCCTGGGATGAAACCCTTTTATTTTCCATTCCACTGCACAACACTGGTGTGCCTGAAGTGTCCTTTTACAGACTCGGTAATTGAAATCTGTATTTATTTATTTTACAAGATAATAAGTACTATCAGGTAGTGTAGTGGTTATCACGTCCGTCTCACACATGGGAGGTCCCCAGTTCGAGCCTAGGCGGAAACAGTTAATCTTTTGTTGTCTATTTTTTATTCATTATTACGAATATATATCAATATTTTAGATCACTCTCAGTTCGTCAAGTTTCCGTAGTGTAGTGGTTATCACGTCCGCCTAACACGCGGAAGGTCCCCAGTTCAAGCCTGGGCGGAAACATTTTTTTTATTTTCTCTATTTTTTTCCCATAGATAGAGATGGTTATTTTGCAATGGAGTAAACATAGATTTCTACTACTGAGTCTTTAAAACATGATTTCAGGTACTCAAGTGTCGTTCGGTGAAATGTAAAATAAAAGAGGGAAAAACAAAGTTTCCGCCCAGGCTTGAACTGGGGACCTTCCGCGTGTTAGGCGGACGTGATAACCACTACACTACGGAAACTTGCTACTTGAGGTAATTATCTTATAATGGTTAAACTTAGATTTTCACTACCGAGACTTGAAAAGAGAAATTTTTGGAATTTCAGGTTGCGTGTTCGAATCACGTCTGGGTCAAATTGCGATACGCATTTCTTCCTTACCTTCACTGGACTATTCCCCTACTATAACACGCGGAAAGGCCTCAATCAAGCCTGAGGGAAAATATTCTTTTCCATTCCACTGCATAACACTTGTGTGCCTGAAGTGACCTTTTACAGATTCGGTTATGAAAATCTGTATTTATTTGTTTACAAGATAATTAATACTATCAGCATGTTTTCGTAGTGTAGTGGTTATCACATCCGTCTCACGCACGGGAGGTCCCCAGTTCGAGCCTGGGCGGAAACAGTTAATCTTTTGTAGTCTATTTTTTTTATTCCTTTTTACGAATATATATATCAATATTTTAGATCACTCACAATTCGTCAAGTTTCCGTACCGAGTGGTTATCACGTCCGCCTAACACGCGGAAGGTCCCCAGTTCAAGCCTGGGCGGAAACAATTTTTTTAACTCTATTTTATTTTCCAAAGATAGAGATCGTTGTTTTGCAATGGATTAAACATAGATTTCCACTACTAAGTCTTGAAAACATGATTTCAGGTACTCAATATCGTTCGGTAAAATGTAAAGTAAAAGAGGGAAAAACAAAGTTCCCGCTCAGGCTTTAACTGGGGACCATCCGCGTGTTAGGCGGACGTGATAACCACTACACTACGGAAACTTGTTCTTTGAGGTGATTATCTTATAATGGTTAAACTTAAATTTTCACTACCGAGACTTGAAAAGAGAATTTTATGCGCACATGTGATGTTGGGTGGAAAGGGGAAAAAAGAGTAAAACAATGCTTCCGCTCAGGCTTGACTGGTAAATCGCCGTTATATATTATATCAATATAATAGTTCAGTTACATTTCGTTAAGTTTCCGTAGTGTAGTGGTTATCACGTCCGCCTAACACGCGGAAGGTCCCCAGTTCAAGCCTGGGCGGAAACATTTGTTTTACAATTCCACCAAACAAAACAATTCTCGGTAATGGATGTTCTTTGTGTAATCTATTACAACTTGACTTCTTCTATCAGCAAGTTTCCGTAGTGTAGTGGTTATCACGTCCGCCTAACACGCGGAAGGTCCCCAGTTCGAGCCTGGGCGGAAACAAAGAGGTATTTTTTTTCTTTTATATAATGAAAAAAGGCAATTTTACTGAGTTGAGCCAAAATTGCTTTTGCTTGATAGAAGAGACACCCTTGCATATGGCTCAGTGGCGCAACGGTAGCGCGTCTGACTCCAGATCAGAAGGTTGCGTGTTCGAATCACGTCTGGGTCAAATTGCAACACGTTTTTTCCCTCAACTTCACTCGGCCATTCCCCGACTATAACACGCGGAAAGGCCTCAGTTCAAGCCAGGGAAAAAATATTTTTTTCCATTCCACTGCACAACACTTGTGTACCTGAAGTGTCCTTTTACAGACTCGGTAAGTGAAATCTGTATTTTTTTTTTTTACAAGATAATAAGTACCATCAACAAGTGTTCCTAGTGTAGTGGTTATCACGTCCGTCTCACACACGGGAGGTCCCCAGTTCAAGCCTGGGCGGAAATAATTGTTATTTTGGTGAGCCTATTTTTTTATTCATTTTAACAACCGAACTAACCGTGCAAAATACTCATTGTTAAGCTTTTTCCCCCAGTTCTTTTAACTCTCTTTCAAGTGATATTCGTGAACTTTGTCTTGAACATTCTTCTCATTTTTCCTCAATTTTATATTTTTTTCTGTTACTGTAATCCAATTAGTTTGTACAGCCCCCTGACGGGAACAAGTTTTTGGGGGTAATCCAGCGGGAGTTAATTGGATGTTGTTCCTGTTATTCTTACTGTTGTTTTTTGTTTATTTGTTTGTTTGTTTGTTTGTTTGTTTGTTTGTTGTGGGTATTTATTTCTGTTTTTCACTTTATTGTTCCTTGAGTGTGCTTTGATGTGAATGCATGTGTCCAGAAAAATGAAATAAGTATAGAATATAGATATAAACCAAGTAACACTCGACTATTCCCCTACTATAACACCCGGAAAGGCCTCAGTTCAAGCCTGGGAAAACCAATTTTATTTTCCATTCCACCGAACAACACTTGTATTTCTGAAGTATCCTTTTACAGACTCGGTAATGGAAACCTTTATTTATTTTCTACAAGATAATTAGTTCTGTCATCGAGTTTCCGTAGTGTAGTGGTTATCACGTCCGTCTCACACACGGGAGGTCCCCAGTTCGAGCCTGGGCGGAAACAAATACGTATTTCTTTTTCTTTTATAAAAGAAAAAAGGGAAATTTACTATAAAAGCTGAGCCAGAATTGGTTTGGCATACGGCTCAGTGGCGCAACGGTAGCGCGTCTGACTCCAGATCAGAAGGTTAGTATTCGAATCACGTCTGGGTCAAAATGCAACACGTTTTTTTCCTCATTTTATCTCGGCTATTCCCCTACTTTAACACGCGGAAAGGCACCAATTCAAGCCTGGAAAAAAACTTTTATTTTCCATTCCACTGCACAACACTTGTGTGCCTGAAGTGTCCTTTTACAGACTCGGTAATTGAAATCTGTATTTTTTTTTCCACAAGATGATTAGTTCTGTCAGTTAGTTTCCGTAGTGTAGTGGTTATCACGTCCGTCTCACACACGGGAGGTCCCCAGTTCGAGCCTGGGCGGAAACAGTTTGTAGTCTATTTTTTTATTCATTTTTACAAATATGTATATATCAATATTTTAGATCACTCACAGTTCGTCAAGTTTCCGTAGTGTAGTGGTTATCACGTCCGCCTAACACGCGGAAGTTCCCAGTTCAAGCCTGGGTGGAATTTTTTTTTTTCTCTCTATTTTTTTTCCATAGAGAGAGATGGTAATTTTGCAATGGATTAAACATAGATTTCCACTACTGAGTCTTAAAAAGATAAATTCGGGTACTCAATATCGTTCGGTGAAATGTAATATAAAAGAGGGAAAAAAAGAGTTTCCGCCCAGGCTTTAACTGGGGACCTTCCGCGTGTTAGGCGGACGTGATAACCACTACACTACGGAAACTTGCTACTTGAGGTAATTATCTTATAATGGTTAAACTTAGATTTTCACTATCGAGACTTGAAAACTGGATTTAGGGTACTCAGGTGTCGTTCCGTGAAATGGAAAATAAAAGAGAGAAAATCAAGTTTCCGCCCTTCCTTGAACTGGGGACCTTCCGCGTGTTAGGCGGACGTGACAACCACTATACTACAGAAATTTGTTATTCTCTTCCTGAACTAAGATATTGATTTTTATTACGGCTATTATTTTATGATTTTCAGATTTTACTGATCGCATTGTTACGTGACTCTCATTACCTTTTTCGTAAGATGCGGCTTAAACTTCGAACGACCTCCATCTTAGCATACTTAAAAAAATCCTCAAAAATCCATAAAGATATGATAAACAAAAGATCACTGGCTCGAACTGGGGACCTTATTAGTTTATAACAAAACTCTTCTCTTCCGCCAAGTTTCCGTAGTGTAGTGGTTATCACGTCCGCCTAACACGCGGAAGGTCCCCAGTTCGAGCCTGGGCGGAAACAATTTGTTTTACAATTCCACCAAACGAAACAAGTCTCGGTAAGGGATGTTTTGTGTAATGCATTACAACTTGACTTGTTTTATCAGCAAGTTTTCGTAGTGTAGTGGTTAGCACGTCCGCCTAACACGCGGAAGGTCCCCAATTCAAGCCTGGGTGGAAACATTTGTTTTACAATTCCACCAAACGAAACAAGTCTCGGTAACGGATGTTTTGTGTAATGCATTACAACTTGACTTGTTCTATCAGCAAGTTTCCGTAGTGTAGTGGTTATCACGTCCGCCTAACACGCGGAAGGTCCCCAGTTCGAGCCTGGGCGGAAACAAAAACGTATTTCTTTTTCTTTTATAAAAAAAAAAAAGGGAAATTTACTATAAAAGCTGAGCCAGAATTGGTTTAGCGTATGGCTCAGTGGCGCAACGGTAGCGCGTCTGACTCCAGATCGGAAGGTTGCGTGTTCGAATCACGTCTGGGTCAAAATGCAACACGTTTTTTTCCTCATCTCATCCCGGCTATTCCCCTACTTTAACACGCGGAAAGGCACCAATTCAAGCCTGGAAAAAAAACTTTTATTTTCCATTCCACTGCACAACACTTGTGTGCCTGAAGTGTCCTTTTACAGACTCGGTAATTGAAATCTGTATTTCTTTTTTCACAAGATAATTAGTTCTGTTAGTTAGTTTCCGTAGTGTAGTGGTTATCACGTCCGTCTCACACACGGGAGGTCCCCAGTTCGAGCCTGGGCGGAAACAGTTTGTAGTCTATATTTTTATTCATTTTTACGAATATGTATATATCAATATTTTAGATCACTCACAGTTCGTCAAGTTTCCGTAGTGTAGTGGTTATCACGTCCGCCTAACACGCGGAAGTTCCCAGTTCAAGCCTGGGTGGATTATTTTTTTTTCTCTATTTTTTATCCATAGAGAGAGATGGTAATTTTGCAATGGATTAAACATAGATTTCTACTACTGAGTCTTGAAAAGATAATTTCAGGTACTCAATATCGTTCGGTAAAATGTAAAATAAAAGAGGGAAAAAAAAAGTTTCCGCCCAGGCTTTAACTGGGGACCTTCCGCGTGTTAGGCGGACGTGATAACCACTACACTACGGAAACTTGCTACTTGAGGTAATTATCTTATAATGGTTAAACTTAGATTTTCACTATCGAGACTTGAAAACTGGATTTAGGGTACTCAGGTGTCGTTCGGTGAAATGGAAAATAAAAGAGAGAAAATCAAGTTTCCGCCCAGCCTTGAACTGGGGACCTTCCGCGTGTTAGGCGGACGTGACAACCACTATACTACGGAAATTTGTTATTCTCTTCCTGAACTAAGATATTGATTTTTATTACGGCTATTATTTTATGATTTTCAGATTTTACTGATCGCATTGTTACGTGACTCTCATTACCTTTTTCGTAAGATGCGGCTTAAACTTCGAACGACCTCCATCTTAGCATACTTAAAAAAATCCATAAAAATCCATAAAGATATGATAAACAAAAGATCACTGGCTCGAACTGGGGACCTTATTAGTTTATAACAAAACTCTTCTCTTCCGCCAAATTTCCGTAGTGTAGTGGTTATCACGTCCGCCTAACACGCGGAAGGCCCCTAGTTCGAGCCTGGGCGGAAACAATTTGTTTTACAATTCCACCAAACAAAAAAGTCTCGGTAATGGATGTTTTGTGTAATGCATTACAACTTGACTTGTTCTATCAGCAAGTTTCCGTAGTGTAGTGGTTATCACGTCCGCCTTACACGCGGAAGGTCCCCAGTTCGAGCCTGGGCGGAAACAAAAACGTATTTCTTTTTCTTTTATATAATAAAAAAAAGGCAATTTTACTAAGCTGAGCCAAAATTGCTTTTGCTTGATAGGAGAGATACCCTTGCATATGGTTGAGTGGCGCAACGGTAGCGCGTCTTACTCCAGATCAGAAGGTTGAGTGTTCGAATCACGTCTGGGTCAAAATGCAACACGTTTTTTTCCTCATCTTATCTCGGCTATTCCCCTACTTTAACACGCGGAAAGGCACCAATTCAAGCCTGGAAAAAAAACTTTTATTTTCCATTCCACTGCACAACACTTGTGTGCCTGAAGTGTCCTTTTACAGACTCGGTAATTGAAATCAGTATTTCTTTTTTCACAAGAAAATTAGTTCTGTAAGTTAGTTTCCGTAGTGTAGTGGTTATCACGTCCGTCTCACACACGGGAGGTCCCCAGTTCGAGCCTGGGCGGAAACAGTTTGTAGTCTATTTTGTTATTCATTTTTACGAATATGCATATATCAATATTTTAGATCACTCACAGTTCGTCAAGTTTCCGTAGTGAAGTGGTTATCACGTCCGCCTAACACGCGGAAGTTCCCAGTTCAAGCCTGGGTGGATTTTTTTTTTCTCTATTTTTTTTCCATAGAGAGAGATGGTAATTTTGCGATGGATTAAACATAGATTTCCACCACTGAGTCTTGAAAAGATAATTTCAGGTACTCAAGTGTCGTTCGGTAAAATGTAAAATAAAAGAGGGAAAAAAAAAGTTTCCGACCAGGCTTGAACTGGGGACCTTCCGCGTGTTAGGCGGACGTGATAACCACTACACTACAGAAACCTGCTTTTTGAGGAAATATCTTATAATGGTTAAACTTAGATTTTCACTACCGAGACTTGAAAAGAGAATTTTCGTGTGAATTTCAGGTTGCGTGTTCGAATCACGTCTGGGTCAAATTGCGATACGTATTTCTTCCTCACCTTCATTTGACTATTCCCCTACCATAACATGCGGAAAGGCCTCGGTTCAAGCCTGGGAAAAATAATATTTTCCATTCCACTGCACAACACTTGTGTGCCTGTAGTGTCCTTTTACAGACTCGGTAATTGAAATCTGTATTTATTTTTTGTAAAGATAATTAGTACTATCAGCAAGTTTTCGTAGTGTAGTGGTTATCATGTCCGTCTCACACACGGGAGCTCCCCCGTTCAAGCCTGGGCGGAAATAGTTGATATTTTGGTGAGCCTATTTTTTTATTCATTTTTACAACCGAACTAACAGTGCAAAATACTCATTGTTAAGCTTTTTCCCCCAGTTCTTATAACTCTCTTTCAAGTGATATTCCTGATCTTTGTCTTGAACATTCTTCTCATTTTTCCTCAATTTTATATTTTTTTCTGTTACTGTAATCCAATTAGTTTGTACAGCCCCCTGACAGGAACGAGTTTGGGGGGTAATCCAGCGGGAGTTAATTGGATGTTGTTCCTGTTATTCTTACTGTTGTTTTTTGTTTGTTTGTTTGTTTGTTAGTTTGTTGGGGGTATTTATTTCTGTTTTTCACTTTATTCTTCCTTGAGTGTGCTGTGATGTGAATGCATAGGTCCCGAAAAATGAAATAAGTATAGAATATAGATATAAACCAAGTAACACTCGACTATTCCCCTACTATAACACCCGGAAAGGGCTCAGTTCAAGCCAGGGAAAACCAACTTTTAGTTTCCATTCCACCGAACAACACTTGTATTTCTGAAGTATCCTTTTACAGACTCGGTAATGGAAACCTTTATTTATTTTCTACAAGATAATTAGTTCTGTCATCGAGTTTCCGTAGTGTAGTGGTTATCACGTCCGTCTCACACACGGGAGGTCCCCAGTTCGAGCCTGGGCGGAAACAAATACGCATTTCTTTCTTTTTTATAAAAGAAAAAAGGGAAATTTACTATAAAAGCTGAGCCAGAATTGGTTTAGCGTATGGCTCAGTGGCGCAACGGTAGCGCGTCTGACTCCAGATCAGAAGGTTGCGTGTTCGAATCACGTCTGGGTCAAAATGCAACACGTTTTTTTCCTCATTTTATCTCGGCTATTCCCCTACTTTAACACGCGGAAAGCCACCAATTCAAGCCTGGAAAAAAAACTTTTATTTTCCATTCCACTGCACAACACTTGTGTGCCTAAAGTGTCCTTTTACAGACTCGGTAATTGAAATCTGTATTTCTTTTTTCACAAGATAATTAGTTCTTTCAGTTAGTTTCCGTAGTGTAGTGGTTATCACGTCCGTCTCACACACGGGAGGTCCCCAGTTCGAGCCTGGGCGGAAACAGTTTGTAGTCTATTTTTTTTATTCATTTTTACGAATATGTATATATCAATATTTTAGATCACTCACAGTTCGTCAAGTTTCCGTAGTGTAGTGGTTATCACGTCCGCCTAACACGCGGAAGTTCCCAGTTCAAGCCTGGTGGAATTTGTTATTTGTTTTTCTTTTTTTTCCATAGAGAGAGATGGTAATTTTGCAATGGAATACAGATAGATTTCCACTACTGAGTCTTGAAAAGATAATTTCAGGTACTCAAGTGTCGTTGGGTGAAATGTAAAATAAAAGAGGGAAAAATAAAGTTTCCGCCCAGGCTTGAACTGGGGACCTTCCGCGTGTTAGGCGGACGTGATAACCACTACACTACCGAAACTTGCTTTTTGAGGAAATATCTTATAATGGTTAAACTTCGATATTTACTACCGAGACTTGAAAAGAAAATTTCATTTGAATTTCAGGTTTCGTGTTGGAATCACGTCTGGGTCAAATTGCGATACGTATTTCTTCCTCACCTTCACTCGACTATTCCCCTACTAAAACACACGGACAGGCCTCAATCAAGACTGTGGGAAAATGTTATTTTCCATCCCACTGCACAACACTTGTGTGCCTGAAGTGACCTTTTACAGATTCGGTTATGCAAATCTGTATTGATTAATTTTACAAGATAATTAGTTCTAGAAGCAAGTTTCCGTAGTGTAGTGGTTATCACGTCCGCCTTACACGCGGAAGGTCCCCAGTTCAAGCCTGGGCGGAAACAATTTGTTTTACAAGTCCACCAAACGAAACAAGTCTCGGTAATGGATGTTTTGTGTAATGCATTACAACTTGACTTGTTCTATCAGCAAGTTTTCGTAGTGTAGTGGTTATCACGTCCGCCTAACACGCGGAAGGTCCCCAGTTCAAGCCTGGGTGGAAACATTTGTTTTACAATTCCACCAAACAAAAAAGTCTCGGTAATGGATGTTTTTGTGTAATGCATTACAACTTAACTTCTTCTATCAGCAAGTTTCCGTAGTGTAGTGGTTATCACGTCCGCGTAACACGCGGAAGGTCCCCAGTTCGAGCCTGGGCGGAAACAAAGAGGTATTTCTTTTTCTTTTAAATAATAAAAAAAAAGGCAATTTTACTAAGCTGAGCCAAAATTGCTTTTGCTTGATAGGAGAGATACCCTTGCATATGGTTCAGTGGCGCAACGGTAGCGCGTCTGACTCCAGATCAGAAGGTAATTGCGTGTTCGAATCACGTGTGGGTCAAAATGCAACACGTTTTTTTCCTCATCTTATCTCGGCTATTTCCCTACTTTAACACGCGGAAAGGCACCAATTCAAGCCTGGAAACAAAAACTTTTATTTTCCATTCCACTGCACAACACTTGTGTGCCTGAAGTGTCCTTTTTCAGACTCGGTAATTGAAATCTGTATTTCTTTTTTCACAAGATAATTAGTTCTGTTAGTTAGTTTCCGTAGTGCAGTGGTTATCACGTCCGTCTCACACACGGGAGGTCCCCAGTTCGAGCCTGGGCGGAAACAGTTTGTAGTCTATTTTTTTATTCATTTTTACGAATATGTATATATCAATATTTTAGATCACTCACAGTTTGTCAAGTTTCAGTAGTGTATAGTGGTTATCACGTCCGCCTAACACGCGGAAGTTCCCAGTTCAAACCTGGGTGGAATTTTTTGTTTTTTCTATTTTTTTTTCCATAGAGAGAGATGGTAATTTTGCAATGGATTAAACATAGATTTCCACTACTCCGTCCGTCCGTCCGTCCGTCCGTCCGTCCGTCCGTCCGTCCGTCCGTCCGTCCGTCCGTCCGTCCGTCCGTCCGTCCGTCCGTCCGTCCGTCCGTCCGTCCGTCCGTCCGTCCGTCCGTCCGTCCGTCCGTCCGTCCGTCCGTCCGTCCGTCCGTCCGTCCGTCCGTCCGTCCGTCCGTCCGTCCGTCCGTCCGTCCGTCCGTCCGTCCGTCCGTCCGTCCGTCCGTCCGTCCGTCCGTCCGTCCGTCCGTCCGTCCGTCCGTCCGTCCGTCCGTCCGTCCGTCCGTCCGTCCGTCCGTCCGTCCGTCCGTCCGTCCGTCCGTCCGTCCGTCCGTCCGTCCGTCCGTCCGTCCGTCCGTCCGTCCGTCCGTCCGTCCGTCCGTCCGTCCGTCCGTCCGTCCGTCCGTCCGTCCGTCCGTCCGTCCGTCCGTCCGTCCGTCCGTCCGTCCGTCCGTCCGTCCGTCCGTCCGTCCGTCCGTCCGTCCGTCCGTCCGTCCGTCCGTCCGTCCGTCCGTCCGTCCGTCCGTCCGTCCGTCCGTCCGTCCGTCCGTCCGTCCGTCCGTCCGTCCGTCCGTCCGTCCGTCCGTCCGTCCGTCCGTCCGTCCGTCCGTCCGTCCGTCCGTCCGTCCGTCCGTCCGTCCGTCCGTCCGTCCGTCCGTCCGTCCGTCCGTCCGTCCGTCCGTCCGTCCGTCCGTCCGTCCGTCCGTCCGTCCGTCCGTCCGTCCGTCCGTCCGTCCGTCCGTCCGTCCGTCCGTCCGTCCGTCCGTCCGTCCGTCCGTCCGTCCGTCCGTCCGTCCGTCCGTCCGTCCGTCCGTCCGTCCGTCCGTCCGTCCGTCCGTCCGTCCGTCCGTCCGTCCGTCCGTCCGTCCGTCCGTCCGTCCGTCCGTCCGTCCGTCCGTCCGTCCGTCCGTCCGTCCGTCCGTCCGTCCGTCCGTCCGTCCGTCCGTCCGTCCGTCCGTCCGTCCGTCCGTCCGTCCGTCCGTCCGTCCGTCCGTCCGTCCGTCCGTCCGTCCGTCCGTCCGTCCGTCCGTCCGTCCGTCCGTCCGTCCGTCCGTCCGTCCGTCCGTCCGTCCGTCCGTCCGTCCGTCCGTCCGTCCGTCCGTCCGTCCGTCCGTCCGTCCGTCCGTCCGTCCGTCCGTCCGTCCGTCCGTCCGTCCGTCCGTCCGTCCGTCCGTCCGTCCGTCCGTCCGTCCGTCCGTCCGTCCGTCCGTCCGTCCGTCCGTCCGTCCGTCCGTCCGTCCGTCCGTCCGTCCGTCCGTCCGTCCGTCCGTCCGTCCGTCCGTCCGTCCGTCCGTCCGTCCGTCCGTCCGTCCGTCCGTCCGTCCGTCCGTCCGTCCGTCCGTCCGTCCGTCCGTCCGTCCGTCCGTCCGTCCGTCCGTCCGTCCGTCCGTCCGTCCGTCCGTCCGTCCGTCCGTCCGTCCGTCCGTCCGTCCGTCCGTCCGTCCGTCCGTCCGTCCGTCCGTCCGTCCGTCCGTCCGTCCGTCCGTCCGTCCGTCCGTCCGTCCGTCCGTCCGTCCGTCCGTCCGTCCGTCCGTCCGTCCGTCCGTCCGTCCGTCCGTCCGTCCGTCCGTCCGTCCGTCCGTCCGTCCGTCCGTCCGTCCGTCCGTCCGTCCGTCCGTCCGTCCGTCCGTCCGTCCGTCCGTCCGTCCGTCCGTCCGTCCGTCCGTCCGTCCGTCCGTCCGTCCGTCCGTCCGTCCGTCCGTCCGTCCGTCCGTCCGTCCGTCCGTCCGTCCGTCCGTCCGTCCGTCCGTCCGTCCGTCCGTCCGTCCGTCCGTCCGTCCGTCCGTCCGTCCGTCCGTCCGTCCGTCCGTCCGTCCGTCCGTCCGTCCGTCCGTCCGTCCGTCCGTCCGTCCGTCCGTCCGTCCGTCCGTCCGTCCGTCCGTCCGTCCGTCCGTCCGTCCGTCCGTCCGTCCGTCCGTCCGTCCGTCCGTCCGTCCGTCCGTCCGTCCGTCCGTCCGTCCGTCCGTCCGTCCGTCCGTCCGTCCGTCCGTCCGTCCGTCCGTCCGTCCGTCCGTCCGTCCGTCCGTCCGTCCGTCCGTCCGTCCGTCCGTCCGTCCGTCCGTCCGTCCGTCCGTCCGTCCGTCCGTCCGTCCGTCCGTCCGTCCGTCCGTCCGTCCGTCCGTCCGTCCGTCCGTCCGTCCGTCCGTCCGTCCGTCCGTCCGTCCGTCCGTCCGTCCGTCCGTCCGTCCGTCCGTCCGTCCGTCCGTCCGTCCGTCCGTCCGTCCGTCCGTCCGTCCGTCCGTCCGTCCGTCCGTCCGTCCGTCCGTCCGTCCGTCCGTCCGTCCGTCCGTCCGTCCGTCCGTCCGTCCGTCCGTCCGTCCGTCCGTCCGTCCGTCCGTCCGTCCGTCCGTCCGTCCGTCCGTCCGTCCGTCCGTCCGTCCGTCCGTCCGTCCGTCCGTCCGTCCGTCCGTCCGTCCGTCCGTCCGTCCGTCCGTCCGTCCGTCCGTCCGTCCGTCCGTCCGTCCGTCCGTCCGTCCGTCCGTCCGTCCGTCCGTCCGTCCGTCCGTCCGTCCGTCCGTCCGTCCGTCCGTCCGTCCGTCCGTCCGTCCGTCCGTCCGTCCGTCCGTCCGTCCGTCCGTCCGTCCGTCCGTCCGTCCGTCCGTCCGTCCGTCCGTCCGTCCGTCCGTCCGTCCGTCCGTCCGTCCGTCCGTCCGTCCGTCCGTCCGTCCGTCCGTCCGTCCGTCCGTCCGTCCGTCCGTCCGTCCGTCCGTCCGTCCGTCCGTCCGTCCGTCCGTCCGTCCGTCCGTCCGTCCGTCCGTCCGTCCGTCCGTCCGTCCGTCCGTCCGTCCGTCCGTCCGTCCGTCCGTCCGTCCGTCCGTCCGTCCGTCCGTCCGTCCGTCCGTCCGTCCGTCCGTCCGTCCGTCCGTCCGTCCGTCCGTCCGTCCGTCCGTCCGTCCGTCCGTCCGTCCGTCCGTCCGTCCGTCCGTCCGTCCGTCCGTCCGTCCGTCCGTCCGTCCGTCCGTCCGTCCGTCCGTCCGTCCGTCCGTCCGTCCGTCCGTCCGTCCGTCCGTCCGTCCGTCCGTCCGTCCGTCCGTCCGTCCGTCCGTCCGTCCGTCCGTCCGTCCGTCCGTCCGTCCGTCCGTCCGTCCGTCCGTCCGTCCGTCCGTCCGTCCGTCCGTCCGTCCGTCCGTCCGTCCGTCCGTCCGTCCGTCCGTCCGTCCGTCCGTCCGTCCGTCCGTCCGTCCGTCCGTCCGTCCGTCCGTCCGTCCGTCCGTCCGTCCGTCCGTCCGTCCGTCCGTCCGTCCGTCCGTCCGTCCGTCCGTCCGTCCGTCCGTCCGTCCGTCCGTCCGTCCGTCCGTCCGTCCGTCCGTCCGTCCGTCCGTCCGTCCGTCCGTCCGTCCGTCCGTCCGTCCGTCCGTCCGTCCGTCCGTCCGTCCGTCCGTCCGTCCGTCCGTCCGTCCGTCCGTCCGTCCGTCCGTCCGTCCGTCCGTCCGTCCGTCCGTCCGTCCGTCCGTCCGTCCGTCCGTCCGTCCGTCCGTCCGTCCGTCCGTCCGTCCGTCCGTCCGTCCGTCCGTCCGTCCGTCCGTCCGTCCGTCCGTCCGTCCGTCCGTCCGTCCGTCCGTCCGTCCGTCCGTCCGTCCGTCCGTCCGTCCGTCCGTCCGTCCGTCCGTCCGTCCGTCCGTCCGTCCGTCCGTCCGTCCGTCCGTCCGTCCGTCCGTCCGTCCGTCCGTCCGTCCGTCCGTCCGTCCGTCCGTCCGTCCGTCCGTCCGTCCGTCCGTCCGTCCGTCCGTCCGTCCGTCCGTCCGTCCGTCCGTCCGTCCGTCCGTCCGTCCGTCCGTCCGTCCGTCCGTCCGTCCGTCCGTCCGTCCGTCCGTCCGTCCGTCCGTCCGTCCGTCCGTCCGTCCGTCCGTCCGTCCGTCCGTCCGTCCGTCCGTCCGTCCGTCCGTCCGTCCGTCCGTCCGTCCGTCCGTCCGTCCGTCCGTCCGTCCGTCCGTCCGTCCGTCCGTCCGTCCGTCCGTCCGTCCGTCCGTCCGTCCGTCCGTCCGTCCGTCCGTCCGTCCGTCCGTCCGTCCGTCCGTCCGTCCGTCCGTCCGTCCGTCCGTCCGTCCGTCCGTCCGTCCGTCCGTCCGTCCGTCCGTCCGTCCGTCCGTCCGTCCGTCCGTCCGTCCGTCCGTCCGTCCGTCCGTCCGTCCGTCCGTCCGTCCGTCCGTCCGTCCGTCCGTCCGTCCGTCCGTCCGTCCGTCCGTCCGTCCGTCCGTCCGTCCGTCCGTCCGTCCGTCCGTCCGTCCGTCCGTCCGTCCGTCCGTCCGTCCGTCCGTCCGTCCGTCCGTCCGTCCGTCCGTCCGTCCGTCCGTCCGTCCGTCCGTCCGTCCGTCCGTCCGTCCGTCCGTCCGTCCGTCCGTCCGTCCGTCCGTCCGTCCGTCCGTCCGTCCGTCCGTCCGTCCGTCCGTCCGTCCGTCCGTCCGTCCGTCCGTCCGTCCGTCCGTCCGTCCGTCCGTCCGTCCGTCCGTCCGTCCGTCCGTCCGTCCGTCCGTCCGTCCGTCCGTCCGTCCGTCCGTCCGTCCGTCCGTCCGTCCGTCCGTCCGTCCGTCCGTCCGTCCGTCCGTCCGTCCGTCCGTCCGTCCGTCCGTCCGTCCGTCCGTCCGTCCGTCCGTCCGTCCGTCCGTCCGTCCGTCCGTCCGTCCGTCCGTCCGTCCGTCCGTCCGTCCGTCCGTCCGTCCGTCCGTCCGTCCGTCCGTCCGTCCGTCCGTCCGTCCGTCCGTCCGTCCGTCCGTCCGTCCGTCCGTCCGTCCGTCCGTCCGTCCGTCCGTCCGTCCGTCCGTCCGTCCGTCCGTCCGTCCGTCCGTCCGTCCGTCCGTCCGTCCGTCCGTCCGTCCGTCCGTCCGTCCGTCCGTCCGTCCGTCCGTCCGTCCGTCCGTCCGTCCGTCCGTCCGTCCGTCCGTCCGTCCGTCCGTCCGTCCGTCCGTCCGTCCGTCCGTCCGTCCGTCCGTCCGTCCGTCCGTCCGTCCGTCCGTCCGTCCGTCCGTCCGTCCGTCCGTCCGTCCGTCCGTCCGTCCGTCCGTCCGTCCGTCCGTCCGTCCGTCCGTCCGTCCGTCCGTCCGTCCGTCCGTCCGTCCGTCCGTCCGTCCGTCCGTCCGTCCGTCCGTCCGTCCGTCCGTCCGTCCGTCCGTCCGTCCGTCCGTCCGTCCGTCCGTCCGTCCGTCCGTCCGTCCGTCCGTCCGTCCGTCCGTCCGTCCGTCCGTCCGTCCGTCCGTCCGTCCGTCCGTCCGTCCGTCCGTCCGTCCGTCCGTCCGTCCGTCCGTCCGTCCGTCCGTCCGTCCGTCCGTCCGTCCGTCCGTCCGTCCGTCCGTCCGTCCGTCCGTCCGTCCGTCCGTCCGTCCGTCCGTCCGTCCGTCCGTCCGTCCGTCCGTCCGTCCGTCCGTCCGTCCGTCCGTCCGTCCGTCCGTCCGTCCGTCCGTCCGTCCGTCCGTCCGTCCGTCCGTCCGTCCGTCCGTCCGTCCGTCCGTCCGTCCGTCCGTCCGTCCGTCCGTCCGTCCGTCCGTCCGTCCGTCCGTCCGTCCGTCCGTCCGTCCGTCCGTCCGTCCGTCCGTCCGTCCGTCCGTCCGTCCGTCCGTCCGTCCGTCCGTCCGTCCGTCCGTCCGTCCGTCCGTCCGTCCGTCCGTCCGTCCGTCCGTCCGTCCGTCCGTCCGTCCGTCCGTCCGTCCGTCCGTCCGTCCGTCCGTCCGTCCGTCCGTCCGTCCGTCCGTCCGTCCGTCCGTCCGTCCGTCCGTCCGTCCGTCCGTCCGTCCGTCCGTCCGTCCGTCCGTCCGTCCGTCCGTCCGTCCGTCCGTCCGTCCGTCCGTCCGTCCGTCCGTCCGTCCGTCCGTCCGTCCGTCCGTCCGTCCGTCCGTCCGTCCGTCCGTCCGTCCGTCCGTCCGTCCGTCCGTCCGTCCGTCCGTCCGTCCGTCCGTCCGTCCGTCCGTCCGTCCGTCCGTCCGTCCGTCCGTCCGTCCGTCCGTCCGTCCGTCCGTCCGTCCGTCCGTCCGTCCGTCCGTCCGTCCGTCCGTCCGTCCGTCCGTCCGTCCGTCCGTCCGTCCGTCCGTCCGTCCGTCCGTCCGTCCGTCCGTCCGTCCGTCCGTCCGTCCGTCCGTCCGTCCGTCCGTCCGTCCGTCCGTCCGTCCGTCCGTCCGTCCGTCCGTCCGTCCGTCCGTCCGTCCGTCCGTCCGTCCGTCCGTCCGTCCGTCCGTCCGTCCGTCCGTCCGTCCGTCCGTCCGTCCGTCCGTCCGTCCGTCCGTCCGTCCGTCCGTCCGTCCGTCCGTCCGTCCGTCCGTCCGTCCGTCCGTCCGTCCGTCCGTCCGTCCGTCCGTCCGTCCGTCCGTCCGTCCGTCCGTCCGTCCGTCCGTCCGTCCGTCCGTCCGTCCGTCCGTCCGTCCGTCCGTCCGTCCGTCCGTCCGTCCGTCCGTCCGTCCGTCCGTCCGTCCGTCCGTCCGTCCGTCCGTCCGTCCGTCCGTCCGTCCGTCCGTCCGTCCGTCCGTCCGTCCGTCCGTCCGTCCGTCCGTCCGTCCGTCCGTCCGTCCGTCCGTCCGTCCGTCCGTCCGTCCGTCCGTCCGTCCGTCCGTCCGTCCGTCCGTCCGTCCGTCCGTCCGTCCGTCCGTCCGTCCGTCCGTCCGTCCGTCCGTCCGTCCGTCCGTCCGTCCGTCCGTCCGTCCGTCCGTCCGTCCGTCCGTCCGTCCGTCCGTCCGTCCGTCCGTCCGTCCGTCCGTCCGTCCGTCCGTCCGTCCGTCCGTCCGTCCGTCCGTCCGTCCGTCCGTCCGTCCGTCCGTCCGTCCGTCCGTCCGTCCGTCCGTCCGTCCGTCCGTCCGTCCGTCCGTCCGTCCGTCCGTCCGTCCGTCCGTCCGTCCGTCCGTCCGTCCGTCCGTCCGTCCGTCCGTCCGTCCGTCCGTCCGTCCGTCCGTCCGTCCGTCCGTCCGTCCGTCCGTCCGTCCGTCCGTCCGTCCGTCCGTCCGTCCGTCCGTCCGTCCGTCCGTCCGTCCGTCCGTCCGTCCGTCCGTCCGTCCGTCCGTCCGTCCGTCCGTCCGTCCGTCCGTCCGTCCGTCCGTCCGTCCGTCCGTCCGTCCGTCCGTCCGTCCGTCCGTCCGTCCGTCCGTCCGTCCGTCCGTCCGTCCGTCCGTCCGTCCGTCCGTCCGTCCGTCCGTCCGTCCGTCCGTCCGTCCGTCCGTCCGTCCGTCCGTCCGTCCGTCCGTCCGTCCGTCCGTCCGTCCGTCCGTCCGTCCGTCCGTCCGTCCGTCCGTCCGTCCGTCCGTCCGTCCGTCCGTCCGTCCGTCCGTCCGTCCGTCCGTCCGTCCGTCCGTCCGTCCGTCCGTCCGTCCGTCCGTCCGTCCGTCCGTCCGTCCGTCCGTCCGTCCGTCCGTCCGTCCGTCCGTCCGTCCGTCCGTCCGTCCGTCCGTCCGTCCGTCCGTCCGTCCGTCCGTCCGAAACATTTAATCCGCGTGTAGATAAAGCAAACGTAATAGCCACTACACTATGGGAACAATTATTTTACGCTGTGTCGCTTGTAAAAGAAATGAAGACATCGTTCTTTACTACGTAGATTTATGTTTTTCAAGTGTCAGTAGCGTCATTTGTTAAAGATTTTATTTCGAATTAAAATTGGTATCTTGAGGCTGATACGTTGATCAACCTCGATCTTGGACGATTAAAATTTAAGATGAAAAAACAACTATAAGCATTTGAAAATTAAGTAAGGTGGTTTCCGTAGTGTAGTGGTTATCACGTCCGCCTAACATGCGGAAGGTCCCCAGTTCGAGCCTGGGCGGAAACAATTTGTTTTACAATTCCACCAAACGAAACAAGTCTCGGTAATGGATGTTTTGTGTAATGTATTTCAACTTTACTTGCTCTATCAGCAAGTTTCCGTAGTGTAGTGGTTATCACGTCCGCCTTACACGCGGAAGGTCCCCAGTTCAAGCCTGGGCGGAAACATTTGTTTTACAATTCCACCAAACGAAACAAGTCTCGGTAATGGATGTTTTGTGTAATGTATTACAACTTGACTTGTTCTATCAGCAAGTTTCCGTAGTGTAGTGGTTATCACGTCCGCCTTACACGCGGAAGGTCCCCAGTTCAAGCCTGGGCGGAAACAAACAGGTTTTTCTTATTCTTTTAGAAAATGAAAAAAGGCAATTTTACTAAGCTGAGCCAAAATTGGTTTTGCTTGATAGGAGAGATACACTTGCATATGGCTCAGTGGCGCAACGGTAGCGCGTCTGACTCCAGATCAGAAGTTTGCGTGTTCGAATCACGTCTGGGTCAAAATGCGATACGTTTTTTTCCTCGCCTTCTCTTGACTATTCTCCTGAACAAAACTTGTGTGCCTGAAGTGTCCTTTTACAGACTGGGTAATTTAAATCTCTATATATATTTTTTTACATAATAATTAGTTCTATCTGCAGGTTTCCGTAGTGTAGTGGTTATCACATCCATCTCACACAAGCGAGGTCCCCAGTTCAAATCTGTATTTATTTTTTTGGAAGATAATTAGTACTATCAGCAAGTGTCCGTATATTATAGTGTAGTAGTTATCACGTCCGTCTCACACACGGGAGGTCCCCAGTTCGAGCCTGGGCGGAAACGAAGAGGTATTTCTTTCTTTTAGAAAATAAAAGACGACATTTTTACTAAGCTGAGCTAAGATTGGTTTTGCTTGATGGGAGAGATACCCTTGCATATGGCTCAGTGGCGAAACGGTAGCGCGTCTGACTCCAAATCAGAAGGTTGCGTGTTCGAATCACGTCTGGGTCAAATTGCGATAGGTTTTTTTTTCCTCACTTTCACTTGACTATCCCCCTCTATAACACGCGGAAAGGCCTCAGTTCAAGCCTGGGATAAAACCCTTTTATTTTCCATTCCACTGCACAACACTTGTGTGCCTGAAGTGTCCTTTTACAGACTCGGTAACTGAAATCTGTATTTATTTTTTTAGAAGATAATTAGTGCTATCCGCCTTACGTCCGCTTTTACACGCGGAAGGTCCCCAGTTCGAAACAACTGATCTTTTGTATACCTATTTTTGTTTTCATTTTTTCGTTACGGTCGGCTAAGATAGAGGTCGTTCGAAGTTTAAGCCTCATCTTACTTAAGGTAATTCAATAACATACCATATTGTTTTTAACACTCGTTCTGGGGTGTAAATTGCCAGTTTTCAGTGTTATGCCAATGAGAATTTCAATAATCATGAGCAGATTATTTTGTGATGTCAGCACAGGATCATGCAACAGAAACCCGAATGGGTAGTCTACAAATGTTTTTGAACAATCCTGGGTTTTCCTGCAGACCTATCCCTAAACCTTTTGATTTACTACCAAAATAATTATAATGTTTCCTTCATACGTTTTTCATCAAACCTAATCCAGAGTGATTTATTTGAAGTTTGAAAGTTAATGTTTTCTTCATGTTTTTTTTTTAACTGTAAGCTCCTGACATGACCTCTTAATAGCGCCCTAATTTTTATATTGATTCTTTTTTGAAGATGACCAATTTCTGACTCCACTAAGAAAAAGGACCTTGCCGATAATTATGTTTGTACACTTCAGAATCAGATCCCTAGATGACAGCCTGAAAATGAGCTTGAATGTGAAATTTATTGCAGATCGAGACCCTTTTTCAAGGATAGGAGTTAAGTTGCCAACATGTAGATGAAAAAGGTGTCCAAGTCTGGCGGCAGAATGAGCTATATGCAAAGGTATCGAAGGGTGCAAGTCAGCTGTCATGTCTGAATCAATGTAAGTAACGACATGAATATCCATGTCGAGTAAGTGGACATCGATTTGAATATTCATTACTCATTCTACTGTCGGATATGTATGGCGGATTATACACGTCCGTGGGATTACGAGTCTCCCATGTTCGTTCCGTCGCCAATAGAGGGCGGTATTGATAACAACATGGCGACACCGTCCGTCCGTCCGTCCGTCCGTCCGTCCGTCCGTCCGTCCGTCCGTCCGTCCGTCCGTCCGTCCGTCCGTCCGTCCGTCCGTCCGTCCGTCCGTCCGTCCGTCCGAACGAACGAAACATTTAATCCGCGTGTAGATAAAGCAAACGTAATAGCCACTACACTATGGGAACAATTATTTTACGCTGTGTCGCTTGTAAAAGAAATGAAGACATCGTTCTTTACTACGTAGATTTATGTTTTTCAAGTGTCAGTAGCGTCATTTTTTAAAGATTTTATTTCGAATTAAAATTGGTATCTTGAGGCTGATACGTTGATCAACCTCGATCTTGGACGATTAAAATTTAAGATGAAAAAACAACTATAAGCATTTGAAAATTAAGTAAGGTGGTTTCCGTAGTGTAGTGGTTATCACGTCCGCCTAACACGCGGAAGGTCCCCAGTTCGAGCCTGGGCGGAAACAATTTGTTTTACAATTCCACCAAACGAAACAAGTCTCGGTAATGGATGTTTTGTGTAATGTATTTCAACTTTACTTGCTCTATCAGCAAGTTTCCGTAGTGTAGTGGTTATCACGTCCGCCTTACACGCGGAAGGTCCCCAGTTCAAGCCTGGGCGGAAACATTTGTTTTACAATTCCACCAAACGAAACAAGTCTCGGTAATGGATGTTTTGTGTAATGTATTACAACTTGACTTGTTCTATCAGCAAGTTTCCGTAGTGTAGTGGTTATCACGTCCGCCTTACACGCGGAAGGTCCCCAGTTCAAGCCTGGGTGGAAACAAACAGGTATTTCTTATTCTTTTAGAAAATGAAAAAAGGCAATTTTACTAAGCTGAGCCAAAATTGGTTTTGCTTGATAGGAGAGATACACTTGCATATGGCTCAGTGGCGCAACGGTAGCGCGTCTGACTCCAGATCAGAAGTTTGCGTGTTCGAATCACGTCTGGGTCAAAATGCGATACGTTTTTTTCCTCGCCTTCTCTTGACTATTCTCCTGAACAAAACTTGTGTGCCTGAAGTGTCCTTTTACAGACTGGGTAATTTAAATCTCTATATATATTTTTTTACATAATAATTAGTTCTATCTGCAGGTTTCCGTAGTGTAGTGGTTATCACATCCATCTCACACAAGCGAGGTCCCCAGTTCAAATCTGTATTTATTTTTTTGGAAGATAATTAGTACTATCAGCAAGTGTCCGTATATTATAGTGTAGTAGTTATCACGTCCGTCTCACACACGGGAGGTCCCCAGTTCGAGCCTGGGCGGAAACGAAGAGGTATTTCTTTCTTTTAGAAAATAAAAGACGACATTTTTACTAAGCTGAGCTAAGATTGGTTTTGCTTGATGGGAGAGATACCCTTGCATATGGCTCAGTGGCGAAACGGTAGCGCGTCTGACTCCAAATCAGAAGGTTGCGTGTTCGAATCACGTCTGGGTCAAATTGCGATAGGTTTTTTTTTCCTCACTTTCACTTGACTATCCCCCTCTATAACACGCGGAAAGGCCTCAGTTCAAGCCTGGGATAAAACCCTTTTATTTTCCATTCCACTGCACAACACTTGTGTGCCTGAAGTGTCCTTTTACAGACTCGGTAACTGAAATCTGTATTTATTTTTTTAGAAGATAATTAGTGCTATCCGCCTTACGTCCGCTTTTACACGCGGAAGGTCCCCAGTTCGAAACAACTGATCTTTTGTATACCTATTTTTGTTTTCATTTTTTCGTTACGGTCGGCTAAGATAGAGGTCGTTCGAAGTTTAAGCCTCATCTTACTTAAGGTAATTCAATAACATACCATATTGTTTTTAACACTCGTTCTGGGGTGTAAATTGCCAGTTTTCAGTGTTATGCCAATGAGAATTTCAATAATCATGAGCAGATTATTTTGTGATGTCAGCACAGGATCATGCAACAGAAACCCGAATGGGTAGTCTACAAATGTTTTTGAACAATCCTGGGTTTTCCTGCAGACCTATCCCTAAACCTTTTGATTTACTACCAAAATAATTATAATGTTTCCTTCATACGTTTTTCATCAAACCTAATCCAGAGTGATTTATTTGAAGTTTGAAAGTTAATGTTTTCTTCATGTTTTTTTTTTAACTGTAAGCTCCTGACATGACCTCTTAATAGCGCCCTAATTTTTATATTGATTCTTTTTTGAAGATGACCAATTTCTGACTCCACTAAGAAAAAGGACCTTGCCGATAATTATGTTTGTACACTTCAGAATCAGATCCCTAGATGACAGCCTGAAAATGAGCTTGAATGTGAAATTTATTGCAGATCGAGACCCTTTTTCAAGGATAGGAGTTAAGTTGCCAACATGTAGATGAAAAAGGTGTCCAAGTCTGGCGGCAGAATGAGCTATATGCAAAGGTATCGAAGGGTGCAAGTCAGCTGTCATGTCTGAATCAATGTAAGTAACGACATGAATATCCATGTCGAGTAAGTGGACATCGATTTGAATATTCATTACTCATTCTACTGTCGGATATGTATGGCGGATTATACACGTCCGTGGGATTACGAGTCTCCCATGTTCGTTCCGTCGCCAATAGAGGGCGGTATTGATAACAACATGGCGACACCGTCCGTCCGTCCGTCCGTCCGTCCGTCCGTCCGTCCGTCCGTCTGCCCGTCCGTCCGTCCGTCCGTCCGTCCGTCCGTCCGTCCGTCCGTCCGTCCGTCCGTCCGTCCGTCCGTCCGTCCGAACGAACGAAACATTTAATCCGCGTGTAGATAAAGCAAACGTAATAGCCACTACACTATGGGAACAATTATTTTACGCTGTGTCGCTTGTAAAAGAAATGAAGACATCGTTCTTTACTACGTAGATTTATGTTTTTCAAGTGTCAGTAGCGTCATTTTTTAAAGATTTTATTTCGAATTAAAATTGGTATCTTGAGGCTGATACGTTGATCAACCTCGATCTTGGACGATTAAAATTTAAGATGAAAAAACAACTATAAGCATTTGAAAATTAAGTAAGGTGGTTTCCGTAGTGTAGTGGTTATCACGTCCGCCTAACACGCGGAAGGTCCCCAGTTCGAGCCTGGGCGGAAACAATTTGTTTTACAATTCCACCAAACGAAACAAGTCTCGGTAATGGATGTTTTGTGTAATGTATTTCAACTTTACTTGCTCTATCAGCAAGTTTCCGTAGTGTAGTGGTTATCACGTCCGCCTTACACGCGGAAGGTCCCCAGTTCAAGCCTGGGCGGAAACATTTGTTTTACAATTCCACCAAACGAAACAAGTCTCGGTAATGGATGTTTTGTGTAATGTATTACAACTTGACTTGTTCTATCAGCAAGTTTCCGTAGTGTAGTGGTTATCACGTCCGCCTTACACGCGGAAGGTCCCCAGTTCAAGCCTGGGTGGAAACAAACAGGTATTTCTTATTCTTTTAGAAAATGAAAAAAGGCAATTTTACTAAGCTGAGCCAAAATTGGTTTTGCTTGATAGGAGAGATACACTAGCATATGGCTCAGTGGCGCAACGGTAGCGCGTCTGACTCCAGATCAGAAGTTTGCGTTTTCGAATCACGTCTGGGTCAAAATGCGATACGTTTTTTTCCTCGCCTTCTCTTGACTATTCTCCTGAACAAAACTTGTGTGCCTGAAGTGTCCTTTTACAGACTGGGTAATTTAAATCTCTATATATATTTTTTTACATAATAATTAGTTCTATCTGCAGGTTTCCGTAGTGTAGTGGTTATCACATCCATCTCACACAAGCGAGGTCCCCAGTTCAAATCTGTATTTATTTTTTTGGAAGATAATTAGTACTATCAGCAAGTGTCCGTATATTATAGTGTAGTAGTTATCACGTCCGTCTCACACACGGGAGGTCCCCAGTTCGAGCCTGGGCGGAAACGAAGAGGTATTTCTTTCTTTTAGAAAATAAAAGACGACATTTTTACTAAGCTGAGCTAAGATTGGTTTTGCTTGATGGGAGAGATACCCTTGCATATGGCTCAGTGGCGAAACGGTAGCGCGTCTGACTCCAAATCAGAAGGTTGCGTGTTCGAATCACGTCTGGGTCAAATTGCGATAGGTTTTTTTTTCCTCACTTTCACTTGACTATCCCCCTCTATAACACGCGGAAAGGCCTCAGTTCAAGCCTGGGATAAAACCCTTTTATTTTCCATTCCACTGCACAACACTTGTGTGCCTGAAGTGTCCTTTTACAGACTCGGTAACTGAAATCTGTATTTATTTTTTTAGAAGATAATTAGTGCTATCCGCCTTACGTCCGCTTTTACACGCGGAAGGTCCCCAGTTCGAAACAACTGATCTTTTGTATACCTATTTTTGTTTTCATTTTTTCGTTACGGTCGGCTAAGATAGAGGTCGTTCGAAGTTTAAGCCTCATCTTACTTAAGGTAATTCAATAACATACCATATTGTTTTTAACACTCGTTCTGGGGTGTAAATTGCCAGTTTTCAGTGTTATGCCAATGAGAATTTCAATAATCATGAGCAGATTATTTTGTGATGTCAGCACAGGATCATGCAACAGAAACCCGAATGGGTAGTCTACAAATGTTTTTGAACAATCCTGGGTTTTCCTGCAGACCTATCCCTAAACCTTTTGATTTACTACCAAAATAATTATAATGTTTCCTTCATACGTTTTTCATCAAACCTAATCCAGAGTGATTTATTTGAAGTTTGAAAGTTAATGTTTTCTTCATGTTTTTTTTTTAACTGTAAGCTCCTGACATGACCTCTTAATAGCGCCCTAATTTTTATATTGATTCTTTTTTGAAGATGACCAATTTCTGACTCCACTAAGAAAAAGGACCTTGCCGATAATTATGTTTGTACACTTCAGAATCAGATCCCTAGATGACAGCCTGAAAATGAGCTTGAATGTGAAATTTATTGCAGATCGAGACCCTTTTTCAAGGATAGGAGTTAAGTTGCCAACATGTAGATGAAAAAGGTGTCCAAGTCTGGCGGCAGAATGAGCTATATGCAAAGGTATCGAAGGGTGCAAGTCAGCTGTCATGTCTGAATCAATGTAAGTAACGACATGAATATCCATGTCGAGTAAGTGGACATCGATTTGAATATTCATTACTCATTCTACTGTCGGATATGTATGGCGGATTATACACGTCCGTGGGATTACGAGTCTCCCATGTTCGTTCCGTCGCCAATAGAGGGCGGTATTGATAACAACATGGCGACACCGGTCGGTAGTATTTGTGTGAAGTTCTCCGAAAAGACGGGCCGAACTCGACTCGATGAGATCAATTTGTCGGGTTTGGTCGGCCCCCTGAAGGAGAGGGTGTCTGCCGCGATCGGTGTGCCTTCGTCAGAACTGGGTAAGTTGTCTTTGCTTTACTCCTTTTACATGTTTGGCATTTGCCCTTTTCGTGTGTGACTGTGACACAGCTGAACTGACCACACCATACAGCCATACTCCATTAGCAGTACATCATTAGACATTAGACCATAACTCATTACGACATTAGTACCCCCAGAACTGTGGGGTTCTACGTCGTCCACTGCTCTACCGATGGGAACCCCACAGATAACTCTGCTTTTTTCCATAGGCTTCTTTTACGTAGTACCACTACTAGTACTAGTACTACTACTACTACTAGTACTAGTAGTAGTACTATAAGTAGTAGTACTACTACTAGTAGTACTAGTAGTAGTAGTAGTAGTACTAGTACTGTGGCATAGGGCTCAGCAGATTCAGCATAACTCATAAAATACTGCTTCATTTGGTCCAAGATTTCTAGCAAAATAATGTGCTTTACATACCTGTGTGCAACAGTGGCGAAAATGTGTCGATTTCCAAAAATAAATGGGCAAAAACCTCCTGGTTCGGTCGCAAGATTCAAATGGCAAGATTCAAACGGCAGCTCCGCAATTGGCAGTCTGGTACTGTCCTACCCCCAGAACTGTGGGGTTCTACGTCGTCCGCTGCTCTCCCGACCGGAACCCCACAGTTCTGGGGGTAGTACTGTCCCCTGTACCGAGTCAGGCTAATACGGCTTTGTTTACGTGCTTGTAAAGTAAACGCGCATATAAAGTACACTTCAAAAGTTAGAGGGCCAGACGTTTAGACCCTAGCACTTTTCCTGCTAGGATCGAAACGTCGAGCCCTCTAAATTTTGAGATTCATACATATTGCATGTCATTTTAGTTAGTGAGCAGTTTGCAACAGTTTTTGTATTAACGTAAAGTTAACCTGATACGACATGTACATACTACATACCCCACTGGTAGTGCTTGGAATTCTCCCTCTGCCCATGTGTAGTGATGGTTTACTGCGGTCGCACTCTGCAAGACAAGGAGACGCTGTCCGCCTACGGACTGCAGACTGGCTGCACCATCCACGCTCTCCGGAGGAAGGCCAGAAAGTTGCCGGCAGCAGCAGGTAGGACTCTTTTTCCTTGAAGCAGTCGCCTAATTGCCTGAGCTACTGCAGCTCTGGAACGATCTAATTACAATGACCATCGTTCTGTCTACTCGGGAGTGGAATAGGGATCACATTCTGTGGAAAAAAAAATAATAATAATAATTTTAATTATTGGACAGCAGAGTGGAAGATCATCTCTTTTGAGACAGATGACCTGGAAACAGTCTTTGGATGACGGGCAGAGTATGCACTGCTTGAAACATTGACTAACTGGCTCTTTCCAGAACCACACTCTGTCTCACAAGAGGTGATTTACATGTTGCAACTTTTTGAATTTGTCTTTTTTGTTTTGAAAGAAAATGGCTAAGAAAACTTGGACTGGACCGGGGATTTGAACCCGTGACCTCTGGTTAAATTGCGTTCCCAGTCAGCCTTTCATAGGATGTGTTTTTTGTTTTGCGTTCAACCATTTGTAGATAAGACTTGAAGGTTTGCGTGGTGGAAATACTAAGTGGAAGGTTTGTGGTGACACCATGTACCGTAGCTCTTCTCTTTCGAGAAGTGTGGCTCTGAAAACAGCCGGTAACTCAACGTTTCGGGCAGTATGAACTCTTCCCGTCGTCAGGAGACTTACCATTTTTTGGTTTTTTTTCTTTCCACTGAAGAGCCTTTGGACGATCTGGCTATCCGTCAGCTGGTGACTGCCCTGCACGCTGCACTGCTCAACCCCTCTCACAGACAAGCTGTAAGTCGCACGGCCCAGTTGTCCCTTTGCGGCAAAAAAACATTCAGAACCTATGATCTTCACGCAGCGCTTAATTTTCCAAATAGTGTTGCCCTTTTCCAAAATGGTTGCTGTGTCGGGCAAGGCTCTTTTAGAACTGATTCTTATTCCGTCTCAAAATAAATCCCTTTGGAATCGACACTATTGCAACAGTAGCATAGAGTTTGTGCACGCTTTAATTGATGATGTCAGATGAGGCTTTCCATAGATCCCTTCTGTAATCTGGTCATGCCCTTTTCATTGCCAATTGAATTGGCTAATGCCCATCGTTTCGTGTTTGTTGACCTGCTCTAGGTGCACAAAATCCTGACGAGCCCCGAGACCATTGACAACATCATAGCAGCTACACCAGGCTTGGCAGAGGACCACATCGCCGTCTGTGAGTAGACCGAGGGCTGACTGCAATTATACAAACCGAATACATTCTTAGCAAACAAAGGAAGGAGCAACTTGGAACTTTGGCAAAACATTTGAAAATATGCCCCCCCCCCAAAAAAAAAAAAAAAAAAAAAAAAAATTACTTGACCGGGGATTTGAACCGGAGACCTCTGGTTTTTGCGTACCAGCTCTCTTACCATCAGAGCTATCCAGCCCTGTGATGACAGCCTTCCCATAATATTATATTATAGTCAACTAGTCTTTGTCGGGATTGGGGGCACCAGTCAGAAGCATTTAACCATTAACTGTCGCATTTCTCCGGGAATCATGCCCCCATTTTCGTTCAGGACAGGAAGCTACAGTGTACATGTACATGTAGCTTCCAGTTTGCCTTTTAAGTTGTTAAGTGGTGAAGACAAGTCTCAAAAAGTCTCTCCACGGTTAACATGGAAACAAGAAAAGAACTTTCTGATGATTACTTTGATGTATCTTAATCTGATTTCGTTTTGTTGATTTTTCTCTCAGCCATGATTAGGGACCCGGAAATGTTGATACAAATTGCCGATCCAGAAAATGTCCGGAGGTAAGTCTCTAAAAGACAGGGAAGGAAGATTGATCTCAGTTGATATGTGTTGGTCTTGGGGATTGGGCAGTTTGTGAAAGAAACCGATAATGTCTTCACCACTTTTGGCAGCGTATTTCTAGCATGATCCCAGTTAATTTTTACCTTTATTTGTTTGGTTTGATTAACAAAAAAAGAGGCATCCACAATTAATGATCCACTTTGTGTAAAACCCAGACCTGCTGTTGTCAGATTTACAACAATTGGTTGTTTTGCATCTGAATGAAACCGTGGATGTGATCCCTGGCGATATACGGAATATTCCACACAAAAACACTATGTGGCATAACAAAACCCACACAGATGACTAATTGTGCATGGTTAAATGGACTCAATTGTTCACATGCTGTACTGTTATTGATTCATTTGACTGGAATTTATTGTTCCTGATTGTTTAGTGGGTTTTCAAAATGGCACAATATTGGGGGGAAAAAAACCTGTGTGAAGCTAAGTCACACAACCTGAAAGCCTTTCACAGTGACAAGTCAGCACCTAGCTGCAACTTCCAGTTGTCACATGGTAACTGTACTCCAAGTAACGGTCTGAAACGGTAAAGACGAAGAGAAAATAAAAGACCAGTTGACGATTTGGGAAGGCCAGATATACGGCAGTTGATAGTTGAATGCTTGTGGCTGGCACCCCCACTCAGCAAAGACTAGTTGACTATTTAGGGATGGCACCGTCTAAGGACTGGAAAGCTCAAATGGTAATACCGCTGGTACGCAAAACCAGTGGTCTCGGGTTCCAATCCCGGTCCAGTAAATGTTTCCTCTGCCAATTTTTCAAATTGTTGCCAATATCTATACAAAAATTTGATGTCAAATCTAATTTCGATCATAGTCATCATCTGATGAGCATTGGGAACCTCACGCTCACCTGATTAATAACGGTTGTTCTCATGGAATTCCTGCGGAGATACAAGCAAAAATGCAGCAGTCTACTTCCTGACTTAAATGACCAAAATACAAATCACAATAATTAGGAGGGACTGGCGTTCCGATCCTACTAGTCCCTTTCCCAGACAGAGGATCAGGACCTCCAGCCCTTGAGAACCTTTCTGCCAGCATCGAAAACACCGGACCCGCCTAATTGTTTTGAGATGTCTTACGGGGTAAACAAGGTTTTATGTCAGCTGCTCCAGTTGTTTTTTTTGTGTGCAAATTTAAAAAAAGAGAAATTCCCTTTGCTATTTCCTTTGCAGGATAGTGCGTGCCCATCCAGCCATTGGCCATGCGGTCATGCACGTGGCTGCCTCGGTCAGCGAGGATGGAGTGCAGAGTGACCGTGCCAGACCGCCGGAGGGTGGACAAGGTCAGTGGAGAATCTGGAATTGTGGAGGTTAACGAAATAAACGTGGGAAGTTAAGGAACTGAATAGTGGAAGTTAATGGAATGGAGTAATGGACACGGAAAGTTAACCACTTCGCGCCAGGACCTCCGAATCCGGAGGTCAATTGGATTGCCTTTGCAACGGGGCCCTCCGAATCCTGGCACCTCTATTGTCCACATTCTAAAGACTCTTTTCAGCTTAGAACAAAGCAATACGAATCAGTACAAAGACCCTTTTTGACGCAAGTTGCCACATGAATTGCAAGATTAGCAGCAGTAATTGTGCAATTGTGGGACTTTTACTGTGGAGGATCGAGGGATACCGCGCTGCAGCTGAAAGCACGCGGGGGACATTGTCTTTGCATGCCACACAGCCCAACGGTCGTGGGTCTGGCATTGGAATTCCCCCTACATTCTTTACCGTAATCTGTACGCTCGTTTGTGGCTGACCAACTCAAAGATTTGACTGCCTGGAGTGGAGGCTGGAGTCTGCAGTCAGGGATTGTCAGCAGCGTACACGCACCCACACACACACGTCCGTTACGGTCCATTGACGACGCATAAAGGGCCCTTTTTCGAACGGATAATCTCTTGACAAAGGCCACAACGACGTCCGAATTGTGCCAGGTTTTACTCTCTTGTACCCATAGTATACCCTTATCGATTTATTTCACATAAATATATTGTTCCGATTGTTTTAGCAAGATTTTAAAATGATGCATTGTTCAAAAAATCCCGTATGGCGGTCATCGGCGCTGAAAACCCCCCCGGCGTGAAGTGGTTAAGGAACTGAACAATGAAAGATAACGAAATAGACATGGGAATTTAAGGAACTGAACAGTGGAAGTTAATTGAATAGACATGGGAAGTTATGGAATAGAACAAGGGAAGTTAATGGAATAAACACGAGAAGTTATGGAACAGATCATTGGAAGTTAACGGATAGTCTATCATTGGAATAGACATGGGAAGTTAAGGAACTGAGCACTGAATAGAAGAATCGATACCGAATAATCGGTTTTCCGAAGAAACGATACCGAAATATCGATTCTCCAAATTCTTGATTATTCGGAAAATCTGTTATTTTGGTATAGATTACGAATACTTGACTCTCCGGGAAAGCGAGTATTCAGAATTGATTCTTCTCTCTCTGTATTGATTCCAAATACTCAAGTATCCAGTGAATCAATTTTTCAGTATCGATTCATCCTGCGTATCGATTCCGATTAATCGATTATTCGGAGAATCAATTTTCTAATTTTTTTTTTCATATCGAGAATTAATTCTTTCTAGTAATCAATTCCAAATACTATATTCTGCAATTTGTTTATAATTCGAAGACTCGATTCAATTTGTATTGCTCCGCTATCTCTCAGGATCTGCACTGCCTGATTTGTCAGATGACGAAATGGACACATCTAATGAAGTAAGTCAGACTTTACTAAACAAGCCTTAATGAAACGTAAAAGAGTTGTGACTAAAAAGGTGGATTCGCTGGTAAAAAAAAACCTGTCCACTTTTGTCAACCTTTGCCATGCTCACAATAAAGTGGCAGAATCTACATGAAACTGAAAATACCGGTAGGCTTTTTGAAAAATTGGCAATTTTTTTTTTTACTGGACTGGGACTTGAACCTGAGACCTCTGGATTAACGTACAAAATGTACCAGGGCTATTCCATCTGAGCTATCCAGCTCTTAAAAATAGATGGTGGCCTCGGAAATAGTCAACTAGTCTTTGCTGGGGTGGGGGCACCAGTCAGAAGCAATTCAACCATTAACTGCCATATATCTCCAGGGATCACACCCCCGCTTTCATTCAGATGCAAACAACTAATTGTTGTAAACCTGGCTACGGCAGCTCGGGGATCACACAAAATGGATGCAGCTTTTTCAATTCAAGTCAAACAAACCAAGGAAAAACTGACAGGGAACTTTTGAACAATTTGAAAAAAATTGGCAAAGAAAACTTCGACTGGACCGGGACTTGAACCCGAGCCCTCTGGATTAACGTACCAGTGCTGTTCCATCTGAGCTATCCAGCCCTTTAATAGGTGGTGGCCTTCCTAAATAGTCAACTAGTCTGTGCCCCTTTGAAAAATGGGCTTGTGTTAATGACTCAGCGGTGTCTCCAGGCACTGCATCAAATGGTGCATGGGTCTGCTATGGCAATGTCCCACCAGTGAACCGCTTCAGTGTTTCTTCATTAGGAAGGAGTAGAGGAGTAGAAGGTGGGGGGGGGGCAGTAGCTAACTGGGCCAAGGACCTCTGGTGGCATATTTATAGCTGTAATTTGGGAAGATGGCTGCCCGGGAACATTTCACCGATGTATCTATGATGCAGGCCAGACATCCTGTGCCCCAGACTAATTCAATTAGGAAGGCAGAGGAAACATATTTTATCTTTCTTTTTTCCCATCTTGTATTTTTAGGATTTTTTTTTTAAGGAGACTGAAGAGTTGGTCAGGTGATGGTTTCCCCTCATCTGTTCCTCTGTATTATATATTTCTTTTATTCACATAATACTTTATCTCAGAGGTGGAGAAAGGTCCTGCTAGGATCGAAACTTTAGGGCTTCCTAATTTTTGATATTTGCTTTATGGTGATTTTAGTTAGTAAGCAGTTTGCAACATTTTTGCATATCACATAATATTTTACCGTTATGGTTATGATATTTTATTGTTTTGGAGGTAATATTTTTACTGCTATTCATATATCTAATGTCATTCAAATAATATTTTACTCTGAGAAGAGCCACACTCAGTCTCAAAAGAGATGTGATATACACAAATTTTGCAAACTGCAAACTCACCAAAATTACCAAAAATGCAATTCTCAAAATTTAGTTGGTCTGACGTTTCGATCCTAGAAGGACCTTTCTCAAAAGAGATATCTTACACCATGTACATGGTTTTACCCGCAAACTTTCCACTCGGTACTTCCACCGTGCAAACCTTACCAAATCTTATCTTGATGGATAGAACAAACCCAAAGCCAACCAGACATCCCCTTTTTTGTTTCGATTGTTTCCTCAGGGAGGTGAGTCCAGTCGTCCCCAGCTGATTACTCATGCTCAGCTGAGCGCAGCGCTCGCGGCGGCCGGAGTGGGCAACTCGACGGGGAGCGGTTCCGGGGCCTACACCGAGGTGAGTCCTGAGAAGCCTGCCTCTGTTGCTCTGCTGAGCAGGGATGGAAGACTTCCGGAAATGTCTGGATTTCCGGTGTCCTGCCAAAAAGTGTCCCTGCCAAAAACTGTCCGCTCATTAGCATACTGATCGCTGATTGGTTAGCGTTAGGACTAGGATTAGGGTCGTTAGGGTTAGGGTTTGGATTAGAATTAGGATTGGGATTAGGATTAGGGTTAGGATTAGGGTTGTTTGGGTTAGGGTTAGCGTTACGGTTACAGTTAGGGTCCAACGGTACCAAAGTGCCCAACTTTGCGTGTATTAGGCCAGCAACCATACACAATGCGTGTGTAGTGCGCAACCATACCCCAACCACGGTGGTTGAATGTCATACGTATTGGACCAATCAGCGATCAGTATGCTAATGAGTGGACACTATTTGGCAGGGGACACTATTTGGCATGGCACCGGAAATGGTGTGATTTTTTTTATTTATTTATTTATTATAAAAACAAATTTATGTCTCAAACTGAAGGCTGCGTGCACCCCTGCCGTGAATCTCTCGGTCGCGTAAGCGCTCACTCGCAGTCGCATAAGCGCTCACTCGCAGTAGTGAGTGATTTTCAGAGATTTTCAGGAAATGACATTGTCGGTCACATACATCCCTGAACGAGGACCTTGATATTTGGGACCTTTTTTTTTTCAACATCTGAGAGAGGGAATGATTAACACCTTTGCATGTAAATAGAAAGGAGAGAGACACGGATGGCAGACTAAGGATGCAGGGGATTAGCTGGTAGGGTGAGATCAAAGGGAAGGGCAGGGGTTGGTTAGGGTAGGGAGTGCATGTTTACTAATAATCCCTCTTTTGTGTTCACTGCCCCACTTCTCTCCTTGATTCTTTCCCCCTCCACTAAAAACCAAACAAATTATTAGCTTTTGGGGGAATTCAATGATGGGAAAGGTCTAGTCAGTCCACTGAATGGAAAGGGGTTGTGAAGTATGAAATTGTCAGATTTCTCCAAGAGGTCCGGTCATCTTGAGAAATCAATCCTCCGGGAATTCCAAGACTGTGCTATGAGGAAGGTGGGTTTGTCCTCTCGTCAACTGCCCTCCCTCTGCATCGAAGGGGTTCTTTTTTAGAAGGTCCATTTAAAGAGGATCCTCCAGGAATTCTGAGACTTTGTAAGAAGGGGCAAAGGCGTGCTGTCATATCTCACCTTCTTCCTTCCCTCTGGTCAGTGTCTACTTAACTGCAGAACACAGTCCATTTATAGAAAAAAGAGAAAGTTTGCAAGAGGAAGGGAAAGGGGTCCTATTTTTTTGATAAACCATTTCTTCAGAAGTGTCAAGGTTTTTGGGGGAGTAGTTTTTGGTGATCTGTGATCTGTGATTTGGTGATCTGTGATCTGTGATCTGTCCGTCAGTTTGGCCATCTGAATGAAATGTTAAACATTAATTGGAGGGCCTCATATGACACACACGCTGGTCTGATTATCTCTCATTTCCTAGAGTAAGCAATATCAAATTTTTATCTGTTATCTTTTCTCAGTGCTGTGTTGACCTCAGTGTTGAAATGGATGTCTTTTTTTTCGTTTTGTCTCTCCTTGCTTTTTGCCGGCAGATGTCCTTCCAGCCATACGCCGGCTCCGCTTCGTCGTCCTCCTCTCAGCGGTCTACAGCAACGGCAGCAGCAAGTGCAGCAGCAGCAGCAAGTGCAGCAGCAAATGCCCCTACTCCGCCCGCCGGCCAGAGTCCGCAGCCCGGCCCGTCGGCGGCGGCGGCGCCCAGAACCAGGGCTGCACTCGCTCCGATGATCTCGGCCGACCTGTTCAGCCAGGCCATGGCCCAGGCCCTCCAGCACCAGCAGCAGCAGTCCCAGCCAGCAACTGCCGCAGTCAGCGGCAGCAATAGCAGCAGCAGCAGCAGCGGCGGCAGCAGCAACCCCGCGCAGGCGTCCGGTCAACCGGGTGCCGCTGCGTTGCTTAGTCCAGAACAGCTGCAGGTGGGCTATCTCTTTCGCTTAGCATTTCTAAAGGCTTACTTTCACCATTCTTCAATCTGTGTTTTTTGTCATCCTTCACGCTGTATTTCTATTCTTGATTTTATATCAATGGAGAAAATTGCTCTTTGAATGAAAAAGTAATATGGGACGTGCTCTGCGAAAATAAGGCGCCTTTTCCACACACAGATGACTGAAAGTTGAATTTTATATTTTTTTATTTTTTTTTCTTTAGCTTGTCCGACGGAGCAAAAAGCAGAGAGAGCTCTTGAGAGTAAATGCTAGGTCTTCTTTCTTCCTTCTCTTCTTTCTTTATTTGGGGTTTCAATCTCCCTTCCTCTCGCCCACTGCCTCCCACAGGTGCAGTTGGAGCAGCTCCACAGCATGGGCATCACGGATGACGCCGTCTGCATGCAGGCCCTGCAAGCCACGGGTGGTAACGTCCAGGCTGCCCTGGACTTGATCTTCGAAGGAAGACTCAGCTGAATCCTAAGCCCCTCTCCCGTGGGTTTTGGGCTGTTCTGTTTTTTCCCTTCCCTTTCATTGTCACCTGGTCAAGGTGGGTTGGTATTCGTCTTCACCACACCTCTGCCCCTCAGTGAGAGAATGGTTGATGCTCACTGGTGTAACCACCCGTAAATTGATTTAGGTTTGAGCTCGCGACGACGGTTTTCGCACCCAGTAGTCTCAAGAAAAAAGGGTGACCTTTTCTTGAGATGGTGGCTGGCGCATCAAATGTAGCAGTGGGTCAGACAAGCAGGGTCCACGCTTTACGCCATTGAGTGATGTGCAAAAATGTTGCAAACTGCTTGCTGACTAAAATAACCGAAATCTTGCCTCTGCATGTTCTCTGCTGAACAAGGGCCACTCTAGGACTGTGCGACCGGGCAGATTAAAGTGCTCAGCCACTGGCTTCTGCGTGCTGTGGCTTCCGATATTACAAGTCATCAGATTAGTGAAATCGCCGCTATCTTTACACATCATATACATGTAAGGGTAAAGTCCATTTGCAAGTACAGTGTACATGTGTGTACTAATTTTTATTGTAATTTTTATTTCGCAAAGAAGTGATTGTTTGTACATGTACCCGGTAGTCGGCTGGTAATTAGGTCTGGTTATGAGAAATAAGGGACACAAGGTGATCCAGCTGAATTTTTCGTACTAACTGATGTCCAAGGTAACTTTAATACAACATTCCTTATAGTGTCAGTTGAGTACGGCAAAACCTTGTTGAAATACATTCTCCTCGATGCAAAAATCATATTATAACCAGTTGAAGTTAGAATCCTGGATCAGTTCTGGACACGCCAGGCTTCAGGGGGGGGGGGGGGCGGGGGGGAACAAGGGCTGGCTTCTCAAGAGCTCAAAAGCGATGGGGATGGTGGGTGGGGGGCTGACTGGGACACGAGTCGATGGCTTGGTAGACTCTGTAATTTGTGGAGGCGCCAGGTTGTCATGGTAATTGGTTACCCTATTCCCCATTCCCCTCGAGTTACCGCCTCTCCCATCCACCCTCCCTCCCTCCCTCTCTCTCCCTCCCCCACTCCTGCACACGTGAGCGCCGCGCCATCCATCCCTGCCATCTTGTGTTCCTTCCCGCCGAGAATTAAGTTGATATACACAAATGTTGCAAACTGCTTACCGACTCAAATTACCAAAAAATGCAAATCTCAAAATTTAGTGGGCCTGACGTTTCGATCCCAGCAGGACTTTTCTCGTAGGCAGAGTGACCATTAGAGTGAGAATTAGGTGGATCGATTCAGAGCCGGCCGGTCGCCAATTGCGTGGAGCACGGTTGAAGCCCGTCCCAGTTCCTGCCAGTTGTACGGAGTGAAGAGCGGCAACGCTGCTTGCGAACCTGGGACCGTTACCATGGAAGAGAAGCAGGAGGAAGGGGAGTAGGAAGGCGATAGGCCTGGCCCCTCCAGAGTAGCGCTAATCAGTCGGCCTTGAGTTTGGCTCCTGGGCCCCCACAGACCTGTATTTTGCCGGCACTCCAACCCCCACCCCCCAGTCACCACAACCTTCCTACCTTCCCACGCATCCTGCAGCAGAACATGCCGGTTTCCTGGCGTTGGGCCTTTCAGGTAACGCAGTGGGTTAATGAGTCCCCCGCCTCGGCCCACCTCTCACCCCCTCCTCCAACCCCACCCCCCCCCCTCCCCTGAGGAAACTCAAGCTAGATGCACGTGGCGTCCCGGTTTCGAGTATGTGACCTATTACCGCAGGTGTTTGCAATAAAGCGCCTTCAATTGAGCGATCGTAGAATGAATTGGTGTCTTTGACCTTGTTTTCCATTGGTTTACCCATACGTTGAAGAAAAAACAAGTGAGAGGGATATGTGTTTGTTTGTTTATCTTGTTGATTGATTGAATGTTTGGTTGATTAATTGAATGTTTGATTGATTGATTGATTGGTTGATTGATTGATTGATTGATTGATTGATTGATTGATTGATTGATTGATTGATTGACTGTCTGACTGACTGTTGATTGACTCACTGACTGGCTGGCTGGCTGACTGCCTAACTGACTGACTGACTGACTGACTGACTGACTGACTGACTGACTGACTGACTGACTGACTGACTGACTGACTAGCTTGCTAACTGACTGATTGATCGATTGATTTGATTGATTGATTTTACGCTTTTTACTTGCAAGGTTGGTTTCTAAAATGAGGCAGTGTTGCAAACCCGCACCACGCCGTCTTCCACTTAGCGTAAAGTATAATTGTGGACAACGGTATCAGGGTGGCTGTGGCTGCGAGCTCCAGTAACACGCAATCCCCGGCGTTGGGAATTGAATGCAGCAATTGACTAGCCAGCCTTCCGTAGACTCGTATATATTTTGAAGCCGCAGCCAATGAATTAACTTTTCTTCAGGTAGTGCGCGGTATCCTTGAACCTGGGAAAGATTCGCGTTCGTCCTTCACCTCCTCCCTCCCTCCCCCCTGCCCCTCACCCCCCTTCCTCCCCGATGAAGGAGCGCGAGCGTTCGGTCAGACTCCACCGACCAACGGAACTCCAAATTTTCGATCCGTTCCATCAGAAGCCGGCAGGTCCCCGCAACCAAAATGTTTCCAAATGACTCGCAGGTCGTGACCTTGACAGTTACCCTTTCCCCTTAGATGTTCAACGGTCCCTGATCAGTGTAATTCCCTGAACGAGTGGAGAGGGTGGGGTAATGAGTCACTTTTTTTTCTACAAACGGGCAATGTATTAGGAATTAAAGGAAAACTGACTGTAAATTTAGTTAAAACAAAAAATAAAATCTCAAAGAAATCTTGATTAGGACTCGAACCCATGACTCCATGTTGGAGGTACCAGCGCCATAAAGAGACGGTGAGCCACCCAGCCCCTGAGATTGAGGCCATCCGGCAATCATGTTCCTTGCGAAGGGCCTTGCGAATAGTGAAGTGAATAGGCCAATACGTGCGCGCGTCGGGAATTATCACAGCGATGGCACACTCAAGATTTGACAGTTCAAACCCGACAGACGCGCAGATGTGTCAACCGCTATCAGCCTGTACTATCGGCCCTCTCACCGCCCCCTCCCCTAGCAGCTTAAGCTTTGGAACAATTCGCGGTGGACCGCCAGGGGGAATGAGAGAGAGAGAGAGAGAGAGAGACGGACAGAGACAGAAAGAGAGAGAGATAGAGAGTCGAACAGGCAGCTCCCTCGTCACTTCGCGGCGTTGAGTCACGACCGTCTCGCGTGGGCGCTGAACGGGTCGAGTGTCCAGCCCTTCTGCCCGGGCACACTCGCTCTGTAAGTCCGCCGTGCCCCTTCCGCCTTGGAAGCCACAGGTGGAAGCATGCGTGCAAGCAAGGGGGGCATACATGTACCTAGAACTAAGTACACCTTGTTCAACACCCACAATGTCCTGTGGGCAATCCCCCCTTCCATTTTGTTATGGGTCACGCCCCTGTTCTCTGTTTCTCCCTCTCTCCCTGTCCCCCTCTCTCCCTCTCCCCATCTCTCACTATTTCCCTTTCTCCCCCCCTCCCCCTCTCCCCCTCTCCCCTCCACCTCCCTCTCTCCCCTCTCCACCTTTTCCCCTCTCTCTCTCTCTCCCTCTCTCCCTCTCTCCCTCTCTCCCTCTCTCCCTCTCTCCCTCTCTCCCTCCGTCCAGTCCCTCTCCATCTCTCCCTCTCTCCCTCTTTCCCTCTCTCCCTCTCTCCCTCTCTCCCTCTCTCCTCCCTCTCTCCCTCTCTCCCTCCGTCCAGTCCCTCTCCATCTCTCCCTCTCTCCCTCTTTCCCTCTCTCCCTCTCTCCCTCTCTCCCTCTCTCCTCCCTCTCTCCCTCTCTCCCTCCGTCCAGTCCCTCTCCATCTCTCCCTCTCTCCCTCTTTCCCTCTCTCCCTCTCTCCCTCTCTCCCTCTCTCCTCCCTCTCTCCCTCTCTCCCTCCGTCCAGTCCCTCTCCATCTCTCCCTCTCTCCCTCTTTCCCTCTCTCCCTCTCTCCCTCTCTCCTCCCTCTCTCCCTCTCTCCCTCCGTCCAGTCCCTCTCCATCTCTCCCTCTCTCCCCCTTTCCCTCTCTCCCTCTCTCCCTCTCTCCCTCTCTCCTCCCTCTCTCCTCCCTCTCTCCCTCCATCCAGTCCCTCTCCCTCTCCCCGCTCTCTCCCTCTTTCCCTCTCTCCCTCTCTCTCCTCTCCCTTAATGCACCGCTTCCGCAAGACGGATGATGAATCAGCCCTCCTTAATATATCAGCGCTACAATCTCGCCGCTGTTGCGAGGGATTGCTTGGACGTTCGGGGCACGTATGGAGGGGGAGGGGGCTCGTGCCTACCTAAACCCTCGATGATCTCACCCCCATAGGCAGGTTGGCCTCTCAACCATAGGTATTTGTGGATCATATTTCTGTTTTACTTAAGCCTGGGATGCTCTCACTGCTGCTGATCTCAGTCAGAGCTTGTCTGGTTATTTCTCGGTGATTCCTGCTGACTCATTCGTTCTCTGTTGTTTTCCACGTTTCTTTTACCCCCAGTCTGTCTGTCTGTCTGTCTTTCCTCTACCGTTCTCTCTTGCATTCCCTCAGTCCTGCCTTCGCTCTTATTCCCTCTTCCCTCCTCCCCTCCATCTCATTCTCTCCATCTTTCTGTCTCTGTCTGTCGTTCTTACATCTTCTCTCTGTATCTCTCTCCCTCTTTTCTCTCTGTATCTCTCTTCCTTTCTTTCTCCCCTCTCCCTATCTTTATCTATATCTACCTCTTTCTATTCTACTTCTTTTGTTATCATTCCCCTCTCTTCCAAGTGCTCTCCTTCCCATAAACTAACCCAACCCGTCACAGTCAAGTCCGGGCGGGCATCTGGACTTCATCACAGGATGTATTTGTCTTCCAACCCCCCCCCCCTCCCACCCTCTCGCGGGTCACTGAGCAAAGCCATGTATATGGCACGCCACCACACGACCTAGTGCCAATTGCTTAAGCGTGAATATCTTGCTAAGCAAGAAACATCTTCCCTGGTGAAAACGAGATTGCCAACAAAATCTCATGAGTTGATTCTTGTTGTACTTGACTTTTATTCCAACATTGGGTGCTTAGCATAAAATACATATTGGAACTTTGGCTGGCAACCTGATTCTATTGAGGAAGGTCTGTCATGCTTAAATAGCATATTTTGATGCTTAAAGCGCTCCATGAAATATAGCCGCTGAATGTGGGAGGAACGCCGTGTGTGCCCCTCTCAGACATGCACGGACGTATACGTGGACATGGCGAATGTGCACGTCTGTGTTTCCGGGGACCGACCCGACGAGCTATAGATACGCGTCTACGCCGCCTTCACGAACCCGGGACCATTGCGACGAGTCCTATAGCTGGCTCGTCCCATCCAAGAACCACGGCCAACGATATAGAGGCTGGGCAATTTTCACGGTTAGCCGCTTCGCGCCGGTATCTTCCGAATTCGTAGTGCCGGTGGCGTTTTGCTATGCGCCGGGGTCTCCGAATCCGGGCAGTAATATTGTATTGAAAATGGCAAATTATTCAAAAACGATCATGGGCCCTCTCCCTCTCCCTCTCCCTCTCCCTCTCCCTCTCCCTCTCCCTCTCCCTCTCCCTTTTTCCTCTCCCTCTCCCTCTCCCTCTCCCTCTCCCTCTCCCTCTCCCTTTTTCCTCTCTCTCTCCCTCTCCCTCTCCCTCTCCCTCTCCCTCTCCCTCTCCCTCTCCCTCTCCCTCTCCCTCTCCCTCTCCCTCTCCCTCTCCCTCTCCCTCCCCATCTCCCTCTCCCTCTCCATCTCCATCTCCCTCTCCCTCTCCCTCTCCCTCTCCCTCTCCCTCTCCCTCTCCCTCTCCCTCTCCCTCTCCCTCTCCCTCTCCCTCTCCCTCTCCCTCTCCCTCTCCCTCTCCCTCTTTCCTCTCCCTCTCCCTCTCCCTCTCCCTCTCCCTTTTTCCTCTCCCTCTCCCTCTCCCTCTCCCTCTCCCTCTCCCTCTCCCTTTTTCCTCTCTCTCTCCCTCTCCCTCTCCCTCTCCCTCTCCCTCTCCCTCTCCCTCTCCCTCCCCATCTCCCTCTCCCTCTCCATCTCCCTCTCCCTCTCCCTCTCCCTCTCCCTCTCCCTCTCCCTCTCCCTCTCCCTCTCCCTCTCCCTCTCCCTCTCCCTCTTTCCTCTCCCTCTCCCTCTCCCTCTCCCTCTCCCTTTTTCCTCTCTCTCTCCCTCTCCCTCTCCCTCTCCCTCTCCCTCTCCCTCTCCCTCTCCCTCTCCCTCTCCCTCTCCCTCTCCCTCTCCCTCTCCCTCTCCCTCTCCCTCTCCCTCTCCCTCTCCCTCTCCCTCTCCCTCTCCCTCTCCCTCTCCCTCTCCCTCTCCCTCTCCCTCCCCATCTCCCTCTCCCTCTCCATCTCCATCTCCATCTCCCTCTCCCTCTCCCTCTCCCTCTCCACCCCTCTCCCTCTCCCTCTCCATCTCGCAACAAAACTGATCCGCTCCGGTAAGATCGTAATTAGAATTGCTGAGAGGCCAGAGCTAGCGTTCAATGATGCCAGCCATCCTCTCCGATGAGTAAAGTCAAGAGACAAACCGCTCCGTCATGTTTACCATCGAACATAATAAGCAGGAGATGCATCCTATGGTCGAGTGATCTGTACGCCAGATCCCCTCTCTGCCGAAGCCATCACTTCAATGGCGCCGGTGTCTTTTCTGTCGGGATTTTCTTTTAATAAGACAAATACTAAAGGTCATGAATTCCATTTCAAGTGAGTAATCAGTGTGTAGTTATAATGCAATAATTTGGTCGGTCGAGTGTGATGTCCCTGAATGAAGAGCAGGTGCACAGCGCGCAATGTATAGGCCCTACACGGAAAAAATGTCATTCAGACAGCCTCGGACAAAACAGTTGATCAATTATTCTTGCTCTGGTTCGTTCAAAAATGTAGCCTTTGAGAAAGGTCCTGCTAGGATCGAAACGTCAGGCCCACTAAATTGTAAAAATGTAGACGGTTTAAAAAATACTCATCAAAATATGAGCAACATTTGGGTTTGAACTGTCCACTTCTGACAGTAACTAGCCTGCCACTAGATAAGTCCCTATCGGGAAGAAAAGGGTCAGATTTCACTTTTCGTTGTCATAGATATAGTATGATTTTGCGACGAAGAGAATGTACCATACTTCAAGGAGGGTTCGCCCTATACTGAACGTGAAATTGGAAACGGTATGCCCAGTGCTTAGGTCGATTGCCTGCTGAAATTCAAAATCAGGCAGGTCGGACGGGAATTCAAACCCGCGACGCTCTGCTTTCTGGTGCAGACGTCCCAGGGCAAACCCTTCTTTGAAATGTCCGTCGTCTCTGCCTCTCTGCTCGTCCCCGAGTAGTAGCCGTCACCGAGTAGTCGTCGTCCCGAGTAGTCGTCGTCACCGAGTAGTCGTCGTCCCGAGTAGTCGTCGTCCCCGAGTAGTCGCCAGGCAGTAATTATGATGACGCCCCTTCCGTTCGCGACGGTTCGGAGCCCTCTCGACTGACATGCATTCGTGTCTTCCCCTCTCTCTCTCTCTTTCCCTCAGGAAGATGTCCGGGTTTAATTTATAGTGTTGACATTCGACCCGATTCGGGCACCTTTGGACTAGCGCGGTGTAAACGGTACGTTGTTCTCTTCCGAAGGGAACCATTCATATATAGTCATAATACAGAGTCAAATGCAAAAATGTTGCAAACTGCTTACTGACTAAAAATGACCAAAACGCACATCTAAAAAAAATATAGGAAGGCCTGATGTATCGATCCAAGCACGACACGCACTAAATAAAAACCCACCGCAGTAGGGCGTGGTCCCGGGAAAAAAACCTGGCTCACCCTTCCCTGCAAGTCGATCCATCGCGACATCCCTGAAACCATACGAACCTCTTTAATAAGGAGTTAAGGAGCTACACGTCCACAGTAATTATGCACAAAAATGATGCAAACTGCCTATACTGACTGAAATTACCCAAACGCGAATATCATGAATATGGAGGTCCTCAGGGGAATGATTAACACCTTGAATGTTTACCAATATTTATTTTGATATACAAAAATGTTGCAAACTGCTTACTGACTAAAATTACCAAAAAGGAAATCTAAAATTTAGTTGGCCTGACGTTTCGATCCTAGCAGGACCTTTCTCAAAGGCAGAGTGACAAGGACAAAACAGATACATGTACACGAAGGCAGGGGGAGAGAGTGAATAGGACACGGATGAGAAACAGAGGACAAAGAGTGAAGCTGGTAGGGAGAGATCAAAGGGAAGGGCAAGGGGTAGGGTAGGGATTAGTGAGAGGAGGGGGCAAGATCAAAGAGAAGGGCAAGGAGTGGGGTAGGGATTAGTGACAATAGGGGGAAAGATCAAAGAGAGAAGTGTGAAAGACTGAACACAAAAGAAGGATTATCAGAAAGCTGCATGGTGTTAGTCATTACCCTCCTGGATGTTGAGACCATGTGGTTGAATAGTCCGAAGACGCTTCATCCACATTTTCTCACGGCTAAGACGGACAGCATTACTATGGTGACCAAGTGATTCTATGCCCAGTACACTCATATCTGATATCGAATGATCAGGGAGATTGAAGTGATACCCAACAGGGGTGTCCATTTTACCGGTTTTGATGGTAGACCTATGGCCATAGATTCGTTTTTTGAGGGTGTTTTTTGTCTCGCCAACATACTGAATATTACAAACTCTACAAGAGATGTGGTATATGATGTTTGAGGTAGTGCACGTGATAGAGCCATAGGTCGTGTGGGTAGTTCCAGAAGAATGTTAACTCACCCACTTTCACCCTTTACCCTTTGATGTTTCCCCCTTTCACTACCCAATCCCTACCCAAATCACTGGCCTTCACTTGGATCTCATTCTACCAGCTATCCCCTTTGTCCTCTGTCACCCATATCCCTGTTACTCTCCCCTTCCTATTTGTGTTGTCCCTGTCATTCTGCCTTAGTTTGGGAAAGGTCCTGCTAGGATCGAAACGTCATGCCCTCCTATTTTGTTTTGGAGTTGCCCGTCCGTTAGTTGATCCTAGCAATAGCGTCAACTGTCAATCGGCAAGGGGGCCGTGTATAGATTTAATTAATCAGTTTTTCGGATTTAATAGAAGCTGTAGATAAATAAACATCCAAGAATAACATTTCCAAAACGAAGACCTCAAACAGGAAAAAAACAACCGGGAGGTCAGTAGTCTCGTCTTAATTAAAAACCGATATCCATACCCCCCACGATAATAATCCTTCGTATGAAGCCGTACTCAAGTGAATGAATTCTTCCTCTTTTCTTCAGTCATCTAAAATGGGGGAAAAAATCAAGGATTATTTTTCATTTATCCGTGTCCGACAATATGCTCTCGGATGAAAAACGCAATCCTGCTCGTCGTTCGGGTTCCAGAATGAATCATTCTCAATCCGCGCTAGGGACATACGGCTGACTGGAAGGTCTGGGTTTTTTTTTTCCTTGTTTTTTTTTTTTTTTTCGAAAGACTTGCCAGTCGAGGATCCGTGGGGGATTAGCCCGACGGAGCTCTCTCGTTGATTGGCACGGATAGCCAGGATCACTGTCTATGCACGCAGTCTGCGTGATTTGGCTGGAGCGGCGCAGGCAACGTGCGGTGCCCAGTCTTTCACTCGGTCCTGCACGCACTGGTTCAGCATCTCCCACTATACCCGTCGTATACGTGTAAGCGCACCGGGTCTTGGATTTCCTCGACGCCGTGCTCTGGTGATTACTCACCGGGGGAAGAGTGCCTGCCTGTCCCGGTGACCACTCCCCCCGTCCGCGCTCGCCAGTACCCTGCAATTCACAGGCACCGTGGTATCAGCTCGTTCTACATCGACCTACTTCAGGTATAGGCAGATTTCGTAGTATTGTAATTTTGTTTCAGAATTCAACAATGTTGCACTGACTAAAATTACTAAAATGCAAATTAATATCTTTAATTAGGAGGGCCTGACGTTTCGGTTCCAGCAGGACCTTCCTGAGAAAGGTTAAGAGTCAGGCTGGGCTGGGCTTGGCCTGGCTGGGTTGGGCTTGGCTGGGCTGGGCTTGGCTGGGCTGGGCTTGGCTGGGTTGGGCTTGGCTGGGTTGGGCTGGGCTGGGTTGGGCTGGGCTGGGCTGGGCTTAGCTGGGTTGGGCTTGGCTGGGCTGGGCTTGGCTGGGTTGGGCTTGGCTGGGTTGGGCTTGGCTGGGTTGGGCTTGGCTGGGCTTGGCTTGGCTGGGTTTGGCTGGGCTGGGCTTGGCTGGGTTGGGCTTGGCTGGGTTGGGCTTGGCTGGGTTGGGCTTGGCTGGGCTTGGCTTGGCTGGGTTTGGCTGGGCTGGGCTGGCCTCGGCAGGGCTGGGTTGAGCTACAGGCTTTGTTTTGCTGGGCTAAGCTTTGCTGGGCTTTGCTGGGCTTTGTCAGGCTGGGCAGGACTGGGCTGGGCTGAGCTAGGCAAGGTTAGGCAGGGCTGGGCTTGGGCGGGCTGGGCTAGGCATGGTTGGACTTGGCTATAGGCTGGGCTATAGGCAAGGCTGGGCTGTGCTGGGCTATGGCCGGCCAGGGCTGGGTTGGCCTGGGCTGCGGTGGGCTATAGGCTCCCTGGGCTCCTCCTGACCCACTACACTGTCATCTATTACCACAGGCGAAGGTGATTCTCAGCCGATCTTGTGCAAAGTTGTGGGGTTTTTCGGAGGGAGGGGTGTTTGACATTGAATCTGCTATGATTTTTTTTCTCCTTCGTAAGTACCAGTTGGGCAACCTGAATCGAATCCACTTGAATCGCTCATGCCCTCACGTTAGTTTCCTTAAAGACTGAGTCACGGCGCGGAAGCTGTAAGTCTATGGCGATGAAACGATTTTGCAACGATATTCCTGGTTGATTTAATATTCAGTAGCCTAACCACTCAATTGATTTTTTTTGGGCACTAAATGGAGTTTACTCCAGTAATAGGATATAATTATACTGTTGACGTAGGAGTATGTTAATCTTAATTACCATTATTTTTCTCTTATAGCACATAGAGATATATATGATTGTAATATGCGCTGTATAAAAGCAGGTTTTTCTTATTATTTTCTCCTGCATGAAATGTAGCTTGTTTTGGGTGTGGTTCCTTTGTGGCATATTTTTTTCACGGTGCGCGGTGGATCTTTTGTGTCAATTTGCTGCAAAGTGACTTTTCAACGCTCCATCTGGCAAGATGGTTCATAACTTGTTCTTGTTTAAGTACTGCACTGTGTATGGAGACTTGAAATCTGCGCGGTGTTGTATTACAGGCAGCCTCACACCGCAATATACGCTGGGCGGGGAGAAATTCAAGACAGTCCGTATGTCGTGGACAATGTTGATGAATTACGCGCTTGAATTATCTTCGGGGAGGAGATTTTAGTTTCGTTAATGAGAAATTGGCTTTTTGGATACCGGTAACTGTTGCCAATAGGCTAAGTGCATAATTACTATTCTCCTATGCCATTGCTGGCTGGTACCCCGCACCCCAATTTGTAACGGTCAATTTGACGGCAATCTATAGACTGGACGGAGGCTATAGCCCAGTATGGCCCCAATATTCAGAACGGAGTCACCTCGAAGGCGAACTACCGTCTAAATGATTACGCACGCACAAAAACGGCACAGACAGCGCGCCGCACAGTGATGATTCACCTGGCTCAAGGTAGCCGCGTATTCGGCCCAAAATCCCAGCCGCGTATTCAGCCGCACAATCACACAAACCTAGAACGCATGCGGCAAAAGGAGGCCCTTTTTCCGACGTGCATCGGGTCCGTTTTTTAACGAAATAAAATTATTCCAGCACATAACATGAACTTTAACACATCAATCTTCAACAAGAGTATGTAATCTAATAAATATATCATTTACAGCCCCTTCGACTGAGTTTTTTTAGGCAAATTGAGGGACAAAATGCGACTCTAAAAAAAGCCCCAAAATTTGCCAAAGATTTAAGTACGTGACAACAAATGCTCATTAAAAACAAAATGTACCCTACAATTTTGAGAAAAGTTGGATTTTTCTTCCACAATCCAACTCATCCAACCCATGGGCAGGCCCAATTTTGGAGAGGGCATATTCTTTTCACTAATTAGTGTCTAATTAGGACTCTAATGATGGGCGCCATTTTGGACCCAAATCGTCAAAAATGGGCAACTCGCTAGCACCATGCTAAAACTAGTGCTCCGTAAAAACAAAATGTACCCTTCAGTTTTGAGAAAAGTTGGATTTTTCTTCCACAATCCAACTCATCCATCCTATGGGCAGGCCCAATTTTGGAGAGGGCAAATTCTTTTCACTAATTAGTGTCTAATTAGGACTCTAATGATGGGCGCCATTTTGGACCCAAATCGTCAAAAATGGGCAACTCACTACCACCATGCTGACAATAGTGCTCCGTAAAAACAAAATGTACCCTTCAGTTTTGAGAAAAGTTGGATTTTTCTTCCACAATCCAACTCATCCATCCTATGGGCAGGCCCAATTTTGGAGAGGGCATATTCTTTTCACTAATTAGTGTCTAATTAGGACTCTAATGATGGGCGCCATTTTGGACCCAAATCGTCAAAAATGGGCAACTCGCTACCACCATGCTGACAGTAGTGCTCCGTAAAAACAAAATGTACCCTTCAGTTTTGAGAAAAGTTGGATTTTTCTTCCACAATCCAACTCATCCATCCTATGGGCAGGCCCAATTTTGGAGAGGGCAAATTCTTTTCACTAATTAGTGTCTAATTAGGACTCGCTTTATGAGCGCCATTTTGGACCCAAATCGTCAAAAATGGGCAACTCGCTACCACCATGCTGACAATAGTGCTCCGTAAAAACAAAATGTACCCTTCAGTTTTGAGAAAAGTTGGATTTTTCTTCCACAATCCAACTCATCCATCCTATGGGCAGGCCCAATTTTGGAGAGGGCATATTCTTTTCACTAATTAGTGTCTAATTAGGACTCTAATGATGGGCGCCATTTTGGACCCAAATCGTCAAAAATGGGCAACTCGCTATATACCACCATGCTGACAGTAGTGCTCCGTAAAAACAAAATGTACCCTACAGTTTTGAGAAAAGTTGGATTTTTCTTCCACAATCAAACTCATCCATCCTATGGGCAGGCCCAATTTTGGAGAGGGCATATTCTTTTCACTAATTAGTGTCTAATTAGGACTCTAATGATGGGCGCCATTTTGGACCCAAATCGTCAAAAATGGGCAACTCGCTACCACCATGCTGACAATAGTGCTCCGTAAAAACAAAATGTACCCTTCAGTTTTGAGAAAAGTTGGATTTTTCTTCCACAATCCAACTCATCCATCCTATGGGCAGGCCCAATTTTGGAGAGGGCATATTCTTTTCACTAATTAGTGTCTAATTAGGACTCTAATGATGGGCGCCATTTTGGACCCAAATCGTCAAAAATGGGCAACTCGCTACCACCATGCTGACAGTAGTGCTCCGTAAAAACAAAATGTACCCTTCAGTTTTGAGAAAAGTTGGATTTTTCTTCCACAATCCAACTCATCCATCCTATGGGCAGGCCCAATTTTGGAGAGGGCAAATTCTTTTCACTAATTAGTGTCTAATTAGGACTCGCTTTATGAGCGCCATTTTGGACCCAAATCGTCAAAAATGGGCAACTCGCTACCACCATGCTGACAATAGTGCTCCGTAAAAACAAAATGTACCCTTCAGTTTTGAGAAAAGTTGGATTTTTCTTCCACAATCCAACTCATCCATCCTATGGGCAGGCCCAATTTTGGAGAGGGCATATTCTTTTCACTAATTAGTGTCTAATTAGGACTCTAATGATGGGCGCCATTTTGGACCCAAATCGTCAAAAATGGGCAACTCGCTATATACCACCATGCTGACAGTAGTGCTCCGTAAAAACAAAATGTACCCTACAGTTTTGAGAAAAGTTGGATTTTTCTTCCACAATCAAACTCATCCATCCTATGGGCAGGCCCAATTTTGGAGAGGGCATATTCTTTTCACTAATTAGTGTCTAATTAGGACTCTAATGATGGGCGCCATTTTGGACCCAAATCGTCAAAAATGGGCAACTCGCTACCACCATGCTGACAATAGTGCTCCGTAAAAACAAAATGTACCCTTCAGTTTTGAGAAAAGTTGGATTTTTCTTCCACAATCCAACTCATCCATCCTATGGGCAGGCCCAATTTTGGAGAGGGCATATTCTTTTCACTAATTAGTGTCTAATTAGGACTCTAATGATGGGCGCCATTTTGGACCCAAATCGTCAAAAATGGGCAACTCGCTAGCACCATGCTGACAGTAGTGCTCCGTAAAAACAAAATGTACCCTTCAGTTTTGAGAAAAGTTGGTTTTTTCTTCCACAATCCAACTTATCCATCCTATGGGCAGGCCCAATTTTGGAGAGGGCATATTCTTTTCAGTAATTAGTGTCTAATTAGGACTCTAATGATGAGCGCCATTTTGGACCCCAAATCGTCAAAAATGGGCAACTCGCTAGCACCATGCTAAAACTAGTGCTCCGTAAAAACAAAATGTACCCTTCAGTTTTGAGAAAAGTTGGATTTTTCTTCCACAATCCAACTCATCCAACCCATGGGCAGGCCCAATTTTGGAGAGGGCATATTCTTTTCACTAATTAGTGTCTAATTAGGACTCGCTTTATGAGCGCCATTTTGGACCCCAAATCGTCGAAAATGGGCAACTTGCTAGCACCGTGCTAAAACTAGTGCTCCGTAAAAACAAAATGTACCCTTCAGTTTTGAGAAAAGTTGGATTTTTCTTCCACAATCCAACTCATCCAACCCATGGGCAGGCCCAATTTTGGAGAGGGCATATTCTTTTCACTAATTAGTGTCTAATTAGGACTCTAATGATGGGCGCCAATTTCGACCCCAAATCGACGAAAATTTGGCATATATCTCATGGACAGTATAGTGCTCCATTGATGCATAATGTTTCTTCCCATCATCTTACTGTTACTCACGCATAGGGGGCCTACTAAATTGCAACTTATAAAATGAAGGTAGGCCTATGTATTGACTATGTTCGTTAAAGGTTCATAAATCCACTCAGGGAAATTACACACCACATGGTTTGAATAAACTGGTTTTATTAAACTGTCGGTAAAGAGCTATGACACCATTCCGGGGAATAAGACACCACATGGTTTATAAAACAAAATATTAAACACCTTAATAATTATAGCCGTACTTGACCAGTACCCATGCATTATGAAAGAGTAATGTCAACCAAGTGGGATCTCTTTCTATACCATTGTGTATACGCTACTTCAGGCTCTTACATTATTTCAATTTGTAAAATGCATTATCAGTACAGTATATACATGTATATAGGACTTGGGGGCTGAAGCTCATTATACAGTATAAATAAGGAAAATATATTACACATTACATGTATACACTTTTAGTCATTTATTTACCGGTTCGCCGAAGAAGGTTCAGCTAATTTCATCCTGCAAATAGCAGTAGGCCTATTCCTTAATTAAACGGAAAGTGTGTGCCTCTTGATATAAAAACCGCAGAAAATATAGAAAATAATTCTCTACCCTTTCTCGAAATTATTATGGAGACCATAAATTATAATTCTTAAAGGTTAAAGAAATTGCTTTCCAGACACAAGATAACACATTTAACAAAGTACATGTATGTACACAGTTTCACGGGAAGTTTCATGTATACCGGGCTGCCTTTATACTCAAAAGCAACTTTATTACTAGTCCTTCTGAAGGTTTTTGACACATACTCATCAAGACATTTTATGATTTTACCTAACGAAATTTGATCAAACCCTGCCACTATATAATTCCCAACAAAATGAGACGTTGGATGGGCCTGACTGTGTTACAATTGGATTGAATCGAAAGTATATAGCTACAGCCTATAATTAGGGAAGAAACATAATTATATCTTTCCACAAAGTGCGATTATAAAACATACTACGGGCGTAATTTCAACAACCCCCATGGTTCAAGAAGTACTATTGGTACATACATGCTGAATAATAGGCCTAATTACCCACAAATTATCGTACATATACACATGTAGTCACCATTATTGTGTAGCTTTCCTATTGCATGAAAGCTGATAACAGTCTTTGTAATTCGGGATCGACAATGTTTGATCTCTTTAGAAGTATACAAGTCATGTACATTCTGAGTTGGTCGTGATTATGTGATGTACTTTGCACACTTTTGCTTTTAAGAGCTATTTCCTCTGCAATCAAACAGCAGAACACCCCACAACTTGCCGAATCCACTTGTTGTTGACATACCACTTTCTGAATTGCAAATGTTTCATTGCTCTCCAATATACTGGGAATTTCACTCCAGTATCTATTAAGTCTCCCGTTTCGGAAAAGGTCACAGAATGCGCGGCCATGATTGATTAATTTTTGACGAGTGTCTCTACTGCTGTTAAGGGAGTCATAACAAACGAACTTATTATGACAATTGTCAAGCACATACAGAATAAAATGGTTGTTTTCGCGAAGAGGAAAAAACATAAAGTCACAAAATGTTGTGCTTTGAACGAAGGCTGCAGAAACGCGTTTGAACGTTTGTGTAGTTGCCTGTTTATTGACAACTTTGCTTGTTTCACTGCAAGGCATGACCCAGTATTTTCTGCAATCAATACCTTCATTTAGCATCTCGCACAGCTGACTGATATAAAAATCAACGACAAAATCGCTGAGCCAACCTGGCTGATAATTTTTGTGGATATGTTTCAATCTTTTCAAGTTGATTGCTTGGGCATACTGTTAATCATAGCCAATTGGTCGTGGGTGAGGAAATCGTTTGTCCTATCGTCTCGAACTGCCACACTATGCATATTCTTGTCATCGATTGCTGCCCACAAATGTTTGATTAATTCCTCCTCTTTGTTATTAACTGTGAAGTATAATTCAGTATTCACAGAGGATGATGAAGATGACTCAGTTCTTTCATAAAAAAATAAATAGCCCGTTGTCGATGCAACTTTTGTGAAATTAAAGACACTTGTGGTTTTAACGATATCATCATTACATTGTAGGAGTTCATTTTTGTCAATCAAAAAAGTTGTGTAATGCCCAGACTGCACAGATTTTCCATCGTGGGCAATTACCGAACGCAGTCTGTATACAGCCGGGGTGTGATTTGTGCAGAATTTTGAAAGGTCTATTTCCATTGTGGGTGATATATCGGAATTTAGTTTCACTAGTTGCTCATCTACTGCACCGAATCTTAAAAGCTGTACAACTAACAATTTAGGGCAGTTAATAATGCGCGTTGAGTCTTTGAGTCTTTCCACACTCATCGCAGCGAAGGCCACTAATCACTTCGTCCTTAAAGAATTCTTGCAAACAATTGACGATGCTGAATGTGTGGACAGCAACGGACAATATACCAAACGTTGAACTCTCAACAATTGAGTTGTTCTCGCAGTTCAGGCACATGAGGCTTTTGCAAATCTCAATCTCATGCGTAAGGCAGGACTCGCCCAAAAATGGAACTATGAGCTGGAGATAAAACTCAGCTACGTCTTGCTGCTCATTGCATCTCATATTCATCTTACTGGCAGAATCTTCTACCAAAGGTTGAATTACCCGAAACGGGATAGGTCTGGATATGTCTGTGGACAGCATTTCAAAAATATCTATAAACCCCCGCCACAGGAATGTGTCACTGCCTTGATATTTCCAAGTCTTCAACTTTGCCAAACCTACGAATGGTTTGACAGCTTGAAGAGTGGAAATCCACCAACAAGACACACTGTTGTTGGAAATGCCCCTCGGTAATGCCGGGTTTCCAGGTTTTCCAATACTTAATTTTGGTTTATTTTTGGTCCTTTTGCCATCAACTTCAAGTTTCTTTGCTATTTTCGGAGAGACGTGAAGATCTTCGTCGTCGTCTGATTCAAGTAAGATAGCCGCAGGCTTCCTTTGGCGTTTATGTTTAGATTTCTCTTTGAAGTGTAACCCGTTTAACAGAGGTGTTAAATAAATCCCCTTTTTCGTTGGAGTACTTGTACGTATAATATATACGTTTCCTCCATGTTTCACGGGAAAGCTTGACAGATCTGGGAGGGATTCTTTTCTTATTTGAACAAAATGCTTCGCAGAACTCCCTCTGTAGGGGCAGCATATCTCGTTCGTATTTTACTACAAAATCAGTTAATCTTTTGGAACGATTATGATTCATTTTAGCTCTTTTAACCTCCTGCATACTTTTTTCGATGATACCTTGAGTTCGATTATTAGACGTGATGTTTTGATAGGCTGATTTGTTTAGTGTAGTGTATATCTTGGAATAATGTTCGTACGCATCGGAACACCCGTGCCTCCCTAAATCATGAAGCAAAAGCCCCGACCAGTTACAGATATTTGGTAAAGAGAACTCCAACAAATAGGCTATGTACTCTTTCCCGAAATACGAATTTCCATTTGGGTCCAAAATGGCGCTCATCATTAGAGTCCTAATTAGACACTAATTAGTGAAAAGAATATGCCCTCTCCAAAATTGGGCCTGCCCATAGGTTGGATGAGTTGGAATGTGGAAGAAAATTCCATTTTTTCTCAAAACTGAAGGGTACATTTTGTTTTTACGGAGCACTACTGTCAGCATGGTGGTAGCGAGTTGCCCATTTTTGACGATTTGGGTCCAAAATGGCGCCCATCATTAGAGTCCTAATTAGACACTAATTAGTGAAAAGAATATGCCCTCTCCAAAATTGGGCCTGCCCATGGGTTGGATGAGTTGGATTGTGGAAGAAAAAACCAACTTTTCTCAAAACTGAAGGGTACATTTTGTTTTTACGGAGCACTACTGTCAGCATGGTGGTAGCGAGTTGCCCATTTTTGACGATTTGGGTCCAAAATGGCGCCCATCATTAGAGTCCTAATTAGACACTAATTAGTGAAAAGAATATGCCCTCTCCAAAATTGGGCCTGCCCATAGGATGGATGAGTTGGATTGTGGAAGAAAAATCCAACTTTTCTCAAAACTGAAGGGTACATTTTGTTTTTACGGAGCACTATTGTCAGCATGGTGGTAGCGAGTTGCCCATTTTTGACGATTTGGGTCCAAAATGGCGCCCATCATTAGAGTCCTAATTAGACACTAATTAGTGAAAAGAATATGCCCTCTCCAAAATTGGGCCTGCCCATAGGATGGATGAGTTTGATTGTGGAAGAAAAATCCAACTTTTCTCAAAACTGTAGGGTACATTTTGTTTTTACGGAGCACTACTGTCAGCATGGTGTTAGCGAGTTGCCCATATTTGACGATTTGGGTCCAAAATGGCGCCCATCATTAGAGTCCTAATTAGACACTAATTAGTGAAAAGAATATGCCCTCTCCAAAATTGGGCCTGCCCATAGGATGGATGAGTTGGAATGTGGAAGAAAAATCCAACTTTTCTCAAAACTGAAGGGTACATTTTGTTTTTACGGAGCACTAGTTTTAGCATGGTGCTAGCGAGTTGCCCATTTTTGACGATTTGGGTCCAAAATGGCGCTCATAAAGCGAGTCCTAATTAGACACTAATTAGTGAAAAGAATTTGCCCTCTCCAAAATTGGGCCTGCCCATAGGATGGATGAGTTGGATTGTGGAAGAAAAATCCAACTTTTCTCAAAACTGAAGGGTACATTTTGTTTTTACGGAGCACTACTGTCAGCATGGTGGTAGCGAGTTGCCCATTTTTGACGATTTGGGTCCAAAATGGCGCCCATCATTAGAGTCCTAATTAGACACTAATTAGTGAAAAGAATATGCCCTCTCCAAAATTGGGCCTGCCCATAGGATGGATAAGTTGGATTGTGGAAGAAAAAACCAACTTTTCTCAAAACTGAAGGGTACATTTTGTTTTTACGGAGCACTACTGTCAGCATGGTGCTAGCGAGTTGCCCATTTTTGACGATTTGTGTCCAAAATGGCGCCCATCATTAGAGTCCTAATTAGACACTAATTAGTGAAAAGAATTTGCCCTCTCCAAAATTGGGCCTGCCCATAGGATGGATGAGTTGGATTGTGGAAGAAAAATCCAACTTTTCTCAAAACTGAAGGGTACATTTTGTTTTTACGGAGCACTATTGTCAGCATGGTGGTAGCGAGTTGCCCATTTTTGACGATTTGGGTCCAAAATGGCGCCCATCATTAGAGTCCTAATTAGACACTAATTAGTGAAAAGAATATGCCCTCTCCATAATTGGGCCTGCCCATAGGATGGATGAGTTGGATTGTGGAAGAAAAATCCAACTTTTCTCAAAACTGAAGGGTACATTTTGTTTTTACGGAGCACTATTGTCAGCATGGTGGTAGCGAGTTGCCCATTTTTGACGATTTGGGTCCAAAATGGCGCCCATCATTAGAGTCCTAATTAGACACTAATTAGTGAAAAGAATATGCCCTCTCCAAAATTGGGCCTGCCCATAGGATGGATGAGTTGGATTGTGGAAGAAAAATCCAACTTTTCTCAAAACTGAAGGGTACATTTTGTTTTTACGGAGCACTATTGTCAGCATGGTGGTAGCGAGTTGCCCATTTTTGACGATTTGGGTCCAAAATGGCGCCCATCATTAGAGTCCTAATTAGACACTAATTAGTGAAAAGAATTTGCCCTCTCCAAAATTGGGCCTGCCCATAGGATGGATGAGTTGGATTGTGGAAGAAAAATCCAACTTTTCTCAAAACTGAAGGGTACATTTTGTTTTTACGGAGCACTACTGTCAGCATGGTGGTAGCGAGTTGCCCATTTTTGACGATTTGGGTCCAAAATGGCGCCCATCATTAGAGTCCTAATTAGACACTAATTAGTGAAAAGAATATGCCCTCTCCAAAATTGGGCCTGCCCATGGGTTGGATGAGTTTGATTGTGGAAGAAAAATCCAACTTTTCTCAAAATTGTAGGGTACATTTTGTTTTTACTGAGCATTTGTTGTCACGTACTTAAATCTTTGGCAATTTTGGGGCTTTTTTTAGAGTCGCATTTTGTCCCTCAATTTGCCTATAAAAACTCAGTCGAAGGGGCTGTAAATAATATATTTATTAGATTACATACTCTTGTTGAAGATTGATGTGTTAAAGTTCATGTTATGTGCTGGAATAATTTTATTTCGTTAAAAAACGGACCCGATGCACGTCGGAAAAAGGGCCTCCTTTTGCCGCATGCGTTCTAGGTTTGTGTGAATGTGCGGCTGAATACGCGGCTGGGATTTTGGGCCGAATACGCGGCTACCTTGAGCCAGGTTGATGATTCACCGGGAGCCAGTGTCAGGAGTCTGGCACCCAGACGTCGCCCCGCTGTTACATAAACAAAACGGCTGCAGAAGCCGGGGTTTGAGCTATAACTTATCAACCAGAAGCCTTCTTTTTCCTCAGAAAGTTCAACTTCAACACAGAACTGATATGCAGCCTGTGTGTTCAGTTTTCGGATAACTGAGACGAACCCAGAACCCTTCATTCGTTCCTTCGTTCGTTCCTTCCTTTCGTCTTCCTTCTTCCTTCTTCCTTCTTCCTGCCTTCATTCCTTCCTTCCTTCCTTCCTTCTTTCCTTCCTTCCTTCCTTCCTTCCTTCCTTCCTTCCTTCCTCCCTTCCTTCCTTCCTTCCTTCCGTCCTTCCTTCCTTCCTTCTTCCTTCTTCCTTCCTTCCTTCCTTCCTTCCTTCCTTCCTTCCTTCCTTCCTTCCTTCCTTCCTTCCTTCCTTCCTTCCTTCCTTCCTTCCTTCCTTCCTTCCTTCCTTCCTTCCTTCCTTCCTTCCTTCTTTTATTCCTTCCTTCCTTCCTTCCTTCCTTCCTTCATTCCTTCCTTCGTTCCTTCCTTCCTTCCTTCCTTCCTTCATTCCTTCCTTCATTCCTTCCTTCCTTCCTTCCTTCCTTCCTTCCTTCCCTCCTTCCTTCCTTCCTTCCTTCCTTCAGTCCTTCCTTCCTTCCCTCCTTCCTTTCTTCCTTCCTTCCGTCCTTCCTTCCTTCCTTCCTTCCTTCCTTCATTCCTACCTTTATTCCTTCCTTGGTTCCTTCCTTCCTTCCTTCCTTCCTTCCTTCCTTCCTTCCTTCCTTCATTCATTCCTTCCTTCCTTCCTTCATTCCTTCCTTCCTTCCTTCTTTGTGAGGAGGACCTAGGCCCACTCCAATGTCGCTGATCGATCCCCCTTTGTTAGTTTCATAATCGAGCAATGTCTCGGCGTAGGGTATAATGCGTTCTTTTATCCGCCCATCGGATGTCGGGACTCCATGGCTGTCAACTTACTACTACAGTAACTACAGGCCACGCCAAGGAAACAAAACCAAACGTCTAGCCCCGTGAGACAATTTTAAAATGTCAGAACTGGAGCAGAAAGGAAAGAGTCTACCTCGTTCCCAGGGCTCTTTTTTCCTTTTTTCTTTCTTTCTTTCTTTTTGCGGGGGGGGGGGGGCGAGGGGTGTCCCGAGACTTGGCAAGTTGGCTTCGATCCGGTTCGGTCCAGGAGCTCGGTGAAACATTGCCAAGAAGTGTCTGAAAATGTCAGCCCAGCGGGTGCAGCACACAGCCAATCACGCTCCCCAGGCAGTGGCACAGAAGTCCTCGCCTTCGAAGCTGACAAGGATGTTCCTCACTTTCTTCCTGTGAAAATACTAAAAATTGTCTTAACCATCTGAGCTATCTAGCCCTTAGATGGTAGCCTTCCCAAATACACAATGTAGTCAACTATAGACTTTGGCCTTAGTGTGGGCGCCAGTCAGAAGCATGCCGTCAATCAATAATTGTACACCTGGCTACAGCTGTTCCGGGATCACGCATAGTTGATACATTTTGTTTTCAATTGTAAGTAAAGCAAATAAAGGAAAAAGTGACATTCGCTATTTTTTTGTTTTTTGTTTTTTTGTTTTTTTGGGGGGGTCTGTTAGAAAGCGTGGAGTTTTTGCTTATAACCCTCAAGACGAAAAGCACCCAAGAAGTGTGCATCTGTCTAAGCAAAATTCCTATAAGGATTTTAGAGAAACGTCCCTCCACTTCTTCCGCGAAATACGGCCATATTTACAGCCCCAGACTTCTAAAAACTCACAAAATCTGATGGGTTTCAGCCACTGGGGTGGTTCTGAGCACCATTTATTGATGATATCAATCGCTTGTCCTCGTCTAATTGCCCTTGTCCTTGTCTGATTAGTGAGCTGGTGCACCCTTTCTAATAAATCAACTCGGCAGACCTAGCACGATAGCAGAGCGTGAGAATCACGCCAAGTGATGCATACTTCATTAAAGAGGGGGGAAGGATATTTTCCCAAAAGGCTATATAGAAAAAGTGAGAGAACGGGTGACCGACCCTGTGTTATTTCCGTGCAGTAAGGTGCCCTAATTGACACTCGTACATCACGCTCGATCGTCGGCTGTCGGTAACCGGGAAATAGCGCGTCGCTCATCTTGTTTTTTTTTATCCAAGTCGCTTTCTGCGCGTATGGTAGGGAGAAGTTTCGAATCAAAGAATAACGAGTCCGAGTCCGAGTCACATTTCTCGACCCCCTCTCCCTTCCAATCATCCGGGTCATGTCCGAGTCACGAGTGGTCTTCAGATCTTTGGACACTGTATATTGGGGGATGCATCTTCTTTTTTTCACGCTTTTCTCCCATCACATTTTCTAGCAATGCGCCTGTATACTCCCACGGACATTATATCCCCCAAACAATATTCAAACAAAACGATGGAAAACGGACTGGTACCCCCCCCCCCCCGCCGCCGCAAAGACTAGTTGACAATTTTGGTAAGGCCGCTATCTGCAGGGCTGAATAGCTCCGATGGTATGAACGGTGGCACGCAAAACCAGAGGTCGCGGGGTCAGGTCCCTATCCATTCAAAGCTTTCATTGCCATTATTTGGTGTTTTTTTAACCGTTGCGAGAAATCCTTTCGATCAAAACACTCCCCTCTACCCCCAATATACCCCGAAATGGGAATGTCAAAACCCCTTGCTGACGATTACAGTGATGGTCCATGCACGAGAGTGGCAGTCATTTTTATGTGATTTACGGTCTCGCAAAAAAAAATACCAAAAGACAGATCTTGAGGCCAACTGCTTAGGGTGTTGGTGTGCTCCGAGTGTAGTCAAAAGGGTGAGTGAACACTTGGGCGTGTTCATCCTTAAATATCTGCGGGTCTGCCGCCCCATAGGCAGTGGACAACTAAACCCTAACAAAAGGCCTGGGCGAGTTTCAAAAGCCACTTTTGTAACCACTAGCGCTTTTCCGCGACTAGGAATGTGCGCTATTGCCTTTGTTAAAATCAGGCGGGTTTGTTTAGCCAGAAACGACTCGTGTCACATAAAATCGATTAATCGAGATTAATCTTTTATTTGTAGATAAAGTTGGTGCTTTTTCTTTTCATCCAGTCACAAGTCAGGCAAATCGAGTCCGAGTGCTATAGTCTGATCGGGTCAGTGGGTCCGAATATTGTGTCCGAATGTTTCGTGATCGTTAATGGAGTCCGCCGCCAGTTCGTGGCGAATAGGACTCGGGCCAGACTCGAGTCAAAATCTGAGTAGCGAGTCGTACACATCAGGGCCCAATGTCGTACAGCCGCCTAAGCAGGACAATTCTTACTTATGCAAACACGATTACCATTCCCACTTCGATGTGATGCCAATCGCTGTTGACTTGTATTCCGTGCACTCTTCAATGCTTGGCATGAAACAAAAGAGGCGTTCGGGTTGGCCAGCTGATCCTCGTGACTTTTTTATGCGAGGGGGGAAGTGACCATTAAGCCGCATTAACATGCAGTGCTATATTATCTCACTGCCTAATCTTTCACCACTTCCCTCCCTGTATCCTTAGAGGGATTGGTTTCCATGACAACCCATCCATCGCAGGAGTCCTGTCACGTCAGACGCGTCAGAAAGATCCCCCTCGCCCATAAGCTGCCCCCCCCCCAAAAAAAAAGTTGGTCAAACCTCGGTCAATGTTTATTCAAAAGTTTCCTAGTCAGTTTTTCCTTTATTATTTTTGTTTTACCAAAAATAGCCTGTAATTAATTCATTTGACTTTCGAACATGCGTCAGATGAGATGAGCTTTGACCAGCTTACCTTCGCAGTGACGTTCTTAGAGTATCGATAGAAATATTGAAATAGCACACCTTCATATATAATTTGGAAGCTGAATTGCTGTCAACACTTTGGTATTTATGGCAATGTCTTCCTTCCAGGTTGAATGAAAGGGTCGCACTCCCTTCCCTTTCCCTTGCCCTCCCTTTCCCCCTCCCTCGTCTGACTGGCTGCGGTCTTCACCTCTAACCTTCTCCTTTTACGTCGACCGCCTAAAGCCTATAGGCATATGTCGATCTTTTTTTCTACTTCCCCAATTGCAACTTTCACTGTGAACAAAGTTTGTCGAGCAATAATGAACCCATATTTAGGCCGACGTACATCAGTTTGAATCTCAATGGATGACGTTCTTGGTGGATGTAATCTAAAATGATGGATTTTGTCCGCCAACCCATCACAAACCCCCCAAAATTATTATAGGACCGGATCAAGTGTTGGTCAAACGACAGAGGAGGAGGAGGAGGAGGAGGAGGAGGAGGAGGAGGAGGAGGAGGAGGAGGAGGAGGAGGAGGAGGAGGAGGAGGAGGAGGAGGAGGAGGAGGAGGAGGGGGAGGGGGAGGAGGAGGAGGAGGAGGAGGAGGAGGAGGAGGAGGAGGAGGAGGAGGAGGAGGAGGAGGAGGAGGAGGAGGAGGAGGAGGAGGAGGAGGAGGAGGAGGAGGAGGAGGAGGAGAGAGATAGAAATAGAGAGATAGAAATAGAGAGAGGGGAGAGAGGGTAGAGAGGAAGAGAGAGACGGGGAGAGGGAGACGGAGAGAGGGGAGGGAGAGTGGGGAGAGGAAGGAATAGCTGGAGAGAGGGTGAGAGAGAGGGGTGAGAAGGAGAGATGGCATGGAGAGAGGGGAGGAAGAGAGATAAAAGAGAGGTGCCGAGAAAATGAGAGGACATACTTTTCCCTTTCGCCGTCCTAATTGACAAATGCCGTTTGACGCTGGCCTGTCGACACGAGAAAGACAGATATCGATTACGATTTATCGTGCCACATGAATGATTGGAATCCCTGCTCTCCCTGTCACCGTAACACTCACCCAATCCCAACCTTGTTCCCCCTACAGTATACTTTCTATGGTTCCCCGATTTTGCAAATTATTTGTGGCACAGAAAGAGAACAAAGTTGTAAAGATTGAGCGCATGTACACAGTAAAAACTTTGATCCAATAGAAACCGTTTGGGAGCGACACTTGGTATCGTAAATGGCAAGCGTTCTGGGTCGAAACAATCGACAAATCTGGCATCTCTTGACCGACCATGCTACACCGGTGGATTTATTTGTTACAAACGTTGGTCAAAGTGGTGATATTTCCCAGCATTTTTGTTTTTGTTTTTGTAAGATTCATCCTGTGACGCACTCAATCCTATACGTAGTTCGTCGAACTTAATCAGCGCCGTTAGTTTGAAAATAAATCGCGTTCATTTCGGATAGAGTTCTTGCGCGCAATTTCCTCGTGAGTTCAGCAAAACAGAAGGCGATCAAAATACGGGAGTCATTACGCTGTTATTTCCCCCCAAGGATGCTCCCGAAGAGGCCATGCACGGCCGAACGGCCAGTCAACCGTAGCCCGATGAATGAGTGAGTGGTTACCGAGTCGTAACGGTAAATACTGCCTTATGGACTGGTGTTAGTTGAATGGCTTCGCCACCCCTAATCCCCTCGATGCCCAAATACTCAGCTGCTTTAAGGCAAGGATGCGGTCCTTGTCACACACAAGGCCAGATAGAAGAAGGGGCAGAGAGGAGAGATAGAGACTGAGTTGGTTCGAAGATATGTAAAGACTGATAGATTGACAGAAAGGCATTCAGTCAGACAGACAGAAATAGCAGAAAGCGCAGAAAGAAAGAGGGGGCGTGACGGAGAGATGGGAAGGTTGAGGTAAATGAAGAGACGGAGGGAGATAGACAAAGAGAGGGGTTTAGAGATGGAGAGAGGGAGGGAGAGAGAAAGACAGGCACACAGACTGACCGAAAAATCACAGAGCGGAGAAAGAAAGAGAACGACCGGGGAGGTAGAAGTAGAGAGAGAAAAAGACAGAGATAGGTAGGGAGACGGAGAGAGGGGGAGAGCGAGAGAGGAGAGAGATGGAGAGGGAGAGAGACAGAGAGAGAGGTCGGGAGACAGAGAGAGGGAGAGTAGAGAGAGAGATGGGGAGGGAGATACAGAGAGACAGAGAGAGAGGTAGGGAGACAGAGGGAGATACAGAGAGACAGAGAGAGGTAGGGAGACAGAGAGAGGGGGCAGAGAGAGGGGATTGAGACGGAGAGGGAAAGAGAGAGATGGAGAGGGAGATACAGAGAGACAGAGAGAGAGGTAGGGAGACAGAGAGAGGGAGTGTGGAGAGAGATGAGAGGAAGAGACAGAGACAGAGGTAGAGAGACAGAGGTAGAGAGACAGACAGAGGGAGTGTGGAGAGAGATGGAGAGGGAGATACAGAGAGACAGAGAGAGGTGGGGAGACAGAGAGAGGGGACAGAGAGAGGGGAAAGAGACGGAGAAAGAAAGAGAGAGTAGAAAGACAGACGGGGACAAAGAGACCATATCATATCATTTTACAACAGAACAATACTCACAACTACCGAACATTAGCTTTAACCTTTCCCAATAACAGCAGGATCCAAATGCCCGTAGGCGGGTTAATCAACCGGTATCTCAAGGCGAAGCTAAATGGACGGGGGAGGTTATGTGTTCCCAATCCCCCTTGCGGTACAGTATAGACGTGAACTGCAATTACAGATAGGGGACTTTGACGCGTGCATGTTGATGGAAATGGGTTTAGATGGGGGTCCGGTTTTTCCACGCCAGGACCTTTCTGAACTGCGGAGAGCAACTCTGACTTGTAGACAAAGTCCCGCGAGAATCTGAACGTCCGACCCTCTAGCCTATATGAAACCCAAGATTTAGTGCAATTTTTTCTCGAAAGATTCAATCATGGGCCGCGTCAATAGGCAAGGGACGGGGAAGGGGCATGCCCCCCAACTTTCAAAAGTGAGGGCATCATTATAATCTCCCCTACACACATGCATGTACACCCACATCCACACACACTTTTGGGGAAGCAGAAGTATGACAGGAAAGCCGGTTACATTGTAACATGTGAGAGAAAAAAAACTGCCCAAGCCCGAGCCCAAACCCAAGCCCATGCCCATGCCCATGCCCATGCCCATGCCCATGCCCATGCCCATGTCCATGCCCAAGCCCATGCCCATGCCCATGCCAATGCCCATGCCAATGCCCATGGCATGCCCATGCCCATGCCCATGCCCATGCCCATGCCCATGCCCATGCCCATGCCCATGCCCATGCCCATACCCATGCCAATGCCCATGCCCATGCCCATGCCCATGCCCATGCCCATGCCCATGCCCATGCCCATGCCCATGCCCATGCCCATGCCCATGCCAGTGCCCACGCCCATGCCCATGCCCATGCCCATGCCCATGCCCATGCCCATGCCCATGCCCATGCCCATGCCCATGCCCATGCCCATGCCCATGCCCAAGCCCAAGCCCATGCCCATGCCCATACCCATGCCCATGCCCATCCCCATGCCCATGCCAATGCCCATGCCCATGCCCATGCCCATGCCCATGCCCAAGCCCGAGACCAAGCCCGAGACCAAGCCTTCATCTTTGTATCATGGATAAATAATAGGGCCCTATGTTTGCATTGAGATTCAATTCAATTCAATTCAATTCAATTCAAATTCACATTTTTGTGCATGCTTCATGGGAAAAGCTGAACATGTATACATATATGCTTACATGTATAAGCCTTAAACGGAAAGATATTCACAAACATTAGAATGAAGTAATTGTTCAAAAGATAAAGGGAAAATAAGCATGGACGCATCTTCGGGAAGCCGAGGCTTGTAGTGAAGATTGTATTAGATAAGCGGTAGTCGTCCCTGGTGGTCGATCCGACTCCGCCGTACGTCCAGTATCTGCGCAGGCACCCTGGCCATAATAGCGCCAAGATGTGTGTGTGTGTGTTTGCATCGCGTGCACGCGCTAGCATAGTCCCCTGTCGTTTCTTGGCACGCGTTGCGAGTCAGGTGTGTAGTTGAATCACCGGCAGAGGGAATTCTTTTTTTTTCTCGTTCACTTTCGCCATCACAGCACGCGCGGCATAAATCACGCTAGAACAGAGCGTCGGCGGAAGTGAACACGTGAATCAGAATGGCCGTTTAACGAACACCTCGTGTCTGTATGCCCCGGGGCAGCCCCTGGTCATAGAACGATACCGTTGAGTCAGTTCTTTTGTGAGGAGCCATTCCCTGATGACACACTTTCAGTATACAGCATTTAGAAGTCATTGGCTGGGAGTGCGTACACTGGTACGCACAGAATCGCACTGAGTGTTTCAAGGAAAAACCATACCGGGAATACCAGCCTGTGTTGCCAGTAAGATACGAGAGAGAAGAATGAGGCTTGCATCTTGAAATCCCTGCATGCCCCACTCCTTCTCTGGCAGCCATGTAATCAAGTGATAGGCTAGGTGTCGTAGACACCTATGCGGACATGCTAGAGAGAGGCACGGGTCTGGATGACACTATAATCTGCTGTACGATACAGGCTTGTGTGGAGGAGGTACATTCGTGAAGCCCAAGTAGGCATTGGTTAGATGCCCCTAGTGTAGCAGTAGTATATAGCTATACCGGTTTTTATACTATCCTTGAGGCAGTTTTTTAATCCCCCTAAAAATAATAGCATCATTTCTTAATGGCAGATTATGGCGGATGGGCGGGAGGAAGGGAGGGAAGGAGGGGAGGGAGGGAGGGGAGGGAGGGGAGGGACGAAGGGGGAGGGAGGGGAGGGAGGGAGGGAGGGAGGGAGGGAAGGAGGGAGAGGCGAAGGGAGGGATGGAGGGACGGGGGGACGGAGGGAGGGACGAAGGGAGGGACGGAGGGACGGAGGGAGGGAGAGACAGAGGGAGGGAGGGGGTCGAAGGGAGAGACGGAGGGAGGGACGGAGGAAGGGACGGAGGGAGGGACGAAGGGAGGGACGGAGGGACGGAGGGAGGGAGAGACAGAGGGAGGGAGGGGGTCGAAGGGAGAGACGGAGGGAGGGACGGAGGAAGGGACGGAGGGAGGGACGAAGGGAGGGACGGAGGGACGGAGGGAGGGAGAGACAGAGGGAGGGAGGGGGTCGAAGGGAGAGACGGAGGGAGGGACGGAGGGAGGGACGGAGGGACGGAGGGAGGGACGAAGGGAGGGACGGAGGGACGGAGGGAAGGACGGAGGGAGGGACGGAGGGACGGAGGGAGGGACGAAGGGAGGGACGGAGGGACGGAGGGAGGGAGAGACAGAGGGAGGGAGGGGGTCGAAGGGAGAGACGGAGGGACGGAACAGAGTTAGTTGGAGGGGAGAGGATTGTATACCCTGAGTCTCTAATGAGACCGGGTATTAAGCCCGGCTCACTCCTTTTTTCACCGGGGCTCTCGGGAGAGGTGGACCGGCTGGTTGGCTGGCCGTGGACTATAGTATAAGCCGTGATCAGATACCCAACGAGGGGCCAGAGGGACACCGAGTCAACAACTGGCACACCAGGAACGGCTGCCTGTATCGGTCGACCACTGAGGGTGAAATATTAGTGGACGCGAGGCATCAGGAGACATGGATGCTAGCATTTGGGATATTGAAAGAAAGAAACAAGTTATAGGGTCAGTGTTGTCGATCGGCCGGTCGGCAGGCCGGTCGGTCAAAGGTTCGGACAATAGTCAAGTTAGAATTTGGGATAATGGTGAGGTTTGGCTCTATCGGTCCTTTGGTTTGGTTTGGTATGGGGCCACTCAATGGTTTTTTTTTCTATCTTTTTCGAAATAGTGGGTGGGTGGGTCAAGAGAATCAATTGAAAATATATTGAAATTCACTTTTCAATTTAAAATCCGAACTAAAATTATCTTTCTGCCTTGCCTTTTTACATATCGTGCGCGCCGTGCCAGCTTTCCAAAACTTGTGGAAAAGGGGGGAGACCACCAGCTTCATCACGCCGTCACTCAAGTACATGTGTTTTTCACCATGCATAATCAATACTTCAATATCAGCCATCATCTTGTCAAAGGTTACTGTGTGGCATTTTTAATAGATTTATACATGGATTTGAATATATATCAAAATGTATGTACAATTTGCTAATAGAGAAAGAAATTTAAGGGTTGGTCAAACAAATTTGAAAAACAAAATCGAAATTTGAAAATGTTCAGTAACCCCTAAAATGGAAGAAATGTATACTGTATATACCCTTTGTGGCGTTATCAAGAAGAAAGAAATCTTTCATTCCCCAAGATACTCCGCCCAACGCACGTCACATCCCATATCCTCGCTCACGCCCACCTCTGCAATCTTCTTAGAATTTTAAGAAATACCCCCGGTGAGCTTTGCCTTTAAGACCAAAGACAAATCAACGTGCCCCCTTCCTCCTCCCCTCCCTCCTCCTCCTCCCCTATTTCCTCCTCCTCCCCTCCCTCCTCCTCCTCCCCTCACTCCTCCTCATCCCCTCCTCCTTCTCGCCCCGTCTGTTGATGTTTTCAGACATCGTCAGGTAATCGGATCACCCGTCAAACCAGCAACCAAAACAGACCTCTCGCGATCGATGGGCATCCATCGATGCCGTATAATGTTTTATATAGACAGATTTGTTTTGGTGAATACAAAAAAACCATTGCAAACTGCTTACTGACCTTAATTACCGAATCAAATAATTAGAGGGACCGTGTCGATGCTAGCAGGGCCTTTTATGGAAAGCAGTATGACAAAATCATAAAGTTAATACGAAAAAAACTACATGCTGCTCAGTGCTCACTGCCTTGACTAAGATGACCTGCAATACATACATCTCAACAATTTAGAGGACCTGACGATTCGATCCTAGCTGGACCTTCCTTTACGGCCTTTGAGAAAGGTCCTGCTAGGATCGAAACGCCAAGTACAGCATAACATCATGTCACCAGTTGGCATTTCGACCAGCGTTGGTAAAACAGTTGGTCAGATGTTGTCCAAGATTTATGTGGCGTCCAGTCCCCTGCAAAAACTGTCGAATAGGAGAGGAGGTTATTTCCAAATCACAGACAGCAAAGAAGAAATGACTAGACCGCCTGCATGCGGGGCATGTCCCTCATGTTACTGTAAAAAGAACCGGGAGATGGTATAATACGCGTGACTCAATAATGGCAGCGGTTGATATGATCAGGTATACTCCATATGGAATGATTATTTTAACGACCAAAAAAAAGAAAAGAAACGAAGCCGCTATGAAATTGTCTCTAAATGCGGCGCGGTCTCGGGGGAGTCGTCACGTTGTGCCGCGTAGGCTATTGCGAGACCAGACCTTTCGGAACGACTGACCCCCCTGCCATAAATTAACGCGCACGGTTTCAAGTTGGGTAATACCGTACGGACGAGGGGGTCTCTGAAGGTTTTCGTCCGGAAATCGGGCACTTAAGACCGTCAAGCCTCGGCATTACACACGTGAGAATTAGCCTGTCTTTGCGTAAGCGCTATGGGGTGTCCGCACTGCATTATAGGCTCACGTGCACTTTTCTGCTGCGTACAGCAGCCCGACTGGGTACGTTGCCATCCGTCAACACGAAGAAGTCGGATTTGCGCGTGCAACGGCACTGCTGTAAGTCGAACGAGTTTGGGGGCAGCACTGATTGTAATGGAACTATAGAATGTACCGAATGTCAATACCGCGTACATCAGTTTGACAATGTGACGAGTAATGGCTTTAATGTATACTGAGTACATAATTAGTCCTAAGGTCTCTTTCCATCAGAGGTTTATTTACCAGGATACACTCTTGGTCAAAAGTGCTCACCCAAGTCAAATTCGAACCCCACCCAAACCAAACACATGCCCTATGACACAAACCAAAACTCTAACAAAACGCTAATCCTAACCCTGACTTCAACACTAACCCTAATATTAAACCTAAACCTTAACTTAACCCTAACCCTATAACACTAACCCTACTCCTAATCCTGGCCCTTACACTAACCCCAACCTTAATCGTGACCCTGACCCTAACCCAACCCTAACTCTAATCCTACCCTCAAACCATAACTCATACGTTGTTTCGCCGCGGATACCCTAACCTGGTTATTTTCACTGCACTTGGCCCATTAGTCTGAATGTACCCCATACGAAAGAAGAAGAAGACCATAACCAAAAACCAATTCCAAACCCTCAACTCAATCCTAGCCATAACCCAAACCTTAACCATAACACCTAACTAATCCCAAAACTAACCCTTACCGCAACACCAACCCTTACCCAAACCCTACCCCTTATAATGTAAAACGTTGGTTTAAGCATCAACGGCATAAATCACTTGGAAGTGAGAAGAACGTGAGTAAGTCTTCACCAATATAGGTCAAGTTGCTTCCCTTTTGCAGATGAGAGGGTCATCCGTCACTTGGTGACAAATGGCGTTTTTTGTGGATCGGCACTCGTTTCGTCAAATGCCACGCTCACCTGTCGGCCAACTTACCTCTCGGGATCTCTCAGTCCTTGCCGCTAGCCGAATATTTTGTCATCATTGTACACAGTTCTGACTCTCGGGTTAGTCTAAAAGCTTTGGGGAGAAAAACTGTTATGCAAACGTTGGTCTGGATTTTATCAGAGATTTGGTTTCCGTTCTTTTTCAACCGTTCTTACACCCACTGCCGTTGCGACCGGCAATGACGGTTCCTGCAAGGGATGGACGAACTTGGCAGACGGGGCAGTCGAGCCTCGAGCCCTCCCCCCCCCCCCACCACCTCCCTCCACCGATTCGCAGGCAAGGAAGGGAAATCCACTGGAATTTCTTTTACGGGAACTTGGCCAAGCAAGGGTCCTAGTTATGAGCCACTTCCTGGCTGTCAAAATTCCCTCCAGGGTCGGGGCCTAATTGGTTACCCGGGCAACCGAGCTACCGATTGCTACCCGACAAGGGTTGACGAGGGATCACAGGTTCTACATTCATATGGTATCGATTTTCGTTCCTTTTGTTCTGCCTTGTTTTTGTTTCTCTTAGCAAGTCTTCAATTTTAGGACAATAAGGCGGTAAAACGTTGCCCACATTGTAACTCTCTGTTAAGTTTTACTATATAGAACTCCGAGGAAGCTTTGTTTGTCATTTTGTTTTCTACAATTGCTTACAAAGTTTTCCGTCGTTTATCTTTCATTAAAAATAGAGATGTACGGCAGTTAATTGTTAAAATGCTTTACTGGCGCCCCCACCCCGGCAATGAAAGCCGTCATCTAAGGGCTGGATAGATGAGACGGTAATTGCACTATTCCCTACCCTTCCTGGCTCTTGCTTTCCCCCTGCCTAGGATCTTGCCTTTTTTAAAAGGAATGTTAATTCCTATCTCCGGCAATCCTGAGTCCCTCTCGATCGCCTTCTTTCTCTAGCCCTTATCCTTGAGTGGCTTTTCAGCCTTGTTTTAGGTGATTTTGCATTTTAAAAAAGGACGATATCCAGAGGTTTTGGACCCAATTATTGCGATGGACACTGAATGCCACAAACTGTCAGCTGTCACTTAGATTGACCAATGATGGTGCCCGTTGCTTGTTTGACCAACGTTGACCAAAATGAGGGTTTTCAGCATTATCCAACATTGTTGTGACAGTGCGTCCACTAGCGAAAATTACCGTTTGGGGAGATTCAGCTTGGCGAATGAGTCGGGAGCCAGACGCATCTCCGTGTGATTTAAGTGTGCGGTGATGAGGACTTCTGGGAAACGGACCCAGCGTCCAGACTGACTGCATTCAGATCATGACGAAGCATTTTTTTTGTTTTTTAACGAGACGAGGGAGACAGTGCAGGCAACCTTTACAAAAACCGGAGAAGCGATAGGGGGTCTGAAACGAGTGGCTCATTCACTCCCGTGTATAAGTCAGATCAGCTTAACTGTGATGGGTATCGGGGGCTGGTGACGGTGGGCTCGTGTCTCCATAAGATTCTCGTCACCGACCCCAGTGTCCTGGGCATAGGGTCGAGGAAATGAGGGAGAAACTCTCACTATCCCAGAAGTCTTCTCTATTGGCTGTCTGTTCGCGGGCGTCAGAGAATACGAGTGCGGACGGGGCCGTGCGCCTGCAATGTTCGTCGGCTGTCTGTTCCCTAGCTCTATGGTTGATTTTAACACATCTTTGGCGGCTAGTGTTGATACGGCTCTCTTGGAAACACATCCCCCTTTTTACCCGAACGACAATGATTAGTATGCGTTTCCCCCTAACTCCACATTATGCAGAGTGTGTTGGGAAGTTAAGTGGGGTCGGATAGCAGGGTAGCGCTCTCTCTCTCTCTCTCTCTCTCTCTCTCTCTCTCTCTCTCTCTCTCTCTCTCTCTCTCTCTCTCTCTCTCTCTCTCTCTCTCGCTCTCTCTCTCTCCCCCTCTCTCTCTCTCCCTCCCCCTCTCTCCCTCTCTCTCTCTCTCTCTCTCTCTCTCCCTCTCTCTCTCTCTCTCCCTCTCCCTCTCTATCCACCCATATACATATACAGCATATACAACTTTTAATCTGTTTCTCTCTGTCTCTCTGTCTCTCTGTCTATCTTCCCCTATCTTCCTATCTGCTATCTACCTCTTCATATATCTGTCTCTCTTTCCCTCTGTCCAAAAGGCCTGTCGTTCCCATACCTTGCACTGTTGAAATGAATGAAAGATATGCAAACCAAGCCGGAGCCTACAAGCTTTTTGGGAAAAGCCTTAACTATTGTTTTGTTTATTGACGGCCAAAAATCGTTGTGGATGTCGGTGTGTGTGTGTGTGTGTGTGAGTGGGTGGAGTATAGATCATGACGTCTTCTGACGTCAGGCGGTGCCCTCTTTCAACTTCCGAGTGATGGGGATAGCCGCGTGCACCGAACATTTATCTCTTCTCTATTCTTTTCTCTTTTTTTTTTTGGGGGGGGGCTCGTTTGTCTTTTACAGACTGTTGGCTGAGACCGGCCACGACTCATGCAGCGTGCGTGGCTTCGGTTCTAGCCGGACACGTCACTCCAGCGCGCCGCCATATTGAACGTGCAATGCGGCCGGCTAGGCTCCAATCCCGATTCTCGGTCAGCCCTATACACTTGATCTGATTTTTTTTTTTTTTTTAAGATCTTTTCAATTTTTTTTCTGTCTTCATTCAGGGCGTGACCAGTCTTCATGTATCCACTCAGCGTCTGAGCGACCCCAAAAGCCTGCCGTGTTTTTTTTGGGGGGGTATTTTTTTTTCTGATTTCTTTCCTGGTGGGGCGTGGCTACGGAATGATGAGATCGCTATACCCTCGGCTTGGAGTCTGACCTCAGAGGAATAGACCGTCTGGCGGTGGTGAAAAATATCCTTCGAGAATTCTTGCTCCTTCCGTCTCTCTCTCTCTCTGGTCGTCTGGAAGAAATACAACTTAGAAGAGAAACTCAGCACAGCTTCAGATGTGAGTATGCTCGCTTTTCTGTCACGTATACTTAGTGAAGAGGTAGGGTGTTTTGTACTTTGAGCTGTTTGGGTAATAAATGTGGCCTACTATTTGAGAGTTTGTCAGCGTGTTTGAGAGACCAAACCCCGCGTTCTACAGCCTCTCTTGTGCACAGTCCGCTAATAAACCTAACTTTGCACCTTTTCCCAGCACCTGTGTGTTCTATTGTGCTAGGGTGTCCAGCAATGAAGGCGTATTCTATAAACGGAGTCTGACGAATGTCTGGCATAGAGGCTCATTCATCTTACACTGTGAATTCGTCACAAACCCGACCAACATATTTGGATTACCATCGGTATGATTATCTCACAGAACCAATTATAATCATGATAGAGTAGCTTCGCGGTGACACCTTGTTCGAGACTCGTTTGTGAGTGGGTGTGGTTCTGAAATGAACCAGAGGGTTTCACTCCATGTTTTGTCTGTCCGTCTTCGGGAGGAAGATATGTCTCCCGAAAACGGACAGAGCAAACGATCTGAAACGTCGAGTGGCACCCTCTGGCTCTTTTCAGAACCACAGTAACTCACAAACCAGATTCTCGTACATGGTGTCACCGCAAACCCATCTTTATTAGCGCCACCACTAATAGCCTTACGTCTTATTCAAATAATTATATGATATTACCCAACGGTGGTTTGTGTATATGGCCTAGTATTTAGGTGCCCAGAACTCGCGGGAAGGCCAACATCCCAGCCGACAAAATGAAGTCAGATTATTATAAGCGCGTGCAGGTTTTTAATGGTGTGCCTTACGGGTGTGTCAAGGTGTGTCAAGGCGTCGGCACCGGAGTCGTGGGTTCGAATCCCTCCCGAGCTGCCTTTATTAGGTCGGTTTTTGTAAGCAGGCAATCGGGCAAAGCGCCCAATACAACATTGGGAAGATTGGAAAACGTCGATGTCCACAGATTTCCCTCTAATTTACACAGTTTGTAGATGGTCATGATAGAATCCTCATGTTGAAATCGTACGGTCTGGGATGCTGTACTTTTCGAGAAATCTTCATTCAAACGTCGACGAACAGTTTATTACTCGCGAGTAATAAACTATTTCTGACACTACAGAACGGCACCGTGATAAAACCGTGACTTTTTTGGCCTTTTTCTACTTTCTCATATTACCATTTGAGCTAAAACCTTTTTTTGAATGTTTAATGGGTTTAACACACAAATTGTGGCAGTATTTTGACTTTTACCAAATGTTGTATATAGGGCCTTTAAGTGTCTAATGTCGTATTGGAGCAAAGATCCTCGCTTGAAGGAAGCTCCAAACACGGTCCTCTGCATATAATTGTTTGGGGGCTGCACTCAGAGAACTGGTCCTCGGGTTTTCCCGTTCCCTCCGCGGCGAATTATGGCAAACAGGAAGTCGAGAGGATCCGGCAGAGGACGAATCGATCACGCCAGTCATCCTGCAGACAAGGACCCACATCCGTTCCCATCCAAAGCGGGCTAGACCATTTTTGCAAAAGTGCCCAATTTCCGGACATTACAAATATTGAGAAATCACCTAGGCTACTCCTCAGGAAGTTTGTAATGGTTTCATCCACTCCGTGAAAATAATCAAAGCGCTGCACGGAGCGGTCGTTGGAACAAAATAGCTTTTTTTGAAAAAAAATACCACCCTCTTGAAAAAAAAAATTGCATTTAATTTCATTTCCACTGTTTTTCTCATGACATGGCTGACGGATTGAGCCGAAACTTACGCATGTGTATTATCTTATGTACAGGGTATACGTTGAGTTTGACGAAGTATGGGATGCGATTCTTTGACTTCCGCAAATGGTGGCCCTACCTTTGAGTGGCATAGGGTTAGTTGAGAGTAATCCGTGGTTATATGGACGGACCGAAAGTGCGGAAATTGGGTATGATGCCCGCTCCACAATGGGAATGGAGCAGACGGTGCCTGGGAGACGCTTCTAACTCGAGCACGCTCTCGAAAATTCCAAAGTGCCTGAACGTCAGGAAACGACATACTGTGTTTATCCGGTGGTTGTCCAAGCACTCTGGTTAACATCGACTTGCCTACGGTAGCTCAAAGAAGACACATGCACTCTTAAAAAAAAAGGCGGGAGTGAGCCTAAACATCGTCCTTTAGTGCTACAGTTTAATGCTCCGGAGATCAAGTGGGTTTATCCTCGTCCTGTGCTTAAACCCATTCGCATTTACTCGGATGATCACGAGACACCGCCTGCAAGAGTGTCGCGTCTATACATTGTTCCGGAAGGCGGGCAAGTGCCTTGCTATTGCACGCTGTAGTCGAGTGCTCGAGTCGGCCGACCGACTCATTTTGTGTAGGAAATCACGCGAGACTTTTTTGGAAATCCACGCGGTCACCCTCCACTCGAGACGATCATTTCAAGGCCCCACTTGTACGGAGATTATTTCAAAGCACCACGACCTCTGTGCCATTAGTTGCCCTCGGCAGTCGGCATATAGGCCTGATTTTAAACTGCCATCAGTGTGGCGGGGAGGCGGATAGTCGACTAATTCATGTCTCTACTGGCGGTACTCGACTATTTCCTTTTGTACATCTGGTCCCCCGCACATCTGGCCCCCAGCTGGTTCCCTGCTGTGCCCAGCAATCAGAGATCACTGGCCTCCGGCTAGTTGATCTTCGAACCCGGCCGACAGGCTGGTTGATGCTCAACCCGGGACAAAATCGGGCGTGGTCTGGTCCGAGTTAGTTGAACATAGTTTGACCTAACCCCAGTCTGTTGGGCATAGCCCTGGTCAGTTACACCTAGCCCTAGTCAGTTGAACCTAGCCCTAGTCAGTTGAACCTAGCCCTAGTCAAACTGACCTGACCGTAGCCAGCTTGGCCGAGCCATAGTGAGTCGGACCTAGCTCTAGTGAGTCGGACCATGTCAGCTCGACATAGCCCTAGTCAGTCGGACCTAGCCCTAGTCATTTGGACATAGCTCTAGTGAGTTGGACCTAGCCCTAGTCATTTGGACTTAGCCCTAGTCAGTTGAACCAAACCCAAGCCAGCTTGGCTGAGCACTAGTCAGTTGGACCTAGCCCTAGTCAGTTGGACCTAGCCCAAGTCAGTTGGACCTAGCCCTAGTCAGTTGGACCTAGCCCTAGTCAGTCGGAACTAGCCCCAGTCAGTTGGACCTAGCCCAAGTCAGTTGCACCTAGCCCTAGTCAGTTGGACCTACCACTTGTCAGTTGGACCTAGCCATTGTCAGTCGGAACTAGCCCCAGTCGGTGGGACCTACCCCTAGTCAGTTGCACCTAGCCCTAGTCAGTTGGACCCAGCCCTGGTCATTTGGACCTAGCCCTAGTCAGTTGGACTTAGCCCTATAGTCAGTTGGACCAAACCCAAGCCAGCTTGGCCTAGCCCAAGACGGATGGACATAGCCGGAGTCAGTTGGACCGGGTTGGACCCGGCTCACATATTGGTTAATGGTGATACCCCCTGCCTTTTAAACAGAGACGGACCACGTTCGAACCCCCAAAATCCTTAGCTCAGTATGGTCTTTTCAAAATCATTGGCGGGGGCCCAGCTCCAGCTATATAACACAGAACATCACCACCTCCCCCCACAGCGTGCTTCCCCGAAGCCATCGTGGGAAACGCAAGGTTTAAATCCTTGAACGTATACCTTGGGCACGGGGCATTGACAGCATACTGGTTGAGAAAAAGTGGATGTATTTAAGAGCTATAGGCCAAATACAATACCCTTGAAAGACCAAACCCCGCGTTCTACTGCGAATTTCCTGGTTGAACGCATTCTGCAGATTTAAATCGATTGTCCCGTGTGGAACAGGCCATGAAAGTGCAATGGCTTCTTATAAAAATACAGGAAGATATTTTTTTCTTAAAGTTTACAGAAAGCGCACCCAATTATTATTTAAGGGAAGTTGTAGTTCGTTCTAATTATGTGTCTTTGTCTTTCTCGGCCTCTGCCTCTCTGTCTGTCCCTGTCTCTTTACGTCTCTGTGTCTGTCACTGTGTCTGGTGTTGTATATTTCTCTCACCCTCTCTCCCCTCTCTGTGTGTCTCTCCACCTCACTCCCGTCCATATCTCTTTTCTCTCTACGGCTCTCTTCTCTCTCTCTGCCTCTCCCTCTATCTCTCTCTATCTCTCTATCTCTGTCTCTCGCTGTCTCTCTCTGTCTCGCTGTCTCTCTATGTCTCTCTCTTTGTTTCTCTCTCTCTGTCTCTCTCACTGTTCGTCTGTCTATCTGTCTGTCTGTCTCGCTCTCTCTCTCTCTCCCTCTCTCTCCGTCTCTCCCTCTTTCTCTCTCTCTCTCTCCCTCTCTCTCTCTCTCTCGCTCTCTCTCTCTCTCTCTCTCTCCCTCTCTCCCTCTCTCTCTCTCTCTCTCTCTCTCTCTCTCTCTCTCTCTCTCTCTCTCTCTCTCTATCTCTCTCTCTCTCTCTCTCCCCCTCTCTCTCTCTCCCTCTTCCTCCCTTTCTTCCAAAACACAGATGTCTCCGAAGCCTAGCCTGTGCCAGTGGCTTGCCGTCCTCATCCCCGTAGTACTGCTGTGGTCGCCCTCGTTCCGGGTCCAAGCCCAGGCTATCGTCAAATGCTGGGTCTTCTCTCGTAAGTGGACGCCAGAACCCATAGCGGTCATCAGTCAGAGAAAAACAGGGACACGAAAACACCTTACCCACCAAACCAGTCATTTTCTCGATGAATTGAACAGTGCACTCTGAACAAAGATATACATATAGGTCCTGGGACGTGCTGTGTTCTAAAGGCATGGATGTTTATCACTACATCAGCACATTGGCCCAGTTACCCTTGCATGGCCGTTTCCGCAGTGTATTGTTCTTGCATTTACATAGAATGTGAAGCGCAGGCAGACATCCTGCTTGGGCGAGCACATCAAACTCTCGTCCACTTTGACGATGTTCTCTGTTCTCTGCCAACAGCTGTGGTGGATGAGGCCACGATCCGCGTCGAGGTCTCCACCCTCAGCTCCATGGAGTCTGGCACCGGCCGGCAGCTGTGGAGCGTGTCCGCCCGCGTGTCGTGGGGCCGGCCGAAATGTACGCCTCAGAATCCATTGGTTTGTGGGAGGTTTAGAGGGAAAGAGCGCTTGGCATGAAGGCAGTGATCTGTTACGTGGAGTTATATATGCAGACCGACGTATGAAGCTCAATCCCCGAATAGAATCCCACACGTTTCAATGGGCGATTTTTGTTGCCCACAGAGCTAACTGCCTATTAACTGGTTCCCTGCAAAATGTAGCCTCACGCACAAGTCGTTGTTTTCTGGTCGCCCATTGAAACGTGTGGGATTCTATTCGGGGATTGAGCTTCATACGTCGGTCTGCATATATATCTCGTTACGTGTAAGCATGTCATATGACAGTTCACTTCGTAATGAGCCAAGCGAGTCCCCTCCCTCTTTCAGAATACTGACTGTTAGTCTGTTCGTTGTAAGGACAGCCCGAGCATATTCATTCCTCCAGCCTGGACTATGTACTTTGATTCATGCGGCCACGAAGTCTTGGTTCAAGGCGCTGTTGGTTTGGATAGTCGACCGTGATCCGCAGTGTACACAACGCGTACGAACTCGCAAAGAGATCCGCACACGCGTACGCGTTGTGTTAAATTGCGGATCATTTTCGGGTACCGTATACATCGTGCCCTCGCGCGCCGGGGGTTAGAGTATCTCAACCAACAACGTTTTGAACCAAGACTAGCGGCCATATGTGGAATTTGGCACCAAAATTGTCCCACAGGCGAAAACTTCTGGTATAGGGAGGTATAGGCCAGTTAGCTGTGGGTGGACTGGAGGAGCGGGCATGCCATCGCGAGAGGGCGCTCTGTCCATAGGCTGGTAAACTGTCAATAGCAATCCAAGCATTGCTGTGGTTTTCATCATTAAATTGGCGCGAGGCACACTATCTATCTATTTCCATCAGGTCGGTTTCGGCCCCTGGTGAACATGTTGACAAGTAGCCTCCATGCTGATCTGTCCGTTGTTGTTCGAATTGTCTCTATGGGGGGTCGGCCCACTCTTGCCAGAATGTTGTCCCACCATCTTGTTCTTGGTCTTCCGCGTCCCCTTTTGCCCTCCATCTTTCCTTGCATGATAATCTTTTCAAGGCTGTTGTCAGCTCTCATGATATGACCGAAGTAAGTCAATCTACCCTTGTCTATGAAGTTCAGAAGAGATTTTTTAGTGTTTACTTGATTCAAGACCCAGCTGTTTGTTTTCCTTGCAGTCCATGGAATTCGGAGAAGCCTCCTCCACACCCAAAGTTCAAAAGATTCTATTCTATTCTGATCTGCCTTCTTCAAAATCCAGCTTTCACTACCATAGGTGACGACAGGGAATACCGATGTCTGAACCAGCTTGATTTTCAAACCACGGGACACGTCTCTATGAGGCACACTATGTCTTTTAATTTCAAAAAAGTCAGAAATCAATGAGAACACCATACATGCACGTCACTGACGTATTTCGGGTTTTTTTTTTCAGACAGTCGAGAGTGTTCCTATCCTTTAGCACTCAATAATCTAACTCCTGTGTTGAGAAGCGATTCTTCGAAACGTCAGTGTATCCAAGTTGTTTAGGTTTGGGGTCATTTTAACTCGGTCAATAGTTTGCCCCTCGGCTGAGTTAAACATTCCCACTAGAGCTGTGGACGAGTTTCAGAAATCGGGCATGTTCGGTAGGTGGGGAAAATGACAGGCAACCTTGTAGTCGTCTTGAGGGCCCGAGTTTTGAGCGAAGGTGTTTAATTAGTTTGTTCGTGTTTTTTTCAGCCCTGGGTTCGGGAGGAGCCTACTCCGTCAGCGTGGTTCGACTACCGTCCTTCAAGACGCCCCAGTTCTGCGTTATGGAGGAGCACGAGCAATTTACCGTGAGTGCCAAAATAACACCTCTCTCACCGTCTGACTCTCTCTGCCTCTCTCTGCCTCTTTCTGTCTCTATCCACCTCTCTCTGCCTCACTCTATCTGTCTCCGCCTCTCTGTGTGTCTCTCTCTGTCTCTCTATCTGCCTTTCTGTGTCTCTCTGTGTCTCTCTCCACCTCTCTCTGTCTCTCGATCTCTACCTCTCTCTCTCTCTGCCTCTCTCTCTGTCTCTCTATATGCCTCTCGCTGCCTCTCTCTCTCCCTCCCTCTCTCTCTGACTCTCTCTCTCTCCCTCTCTCTCTCTCTCTCTCTCTTTCTCTCTCTCTCTCTATCTCTCTCTCTCTATCTCTCTATCTCTATCTCTCTCTGTCGCAGGTAGTCAGGAACAAACTAATTGCATACTCTGAAACACAGACAACACCAACCTTGAACCTCAAACCACGGCCTGTATTTTCAGATTCGAGTCTAAATCAGGAATTCGCACATAGGGTCCTTACAGTCTAACCCGAACTGCCCTCCATTGGTCTGACCAAGGAGGTATTAGGCGAGCTTGGTCTGACATAGTCTCGAACCCTTTACCCAAGTCCGTCAACCGGCTGAATACTTTAGACTAAGAGGTCGGTACGTGACAAGTCAATAGCCCCTGGACGTGACACCTCCAATACCCATCGGTGCGTCCCTGTAGGATGAGTGGGTTTGGGCGGTCGTGACCGAACAATGGGCACCGTTGTCTCTGCTTGGTAACGCGCTGTCAACAGTCGTGTACTGCAGCTATAGCTCCCCGCCGTGACCGGGAGCCAACTGAAATCACCGACGAAGATCCCAGCGGAATAAGGGCCGATCCCGTTCTGGGTCATGACCGCCAGGGCGCGGCGCCCCAGGCATTATAACGTCAACAGCGCCCCCATTGTTGAAAAGGGGGATCAGGGTAGATCATTGACCGGCAGAATCACCGTGCGCCTATTTTTCATTAATGCTATAGTACGCGAGTTCAAAGCCCAGAAATAATTGCATCACGCATCGTTCTATCGGTCTATACAACGCCTCCGATTATCTCATTCTATTCCCTTCTCCTTCTCTCACCAGAGCGTAGAGCAGCACACGTTTCCCGCACTGGACTTCGGCTTTCTGTACGAGTTCACGGTGAGTCTGGCTCCCCGACTCCGCTCTTTGAATTGCGCACGGGGAATCCAAGTAGATGAGTTTCATTAATAATGTGTTTACGGTCTGGGCTCAGACTAGCTTTAGTTCTCGAATGACCTTCCATTGGTCACTTGTCCCGAGAGGTTCCATGAGTCCACAACCCCAGCCTTGAAATTACTGCAACAACCAAACATTGTGAAACGAGTAGAAAATCAGTCAAAGTATTCGATCGAGTCCGAGATCATCAAATCTGGATATTGGATGGAAAGCTAAACCCATTTCCATAATACTGTAGGTAGGGCCTACATAATAACTTCCAAAAACGGATTTTCAAAACGAATCTTTCCTGCCGTGTGGATGAATACGTATATTTGTGGAAATGCTGACGAATAGTCCGAATATTGGCGATTCACAAATAGTGCACCCTCGTGAGTTTGCAAGACGTGCACCAGTTGGACAGATTCCTCGCATTATGATTGGCCAACGCGTTGCAAACTCTGGAGGGCGCACTTTTGTGAGTCGCCCGTGTCAATGTGCATCCTTTTTCGGCTTTCGGCTTGTTGCTTTCATTCACCGGGTTTTTCATTGTTTTCGTCGACTGTTAGGTGTACGTTTTGAACGGTACCACGATGGCCAAATCCCTTGTCGGAATATCCAAAGGATTTGGTACGCCCGGTAAGTACGAGTTATGCGCCTTGAGCATTTGTTTTAAATTGTATTTAGCGCAATACACACTTCATGTATAATTATTATTTTGAAAAAACGGGAAAAATGGCCGAGAAAACGGAACCGGGACTTGAACCTGTGATCTCTGCTTTTGCGTACCAGCGGTCTTACCATCTGACCTATCCAGCCCTTAGCTGGCAGCCTTCCCAAATAGATAACTAGTCTTTCCATAAACCAACCACGACTGCTTGTGAATTGTGCAGTATACACCATGATCGAAGGCCACGTTTACAAGGTGCACAACAAACCAGGAACTGTTTCCAGGGGAAAGGGTCATGTAAGACATGCAGGATACGACAGTCACTCGCCTGTGAAAACAATTTATCAGCATACCCCAAAAATACATTGAGACGTATTTTGGTTTTGCTTGAAAACGATTGTCTTTCCTGTTTGTTTATTTCCTTGAAGACTGTTTCCAGGCAACGGGCGACAGAAACTTTTGCGGGTCTGCCGGTAAGAGAGGATCTCTACGGTAGAGGGCGCTCTGCTGTTAGCACGTCGATATTTCTGTCCACATTTTTTGTTTGATATTTTCCGTCACTCATCGACACTAAAACATAAAACAGTACCGACATTCCCTAATATGTCAGGTCGGGTTTAGCGAATGAGTATTGTTCGTAAAAGTACTGGTATAATTGGAGATCGTAACTGAACAAATTTTCACTGCATGAAGTTTCTTTTTTATTTTATCTTATTTCTAAAATTCAACAGAACAAATCTGGCAGTTACTGATATCATAATTATAATTGATATCACATTGATTTATTAAGATAATCAGATTCATTAAGATAAACAGTCGTTCTTAAAATTTAGTGGGCCTGACGTTTCGATCCTAGCAGGACCTTTCTCAAAGGCAGAGTGAAAAGGACAAAACAGATACATGTACACGAAGAAAGGGGGGAGAGAGTGAATAGGACACGGATGAGAAACAAAGGACAAAGAGTGAAGCTGGTAGGGAGAGATCAAAGGGAAGGGCAAGGAGTAGGGTAGGGATTAGTGAGAGGAGGGGGAAAGATCAAAGAGAAGGGCAAGGAGTAGGGTAGGGATTAGTGACAAGAGGGGGAAGATCAAAGAGAGAAGTGACTGTGAAGGACTGAACACAAAAGAAGGATTATCAGAAAGCTGCATGGTGTTAGTCATTACCCTCCTGGATGTTGAGACCATGTGGTTGAAGTCGTTGTGTATTTTTTAATGATATGCACGCGACCTTTGACATCCCAGCCGTCCAGTACGCAGGCGCGCCCATTGAGCCCCGCCTGGACTCGCAGTGCCTGCAGGAGGGCGCCCTGGTCACCGCCCACCTCTCCTGGGACGTGCCCGTCCAGGTCAATGGCGTCATTTCCGCCTACAAGCTGCAGTACACGCCCCCCGACGCCACGCCCGGCACGCCCGCCACCATGGTGACGGCCATGCCACGTGCCAAGGTACGGGACCGAGCGCGGCGATGAACTTTGACCTCATTTGGGTCTTCGGACGTGACGCGCATTCACATTTGCCAGTGGATCTATAACGCCCGCACACGTAGGGGCCTATATGGTTTTCTATGGCCCTTTACGAATCCATGGATCAGGCTCGGGCTCAGGCTTCGTTTCCGTCAGACAAAACCTGGAAATCCAGGCTGTGGTTTATCGCCGTAGATTTGTTGCCTTGTTAAGTACAAAGTATTCACCAAGAATCGGGGCCAAACGCTTGTTTCTAGATGCCTGTGGCATTGAAACGGGTAAAAGAATTGTGACCGAAGCATAAGCCCGAGCCTAAGCCTTCATTTCGTAAACGGCATTTGATGTACATCTGTGGTGACTGGTTGGGGTCTTTACTTCCGCCCGTGTTCTTTTTTTATGGCAGCTTCAATGGCAGTAAAATCTGGCGCCCGCTATTGTCCGTCTATGGGTTATGTCAGTGAGCGAGATCAAGTGTAAGACGGTAACGTATGTTGGAGCAACTCTCTGACTAGATATGAATATGCATCAGGTATTGACGTCACTTCACGCCGATCCGTATCCGTATACTGACCGTAACCACTTCGTGTTGTGGAGCAACCCTGTGAAGAGTCGGCGCTCGTCTCAGCCGAGAATAATTGGCTAGTTGTGTTGTGGACCAACACAGAAGAGTCGACGCTGAGAATAATTATTTCTTATTGGCTATAATGTACATGATTGTATATATTGGCAATGCCATTATACCTTAAGTTGTGGAGCAACCCTGTGAAGAGTGGGCGCTCGTCCAAGTAGTGTTCTTTCGTTTTGTACCATCCGCTCTGTACGTTGAGCCGTTGGCGATGAGTATCCAATCAGAATTCTGGGAAGACAAATACATCCGCTCTTTTCAGAACTATCCAATCATGTGCGCCGCTACGACGACTCAGTGTTAATATTGAGTGGGGGTACACGCTTGCATTCAATGTATACACAAAGGGTTAGGGTTAGGGTTAATCGCGCATGCGCAGATCTATGTTCGTGCTCGATTAATTTCTTCACTTTGATAACCATGGCTAGAAGAACACTCGATTCAAGCTGATATATAACCGAGGCGCAACCTATTAGTTGTTCAGTTTAAGGGTCGGAGGTGAGAGCGCCACCCGTCGTGTTTGGGGTTCACGACTTAATACGTCCCCAACCCTTTCAAAAACGAAAAGTGTGCATTTGCTTGAAAAATAGAAGAGAAAGAAAATGTACACAGAGCCGCTATGATTTTTGACATAGGCCCTAATACCATCTGATTTGATCATCATTTTATTATTTCCTGACTTTCCACGATCTTTTCCAGATTTTACATGACTTTTCAGGGCTTTGTAAAAGACGAAGTGCTTCGAAGCCTGTAGGGCCTACCCGTACGTCTTCTTTAGACATTTTTCAAACAACGTAAAGCCCACTTTACTGGCCAAAGCAGACACATACATGAATGTCACTCATACGGATCGTTCTGCAGTGACGTCAGTACCTGATGCATATTCTTACTTGGTAGAGGGTCTAACATACGTTACCCTATAAGACACAGCACGCCCTGTAAGACTATAGATGTGATCATGCAGTTTGGGGGCTAGAGGTCTCGTTCGAGTGTGGCTATGGCCGTTTGTGAAATGAAGGATTAGGCTCGGGCTTAGGCTTCGGTCATAATATATCTTATTCGTTATAATAAATCATGACAGGCATCTAAAAAAACAAGCGTTTGGCCCCAGTTTCTTGGTAAATACTTTGTACCTGTCTAGCCAACAAACCTTCAAATACGGAAACAAACCACTTACTGGATTTTCAGGTTTTGTCAGACGGAGACGAAGCCTAAGCCCGAGCCTAAGCCTTTATTTCGTAAACGCCCTATAAGCCAAGCACTGCGTGCATGACGTCACGACCCAGTATAGCTGCCATGTCAGTCATCTTGTTTGGAAGTAGATCCGACCAGCGCTATTCATGTTAGAGGGCGCTGTGCCTACTTAGTGGTGAACTGCCAACGGCATAAGATCTTACTCGTGATCGATAAAGTTAATTCAATTCAATTCAATTCAGAATGCATTTCCAAAATGCATGCAACAGCAACAAAATATGATTATTCATGACAGACCGAGTCAATTAGATTGAATAATATCAGGTAAATAAGAAGGCAAATAGATTTGACCTTTGCCGAGTAACTTTCGGGGAATCGTATTCTATTTTTCAGGGGAGAGAAATGGCCAGTTTGCCAGATCTGACTCCGGGATCGTCCTACACAGTGCTTGTAAGTAGACGCCTCATTCATCAGAGCGAAAATTGCGAATATTTCTTTTTAAAAGAGGTGGCATTCTTATTAAGATACGATTTTGCCAATCCGGGCAAAGCACTGCGTAAAAATGCCAACTGTACAGCGTCCTTGAGTTAATTTGTATAAGAGTGGTTCTGAAAAAGAACATGAGAAGTAAGTGAAGTGACATTCCATAAGATCTTGACTTTTATGGGGCCGAGGTCGAGCTCAACCTCGAGCTTTTACAAACAGTTGATCTATAGGCCCTTTGGCACAGGACTGCTGTTCTCCAAACCCCGTTTTCCTTCTCCATTCCCGGCTAGATTTCTACGTACGTAGTCAGCCCAGACGACGGAAGCTTTAACGAGGGGCTGCAAGTCGAACTCAAGTTCCGCATTGCAGGTAAGCCCTTGTTCAGGGACCGTTAGGCTGAGGGGAGCGCCCTCTCGAGACAACACTCAGTAAGGGCCGTCGCCAAAACAAAAAGGCGACCTGGATTATAAGCGTGTGTATGGTTCGACTGCAGAGTGAAATCAGAAAGTTTGTTGGGTCGTATATCGACATGCTCACCAAGTCGTCGATCTCATTTCGTTAATCTGTAAGGCATATCATGGACGGAACAGAGTCGGTGTGTTCCAAGGGAGGTTGTTAATATACGGACTGTTGAAAGTAGTGCAATCTTAGTGCAAACTGCTGTTTAACTAAATTGACCAAAATCGTTGGAGTCTCGATACTTAAGAGGGCCAGATGATTCGATTGCAATTTTGTTTTTCAGTGGCAGAATACCTTTGAGATTCTGGCATCTTTTCAATCAAAGCAAGACTATTCAAGAATGACCCGCAGGATCGAAACGCCTGGCATGGTCCTCTCAATCATTTATTTAGACGTGCAGATTTTGGGTCATTCAAATTCAGAGCTATATATTTTGGGAACAGTTTTGTAAAATTCCCACTGAAAAAGGAAGGTTGACCAACTTATCTCGAATATTGGCTGGAGTCGGTTTTTTTGTTCCTGGGAATACGGGCGATTCATAATAGTGCGCCCTCAAGAGTTTGCAACGCATTGGCCAATCACAGTGAGCCGAATCTGTCGACCCAACGCACGACTGGAAAGGGTCGACAGATTCCACGCATTGTGATTGGCCAATGCGTTGCAAACTCTTGAGGGGCACTATTATGAGTCGCCCGTGTTGCCTCGTGTGACGTGATATTAACTTTGCTGTTCTCGTTTCAACAGCGAACACAGGGGGCCTGTCTGTCTGTCCGTCCCCTCCCCCGACCTCGCCCACCTCCGGGCAGGGACTGGGCCTTGCCGGTCTGCAAACCACCGGCTTC